>CM014092.1:18220287-18820287 GCA_004119915.2 Collichthys lucidus | reverse complement strand
TACCTCTACACCAGCCATGGCTAGTTGGTTTGTGTACAATGTACAGAGCTGACAGGGACGATGTCGTGTAGCTCAAACTTCGGTTGAAACCCTAAATGAGATGCATATTCTGCATGCCCTATATAAATGTTCAAAAAATGTTCCTAAAACCTGAATAATATCAGGTGATATCCAACATGTCTTCATCTGCATTCGGTAATGAAATATGCTGTTTACGTCATCAGTATGAAATCTGTATTTGATGCTGGTCAGAAAAATCAGAAAATGAATGTGCATGTAAATGTAGTCAGTGTTTTGTTTCCCCTCCTCATTCTAAATAAAGCCTGATACATCGTTTGACAGTCACATCAGAGATTATATCCCAACATAAAATTAAGTAATGAATCGATCGAGAATCAACTGCAAACAGTCGATTGTTTAAGCCATTTATTGAATCTGGAACCCACTTTTTTCTTTTTTCTGTTTTATATAATTGTAAACGTAAAATGGGTTTGTTGGCGTGACTAAACAAGACTGTTAAAGAGACTCTGAGAGCGTATAATGTGCATCTTTTGTCCATTTCCTGGCATTTTATAGATTGAACAATTAAAACATTATCAAATAAATCAATAGAAAATATCATTAGCTGCAGCCTAAAGGTGACTGTCATAATTATGAAACAGTGGATGAAGTAGTATTAACAGAAGCAGTAATGGATTTACAGCAGTTTTTGTGGAGTAACAGTGTCTAGGGCCATCTAACCTGTTTTCCACTAGGGGGCAGTACTGGGAGTTACACTCACGCCAGGCTCCTCTGAAGAGAATCTCCACTGTTGTTAGTCTTGATATACGGCCGCTGGAAACAGCCTCTAAGTGCAACTCAAGGTTCATTGAAAGGGTGAATAAGATCTATAACTCTTGAGTGGATGTCGTTTTCCCTCTGTCGTGTTGGACAGCGACCTTACGGAGTTGTTTATGATCAGGAAAAGAAACGTTAGTTACTTTATTGGGCCTAAAGAAACAGTAAACACACAAAATCTAATCTAATATTGTCAGTGGTGAGTCCTTGTACATGAGTTATATATATCTATATTTTGTATTTTTGGTCACAAAGAATAACCAGGGTTTTAGTGGACTGTCAGTATGCATCCATTATTTATATATAATTAGTAATTCAAGTTTTGTATGGCTATATATATATATATATATGTATATATATTCTTTAAGCTGTTAAAAAGATTGTAGAAGAACTCGATCTTACAGCCGTGTTGACATCTGTCCTCCTCAGACGCCATCTTTGTCCCTGCTCTGCGCGCGGCCTCAATATTTGATGCGAAAAGAACCTAAAGCAAATCAAAAGTAGCCGATCAAACCAAATTCAAGCTTTTAAAACATCCCGAGAGATTCAGTAAATACGTTACATCCTGCAGCGGCTCCAACGTCTGCAGCAGGCAGCTGAGAATTGATGTGTGTTACGGTAAGAGTGCAGCCTCACTCAAATTACCTTTCACAGTCAGCAGGAGTTTAAACTGTCCAGAGCAGCTGAGGGTGCGTGTGTGTGTGTGTGTGTGTGTGTGTGTGTGTGTGTGTGTGTGTGTGTGTGTGTGTGTGTGTTCCACAGTCACCGTTATCCACTTTCATAAGAACATTCAGCACACTTGGGAACACATAATGGAGTTCTTAACGGTTTGAACTTATTTCTATTTCAAACCAGTTTTTTAAATTTCCCTCCACGGCTGAAAATGTTCAACTGTCCTGAGCTACCAGCAGAATTTGTTTTACATTCTGAAACCCAGATTTTTACTTTTAAAGTTTAGAGTAGAGTACAACACTTGTAGCCAGGAATGAAACAAGTCGGAGTAACTGTAACTGTATCGTACTTGTATTACTTGTATTTTTTAATAATGATACATGGCATGTATCAGATCAAAAGGCGGTGTTATAAACCTAAAGTTGGGTTGCGAGCCTTGTAAAAAGTTTATTGAAGGTCTCATGAACTCAGTTCTTCTTCTTCACTTCCTTTCTCTGTGCATTGGTGTGTTTCTTGACATGTTACTGCCGCCTGTTGATCAGAGGAATAGTGTGAAACCGCTGACTGCATTGTGTCACCTGAGCTAACAAAACGGGAGCCCTCACCTCGATCTTTTTCTCTTATTTTTCGTCAATGGAATGAATGATTTCACTTCCAGAAACCCAAGCTGTTATCCCATGACACTTTTCATATGGAGACCATACGCTTCATAACACTAGGAGGATTACATCTTTGAGGATTGGACTGAGCAAAAATATTCAACAAAACATTTTCTCATTTCCTTTACTAGAACAAGTCAAAGACGAAGACTTTAGAGCACAACTTCACACATAGGCATCCTCAGATTGAAAAGAATCTGGACCTTAGTATCTTATAATACCTTAAACTCCTCACTGAATTCTCATGTCTGTGACACTTGGCAGCTCTCTGTCATTGCTATTAAAAGAAACCAGTTTATTGTTGTTTCCTTCCTAATTTGAAATGTTTCACTTCATGTGGGCAGTGAAGTCATGAGTAATAATAAACCTACAATCTTACAATTACAGGAGAACGTATATATATGTATAAATAATGTATATATTTTTGCAGTGCAGTCCTCCCTGACCCACAACACCACTAACTACTCTGACCCCCACCCTCTGCCTCCACCTCCACACCGCCAAACCTAGACTCTTTGTCACCGTGGTGATTGGTAGACTAAACACTGCAATATTCACCAGATCCACATCCCATTGGATCATTACAACATTTGGACGATACAGAAGGAAACAAAACGTGTGACCCCGTCCCACCCATGTGCCCCCCCACAGCCACCTAACACTCTCTATTTTAAGTGCACGGTCACATGGACATGAAATCGCACACACACACACACACACACACACACACACACACACACACACACACACACACACACACACACACACACACACACACACAGGCTGAAGCCTATATTCTTAACATTCTTCGGCCAGTAAACAAACGGGCCGGACAGATGCATCACCCCCGGCAGACAGACAGATTCTGAGGGCTGGGAATGTTTACATGGTCCTGTCGTCCTCTGAGGCCTCATCCAGAGCTGGCGAGGACTCAGACAGAGAGGAGAGAAACACTAAGAGACAATGTTCATCGAGTCATGAACTGCAGCTGATACCACTTCTGATAAGACTACGAGGAAGTGCTCGTAATTGTCTTGACGCCAACTGGCAAAGAAAAAAAACACATTTGATGGGAGAGTAGAAGACCGATTCTTTGACAAACAGGAATTCTTCCTCCAGTGCTTAAAGAATTAATCACATTTTTCTTCTGTATTATCCTTGAATTAAGAACATTTAGGCCATACAGCATGATTTTGATTGAGAAAATCTGACAGTAACGAGGTTGCACCTACAATACATAATCGACAGAACAACCTGAAGTGGACAAATTCACTGGGTCAGTGGTTTTGCCACTCTTTCGCACAACAACTGCCTCAAAAGGTTTCTCAGATCCAATCTAATATCCACTAAAATTATATCCTGGATCAGCTTGGGTGAGGATGACAGTAGGTCTGCAACTAATGACAGTTGTCATAATCTCGATTAGTAATTTAGTTATTTGGTCTATAAAATGTCCTTAAACATCTGGTTTGGTACGCAACCCAGGGCAGAGTTTGCAGGACTAAACCAATGACAGTATAAAGAATGGACAGAGCAGGAATGACGTCACCCACAGATTTCTGAAACGCCATAATTTGAGGCGCTCGACAACGCTATGCTGGCAGTACTACTTCCTCCACCTCCTGGTTAATCTAAAAATCAACGGCAGGCCTATGGTGGGGGCGAATGACGCCTGGGGGCCATCTGTAACGGCACTTACCTGTCAGTCAAAGAGGCCTCGCTGATAATTATGGGTAACTTTCAGCCTTTATATAATTTAAACAGGTGAATTAAGAAAAACAATCACCCTCAGTACAGTTTGCATGAATAGGAAAATAACTATAGAGACCAAAACTGTTTTTTGTACCAGGCTGTAAACATGTTTATTTCTGCTGTGAAGTTGGACATTTTAACATGGGGGCTTATGGAGACTGACTCACTTCTGCAGCCATCCTCAGGCAGCCGAGCTTGAGGAACAGTTTTTAGCACTTCTGCATTGGCTTCATTTCCCAGCACCAGAGGTGGTTGCTTGGACTAATCACTGCTAAATAATCAGAAACTTGTGGTTACTACCATGCAACACAGCAAAGAAGCCATGGCGGTTTCAGTATTTACTAATGTCATCTTGTTCTTTAATACGTTGATATTCACGATGACCAGTTTAAAAGAAATAAGATCAAAATCGATGCTGTAGAACCTGGTGCCAATGCTACCCACAATGCAACTTGACTGTGGAAAGGTCAGTTGGTTGATTCAGGTTTGTTATGCTAGAACGGCTAAGTGAGCCTAGAGCTGCTGACCTCAAGCAGAGATGAGGACTCGGGGCCACAGAGATCCGGTAAACTCTTTTTTTTCAAACTCCATGAAACCAGAATGTTAACTTGTAATCTTCCGCCTCAAGTGACTCAAGCGGTCAATTGTTATTAGATTTTGCACAGTAGAGCACAGAGCTAACCTGGAGTTCCCCTTTGAATCAATTTGTTTTAGTTGTATAAACTTTACCTAACCTTGGCGGATCAAAAAGCATGTCTTTGTAATGGAAGGAATGAAGAAATGACTTAGATGGACTTGAAGTCTGGCCTTCTTCTTTTAGAGTTTTCTGACCTCCTATGGATGAGATAAGATAAAGTAACACTTAATTGATCCCCAAGGGAGAATTCAGTAAGTGGGTGCTTGTAGCCCGAAGGTTTTGTGTCTGATGTGAACTTTCTTTTTCTATTTTTCTGAATTTAAAAGGAGGTTTTAGACGGTTGAAGTCTTTGCTGACCCTGCACCAAACAACCGGCTGTGTGCAGCACTTAGATGTGACCGAATGAGAACCAGCCAGCAGACATTTTGGAGTCCCCACGGCCCCGGATATGAATGAACTGACCGCATTCTACCGTGACTCCACATCAGTCAAAAAGATATAAGTCACTTCCTCCACACACACATGCATGCTCAAGAAAAAGCCTCCATCCCCGTCTCCATCAGTCAAGTCCTGTGGCCGATGAACTTCCATCGTCTCCAAGGTTGATAACAAGCCTCTTAAGCTTGGCGGCTAATCAAGCTCAAAGGAGGGAGAGAAAGAGAGATAGTGGAGGAGAACAAGAGGTCTGCCGGTGGATGTAGTGATGTCTCTCTCTCTCCCTCTCTTTCCTCTTCATTTTCAATTTTCCCTTATCTTCTTCTCTCCACAGGGGGAGGCGGAGGGAGGCCTAATAGCCCGTGAGGGGGGCTGTGGACTATCCAGAGTCTCCCCACATACCACTCATTTACTTTAACTGAAGAGAGAGAGAGAGAGAGAGAGAGAGAGAGAGGGAAAAAAAGAGAAAAGTCTTGATAAATCATCCAGGGTCACACGGCTTCCATGTTCCCCTGAGTTACGGAGATAGAGAGCGAAGGGAAACAAAATGAAAGAAAACAAGAAAAATGTTAGAAAAACCAACGACAATCTGTCTCATGCGTCCGTCTTCGCTTTGATGTGCGTCCCATCAGACAAGCAGCATGAATGTGAAATAAACAGAAACAAGTGGTGGCTGCTGCTCTCTGCGGTTTGCACTCGGGTTCAACTCCTTCTGTGAAGAGACAGACTTCCTCTACGTGCTTTAATGAGCTCTGCTTGGCTTAGCATGAAAATATGAGCTCGGATTAATTTGGCTACTGTTTCACGGATGAGATATAATCTGGAGTCTACATTTTTAACGTCCAGTAAAATCAGAAGTTGTGATTCACATTTCTGCATCCCAAGAACAGAGAGAGAGAGAAAAAAACAACAACATTGGTGTCTTTTCATTTTCTATTTGACCAATGGCTTTGTTGGAAAACGGCCATGACAGCAGTGTTCTTTATCTCTTTTCCTGACTTGCTGTTTTTCTTTTTATTTCACAACTCTATTTCTAATCACATCCTCCAAACAAGCACATGCTATCACCATAAATCCAATCCAGGATACTGATAGAATGCGGGGAAATTCAAAGCAGCAAGTGGCACGGCGAAGAACAACGAACTCGGTGCTTCTGTGAGTTTAATGTCTATCACGTATTTATGAGGTGACAATCCGAGACTCTTGCAACACATGGTGGACAAGTGAGGGACTGCTCTTTCTCTCATGGGCAATCCACGCTATCATTCTGCACCTCATGCAGAATTTATGTCCCACAATTTAGTGCCAAAACAGGAAGTAGTGTGCCCTCTATGCGGTGAGAGCTATCCTCAGGTCTTTTCACTGCTTAACCCCTCGAAACCTTGTAATTCCACCTGGTCACCTGTAGAGGCTCACCGAGGTCACAGATGTTCAGATTGGTATAGATTCCCTCTCATCTCTTTCCCACGACTCTCTTACCTCGTCTTCTCTCCTCACCGTGCCCCCTCCTCCTCCTCCTCCTCCTCTCTCTAGCCCTTGTCATCTCTCCGTCTCGAATCACCTCCTCTAACCCTTGTCCTATTCAGCCTCTCCACCATCTCTGCTGGCTCCTCATCTTTCCCACAACCAGGAAGACATTCTTTCTTTCTTTCTTTCTTTCTTTCTTTCTTTCTTTCTTTCTTTCTTTCTTTCTTTCTTTCTTTCTTTATTATGAGTAATATTTTGGTACCGATGAATGATGAGAAAGCAACAAGTAAAACAGGAGATGCGCAACTTCATGTGTTGAATTGGTTTCTCTGCTTTTCATGTTTGACCTGGATCGCACTAAAAAATATATATATTAAAAAACCCTCATGTTTTCTGACAACAGGCCTTAACCAAAACTACCCAACCTCAGTCTAACCCCACAAAAATGTAAATAAATAAAACTGGGAGCAAAAGGTGTCTCAGCATTTTTTATATAGCTCAGTATGCCTTGTGTCCATTGCCAGCACACATGTAGAAGTCTGGAGCTCGGGGTGGTGGATGAGTATGCAGTCAGATTCTTTAGCTCGGCGTAATCTGATGTGACGTCATCCTCATTGCGACACTAACACACAGGAACAATCCTTTACTTTTGAGATCCCTTTATTGGCAACTACACAAATGAACATCTGCACTTCATCAGTTAACCACAGCGTGGTCAATTGTGGTGGCTGTTCATATTGCAAAAGTGTAATTGCAGTACACTGGAGCTCCTTGTTGTGTCTTCTTCATTGTCATTACCATAATTATTTATATCCATTTTAGGTATGAAGTTAACATTGTCGATGTTGTTTTGCAAGCAGATGGCAACATGAGACCACCGGCGTCACGTTGAACCAATGATTAAGATTTGTGTCAGCGGTCACAAGGTCAGAAAGTGGCCGGGTATCAGAAGAGGAGAATTAAAAGTGAGGAACACTGTGACAAGTGTGTGTTGAAAAGAAAACCACACACACACACACACACACACACACACACACACACACACACACACACACACACACACACACACACACACACAACCACCTATCCACCCCTCTACCTCTCTATCTGCCCCTCCCTCCCCCCTCCTGGTTCTCTAACGTCACTCCTGCAGTGCAGATAAGACCGAGCTGGGCTGTCAGCGGACGCCACGTCTGTCACTGTTCTCACGCACGCACACACACACACACACACACACACACACACACACACACACACACACACACACGCACCGGGTTGGACTAGTATATCAGGTCATCAATTATTGTCCATTTGATTGCTGTGTAATCAGATAAATCTGACCGACATGGCTGAATATGCCCTCAAGATGCTTTTAGAAAGGACTGATTGTCCAAAACACTTTAAAACATGTTAGCCGCAAACTGTAAACGTACTGTTCCTCTATTTGGTCCAATTGGGAGGTAGAGTCAGCAACATGTGGGCTGTGTCTTTAACAACATATTTTTACATAAAAGTAAAGTAACATGCAACCTCATCAGCTAGAAAGTACAATTATATAGACTACTAATAATTTTTTTCAACTAAAACATGTTCAGAAAACATAATGTTCAATGGCAACAAGGTAGTACAACAATTTGTAGGGAGCTTTAGATGGATAAAGGTCAATAAACTGATGCAGGGTCCACATCCCATGTGTGGCAACAAAAGCTCTCTGGTTCATGATTTCACTTAAATGTTTAGAGTAAAGACACCCATGCAATGTCAGTGAACATTTACATGTCTACTGTTAGTTGTTCATAAATGTAGTGTGTCTAAAAAACTAAGCTTGAATCATGAGAGTGTCTCACATGGTGGCAGATTGATTCATATTATTGCATCCTAACATACAAAATGTTAGAATGGTATCAAGCGGAATGTAAACATGATAAATGTTTCGTCAACATGGACGTTTCTCTGGCGCTATCCACGATCGTAGTAAATATCCAAAAATATAAAAGTTGTTTCTCTGTTGTACCTGGCCCTGGAGATGCCAGTACTTCTTGCTGTGCGCATTCTTGTTTCCCTCAGAGTAATAATAATAACTTTATATTATAATTAATTATTATACTATGATAATGATGACTCCCTAATGCTCCCTCTAAAACTATCATGAGGTCAAATGACATCAGCCCAGACACATTTTTGGGTATAGCGCTAATTAGCAAAACATGCTAAAATAATAAATACTAGATATGGTGTTAAAATGTTCCTATCTGCTCAACCTCAGCATGTTCACGTGATTATTATAGGAATGGAAATATTACAACTGCTTTTATTCACCTTTGGATGACAAAATTTATATGTGACTGTCCATTACTCTCAAAAAAGAGACTAACTTCATAAAATAAATTAGTTTAGTTAGTTAGAGTTAGTGGTTGATGCATTGCATGCTCACTCTTTTCCTCCAGGAAACTGACATAGAGGCGAGGCGGCATTATACCATTAAGGCGGTCACTAATCATGGTCGACCTTTTTCTTCCACATGTCGTAATGGGCCTCAGTTAAACGCCGCCTTTTCTAGGACCCCCGCCCCCCAGACACACACAAACATTAAAACCTGAAAGTTATTTTAGGCTTCTGTCACTATCAAACCTTACATTTTACTCCATTAAACCCAATTATCCGATATTCTAAGTGCTTAAAAACAATGGCTCAGACTTAATTACAATTTTGACCCTGATTTGGCCCTACTTAAGATCCCATCCCCTTCAATGACCCCCGTGTCCTCATCCTAAATGGAGTCGAAGAAAGCCTAGCTGTCCCCTCACCCAGAAGTACCCTTCTGCACTTAACATCCAGCAGCATCTCTGGAGTAATTTATCTGAAATTGCTGCCTCTTAAAAAGCTCAAGGTGTTGCATATTATCAAGGCTTAACACAGGAGGTGGAGAAGAGAGAGAGAGAGAGAGAGAGAGAGAGAGAGAGTAGAGGGATTGGGGGTGTGAGGACATGTGAGGGGGAGTGAAGCTAGAAAATTTAGAAGAGAGACGAAAGAGGCAATAAAATGTCCAAGAAGGAGTAAAGAATCCAAGAAGGACATAAAAAGGTGAAGGTTCAGGCCGTGTAGAGAAATGTTCATTTATTTTTTCTCCATCCTAAAGCATAAACTGATAATAAGTCACTCAGCAGGGGTCTTTGGATCTCCTTCCAGCCGTGTTACAGTAAAGGATTACGGGTCATTAAAAAGAGGAACTGGATCAAAACAATGTGTTGTTATGAAAAATGTTGATGCCTCCCAGACGCGATGTAGAAATCAAACCGAAACGCCATGTACTTCCTCGGGTGACCTTACAAAATATACACGTGCACGCCATCGGACAGTCAGCCAGATGAGCCCTGATATGTATCCCATGATTCCTTGGGTGCCATCACGAGTTGCGTGTCTTGTAAACGTCAGCCGTGTGGAGGGTGAGGGATGGTGTTAAATCCTCCAGAGGTTGAACCCCACAGAGAGACATTTTTCTTTCCAGCTTCACCTTGTGCTGAAAAGTAAATGTTTAAGCGAGCGGGGATAAACACCCCTAAATCATCATCGTGAGCCGTGAGCGCACACCTTATGGGGGAATGGAGGAATTCTGGGAAATAAAATAGTTGTCCCTTGACTGTATCTCCTGGTGCATCAGAAGTGTGACAGAGCTGAGGTGTGCATGGAGGGAATTTAAGTCCCGGACATGAGGACGCAGTTATTTTTGCAGTTGGCAGCCTCCCGGCCACTGTCCCTGTCGATGTCTCTGATTGCACTGAGATACAGCAGTTTACAGACGTTGCACCCTTAATCCTGGAAGCGCAGATGAAGCTGCAGAAAATTGGTTTTAAAAAGCAGTTTTCTACATCTGTGGGAAACACTATCTCGTCTGATTCATAATGAAAGCAAATGCCTGTCCTTTCTTGGGATGTAAACACGGATTAGGCTTTTTATTTCACAGTATATTTGCTGCGCTT
Organism: Collichthys lucidus; assembly: GCA_004119915.2. NCBI lineage: Eukaryota > Metazoa > Chordata > Actinopteri > Sciaenidae > Collichthys > Collichthys lucidus. Next base: position 18,809,848 of record CM014092.1, on the reverse strand, counting down.
CCAACCCTCCTCTCTGTCTTCCTGAAACCCAAACAAATCATTAATGTAATCACTGTTTTCCAGCAGGACGGCACTGCGAGGCCTGGAGGTTACAGTAGGAGATAGAGCTGCAGAGATCGGACCTCTTTCTTTGGTCGGCTAAGTTTCCACAAACAAAACGTGACCTGGTGGTGCTTCTGTAGGTCACAGTAAACAGAGCATCATACAGTTTTTTTTTTACGTAGAAATTCACGGAAAAAAACCATAGGAGAAAGTTCAATTTATGAATCTTTTATCTATTTGCATGTCAGCGCCCGACCCAGGGGAGGTTTTGATGAGATTAAAGAAATATGTAGATGAATATTCAGCTTGTAAAGCATAGTGTTGTTTTTAATGAGGTGCAGTGATGTACACAAGGGAGGGGAGCATCACCTCTGGCCTTTTTGTCTTGGGAATGAAAGTGGCCTTTTGAAACTTCATGTTAAAGCTCATTCCTCGTGTGTTTATGATTGAACTTCTAACAAGAAAAACAACATAAATGATATCAGTTTTTTCAAACAGACACTTGATGAGGGGGCATCCTGTCTGCACCAGGGAGGTGCCTTCAGTCTGGAAGGCTCTATGATAGATGAAGACATGAAGCAACACCAGTCAGCCCACACCATTTCGCTTCTTTGGTTATGAAGCAAACTCATCTTACAACATTTATGTCAACGATAATGAGAAAAATGATAAAATAAGTTGATTTGTGTGGAAAAATTAAGTATTAAAGTCAGTGCAAGGCAAATATTTAGTATAGTGGACTTTACGATGTCTCTTTATTCTTGTAATTTCACATTTTTGTCTCGTCACACTAAATCTGTCACACGCAAAAAGAGTTTCATTACTCTAGAATCTACAGATTCACTTTGATTCACATGCTTTTAATCAAAGATTTTCCAAGTTGTGTTTTTAGATTCACATGTGACTGCCCGACATCTTTAATAGATAATTAAAACTGACTGTGTAAAATTAGAATATTCTGTTTTTTAACCAGCATGAATAAGTATTGGCAGACATGTTTTGGACCATTTCACTGATTTTTTGTAGCGGCTTAAAAAGAATACACCCACTCGACTATAAATAATAAGTCCCCCCTGGATAAAACTCCAAAACTGAAATCACGACTGCTCGCTTTCACCTCACCTACAGCAAAGATCGGAAACAAGTCGAGGGGCTCAACCTGTATAGTATAATTTTATTTGGCAGTCCTGTGTGCAGCACAGGGTGAATAATCAACCCCCTCCATCAATACAGCCCCTCCGCCCCCTCCCCAGCACACACCTCCCCACCTTCCCCCTCTGTATCTCTCAGCTCCCAGGAAGCTGCCGGGCTTGGCTGGAGCCAGAGTTCTGCCCCATCCATCATCCTTATCAGGGAGAGCCTGGCTGTACTGAGGAGAGAAGAAGAAGAAGAAGAAGAAGGGAAAAAAGAGAGAGAAAAAGAACTGAAGAAGAAAAAGAAAAGAAGTCTATTTTTAATAGATGAAACAAAAGGCAGAAGAGAAAAATGTCAAACCACAACCTTAAAGAGCTTTATGGTTCAGAGAGGGGGTGTGCGTGGGGGTTTTGGTGCAGGACAGGGGTAAAATAGAGGGGGGGGGGGGGGGGGGGGGGGGGGTTCACCAGTGATAAGCACTGATACAAACAATAACAACAGGCACCATCCAGCCACATCAAAGCCCCCCATTTAGATTTGGGGTTTTGGGTGGTTTTCGAGGGGGTGTATGGATGGTTATGGGGATGGGATGGTGGTGGGTGGTGGTTGTGGTGGGGTGCTCTGCAGTTACAGTTGTTCATCAAAGCCTCGGCAGCAGTCTGACCCCGTGCCAGGACCAGGTTTAGAACATCTTTTACAACTCTGTCTCAAATAAACAAAACACAGCGAACAACATGAAGAAGAGGAATGTCCAAACCGGCTGCTCTGGTCCTGATAAAGACTTTATGGTTGGATGGAGCAGACGGAGCTGTTAACTTACCGCTGTGGATAAAGAGCTAAATGCCATAACTGTCAGGGTGTCCTCAGATGTCCGAGGACTGGAAACACTTTCACTTTTGAAGAGCAGGCTTTAGATGTGGATGTGCTGTCTTTATTAGTCGTTGCCCAGAAAGTAAGGAATGATCTTAACACAACATCTGTAATTTAGACTCTTATGTGCATTAGAGCTTCAGTTTCCCGTACACTTAAACTGGTATCGGTTGTTTCAGGTATCTCAAATACATTTTGCTGCTCCTCGTCCACAGCAGTAGCTTCCTATGCTGTCAATTAACAGTCTTATTAATTATCTGAAATGATCTGAACAGCAAAATGAGCTGTTTTTGAATCAGGATGTCTAATAGTTATGAACATTTATTTTCCCTCAACTTAATAAAATACTGAACACTGATATCAAAGTTATACATTTTTTACTATTTTAAGCCGACTTTAAAAATAATGATCTAACGTGTTACAAATACTGCAGCACAAAACTCAATTTCAGCTTATGTTTCCAGGGATACCAAATATGTTAAAGTGAAATTACACAACCTTTTATAGAATGATGCAGAATGATGCATTTCCATGTGACGTAATACTGCATAAAAATGCATATGTAAATAATGATATTTTGATCTATTTATATAGTTTGTACATTGTACAATATATTTTTTTTAACTAACTTTGAACCTAAAATAGAGTAATGGGACTCAGTATCGACTGACATAATCTATTTATTATAACAGATTGACGGATAATGTAAAATTTGGACATAATATTACTGAATACGCACAAACATACATGCCAAAATAAGTACAAATAAGAAAGTCCTAAGTGAAATCTATATTGGTTTATAATGAGAGTTTTTGAAGTAACACGACATGCACCAGAGGCCATATTCACTCATATAGCTCCTCGGAAAACAGATAAAAATCAAGCACTCTGTTTGAAATGGGGTAAAAGTGGTTTTTAGTTATATCATTTTTTTGAAACCGATAAATATATTCTGTGTTTTATGCCCTCCTGACTCTCATCCCAGGCACCATCTACCCCCACTGCATCGCCAGAGGGAAACATAAACTCATTCATCATGATGATCACAAAAAACAAGAGCAATCCATCTCGCTGGAGATGAATGGGCTTCTGCAGGGCTGGAAACGTAATAAAAGTGGCTCTCTAATGGTGTATAGTTATATTAGGGCCCGCTTATAAAAGCCATAAGGCCATTGTCAGACAGGCAGGGAAATACAGCATCATTACAGCTCAGTACAGACGTGGATCAGTCTCTGATAACATTAAAGCAAAGCTTCCTTTGTGTGGTGGTGGTCTGCTCTCCACCAATGTAACTGGTTCTGGCGTGGGCCAGACGAGCAGCAGCTTTGAAGCTACGGCGCGTTGCAGTGGTCGAGCCTCAGCTGATGTCGCAGAGCGGCGCAGCTGACAGGATGAGTGTGGGCTGTTTGAACTGGAGGTGCTGCATGCTGTGTGATGTAATTAAAGCTACATCTAACATAGTGAAGTACAGGAGGCTCTGTTACGGGTGATCAAACGGACAAACCAGAGTTCATGCATGTTATGTTGATTCACTAACAAGAGTCACGTTAGCCACCAGAGCAGAAGTGCTTTAGTGGAATATGGAATAAAATAAAATAAAAAAATTGTTGGATCTAAAAGTCACTATTTTAGGACATCGTAGATTCAACTTTTATCATTTTAATGAGAATATGTTGACACCAGTTACCATGTAACATGTAGTACTTTTTTAAATGTGGCAAATACATTTTAACATGTGGTAAAATGTACCTGTTTAATTTGTATTCCGGGTGAATTTCATGCCTTTATTGAATGCTGCCCAAACAGACCTCAACTGTTTAAACTCCAAAGAAACCATAATTTAACATGATAACAATGTTCAGCCGAGGTTTGAACAGGCACTTGATGAATTTATGGGAATGGAAAATCCTCTTAGGATCATAAATAGTGGATCTGTACAAGATTTTACATCCGTGTATCTAATCTTTATCAATATATTTCACTCTGAATCATACATTAATCAAAAAACCTGGTTTCTTAGATATTACATTTATAAATTGATTGAGCAACAACAAACAGCAAATATGCTTAGAGGGAAATGTAATGTGACCGAGTTATGTTTTGCATAACACATAATTGTAATTAATGTATATCTGGCAAATCGCAAAAATACTCACTGACAATGTATTTGTTTTTTGTCAAAACAGACAGTAACTTCATCATGATTATGTTTATTCATCGGTCGATGCATTAACATAATCATCATGGTCTTTTTTAATAGTGAAAAAGTCAGAAATGACTTTTGATGTAAGATTTTTTTTTATTAACATTTAACCGAAAACTTTAAAGTGCTTATGTTGTTGCCTAAACCTAGTCTGGATGTAAACCCAGGATTCTAGTTTACAGTCCTGCACTTTGTCACCACAATGAAATTATGAAACAAATGTAGTAATATACACATGTAGGTCTAATTTCATTTTATGTTTCAACGTATTTTTACTCTGGTCTGAACATATCGAACAAAACAAAAAAATAATAAATATAAAACAATAAGAAACATTGGATTACATTTTCCAAAGCAGATCATAATGTTTTACATTGTGTGTTACATATGACGGAAACCAATCTCTGCCTGTAAAGAGTCATCAAAAATTTAGATCACCGCGTTTGGCTGTGGAGGATAATTGACACGCATTGGATCGTAGTGAAATGGTGATTAAACGTGCAAGAACACGAGCATTCTCCTCTGCATACAGACAAAGACTGAAGACTTTGTAAGGTTCCTAAAATTGGATTTCATTTGACAGGAGTGCTTTCTATCATTTCAAACAACAAACACATCACCGCATGTGGACTGACTTGTTCCTGATGCGTCCAACGAGACCAGTCGTTTTTTTAATGATTCATTTTTAAGGGATTGGGTTATATTTAACATAAATACCAAAGCTGAAATTGCTCAGCAAAAATAGATCAAAACACCCAAACACCCAAAGTACAAGTTAGATAATAACTCTTAGGGTTAAATTGTTTTTTAGAGTTCGACTTTTAAGTATAAACACCCTGAGTTATAAACAGTAGCTCACCTGAAAATGAAAGAGTATTATTAACACATTTAACATCTGTTGCTTGACTTGAGGGAGTAAGGATATATATGAAATCAACATCACCCACAGAAGATGTGCAGATGTTTCAATAAATACTGACCTAGGTAAAGGTGAGACACCTACTGAATTATGCATTTTGAATAAACATTTTCTTACTCCATGCGCACATGAAAATTGGACTATTCCATGTCTTTCTATGCAAAAGAAAAGTCACTACACTGAGAATACTACACAATGATTACTACCACATATTTAGAAGTGGTTATACCCCAAAGCCAGTGGGCATCCTCAATACACACTGCACAACAAGAGCTTCACAATGCACCATGATTTATCTAAATGTTTTGCTTTTTATGATACTAATGAAAGTGCAACCAGGCCAGCTAGGATTCGATTTCAACAAAACAGATGTACAATTTCCTTGAACGTAAAGTAGTCGAAAAACACAATCGCTTTATTTTAATTTTGTTTTAAATTTAGATGTTGACCTAAAACAGTCAACAGAGAGAATTTCAGGTCAGGTCATTCACCTCCCAGAGACAATACCGAGGACATGACCTCTGTGTCCTCAGAGTACAAATCTTTTCGACATAGCACGAAGAATACGTGTGATTTATTAATTAATCATTTGAGCAAAGCTACGTGTCAGTGTGGTTTTCGATAACACACAAATGCACTCACACTAAACAGACAACCCTGTCACCGAGAAAACAATCAAATACAAATCAAAAATTTCAAGATTCCCTGTACTGCTTCGTAATATCTCCGTACATAATTTAAGACAGACGACGGAGCTCCTCAGATGAGCGAGGAAAGCTGCTCCGGTCTGCGGCTGAGGGGATCTGTGTCGTCCAGATCCAGACCACAGCGGCCTCGCGTGCTCTTGTTGCCGTTCGTTGTTTTCATAAAGGCTAAAGCTCGGAGGCCCCCTGACAGATACAGAGATGTAATTGGAAGCGTCTGGCATTTTGTGTCGGCGTACAACCTCAGTGCTTCTGTCTACACGTACAGAGAGATTCCGACCTGTACACACACTTAAAGTCAAGTCACAGTATATCATGACCCAACGTCACAGGTTTGCTTTTACACTGATCTATTGGCTGTGAGAGACCGTGGGAGAAGGGAGTGGATGCCTGTCTGCCCAGAAGGATCATCCACATTTGGTTATGAAGTAGTAAAACAGAGAGAGAAGAGAAAAAAAAAGGTTTGTTTCAGGAGCCAACAAAACCAGAAGGAATACTCAGTGTGGTTTGTGTCACTTAGGTTTTATATCATTTATAAGTTTTATTATTTTTCTGACCAACGGTGTGAGTCAGAACATGTTTAACGGTTTATAAGGAGAATCTCGAGAGGTTTGATCTGAATGTTCTAATTTACTACATGATGATGATGCATCGCAAAGAGGGAAATTTGAGCCTATTTAGATCAAAATAAATCATAATATTTGCAAAATATTGTACATCCCGGCAAATCCAAATTAAAAAAAACAAAATGCATTAAACTGAAGCAATGTCTAATTGATCCTGGCAGGATGACATCATTTGTCTGTGCTTTCCAAAAACCATTACAAATCATTGCTGGGACTGGAAAATAAATCCAATTTCATGATGTGACAACCAACCATGGTTTAGGTTTGGTTTAGGCGGAAACACAACTTGGGTTACGGTTAGGAAAATATCACTGTTTGGATTAAAAATACTACATCAGCGAGGTTAAGGAACAATGGTGGTCATAGTTAAAAGAAACCAACAATGACTATCGGTAAGATGAATGGCAGTCTCCCTCTGTGGACTTCACTCCTGACGGAGCATGGCGAGACAGCAACGTGTTTCACGTGTTATCACAATGCATTTTTTCATTCTTCATGTGCATTGGCGAGATTGGCGCGTTCAATTCTACGCCCAAATGTCACAGAGTAAAAATCGTCCAGCGGGAAAGTCCACGTCTGGAGAAAGAGTGGTGTGGACGGATGATTCAAAGGACTCGGCTCCAGGAGACAGCCGTTTGTGTCCTGTGTGAAACCAAAAGTCAACAGTGACTTTTAAATTACGTGCATGACTTGCAGAACGTATTTAACTCACGTAATGGATGCAACATGAAGTAGTTTTGGTGCTTAAACCTAACCAAACTGTAACCATTTCACAATTAACCACGCATTTATTGTTGTTACCATGACTCTGTGCTTTTCTACACAGCCAAAACCAACAAGATAATAAACAGACATCTATAACAGTGTTAAATGACATGCAAAAAGCTTGAAAAGCGTTGACATGACAATATACGCCATCCCATGATATTGCGTTGAATGGAGAGACCTAATTCCTAAAGTCACCAAAGTAATCCTGGAACACTTAAAATAACACTGGTGCCGTTTCTTGTAAAGACTGACTTTTGAAAATGTAATGATGGTGCCCACATAACCCCGAAATATGTACGCTATGAAATTCAAATATAATTTGTGTGGACCTTAAAAACATTAGCAGTGACCTGCCAGGAAATTTCGAGTTTGGGGCACTACAACTTCTAAAGACAAAAGTCTTCATACCCGTCTACTGGATAAATCTAGATGCCCTCCCAATCTCTATACAAGAACTGTATGTGTGTGTGTGTATTTGTATTGTTATGATAAACAGTGGCATCTTTTTTGTGGGAGATACAGTACATGTGTACAAACCAGAAATAATTACCATACATGTTGATATATCAGCATATATAACTGATCTAAATATGAAGTTGTATTATCACCTGATAAATTAAGTTTTGCTTCATGCACACTTATGACTGAAATAAAACTTATTCACAGTAAGTGTATAAAAGTCAAGCCCTGCACAAGACACCAGACGTCACATTTTATTTTTTCATATGAGCGTTTTTCATCCAGATTGCTTCCTGGTTATCTCTAGGGAAGAATCATCCAAGACAGCAGCAGTTAACACCTCCAGCTACAGAGCCACTGTAAGCACATTTCACAAGTGACAGACTTGGACTATCTCGATGCAGAGAGCATTACGCTTTGGCAAAAATCCCAAACATCAGACGGGAAGGTACCAGCATGAGATTGCTGATAGGGAAGCAGGACTAAACAACATGTGACACGAGCAGAACGAACCATAAATCCCATCCGGGGCTCAGCGAGAATGAGCAACAATGAGTGGCTGGAGTGAACGTCCAGATGTGGAGCGGTGCTGCTGAAGAGGAAGACAGATTTATGGCCGCTTCTTTAATGAGGTAACATCCTTTTCACTCATAAGACTTTTAAGAACTTTTTTTTTTCCCCCTCCTACATGCAAGAAAAAGCAATTCCTCTGAAAGCTCGGAGAGGATGCAGAAGGGGAAGAGAAGGGGAGGAGGAAAGAAGCGGAGACGCAAAAAATATATATAAAATTCTTATTTTTCTTTTTACGTCATTGAGGCAGCTGCTGCAGAAGGGAGTTTCGGGAGTGTGAGGGAGGATGAGAAAACAGTAATACTTTAACAGCACCATAAACAGTGCAATATGATCTACAACGTCATATTCCGAGATGTGAATGGAATGATTTGCAGCTTCAATCTTTGCAGTTTGTGGGAAAATTACAAACTACACTTGCACACCTTTAGACAACCTGTCTGTTAATTTGATTTGTGTGTTTAAATTAAAGGCACGACAAAAAGCAAATTCAAAAGAAAAACAGATTTATAAATTCATTGTTTGTCTACATTTTTTAACTTACCAAACTTAAAGCCTTGCATTGTGGTCCAGCTTATGCATCTATCTAAAGACAATTTGTCTCCTGAAATATACAAGTAAAGGTGTTTTTGTGTTGCTCCTTGCTGTTAACGTCAAAACACAGTGTTGTTTACTAAATGTCGATGTTCTGATGCTAACTTGCCTCCTAAAGGAATAATGAGATTCACATTTCTTTGTTCCATCTGAGAAATTTTAGGCAAGAAGGACAAAGGAGCAACTCACTAGTAGCTTGAGAGTAGCAGGACTGTTGCATTTTAAATCATGTTTTTGTGTCCTGTGAAATAAAGTGATAGAACTTAAAGATTTTAGACTTATTGTTTAATAAAAATAAATAAAATAAGAGTCTAAAATGCTATATCTGAGTGCAGCTTCTTTCCAATAATGTTACATTACAAAAAAACTGAGCCAGGTTTAACTTCTTTTTTTTTACACAGCTTTCAGCAACACAGGGCTGAAGTTGGTCTGAACTATAAACTGTATAAGATAGTTTTATCTCTGTGACATCATCCATATGTTGGTGAAGTTCGGTGTGGTGTTTCTGGTTGTCGCCATCTTGGCAGCCCTGCACCCTACGTAATTTTTGAGCTCTAATATAATTTGAACCTGCCTTTATATAAAAATCCACTCGCAACAGGAAATTAGCTATCCACAGCACGCACAAAAAAGAGCCTGGTCCAGTAAAACAGGCTGTAAACATGTTTATGTCTGCTGTGAAGCTGGACATTTTATCATGGAGGCATACAGAGGTGATACTATAGCAGCCAGCCACAAGTGGCCGTTTAGGGAACTGCAACTCTTGGCCTCATTTTTCAGCCATGGTGGTTGCAAACATTGTTTTGCTGTGAAGGCATGTTCAAAATCAATAATTTTGTCTCCCTCTTCATTTCTTTAGAGGGGTCTTTCTTACCAGAAATGTACCCTGCCTTCACACAGAGACTGGATGTGCCATGGCACCATGACCTCTCTTGCCTCCAAGCATGTGGCCACTCTAGTAAAGTTTTGTCAAACTGTGTTGCTCTGACAGTAACATCCAGCTGTTTTCTCCTCAAATCTTTGCCCTCAGCATCACCTCTTATCAAACTAAGGCCTCCGCTATTAAAAAGAAATTCAGAGGGGTGATTAGGGCCCTGCAGCAGATCCCATCTTATGAAACCGAAGGGCCTCAGCTTGTTTTTGCTGAGGCGGTGGGCGGCCATTTATGAGCTGCTAACATGAATGAAACAAGGTTTTAAAACAGAGTGGGTAACAGAGGATTTGTGTGGCTGCACTCGAGGCCCTTCGCCTGAAACACTAGTGCAGATTGTGCTCGGCCCCTGAATGGCAGAGTCATCACCCTCTAACTCCTCTGCTCATTATACAACCTCTCCAGCTTCACTCAGCAGTGTTTGAACAGCACTGAAGGACCCTACGAGAATGAGAAAACACGCCACTGATTTCATGAATGGGCACCGGCCCCCTCTGAAAATAAATCGGAGAGGAAAAAACAAGGTGGGTAAATAGTGTCGGACCCAGCTGCTTGACTGAGAGCGACAAGAGTTAAAATTGAATTTCCGTGCAAGTGATGTAATCCGCTGGTCCAGGTCAGCCTGAGATGTTATTATCTTAATTTGAGGTTCATTAATCGCCGGTGAAGCGGGCTGATGACAAGGTTTCCACCTTGTCCCAGCTGCACGGAGCTGCCAGCTGATTTAGGACGGCTCCTTGCCTCGGTATGTAAACCATTTGCAGCAGGAATGTATAAGCAAGCCGTAAAAATAGGATTTGGCTGAGACATACAAGACGGATCGCGCCGTAAAACAACACACCCCATCTCCACCGCAGCCGGGTGGGGGCGGTCGACTCGTTTCGGGGGTTTGGAGGTAGTGGTGGTGGGGAGTTGTTGGTTAGTTCTCACAAGCGAAGGGAAGCCATCAGGTTCAGAGTTCGAGCCCTGGCGACAGGCCGTAGATTTGAGGAGGAAAGAGGAGGGGAGTGTGTTTAAAACTGAGAATGGATTATAGGCTCCGAAAATGCTGTAATCCTCCCCACAAATAAACGATATATAACATATGACTCTCGCAAGGAGGTTCAGGGAGGAGACACTTTCACATGCAAGCAGGAAAACGCACGCATGCACACGTCTCACGAAGTGCAAAAGAAGAGACGAGAGACGAGGTGCTTAATCTGAACCGGTAAAAAAACACTACCTGTTATAAAGACCAGACGATAATCCAGAGTGAAATATGTCAAAGATGGGAGAAATATCGAGAGCATGATGTGAGGTAGCAGTGTAGCTTACTGCTTTCGGTTTTAAAAGCACACGAGAGCGTGAGAAACCAAAGGCGGGACAGTTTATAGATTGATCATTGGGCTGAAGGAAACAGACAAACTCAGCATAGGAGTGGACTTCACCAATAATCTGCCTGCAAATTATAAAACTGGCATCATATGAAGAAAAAAATGTAGAGATGTAAAAAAAAAAAGGTATAGAACATTGTGTCTGACAGGGAAAGCAGAAACACACATGCAGACGTCGCACACGGCTCAGAGTTGTGATGTCTACACAAAAATGTTTAAGAAACAGTGACTTAACCTTAATCCTAAACCAAACAACCCAATGCAAACCCCGGGCTCCTTCTTCAGGACTTCTCTACATTTCAGGAGTAAAAAAAACTTTAATCATTTTCTCCAGCATGTTAACTGATTACACATCAGTGCTGATGCAGAAGCATTTTGCTAACATTTCTTGGAAAAAGATGAAAGATGACTGGGACGTATATGAGCCAATATTTGTTTGTAGGAGGCTGAGAGGTGGGAGAAGTCAAAGGGTCACAGGAGAATTGAATTGATCCACAACAATGACACAAAGATTTATTCTCACTCAAATGAGCAAATATTTGCCGTAAGATGTGCCCCCATTTAACTGTAACGAAGACATAAAGATGCATGTTTGATTGTACGTTTATCTACACTGCCTGGTTTGTAATTCTCGTAATATCTAAAGATATATTTAGTTTTTGTTTTGCTGGAAAGCAAATCTAATTTGAATTTATTTTTAGATTTAGCTTTAAAAAAAAAAAACAATACATAAATGTGCAAGGTAAACTCCTTCATGTCATTAAACTCCCTAAATTTCCAAAAATATTACATGACAGGACAGCCTGGTTTCACCAAAAAGCATATGAATAGCGCGTCACTGTCGATTTTATTTTGCGTCTTATCACAACATATTTTTGGTTTTTCATGTGTCATGCCATTTCTACTAACTTATATTCTGCAGAGATGCCGTGTTACGATATGCACTACTGTCATAGAGAAAAAAATGCCAGGTTCACTTTAAGCAGGAGGCTCAGTGGATGATTGGTCATTTTATCTTCATTATCGTATTTAACTTCCGTCACGGGCGTAACGTAACTTAAGTTACGAGACGTCACTAGTACTTAAACCTGAACCGTGATCCTTTCCTAAACCAAACTAAAGTGCAACACCTGACACGCGAAAAGCTTCTTCAGTCTGTAGACATCACATGTGTGCCTGCACAGTTTGTCTTTCTCTTTTTATTATTGTATTACTATACCAATAAATACACCTAGGTTTGCAATTATACATTTATATGGTAGTCCTGTTTTAACAGCTGGAAGTGAGTTAATGGACTTTCTTTTTTTCTTTCTTTCTTTCTTTCTTTCTTTCTTTCTTTCTTTTCTTTTTTTTTGTTTACGCACACTTCTTGTCACTGAAACTCATAAAGTGAAACTCACTCAACCACGGAGTGATTTATATTTTTAAGACAAAGTGACAGGGCCAAAGTTGAGTTTGGATTTTAAAGTGTACCAGGCACATGCATGTTTGAGGTCCAGAAATGTCAACGCGTGAACATTTATCATATTGCTGCGGTTCGCGTGTGCCCCTTGGCATACCATATTATCCAAGATCTATACTCAAGTATGTACACTGACATGGGAGGTCCAACAGTTTACATACTGATCAAGGGCATCTACCCAAAATCAACTGTGCATTATGTGCTTTTATTTTTTAAAACCAAACAATAGAATATATTGGTCCCACTGAGGAACTTGGTTTTCACTCGTTACAATTAAAAACTCTGTTGCTACGATGATAAATGATTTATTTCCTGTCACTATAAACTGCTGACTCATTGTTCAATTAGTGGCAGAAGGTGCCCACCGCTGTTGTTTCATTCAAAATACACTTTCCTAAACGAGTGCCAAAGAAACTACCTGTTACATGTTGCGTGGTCGGCTGTAACCATCGTGTCAGAGCGGAGGAAGGATTTGATATAATCTTGCGTGCGGTCCTCTGTCTTGTCAGGCTCCAGAGGTCTGGAGAAATTCAAGTGCAAAATTTGGTTAGAAATGTCCCGGAGATACAGCGGCCCGTTATTATAATTCGAAACAATACAATTATGCCCCACAGAAGTTGTTTTCAACTTAAAGCCAAGCCTTATAGCCTTTTTTTCTGTGTGTGTGTGTCTGTGGGGAAATTTCTTCATAATTTTTTAGGAAGGTCTTGTTCACACACACACACACACACACACACACACACACACACACACACACACACACACAGCATCTGCTGCATCTTCTGCATTTTCTATATATTCATTTTATAACCGCCATCGACTGAATGTTCGTTTAAAGCAACACATTCATAGATGTTGGTATTTTTACGATGCGGTTTATGGGGTGTGGCGATCTGTGATGAAGGTACCACCTGCTCACTCGCTCTCATTCACTGTATAAATCTCTTGATGGACATGCCTGTGGCCCACACTGCTGCAACTAAAACAAACTATCACCACTCAAATGAATGGAAAAACCTGTTTTCACCACAGCGCCGGATCCTGTCTGAATGCTAAATATCAAACCCAGCCTCTTGCTCAGTGACTCTCTCTTTTTCTTTTCTTAACTTTCTCCATCAACGGCCTCTTTAGTCTCTTCACCTCTGCCAATATGTCCATAAAGGCTGCAGAACCTGGCTACCTTGCCCACTCCAAACTGGCATGACAACATCTCTGCTCCCTCTCCCCGTCAGCATCGCACTGTGACCCGGCCCTGAAAACCTCCTCTTCCTCTTTCACACCTGTGGTACAAACACTAACACTCTCACGGTGCTCTGAGCTCACAGTCCGGGCAGTCTGGCTAACAAACAAACATTAGCTAACGGCAGCTACATTTGTGCATCAGAAAAATTTAAATCAGTGTTGATGCGGAGCAGCTGGGCGACAACAAAGGGAAACTATCAAATATTTTCTCCATAAAATATGATCCACCAAAATCAGTTGGTGTGTGACCTCGTGCTGGTGATCATACCCCTAGCACAAAGTTACATGGAACAGGCACACAGTGGAAATGACACCATTCACCTGATTACGAGTCAGTGGATCAACAACTTTTTTCCCAGATGGAACAATGTATGTGGCAGTCATGTATGTATTGGCTCTGCACTCCCTGTTCCTGACCCACATGCCCCCAGACACGCCTAGTGGAGATCTGCACTCTACTGGGAATCACATGAAACATATCTAGTAGACCCTTTGCTAATCTTTCACTCACAAGTTAAATTTTATCACCACTGTTTATATTAAGGCGTTCTGCAGCTCTTTTGTGTCCTATTCAAAGTGTGAGAGTCTCATATGTTGCACAGACTGTAAATCTATTTATCAAGTATCAAGTCAAGTCACTTTTAGCCTGACGTCACATCATTAGTAATCTTAAAGCTTTAAAAACACTGTGTGTCATTCATTTTGTGACTGAACACAATTAAAGACGTTTGCTGCACTTCAAATTCAGCTTTGAACCAACATAAAACGTGTTGGCATTTATTTAAACGTATTAATCGGGACGGGAAGCATCACTTCCAGTCAGGACTTCAATCTCATTCCTTTGAAACTTTCTCTCGTTCAAAGTTGCTTGTCATTTGGTCGGTGGTTACGATGATGTTTAGGACTCAAAATGGCAGCTTAAAAAAAAAAACACTGACGTCACTCACCTGCAACTCATGTGGACAAAGAGACACCGGAGGCCATAACTTAACAAAAAGCTGCTCTGTTCTAATGAGCAACTCCCTCACTTCCCAGCATCGCTCATAATTTAGCCTCCGTTATTTAGATTGAGAATAACCGCCGGTGTAATTCGTTCGCCTCGGTGGCGGGCAGCACAAATGCTTCTCATGCAAATGAGGTAAATGTGTACACCAAATTACAGCTTGTCATCCTGCATAACGCTGTGGCGAGCCGGACGATCCACAGAAGCGATTGTCCAGACAAGGCAGCACTGGGTTAGGGTTAGGGCTTCTTATTGGACATAAGAAAAGAGCCGAATGAAAATCTCCACAAGGCAAAGATGATTTCTTACTCTCCGAGGCTGCTGTTTGATTGGATTACAGTACAAATGTGTTTTGAAGGGGATAAATCAAAATGCTGTTATTGCTGCTGAAAACTGGCAGGGACGGGGAATCGGGGAGCTGAACTTACCTCACAGAAAGACTCGAGGAACAATGTGCACATTCAAAAAACACGTTCTCATGCTTTATCACACACTGTTCTTGTTTTATTTGTTGTGTATGGATGTGTACATGCAGGCTAATGCATGGCAGAGGTCATGTGTTAGAAGCCCTGCCATAAAAAAAAGCCCAAGGGGCAAGGCGAGGGGGGGTGGGCAGCCGAGAAGAAGGAGAGGGGAGGGGGAGGGCGGCAGCAGAGGAGGCATCTGTTTTTTCTCAGGAACGAGGCTGCAGAGCGAAGTAGACATGGAAAAGCCGGGGAATGGGAAAATGGTGCAGAGAACGACTGCGTCGCGCCTGAGCCGAGCTCCAAAACCTTGCACTCAGTTTTACTAAACTCAGCTCTGTTAGGTTGAGTTGTATTTATTATTAGTTGTGTTCAGGATGACCGTCAGATCTGGTCCTGCAACAGATTTTTCAAAATTTTACGAGAAAGGCCCAAACTCTTAAGTCTCTGTCAAGTGGTTTGTGGTCTGGAAGAACCTAATCACATAAATAATTTCAAACAAAGTGAATTTAGATCAGACGATATCAAGTGTACTCAACTACCTCTACAGACACTGTGAGTTATCTTTTTTTTTTTCTCGCATGCTGCTTTGTCTACTGGAGCAAACTGCAGGATTTAAAAATCATTTTGGGGAAATGTAGGAAATCACACACTGGAATCCAACATGTAGCTGCAACAGTAGCGGTAAAATTAGTCCAGACAAACACATTTTCCAATTAGCATGAAGCATGGAGTCACCACATGGCTGCGTTGCATTCTGGTCTATTTCCAGCTCCCGTGGGTGTGCATAATGTTAGAGAGCTGCTACAAAGGATCATTTGTCCCAACAATTTTCCCTTTTTTCAGCTTATTGATTAACCGTGTTAGAAAAGAGTGAATTTCTTTTTTTGTTTACTATCACATAAAACAAACAAAAAGCAATTCTCACAACACAGACACTGATGAATGTTTGAAAGTTTGGCTACTAAATTTTATTTAAATAACCCTTTAATTTATTATTGGGTACAGCTCTATAATGGTCACTGTCAGCATGGTCACCATTATTATTATTATTTTTGATAATAAAAAAAAGGTCACTGTGTTTCCTTTTCAGTCAATCAGACTGTAATAAATGATAAAACATCTGATATTGATCTGGGGATGGAGGTTATGCTTGTTTGTGTGTGAATTAAGCATGATTGTGTCAATATAATGAAAAGGTACACATCAACAGGAAATCTAATCTGAATAAATGCATAAATAATCCAATTATTTTTGTGCCATTGTTGTTTCCTTGTTGGATTTGTTTTCTTCTAGCCCAACGCAGAACTTGGTGAAGACTGTGATGAAGGTGAAAAGAGATTTCACGTTTTAGACTTGAGATTTTAACAAGGAGTAATATAAGATGTCCACAGTTAAAATCTCACCGTGGTACAGATGCTCGGCCTTTACATTTCTTCGCTTCAGCACCCTGTGGAGCTCTGCACGTGTTTGGTTTGGTTTGTCTCACGGACAAATCAAGTGTTTGCATGATTTGACAGCTTACCTGATGTCATTACCTCTTTGTGTTACTCCCAGTGGGCTGAAGCGAACATTAAGTCCTTCTCCTGGAGTGTATTTGAGCTTGGTCTGATGTCAGCACCATCGCAGAGTCTGTCGGAGGGACCGGGGGGGTCCACTGGCACCAGCGGGGCTTAGCCTAGATTGACCCCGAGCCTCTCATCTCCCTTTTCCCACAGGAGGACTGACCTGGGCAGCCACAAAGCACTCATGGTCAGATTTATGCCCCGGCATCAGAATTTCATCCTGAAATTCTCTAGTCATCTCAGTCTTAGCCATCTTTATTGATAATGATATCGATATCAGTTATAAAGATTCATTTTAGATGTCAAACTTCCAGAAGATTGTAGGAAAAATCCTCCAGCAGCAATAGCATTTTATGAATAAACAGGTCGTTGGCGGGAGCAGTGATAGAAAAGGGTGCCACATACACCTACATTCACATATTCATTTATGGGCCACCAGAAAACCGAAAGATGGGTAAAACCATTGACTGTATAAGATGGAAGATATGACAGCCGCCTAAAAGTTATTTTGCTTAGTCCTTATCATGCTGATGAATTGGTTTGACTTTGGTGCTGAACACTGTTGGCTGCAACAATAAGGTCCAACTGTCTTCTTCCACATGAGTTTATGGTATCAGTTGCTGTTTTTTTTCAGTAAAGCATGATGTTCCATTTAGAGTAAAATAGACAATAAAGCAGATTATTATTATTTAGGACTGGGATTGATTGTCATTCTGAAGTCAGTGAGTCCGTCCACCAGACCGGACTCATGGAACTCAAGTTAAACAGTCAATCCAATAAAATATGAATCAGAATTGTTAATTCATTGTCTATTTCTCTCCTCAAATGTTTTCATTGTCATGTATTAGTGTACTGTTTAGCTGTAATATGAGATTTTATAGAATTTATAACTTGGCAGACTGACATTTTCCTGCTTGAAAACTGAGTCAGAACCAAGCAAGTTGATCTTGCAGTACGTCTACGCCAGTTCCATGCCCTAATCCAAAAATTGTCATTTCTAGTTTCAAAGAAACAAGATGGTCGTCCATACTGTCAAATCTACAAACCAATGGGTAATTGCATGGCAGGTTTACACTTAGTTTCATGTCACGATTGACAGCTAAGCCTTAATTGCAATTAAGTCGACAAGTGTATGGACACGACCTTGATAATGTGGCTCCAACCTCAATCTCTTCTTGTACGGACTCTGGCTCCAAACCAGCAGTCTGAGATGGCAGTAGCCATATTTTGGATATTTTGGTTTCATTTTTGCACAATGGGAGGGAGTGGAAACTCACTCACTCACTCACTCTATCTTTATATACAGTCGAGCATCAGTTCATGAATGTCATCAGTCAGTCATCAAATCTATAATTGTAACAGTCCCAGCCATAATATGATACAGCTACAAAGCCCTGTAACTCTAATAATACTGGTTTTGGCTCACAGGTCAAGAGAAGGATCCTATAGGTGTGAAAAAGTATCAGGGAAAGTCCAGTCACTGCCGCCTCGCCCTGTGATGGCATCCCATGCTGATAGTGTAAAGGTCATTCCATCAGCCAGCAACAGGATATGGTTATGATAAGCATCCAATCAGAGCTCACGTTGCCGTGATAAGCATCCAATCTGAGTCTGAGAGCTTGTCGCTGCATTCCTGAAGCTGATCTGACACTATCATGAGGCCTATTTGCTGGAAGGGACACAGAGCCGCGAGGCTATTTTGGGGTCTTTACAGATAGGAGGGAGTTTCAACACAGCTGAGTCAAACTGCTACTACACTCAGAATGGATTCATGACTTTAATCCTTTTAGATTTTTAGGTTTAAGAGCAGATTGTGTTAGAAAATGCTTTTTCATTGGATGTTAAAAACGTTATCTGCACTTAAACTGAGAAAGATATTTCTTTGCTATAATTAACTTCACATTGATGAAAGACCCACATCCAATTACACTCTTTCTACATCTGTTTCTTTCAGCATGTCCCCACCAGAAAACAAAACAAAACAAAACGTCATTTAAGAAGGCAGCTTATTGTGACCCATAGTTACGTTTCTTGTTAAAAGACAACCTCTAATTATCAGGTTAGGTTGGATTGGATGGATGAGTCAAACACTCCAAGACTTTCGCTGCTGTTCATGTCCTGTGTGAAACCAAAAGTCAACTTTGGATTAGAGTCACATAAGACTATAAATGTCACACAACTTAAGTTATATTACGTAACATACTTATTTTAAACCAAACAATGCCACTGGAGGATGGAGTGCTATTTACTTCTGTAGTGTAGAAACCATGTGTTAAGGGTTTGTTGTTCTTTTTCAAATGGTTGCAGGTCTAGTGTGCAGGAATTACTGACATCTAGTGGTGAGGTTGCTGATTGTAACCAACTGAATACCCCTTTCCTCACCATTCCCTGTTGGAGAACCCATGGTGACTGCGAAACAAGAAGAAAAAAGAAAAAGAAAAGCAAAAGGCCCTCTCGAGAGACGGTGTTTGGTTCATCAGTTTGTTCATAGCAATTCAACATGGCAGACTCTATGGAAGTGGACTTGCTCCCTCTGTGGATACAAAGGGGTAACGAAAGGGTCACAAAATACAACAATTTTTATTTTATTGTACACTTATGAATATTATATTCAATTTCTGCACTCTTCTACGAATACATCCCACTAAATTTTACACACTAGGCCTTTAAAACCGTGACTAACCTCGGCTGGAGATTAGGACTCAAGATGACGCTCTTCATATTGATCCTATAAGCAGAACCAGGTGTGAAGGATCTGTTTGTCGACCAAAGATTGATGCAGGACCTTGGAAACAGGACAAACATATCCGCCATATTTGTGTGTTGTAAAATACCCTTAAGCTTGATTAGGATATCCTGAGCTGTTTCTCTACCTGCAGCAGGTAACATCCGTTGGCGGACAAACACGTCTCCTCACAGCACTGTGAGTGAAAACATTTTTTAGCCTGGGTGGCCCCAAGTGGGGAAATGAAGCCCCTCACCCTGGTGTTTAACTTCGCTTCCTAACTTCACCTCTCCCAAAGCTCCTTCCAGGTAAAACTAATGGGCGACTCCACATCTGTGGCCCATTCACTGTTTTAATGAGCAGGAGAATGAAGTGGAGAGAGAGAGCTGAGTATGAATGGACAAGCAGGGACTTTTAACTAGCTGCCTCCGCCATTAAGAGCCTGTGGGGCAATTATGTTACTGAGCACAATGACCTCAACACCACTGCAGTGTTTCTATACACAACAGCCTCCACACAAATGCATTTCTTAATATATTATATAATTAGAGGATAAAGAGTTGTCCTAAATGTAAGATGCCTACTCACTTAAATTAATATATGCTAGGATGCTAACATGTTGATATTATATCCACCTTATTTCAAACCTGTAGAACATGAGAGAAACAAACAATAACAATAAAGAAAGAAATTATAATTAATTAATACTTTTCACACATGCCAACATTTTATTGAAATAACACGATAATGATTGATTATTTGTTCCTTGTTTTATACACATTTCCCCTTAAATTCAGTCCAACATAACAGTACGGTACAACGTGCTTTCTCCAACAGTGTTTTGTGGCACGGCAAAAGTTTGTATAAGTGGATCCGCCGTTATAGCGTTACAGTTGACAACATGGTAACTGTATATAGTCTGGATTCTGTGTATGTGAAACAATTTGACAGTACAGCTTTTTGCAAGAGAACAAAACACAGTGACCCATAACTTGTCATTTCAAACAATATTTGAACCTGTCAAAATCTTTAACATAATAAAAGCTAAACACGAGTATTGTTATTTTGCAAAAAATATGATTGATTAGTTTTAAACACAAGACATTCCTTACAATACCTTCCTAAACATGTCTTGAACTGCAACTGTGTACAAATAAATAATACTACCTTGAATTAGGTTAAGTTACATTAAGTTAAAGGACCCGTGTTAGTTGTTGATTGCAACCCCCTTGCCTCACCCTCTCCTTCCTAGCTTGAATGAGAATTGGTGGCTAAAAACACAAAAGGCTGTATCTGGAGCCAGTGTTTAGTTTGTCAGTTAGAAACATGGTGGACTGCTGAAAGATATAAAAGGATCTTTTTAAGGTAACAGAAACATAATGATTCTTAGTTTCAGGTGATTATACACTACTGAAAACGTATTTGTATATATTGTAACTGACACACGTTATTTGGAAAACAGTTCATTGAATATGATGAGAAACTTCAATAAGTAAAATGTAACAAACATACATAAATGCTATTACGTATGATAATGAAACTTGAAGGAAAAGATGTATATATGAGCTTATGAAAGCTGCTGTGTCATAGGGCAGACTTATGAAACGACGTTGTTCCCTTCCAGGTTCTAAAACTTATTATCCACTCTAAAATATTCAACCTCTTTGGTGTTAAAATGCTTTTAGAAAAGTCGGTCCCTAAACCGTCTCCACCTTTAGATTTCTCAGGGTCAAACCTTTATGTCGATGTTTTGACTGTCAGCTTTTTTAAATCCTCTGGGGTCGTCTGACACAGAGCAGCTACCCTCTGTTAAAACTGCTGCTGTGAAATCATTAGAGCCCAACCTGCTGGTGGTCCACGAGTCCAGAGACCAGGACCCGACTGTGTGTGTGTGTGTGTGTGTGTGTGTGTGTGTGTGTTTCTGTGGAGGGGGGAGGCTTGGTTTGATGCTTCTGACCAGTGAGAGTATCAGCATGGCTGAGTGAAGCTTGTATATTTGATGCTGAATTATATTTTCTCCTGCAACAATATTTAAATATTGACTATTTTATTAGTTATGTGTTAAATTAACTGGTTCAGAAGATTTTAGTTTTTAGTTTAGTTTTTATTGTTCACAAGCTCAAAGAATATTATTATTATTGTAAAAAAAAATATCCCAGAAATTATGGGACAGAACAATTCCTTATTTCTAAGAGGAAAGCTGACTATTTATAATGAGATTACAGCTGATTTCGGGGTTGTTGACTGTGGGCATCTTCTCAGATGAAGGATGGATGAATAAATATATATAAAATAAATTCTCACCAACACAAGTTTTTACACTGTTAATGTTTCCATAAAATGCTTTCTGTGAATCAATGAGATGATTATCTTCATCTTAACAAACAAAAATAATTGGCATTAATTTTTATAACCAATTAATAATTTGCATAATTTTTCAGGCAACAATGTCAAACATCCAGTCTTAAAAGTGAGGACTTGCATCCTTTTCTCTGTTTTATATCAGTGAAGATTCGATATCTATCAGAGTTTTTCACTGCTTCTTGGACAAAACCAGAAACGTAAAGATGTTACTGTACCTTTGGCTCCCAGACATTTTGTTGTCTTAGTTTTATGGACTGTATGTTTAATTTTGTTTCACTGTGCTCTACCTTTCCAAATAAGAAAACACCTGTAACTCAATCACTGTGAAGATGTTTCTCTTACTGCTGATGACATTTAGATTTCTGATTTTTTTTTCCCCAAACAAACTGCTGCTGTTAAAAAAAAAAGAGCAAGTGACAAAGCAGTGAATGTGTAGTGTTAGAGAGATACAACTGACATTAATTTATATAAACTGTTAAACAACTTGTCAGATAAACAAAAAAGTTTAACTGCTTGTTACAGGAAGTGTTGGAGTTTATGTCCGTTTACGTCCCTTCATCCCGTCACTGTCACCTCTCCGCTCCGCATTCCTGCCGTCCTGCTCTTATCTTTATTGGCTGAGGACGGGCAAAATTACTGCAGTTATAGAGGACAGTTTCTGGAGATGAGCAGAGAGCAGACGTTCGTGGAGACGACAACCACTTATCAATAAAATGTATAAGAAAAGAAGAAAGCAGCTTCTGACATGCTCGAGACTTGTCTGTGTCCAGATAATGAGACAGACTAGAAAGTGAGAGATAACTGAGAAGAAAAACTGTTGTGAAGTGGCTGTAGTAAAAGTAAATGGTCTGTTAAAGCTCCAAAACAATAAACTGTCTGTTGTCTTCATGGCTAGGATTTGTAGCTCAGGCTCTGAGCCTGATTTGTACAATTGTGCAAATCAAAACTGATATTCTGCGCCTGAAACATTGCAGGACATGTCTTTTATTTATATATATTCTATATATGTAACTATTGCTGCATCTTATGAGTTCAAACACAAATTGACCAAAAGAAGTGATGCTTTTTAAACATGATAACCCACAGCCTCGTCATATTATACGTGTTTTATATTATATGCGTGTGTCCGATAGGGCCAACAACACAATACAGTCATTTAAACCGATAATTAGAATGTGAAACATCTATTTCAAATCATTGGTCAGTGGTGACACGTGAAACTGACGATTACAAACTTTGAAATAAATACAGTCAAAACAAAAAAAAGATGATACAAGCTAAACAAAGATGAAGGACAAAGGTGTCATTTGAAACAAATGCTCACATTCAGCTGATAAACTGTGAGAAAGGAGTCCTCTAAAAAAAATTATTTGTTCTGTCAGTGAGTCCGTCATTTTTCAATGACAGCCAAGTGTGCCTTGAGGGAGGTCAAATAAAGTCTCCACAAGTTAAATCCCATTCACCTCCACTGTATCGGGGAAGAGGAAAACCGGTTGGGGCGACTGTGGTTTAGTCGTAGAGTGGCCCGTTCAACAACCCTGAGCTTGGCAGTTTGATCCCCGCTGCTCAAAAAAGATTGCCATGGCCACGGTGCCCTTGAGCAAGGCACCGTACCCCATCCAACATCTGCTCCCCGGTCGCTGTGAGTTGATGCCCACCGCTCCAATAATTCTGGCATCTGTCAATTTGACTGTGTGACTATGTGCACGTACATATGTGTGTTCCAGCAGGTGCCAGCCTGGATGGGTTAAATGCGGAGAAGTAATTTCACGTTCAACGTGATAAAAAAAGTTAGTAGCCAAAAACTACATTTGCATAATTGGTTGCCTGTAAAGGAAAATAACACTGAACCAAGTCTTTAATCCGTCTAAGGCATACTGAACTTGACAACAGGTTGAAGTTTGAGATTTGAAGCTTTTTCTAAGAATTTCTGATCCTGTGATGACCTCTGACCTCTGTCCGACTTTGAATAGAGCAGAATTATGTATAAAATCGAATAGAAGAGGTAACCTATGCATCCTGTTTATACCTACAGAGGCCACTAACTAGGTTTTGTTCTCTCATCAGGCACTTGGACTCTGAGCGACTCTTGGGACCGCCATGGCATGACCCAGTTTGCCACATTTCCCAGAATGAGGAGGAGCCGCCATGTCTAATTGTACCCAATGGGTTTAATTAGCTTTGCGTGTCACCATCGATGCACGCCAGAGATGGATATATATACTGTAAGAGCCCCTGTATGATAAACACTTTGGAACTGAGCGTGCTCGGCAGCATTTTCCGTGCAGAGCATGCTCAGGCTTTGAATCAGAGGGAATATTTGTTTGGAAATGTGGAGTTGAGGGTAAGCACTCTGAAGAGGAGGGAAGCAGTGTCTATTGAAAAATCTACATGATGACACAAACAATTATGAGGAGAATTCATAACACGGCCAAGATGGCTCCCTATGACCTATTTTGGATGTTTCCCCTGGCAAAGCAGCAAGGGGGGGGAGGAGAGGGTGGGAGAGATGACTGGAGTGTATTGGGGTTGAAAGCAAAATATGAAGAGACTATTACCACTGCCCAGGTCTTTCAGCACCTCCAGCGATAGCGAGCAAAGAGAAAAAAAAGAATTAGATCAAAAAGAGGAAAGGTTCTGGTTAAAGGTTTGGTGCAAAGTGATGCATCGAGAGGAAAGAATGGAGAAGAGAGGAGTTGAAGAAGACGTGAAGGAGAAGGTGACACGCAGGGAAAGAGAAAGAGAGAAAGAGTGAGAGGGGGATGTGACCAGTATTGTATTTCATCTCTGTGTAGTGGACGTCTTAATCAACAGTGTCAGGTTTTCTTTCTGGAGGCTGCATGGTATTTTTCATGCTGACAGCGGAGGTAACCTGTGAGTGGCAAACAGGACGGAGAGGAGGATGTGCCTCCACCAGCCTGCATCGAAAATATGTGAATAATATCAGTCATATTATTGTTTTATGCAGCTATTCATGGGGATGAATTATAAAGGCACTAGTACTGTTTATATGACTCCACTTCCTGCACAAAATATCATTTGATGAAGGTTTTGTGTGATATTTTAATTTTTTAAATCTGAGTTCTGCATATAAAAATGCCAAAAATGCATTAAAATTAAGCTGTAATGTTTTAGGTATCAGGCCTATAAAAATCACATCATTATATTATATGATAGTGGCACCAAAGCACACAAATGTATACTTATTTACATACTTATGTATTAAAGGGCACACTGTTTGTCCCTTTATGGATATTATAAAAATTCTCTATGCAGCCCAGAGTTTTCCAGATCACGATTTTAATTTTCAATAATTTAATAAGAAGTTGCAACAAGCCTCCACTAAAAACTTCCTTTTTATAATATAATTTATTTCTCTTTTAACTTTAGACTAATTTGCTCATCTTGAATGTTTTTCTTTGCATTTCTTCTGTGAAGCAACTTTATTTTGCAAAAATAATACATAAAAATCAATAATAATATATTACAAAAATACTCGGCCCTGCTTTTCAAGATGTTACTGAAGCAAAAGTCATGCAGTGAACCTCAGTATTAAAAATAAAAGTGCTCATTATTAGGAATGGCTCCCTTCAGAGTGTGAAATTAATGATGCATTAAAGTGAAGGCAGCATTTCACTGCTGGGGCTGCTCCAGGTGGTGTAACCTGTTTGGGTCATTAAAACTACGAGTCAATCATTTTTTTTGTTTTTAAATCTGAATCTGCAAAAGAAAAAAAAACGTAAAGCTGAGCAAACTGTCTCAAAACTATACATACCGTATATATATGTATTTTATACTTACATTATTGTCATATCATATGCAGTGCGTGGATTTTATTGGTTGGAAATAATGCCACACTAAACAAACAAACAAAAACAAACTATAAGATCATTAAAAAACATCTAGATATTATATAAATGTATAAATATCAAGTACCACGAGCCGTATGCGTATTGGAGAATATTACGTACATATTTCTTTTCGTGCAGACCTCTGTACATGAGTGCAAAATAAAAGACATAAAGTCGTGACTGATGATTATTTATTATAACACGGGTGGACGGTGAAATATGCTGCAAACTGCCGGTGCTGTAAACAGTCAGCAGGCCAGGAGAGCTTTTATGGAATACATGTAACCGCTCTGCAGGGTGACACCTCCTGATTTATGGCTGTATTTAGATAAGACGAGACCGTAAATGGTTTCTAAATAGCGTCAAGGTCATGTAATGTAATGGGATAATGTTTTTTAGGCGATGGAGATAAGATGATATGTTTAGTGTGTGAGGAGCTGTGGGGAATTAATGCGCAGATAAAGGCGCTTACAGGCCTTTTTTACCCTCATACTGCTAAGGTATGATAAGAGGCCGCGGGACTGTGTCTGTCCCAAAAGTAGCAAATGATTCATCAAACTGTTCATTTACACTTCGCAGAGCGCCATGGCACGTACCTTATGTTATTACTGGAAAAGGAGAGAGTGCGATAATATGCGCGCAAAAAATAACGAGCATTACGCATTTAAGAAAATATGGGAAAAAAGTAGCAAATCTTTAAACAGGCGCCCGGCTGAAGGAGCTGAAAAGACAACTGGTGTCATATTTTCAGAGTATATTGATGGCATTCAAGTAGGAGGGAGATTTAATTAGACACATTGTCGTTTTTCAGATATATAAACATTTCTGTGATTTGATCGTGCTGTGCCAAATCAGACAAAATAATCTATGTAAAAGCTTAGTCATTCTCAATATATGAGCCTTTTTTTAAATCACGTGTGCGGATTAAAATATTTTTCAGTCGTCAAATATAACAGAAGATCCTTTTATCTGATTCTGTTCGTCCTTTAATTTCATGCGCAACCTTTAAAATCAACCCGAATTCCTGATTTTAAATCCGTGCCGTGTTCACTTTGTTTAATTTCCTGCACGAGTTGACAAATGAAGTAACACAAGCAATTATTTTCACACACACACACACACACACACACACACACAAAAAAAAAACTGAATTACACACCCAACAAAGAACCTGAGCCAAAACATAGATACATGCGTAAATTCTGTGCGTAAAACCTCTCCAAAACAGAAAATATATATGTTTCTATAAAACTGGTGACATTTAACCCACTTTTCCCATCATATGTGCATGTCTCTGTAACCAGTTACCAACTTCCAACAAACAGATATTTGCTCCATGTGTTTTGCCGTGAGATTATGGCACCATGGCGCATGTTATTGCAAACCTCTCCAGACACTCCTCCCATCCTGGGCGCTTTTCTCTATTGGCTGCCTCCTTTCCACGCTGACATCCAAATCATATAAACCTGAGGGCCTCACACCTTCATCGGGGTCAAATTTCTTCGGCAAATCACAGAAAGCCTCTCCGGGAAAGAGACACAAGTGAAGCCCAGAGCACCGCCGAGATTTGCTTCTTGGAATTATAAACTTTTTTTACGGCCTGTTTCGCCTCGGCTGAAGTCGCTTTGAGAATGACGATCATGTAAAGGTTGGTGGTTACGTTTGGCTCGATCCGTTGATGCGTTCAGGGGAATACATATTTGAGTCTTGAATGAGTTCTGTTGGCTGTAGATCCCCGAGAAGATACCGTTTTGGGGCGGTAGCAGCAGCAGAGAGAGACCGAGGGCTACGGAAAACACGGCAACCACTACGTTTGTTACCCCGCTCAAAATGAACCTCATCGGGGGCTACCAGCATCACCACCACCTGATGCACGAACCCTTTCCGTTCGTTCAGAGGTGTCACCAGGATGCTCCGTACTTCCAGAGCTGGGTGGTGAACCACGGCGAGGTGCCTCCGGATTTTCAGATCCAGGCGCCTTATCCGGCCGCGGAGCTTGGAGCGCCTGGAACGACGCACGACGCCCGGCTAGAGGGGCTCCAAGCGGGGATGGGGAAGAGGAGAACGTCGGGGCCGAAGAAGGAGCGCCGGCGGACGGAGAGCATCAACACAGCTTTCGCCGAGCTGAGGGAGTGTATCCCCAACGTCCCAGCGGACACGAAACTGTCTAAAATTAAAACTTTACGTCTGGCGACCAGTTACATCGCCTACCTGATGGACGTCCTGGCCAAAGACTCCGGGGAGACGGAGGGCTTTAAGGCCGAAATTAAGAAATTTGAAAACCGGGATCTGAAAAGGAAACGAGAGCCGGTAAGTTACGAAAGTTTCATGTTGATCAAAACAACTTCGAGATATTTAGTCGCTCTTCAGTTTAAGTTTTGAGTCCATTTTAAAATAACTAAAAGCCGCATTCAAATGTAAAGAATGTATTTGAAGGTGCAATTTAATGATTTGACCAGGAAGTGAAACATTTAACAAACAAATCCTAAATATAATTTTCAGTTTGACTTTTATTTTTTAGTCTGATCATTTTTCCCATTTCCCCAAATAAATATCATTACATTCTCAGCCAATAAATCCAAATTATAGTCTCACATTTATGTTTTTGTGGATTATGATCCACTATGACAACACCAGAGTGTTTGTCATGAAACTTACAGCTCTACTGTAATACATTTGAGTTAAAAGGTCATGTTCTTGTCTTGTTGGTAGATTTAAACGCTGACATATTTACACACACTGAAGTCATTCATATGTCGACTGTAATACATGTAATGTAAGTAATGAATCCAATTTGTGTGCATCTATAATGACTTCAATCAGTTTTGTCTCTATAAATAGTTTAAAACAACATCTGCTCACGTACAGGTTGATCATGTTTTAATGTTCCCTAAATAATATAAAATAATAGAACAATAAACAGTCCTGTTGTAGCTAACACATGAAACTATAATTCTGCATGATAATAACACTAGCGTTGTTTCCTTGTTTATAAATGCACACTATTATATTATACGTGATATATGTTTTGTTTTTTTATTTGGGGTATGTTTAAAGTCTAAAGGTTTCACTGACTTTCACTTGATGTTGTGTCCCTGAACGCGTCACCAAACCCTGAAAAAAACAACCCCTATATATTTAAATATTTTCGTAGGACTTTACGGTGAGATGTGGCAAGAGACTCTCGCTGAGCTGAGGTTGAGGTTTGTGTATTTGAGCTGATGATGATAATTTGGTGTTTTTGGTGTCACAGACTGACGGTCCGCAGGAGTCATTAGGAGCGGAGAAGAAGGTGAAAGGCCGGACTGGTTGGCCGCAGCAGGTTTGGGCTCTGGAGCTCAACCAGTGACCCTCCTCCCTCCTCAGAGACTCTGGATTCAAATGAGATTTTTTTTTTTTTCCTAAAAACAACCACTGACTGGCTGAACCTAAACACACCGCTGTGCACGTGCAATGATGCGCAAAAAAAGAGAGAATTAAAGGACAACAAGGAGGATAAACACCACGACGGACGCTGTGTTGACCCTCTTTTCTCCTGGTGTGCTTTCTAAATCTGACTGTAGGTGTTTGATTGGCCTATTTGTGGTACTTCTGCTTTTTTTTCCCCTCTTCTTGTTGTTTCCACCCCTGCAGTACTGTAGACCAGATGTTGCCACGGTGTCAAAAAACATCTGTCTGCCCCCCACCCTCCCTTAAAAATGTGTTTTATCTGGCGTCGAGTTGGTGCAGTTTTTCCTAAATTGGATGGCGCTGGAGCAGAAAATGAATTAATTAGAACAAATTCCAAAGTGGAGTTAGTTTAATCTGAGAGGGATTCAATGAAAAGGTGCAAATTATTTTGGACTTTTTCATTTGTGTTTTAGCTCATGTGAGTCAGAATTTGTATCTTTTTTTTTTAGTAAATTATCCCAAATTACAGAATATTTAATTGTTGATTTTCAGTGTGTTATATGTTGGTTAGATTTTTGTCCAATCAGAAAACAGTTATGACGCCCAAATTTATCACAGCGTTAATTAAAACTTTAAGAAACATCTTTTGCATAATTTTGTTTGACTTTTTATGTTTTATGTTGCTGTGCGCTGGCATCGTGTTGTGAGCTCGGACATTAAATTATCATAAAGACACAAATATATGAAAATATTTTTTTTATTTCATCTGATCGTTTCTTAAAAAGGAAATGCGTTAATTTTCAACTAGAATTTTTTTTACGCTCAAACAATTTAAAGCAGAAATTATCCAGTTAATTTAAAAAATCTACGATAATAAGGAGAAACTAATGTATTGGCTGATCACTGGATTTGGATTTTAACTTTTGAGTCATATTAAAGAAATGAGACAAAAACTGAAAAACACAGAAAACACATTTTTAAGGGGAGCCTTCTCTTTCTTTCATCCCGCTGAATTCGGCATCAGTCGGAATATTTCCCAAATTATAATCTCAGTATTACTGTACTGTAAACTACACTACCGGCTGTTGTTGACGTTTCCTGTAGAAAACTATTGAATTTACTGAATCTACCTCAAAATGAACGTCACTGTCACGAGACTGAATGTTGAGTTGACGCACAGCTTTTCACTCCGACATGTAAAAACACTAAAAACAACAAAAAAGAAAACACACAAAAAAACAAAAACAAAAAAAGTTTATTACTGTGCTGCGAAATAATGTGGATGGAAATGTACAGTGAATGTGAAGTTATATATAGTTCCGTAAATAAATGAATTATTTTATGACACTTCAGCTGTAGTGAATGTGTGTGTGTGTGTTTTATTTTTTTGGGTCCCCTCTTTAAACAGGAAATTCATGTCTTGATTAAACATTATTTCCCCCCATAATCAATCTTGATTCTTTTTATTTATTTTTATTTATTTGATCTCTTTGTGGGGGCAGGTAGCTGCCAGGTATGTGAACACACACGAGGAATCTGACTCCGGTTACACTTTGCTCTGGTAGTACAAACATATATAGACATGGGTGCAGTTAAAACCGCATAGTTTGATTTAAATAGGAGTTTTACATTCTCACTATTATTCTGACTCAGATTGCTTTCTTTCTTTCCACAGTACTAACACTGAATTAAATAACTGAACTGAAGACTGGTGTAATTTTTCCAAATGTTCAAACTCTCCTGGGTAGCGGATTATCAAGAGAACTGGTTCAGGTGTCACGGAATTGCACACAGCTTCTATCCTAACCTCATAATTTATGATAATTTCAAATAACATTATATCTAATCCTCTTGTGCCAATAAGTTACACATGAAACATTTATACTATAATACTATAATAATTTGTGAGTCTTTATTAAAAGAACATCACTGATCCTGCTTGTCTGTTAAACTTTAAATAATATAAATAATAAGAGACATGTTCCTTGAAAAATGTGTTTTCTCCTACGCAATGTGTGACGCTGATGTTATTTTTTGGATTTAAATTAATCCAGGTGTTATAAAACGCAGCTCAACCAATAGGAGGAGCTACAGAGACACCTAGTGGCTGATGTTTGTTACTGCAACAGCAATGAGCATGAGTTTTTCTTTCACACTAAAATGATTCTTCATCTTTAATTTCACAAGTTACATGATTCAGCTGCAACATGTTGAACGATGTGAATAAACCGAGACGAGACTGTTGCTTCAGCCTGTACAATACATTTATTATTATTATTGTCATCATCATTATTATCATCATCATCAGGAGCATTAAGCAGCCGTATTTAAATATTCTTTTTCCTAATACAACAATAGGTTAATGTGGCTTGGCCTACATGTTAATAAAGTGGGGTGATATCTACATGACACTAACGAACCTACAAGCAAAACTGAAAATATAGCAAGACACTAAAAAAACAAAAACAACCCTGTCAAACGTAGATAAACTCAGTGTGGTGG
Source organism: Collichthys lucidus (assembly GCA_004119915.2). NCBI lineage: Eukaryota > Metazoa > Chordata > Actinopteri > Sciaenidae > Collichthys > Collichthys lucidus. Next base: position 18,778,087 of record CM014092.1, on the reverse strand, counting down.
ACAAACTTAAATATGATGCTGATGTGCTGGAGGATGAAGAGTTTCACAAAATCCAGATAGAAACTACAAACTGTAACAATGAAATAATAAAATAAAGTAAAGCAATAAAGCAAACCTGGATGTTTCAGCAGTGCATTAGGAATCAAAACAAACTTTGTGCCACATTCTCCATAAGAAATGTGTCACTTCCAATGACGGGCTCGTGGCTTCATGTTACTGAAATTTGAAAACACAAGCCAACCAGTATTAATCTTACCGAAAAATTAAATTGATTACTCGGATAATTGACAGGTTAACATTTAGGAAAAATTATAATTTAAGGAGTCAAGAAGGTCACAAACAATCTGTGCGTAAAAAAAAATAAAGTTTTGGTGTGATGCCACTTTAGGATCCACATTAAGATTCATGTTGGACGTTTACACGCTTTATGGAGACGCACGTGACGTTGGTTTATTTCAATTAGGAATAAAACAATAAAAAAAACCTCGACTTCCACTAAAACTGTGATTCTTGCTGGCTGACATGGAGGGAGGGCGTCGTGTTTCAAGCTGATTAACTGCTCGAGCGACAAAATAAGATAAAACATTGAATTCTGCTCGAGTCATGTGGCCAACCCGACTTCTTGAAATACATCCAGGTACGTTAAGTATCAAATAAAGACTTGAGACGCTGTCCACTATTAACACTGCTCTTAAATATTAAAAAGACGCTAATAATTACTCTTATACCCCTATCACTCATGCACACTCACACACTTCAGGTGGGGGGAAAAAATGTAGACAGACACGACTGTATACAACTTAAGGGTGAACTAAAGAGAAAAAAAAGAAATGAAATCAGCTTCCAACAACTGTGATGAAATAAGTTGGTGTGTGTGTTCATACGTACATAAAACAGCTAGAAAGAAGAGGCGTGGGTCATAGCCGGATGCTACATCGTTCACCACCATCCGTCTTTAAACCCATCACATCCTGTCGGGAGAAGGGCGGCTAAGAAGTTTAAAGATCAGGACTGAGATCAGTTCGTTTTAGATGAGAGCGAGAATTTAGGAGGAATCTGATGGTCCTGATATGCTTGATGGCGCCGCCCTCTCTCAAAGATTCATTCAGTCATTCAAGTCCAACACGCTTCTCCTGTTTGGCACAGACATACCCTGCGGTCAGCTTGTTAACAGTCAAATTGGCAAAGAAAAAAAACATACCCCAAATTACCAAAACGTGATTTTTTTTGTTTGTTTTTTTTACTCTTAAGGCAGCTATATTATACATTTGCATTCAGCCGAGTTATGCAAGATCGGACGCTGTTCTTTTGTACATATTGACAAGTTACATTACAGCATGATGACGTAAAAACCCTGCGGATTGAGTCCTGGTCCTTGACAGTCTTTAGGGACCGTGCTTTAGCGGAGAAAGAGGAAATGCAACCGGAGGAGGATCGACATGCGCAGAAGAGGACAAAATGAGCATACGTGAACTCATCCCACCCAGAGTTCTCCTCCTTTTCGGGTTAACGAGTTCTCACAGAGGAGCGGGACGGTGACAGGGCTGCGAGGAGAGGAGCTGGTCTTGGCTGTTGTCGCTGTGGTGTCCATGTTGTCGATTACTGTTGGAGCTACCGCTTGCTGTGGTTGTTGTTTGAGCGTATTTAGTCCAGCGGTTTGCCGCCGTCTCCTTTTTGGTCCAAGCGGCTCTTGCTACTCTTCACCATGTAAATAAAGTAGGTCAGCGTCTCCTTCTCGTTCACCTGGATATTCCTGAAGTGGCGACTCACCGTCTGCACAGGAGAATTAATTGTAACAATAACAGCGATTAGTTCATATTCAACCAGCTTAACACCAGCATCACCAATACAGACTGAAAAATCATGCAGACTTGACTATTTAAATAAAAACTCTAAGCTTTTCATCCTACAGCTTTTTAAAATTATTTTCTGATGCTTAAAATGTCGCAAAATACAACAAACACAAAAGATTTCACAGCATTTAACCCTCTGACTGTAACTGTACATCATTCTCACAGGGAGGAGTGCAACGTTAGTCAACAAGTGTAACTGCTGTATTAACTATGTTCATTAATGGTTTTGTTGTTTCGTCGGGTGACTGAATGACTCATCTAACTGGCCGATGCTGTGAGCACGATTACTTGTCCCTCTAACTTTTGTTGCTTTGGCGTTTACTGGAAATAGTGAAACTGTCCTTGTTTACATTTGCAACTGTTTTTTACAGTTTATGTGTTCAAGGAATCACCAACATGTGATGAGCACAGTGATGGGAATGAGACAGACTTTAATATCACCATCATTATTAACATTATCTCATAGGCATGAGTCTTCTCTGAACAGCGTGTATGTATGTGTGCACTGTGATTACAGCACCCTCTGCTGCATATTTGCTGTAAATGCACTGACCCTGCTCAGGTGAACTGTTTTACAGCTAGTTTACAATGACAGTCAACTCATCTCTATAAACAGATATCTGCATATATATGCTGCAGCTTCTGTAGACAAGAGACACAGATTTTGTAGATTTTTTTCAACCAAATAATGTTGTAATGATCTGTGTGGACGGCAGAAGAGGCCAGACACAGGCCACTGTCTGACAACTAGTTTTTTTTTTTTGCATTCATATACAGATTTGTCTTACATAATTCTTTCGTATCAAGAACTACATGATCGTGATTGGACTGGCCTGGATTACTGCTGGTGACACTGGATGCTCTGAAATATTTGCCGTTGCCCCCAGAGGCTAAATCGTTGTCAGACGATTGCTGATCTGACATTTATGGTCAACTATTCTTTGGCTGCTCGCTGAAAACATCACACAACTCCTCCTGTAGCTGCACTGAATACATCTCACGTCGTCTACCAGCCATGGGCAGTTATCAAACATCCACCAAAGGAAAACGTCATATTAAAAAAAACGCCTGCAAACAAGTGTGACTTTGACAGCTTTGTAAAAGTATTTTCCAGTGGGAGGCTTTTAAGCAAGACTTCACTGAAGTCTAAGTAATGGTTTCTCTATAAAGAAACCACAGAGAGAAGAAAACGCGCCGCTCTGCTGCCGTCCACCTGAACCAGTCTGAACATGGGGACAGCTGTAACTGGTTGTGGGCTGTTGACTGGTGCTTTATTAATGATGTGGGAGGTTCATTAATAGGTGGCCCTGAACCTGACTAACAGCCTGGGGAAACATTCAACTTACAGCCCCGTTTCATTCATTCCCACTGTTGGACAGCCGAGTCACATCCGTCCCCGACCTCCCCCCCTCACCGCTACATACAGGAGGTATTTGTCAGGACGAGGGCCGAGCCAGCTGCATCAAGTCCACCTGTTGATTTGGCAAATTAGACTAACAATCTCCCCGTGACCAATTACTGTAGAATAGGACCTGCGACACCACGTATATCACAGTAAATGAGTAATGTGGAGCCGGTGCTTAAGAAGAAAGAGGCCGGGCTCGCCTAATGAGGGCAGCCGAGCGGCTCACAAAACGCGTTATTCCAGAGAAAACCATCAAAAGAGGAATCAGAGGAAGAAACTTCCTCTGAGGGAGCCGCTCAAAAGTTTGGAAATTAAGTTTCTGCAACCCTAAAAGAAACTTTAGGGTTGGATGGTGTTTCTATTTTCATATCATCCAATTGTGGCTGCTCGAGATCGAGGCAACATCTGCCCCATTGATCTGTTTGTTGACACAAAGTTTATTACATTTTGTCCCAAAGATTAAATCAAAAGCAAATTAAGTTCTGTCTGTCTTTCTCTGTCCGCTCTGTTTGATTATGAAAATGATGCTTTTAACATCATTAATATAGAAACCTATAAAGTGAACGATGCCTTAAAGAACCTGAGGTTTGTGTTGAACACTCGGCTAACCCTGACTCTTCCTCTGTGATTAAAGAGTGTCACCCTAGAACGTTGCACGGGGAAATGTGCCAGAGACAGAGTACGCTTCTTGCATGGTTGAAATGGTTCCTGCAGCACTGACATGTTTTCAAGCACAAGTTTGTGGAAGCAGAACAAAACATCTTCGCAGTGACTCAGTTTTTTCTGTACCTCTGCCAGCTGGGCCTTGTTGAGCCCGGGCCTGGTCTGCAGCTTGTAGTGCCGCTTGTAGCGTCTCAACGTGTTCACCTGCAGCTGGAAAAGATCGACCTAAAAAAAAAAAAAAAAAAAAAAAACACACAACAGAGACAAAAACGCAGTGAGTCTGTGATTTATGAGAGACAGTAACTTTTTTATCTCGCCTCCATCTTAGACACATTTCAATGATTTACTTAAGACTCCTGGAGGCTTCTGCCTCTTTTCCTGCTCTTAAAGAAGATGAAACTTTAATGATCTCCATGGAGAAATTAGGTCACTGCAGCGAGAAACACTAATATAGCTCAAGGAAATTATTCAAAAAGCAAACAATAAACTTTATGTAGGGCATGCAGCGTCGGTAATGGCGGTTATGTAAACGTATTCTTATCAAACACTTCTTCCTACGTCAGTGTACACCTTGCTCTGTCGTGCTTCAACTACAATGTCTGTGTTGAACATTTCAGTCCAAGTTACCTCAGGCACCTCCACATCATGATCTGGGGACTCTCCTCCGTCGTCGCTGGTCTTCCTCTTCCTCTTGTTGCGGACGCTCTGGATGAAGTTCTTGTGGAAGTCGCAGATGTAGAGGTGTCGCACCTGTACAGATACATGAACAGCATTAAATGAGCGGTCCGACACACTGGTTACCAACTCAGCAGTACTGATCCACCACTAAGGGTTGTCAAATCTTAATGTAATAACAAGTTCTTATTGATTTTAATGGATGTGAGAAAGTTTATTTAAATATACAGCAAGCCTCAGCATTTCATTCATTTCTGAATGAAATCAAAGTTTGGATTATTATTTAAGACATAAACAAAAAAGAACCGAACACAAGCTCGGCTCACAGAGCTTTCACTTTCTGCTAAACAGCCTGTGCTGCATTAGAAAAGTGCGCAGTTAATACAAACAGAGAGTTGCTGGATTAATAACCAAGTGTCAGAGGGAAGAAAACACTGAAGGGAAACTGTTAAGTATGTATGACTGTTGGAAAAAACATAGGACAGACAGAGAATGGTTTAAAAAAAGTTCATAAAAATATCAGGAAGACTCATCTCTGATGAAATATTCACAACAATGCTCTGCTCAAAATTCTCCTACATCACTTGTTTGACTGAAACTTCCTGCAGTCACTGTGTTCATTGTTCAGTTCATCCGCTGTTCTTCTGGCCTAACATGCACAAAGCCTCTGTTTATTTAGATGTCACACAACATCGGGGTCGGATTAATCAATGCTCGCTGGCAGACACGACCTGTTTTTCCTTTAACAGAGACCAAACCTCTTTAAAGTCAAATGTATTACTCATCTGAACACAAGCTGTTGCACACAAGAAAAAAGTTAAACTACTACGCAGCTGGAAAACATACGCCTTAAAAACAGGAAGCATCTAATCAAAGACGACACACACAAAGCCTCACTAGGTTTAATAATCAACGCTGCAGACATATTATAACTGAAGCAGTATATAGTCCTGACGCCCCGTCCTGAAGACAGCTTGTCTGTCATATCAGTATATTAAGTCCGTCTTCATGTGAGCCATGCATTCATTGCTCTGGAACAAACTCACAACATGTGACTTATCACATGAGTCTCAGCGTGCCTGGAAATACATAAAAGAACATACAGGAGTCACACGATGCTTTCTATGGATCTTAAAGAAATGCCTGGAGCGACTGGAAAGCAGCAGCACCTTCGTTAGACACCCCTGCATTCAGGGACGACACTGTTGTGTGCTACAGGGGGGCAGGTTGAGCTGGAGGCCTCTGCAGACCCTCTGGTTTCTCTGACTCTTTGTGCATTGTGTGTACATCCTCTTTAAGCACTAGTCGGGTAGGAAGATGGGGGCAGGAAAATGACACTGCCCCAAGGTGTGCTCTGTCTTTGTGGTGAGTTCACTAAAGAAAATCTAAATCTAAGAAAAGCTAGGTTTATACACGGGACCTCTAACTTAGTTAATGTTTTATTTTTTGTCCTGTTCAGATGCGTGTATTTACATAAAGGGCCGGCATTACAAACAAGCTTAGGCTATAAATGTTCTGACGTGCAGTGTTTTATATAAAGAAATAGAGCCACCCTAAAATATATAACCATAGCTGACTGACAATTCTGATTATAGATGAACTGTTAGAGCAACACGATCATTTGGATTAATCTCTTGATCGTCTTCTCCAGTAAACAATTGGCTGCTGGTCCTTTAAAAACAGTGAAAACCGATGATTAAACCCGCGGTGACAACCTCCACAACCCAAAGACAGTTTGCTAGACAGGACTAAAAAGGAGAACGCTTTGACGTCTTCAAAGCAGCATTCACCTTGCTGCATGTCTCTTTATTATATGACCGTATTGATCTGTTTAACTAGTTTGCCAAACAAACCAAGAGACTCAAGTTGTTGCTTTGGGGACATCTTTGTTCATTTTCTGATCTAATCTCAGAAACAACGTGATGATTCATGACAATTCATGCTCTCTCTCGCCAGCAGTTTCTCGTGGATCGTGGCTGCTGCAGTGGTCTTGCATGACGTCCACTACACACATTACTACTGTCATTATTGTGACCATATCTCCATTACAGTTAATTAATGATTTGCTGCTGCTGTGCATCTGTGTCTCTCTCTCTACCACAGGTTCCACTGCTACTGTAATCGTTTTTAATCAGACATTGTAATTCATTGTCATTTTATCATTCTATAACATGTTTGTGTCGATTTGTTCTGTACACGTAACATCTATTGCACGTCTGTCCGTCCTGGGAGAGGGATCCCTCCTCTGTGGCTCTTCCACATTTTTTCCCTGTTAAACGGGTTTTTTGGGGGCAAGTTTTTCTTCACTCGAACCGAGGGTCTAAGGACAGAGGGTGTCACTCCCTGTACAGATTGTAAAGCCCTCCGAGGCAAATGTACTTTGTGACTTTGGGCTATACAAATACATATTGATTTGATTCAATCTGCAGCACTGATATCTGGTACTTGGCTCAGATGACTAGCAGCCACACATGGACTTGGCTCCTGTGGGTCCAGACTCTCGTTATATTCTGGCACAAGACACAAAAACATCTGCTGGCACTGACAGAGGAAGTCCAGCATTTTAAAAACACGTCAAACTAAAACACACACGGCGAGGAGTTTACGTACACACACACACGTATGTATGTATGTATGTATGTATGTATGTATGTATGTATGTATATATATATATATATATATATATAGATATATATATATATATATATATATATATATATATATATATATACACATATATATATATATATATATATACACACACACACACACACACACACACACATATATATATATATACATACATACATACATATATATATGCTGTCAAAATGTAATGTTAAAACATATTTCAGTTTAGTTAGTTTTTCTTTAAAATCATGAATAAATTTCAATTTATGTTGAAAAACCAGAAATCAGGACGTTATTTTCAAATACATTGTTCTTTTAATCAGCAGAACTTCAGCCTGACTTACACAGCTACACCGGTGCTACAAATACTGAGAAAATAAACATTTGAAAACAGAAATAATTTTTGTTTTTTTTATTTATTTTTTTTAATGATTTTTCTTTTTTTGGGGGGGGGGTGTTTTTTTTTTTTTTTGAATGAATAATTCAAAAGTGGAGAAACCGAAGCACTCGGAGGAAACCACAGCAACACCGTGAACTCAACAGCAACCAGGTCAACTGAACCCTGATCTCATCGCTGGGTAGATGTTACTTTGATGTTACTTTTACGTTTTTTTTTTTATAATTTAAAAGTGGAGAAACCGAAGCACTCGGAGAAAACCACGGCAACACAGTGACCTCACAGTTGCAAAAGCCAACGTGTTGAAGACGGACTTGCAACAGTTTTTAGTCACATGTGTTGCATTGGAAGCACTGGAATGGCTTGCTCACTGTGTGGAAAAGTGAGATCAAGAATCTCTTAACGCTGGTCTTTTTGGGCTTCATCAGCTGTCTTTTCAGAGTCTCAATTAGATATTCATAAAATTGTGACTTCTCTTTCAACAGCATATTTGCCACCACGTCTTTGCCGCCCATGACTGCGCACAAATTCTTGTGCACGGCCCTGGCTGTCTTCTTTATCTCATTTCCTGTTGGCTGGAAGTCTACAGGGAATGATTGCATCATGTCGTCCAGGGCTGAAGCGATCCTTACTATTTTGTTGGTCTCTAATTCCTGTCTTACATTCTTCAGGCACTGGTGTATCACCGCCGACACCATCCACTCTTTGTACATGTCTGCAGTGACTCTGGGTGTTGCAGGCCCAAACATGGGTGTGTAATCATTGTCTTCTACAGGTGTGACAGACTTACGTTCATCGCCGACACCAGGTTTATCAGTAATGGACAGTGGTCTGAACTCAGGTACAGGTGTGGTACATATGTCTTCATCATTATTGATACCAGACTCAGCAGTGGGGGAAGGTGCTGCTGATTCCACAGGTGTCACAGTGTCCTCTGTGGGCTCCGGCAGATCCAGCGCTTCCCGAATCCTCTTCAGACTATCGTCCACTCGGTTGTTTTTCTTAGTCAGCCTCTGTGTCTGCCTGTTAAGCCACTTCCTCAACATGGTCATGAATTTCTCTATCTCCCTTTGGATATTGACCAGACTGACCTTGGTGCCTCCAAGAGCACGTTGAAGATGTGCAAATATGATGTGCCCCAGCTTCACAGAATGCTCTTCATGTTGGCCGTTGTAGAGGCAGATGGCCATGGTTTCGTAGGTACACTGATCTGGGTTTTCTGGGATCATGTCCTCCACCACTTTGTCTGCTGCTGGAATGAGGACATCCAGTGGTGCATTCTTGCAGCTAAGTCTTGTCCTCAGCTTCACTATCAAGCTGGCGATAGCCTCCTTAGCATATTTGCGGGCAAAAAGGATTTTTATCTTGTTTGCCACGCCGTTCCAGCAGTTTAGGCTGCTGGACTGGGCCTCTGGTATCGGTGTACCATCCTCATTCAGTCCAAGCTTTTCCCTGTTGCTCCAAATGTAGTGAGCAATGTCACACGCTGCTTCATCTGCGTCCTCCTTAATGCTGTTGACAATCTGCAGATGTTCGTCTTCTGAAATGTCAGCATTAAATTTTACTTCAGGCGCACTCACGTGTTCCAATAGGATCTCCTTCACAGCTTCGGTGGTTGTGTCAATGAAGCTTCCTATTGAACGACGGTCGTCTGGTCCAATCAGAGAGACTGGGGTCTGCTCCCCAAGACTCTCCTGCTCTGCCGCACTTGTGCGCTCAGCTGACGGAATCAGTGGACTCTGTGAATCAACACTACGTGTCGTGGACGCACATGACATCTTTGCTTTGCAGTTTTTAAGCATGCTGATCACGTGTTTGACAATGATCTGCAGTCTGCCGGTGGTTTTTGACTCCCTGTCTATGCGGCTTATCGTTGGCGGTGAGTTGATCCTCTCGGTAATTTCTTCGCTCACCAGGTCCGACAGTCTTCGTGCACTTGTTATGGACACTTGTCTGCCAGTCACGCGCACAAAAGCGTCAGTGATGGAGGTCCCCAGGTACTTCTGGACGTCTTCCTCACAAATCATTTCTAGGCTCTGTAGTCTAGACTTGCTCTTTGTTTGTGCGAGGTTATTTTCAAATGCCTCAAGCACAATTTTAGATACAGCGTTTATTAAGTCCACACACATCTCTGTTATGAAATCTCTGGTTTGGTCATCTATTTTTCCTGATGTCACTTTGGCCCACTGTCCCGCCGTCAGCTGGGCCAAGATAAGGTCAACAAGTGACTGAATCTTCTCTGCTGACACCTGTGGAGGCCCCTGATACATATCCATATCGTTATTGTCTGAACTCATGGCGTCTGTGGTGTTTGTAGTCACTCCTCTGTGTATCGTGAAAGTTATCTGCGAAAATCCCAAACGAAGATGAAATCTTGTCGATTCTTGTCCTATTTATAAACTGACCAAATCTTTGGATGACGTCACGAGTCAGATCAAAGCCGCTCGTGGCTAAACCCCGCCCCCAAGCAACGGTTGTCAAGTAGCTCCCTAGCAACCGTAACCGTAGTGTCGCCGACATTTAACCGCCGTCAGCGTGAGTCACTTTAAACTGACGCTCCGCTTCCGTGGCAACAGCCATTTTATGAAGAGCAGCGGAGGCGTGTTGCTCTGAGAGAAAAAAGCCGCACACTGATGCAGGCTGGACCCCGGCTGTCCCGGTAGCTAACACGGCTTTACCTCGACATTTTAAACCCGGGTGAAAACAGACTTCAGACAACACGAGGACGAGTTTCCTTTTTTTTTTTTTGTTTATCCGCGTTTTAACCGCCCCTAACATCTGTTCGAGTCTTCAAGTTGTCGCTGTTTAACTATCAAAAAAACAACAACAGAACATGTTCTCGTAAAATAATACATAAATAAAAAGTTTACTCACACTCTTGTCGATGTCCAGCTTGAGTTTCTTCTGGGATATGCTCTTCTGGATCCTCTTGCTGAAGGAGGCGTTTCCAGCCGAGCGGCCGCAGCGCTCCCCGTCCTCGATCAGGCAGCAGCTCTGTCCGTAAAACGGCGGAGCTGGCGGTCCGTCGTGGCTGTCCTCCTCTGTGCTGAACCCGTTCATTGTGGACCGTGAGAGGCTTCTTAGCGCGATGAAATAATACAAACAAAACAACAACAGGCTGCGTTAGGTTTTAGCTACAAAAAGTCTCACGCGTTGCTCTTTTGTGAATCCGGCAGCGTTAGCGTTAGCTCTGCTACAGCTAAGCAGCTAAGTTCGCCTGAGCTAACAGCTCCTGGATGTTTACACCCGGACTCCGGTGACTTATCTCAAAAACACGCCAACCTCTGCTTAAAGACACATCCCTGCTGCTAAATCTGCTTCACGACAACAAAACAACAGCTGCTGCCGCTGTTAACGTGAGCTAGCTCCAGCTGCTAGCCCGGACCGCACTGCCTGCTAACCAACAAATTCCTATGGTGAGTCCGCCGCTTGTTTGTTTGTTTGTCCACCTTCTGTAACAAACAACCCGCTACGTTTCGATGGGACTCACATATGGCGACAATTCCGTGCGGTTCCGACCTATCTAAGTGCGACAAACCGGCTACCACAGATGACACAACTTTGCAAGAAACCCCCTCCGTCTTTAAGCTCAACAGTCGCGGCACTCGATCAGAAAATCCTCGTACAATGGGACATGCTCCGTCTCTTTGGCGGAAGTTCCCGTTCCTTCGCTGTGATTGGTCGATTTGACCTAGAGGCGGGCACTAGCGTGTAAACCTCGCCGTTCCATTGGCCGGGAGGAGCCGTCAATCTTTGCAGCGGCTTCTTCCTGTGTCATGTTTTGTACTATGAATAGGAGTTTTTTAAAAAAAAAGGTGGCGTCGCCGTCAGTTGAAGAATTTAAATAGAAGATCTGCTTCAGCTTTTAACAACGAATAAATCACAGTGATTGAATTATGTCAGCCTGATCACCTTTTAAATATTATTATTATTATTTTAAATAAATCTTAATAGATGTGGATTAACTGGAAATTCGCATGACACTGCACTCTGTGGTCGGCTGTTTTGACCAGATATACAGTCTTTTGTTACACTTACCCGCTTCAAAGACTCCTACTCAACAACTTCAGTGTTTGTATTCCTCTTGCCAAACCAGTCGACATGAATGAACACAGATCTGTTGACATCGCTTTGTTGTTATTCCACTTTTAACCACACGAGGGAGACAAAGGTTAACAAATGAGTATAACTCGGGACAGCTGACACTAGAATTCCTTCACATGCTGCATGTTATATACGTGTATTGTCTAAATGTGTAAAGGGATATTCAAGCAATTTACTATTGCATACAGGTCAAGTTTAGGGGCCAGGGAAGAGAAAATCAAAGCAGCAGAAGCTGAAAAGTCCTAAACCTTTAGTCCCTAGAGATGGTCAGACTTTGAAAACATCCTGCTTTTACCGTGATGCATTTCAAAAGTCAAGTCAAGTTCAAGTCTCCAGCGTGATTTAAAAAAAACGTAAGGTCACAATAGCTTATCCATTTTCATGTGAAATTGGTTGCGCACCCCTTTAATTGTAAGAGTCCTACAAATAAAACAGTTCATATTACGTATAAAGACTTGAGTTCTTCCCCAGGCTTTAAAAACACTAGATCTTGCAATTACCATGATGCATTTCAAAAGTTTTTTAACAAGATAACCATGATGATCATCATTGTGATTTTTAGAAACTTAAGGTCACAAGAGCTTATCCATCTTTTATGTGAAAATGTTTGAGTACCCCTCTAATTGTAAGAATCCTACATATATAGCAGTTCATATTATGTACAAAGACTTGAATTCTTTTTGAAGTGGTGTGGATCCAGTGGGTAGTGTAGTATTAAATAATGTGGTTAGAGAGATCCTTTACCAAAGTGAAAGTAAAAGTACATTAAGTATCATTAGTAAAATGTACTGATGTATCGAAAGTAAATTTTTTATAGGCCCCTGCTAGCGTTATATTTTTATACAGTGTGATGATACTTAACTTACTTAGTTAGTAAAAGATCACATGTAATCAGGATTGTGATATGTGATAAGAATGATACTAATTACTTTTTTGCATAGCACCTTTAAAACAGAATTTCAGAGTGTTTTGACAGGAAAGGTAAAAACATAAAACTCAAAGCAACACGGCGTGAGCTAGACACAGAGGCCAAACAAAGGGAATACAAAACAACAAGAAGAAATCATGGTAGCAGGAAGACAATGGTGATGAAAGTCAGGGATAGTGAAAGCAATAGACATTAAAAAAATATGACAATGTATGTACATTTTCAAAAATAAGAGAATAAAGGCCATGAGAACAATAGAAAAAACAAAAGAAACACATCAAATGATGACACCCGCATCAAAGCAAGTCCATAAAAATGAGCTGATTTAAAAGAAGTCATTGATTCTGCGAGCTTTATCTACAAAGTCAGGATTAAAGCCTCGACTGAGGAACAGCTCACCTGAAGATTTATAAGGCTTTGAACCGGTTCATAAGCGGTCAACATCCCTGGAGCAAGACCCAGACGAGGTTTAGAGGTGATCCACAAAATCTTAAAATCAGTTCAAAAATGGCCAGGAAGCTAATGGAGAGAAGCCAGGATTGAGGTAAAACCAGTAAAATAAATAACTATGATAAACCCAGATTACATTTGAAAAATAGTTACAAAGTGCTCCACTTTTGTATTTTGTTTATCTTCATCTTCTTCCGCTTATCCGTGATCGGGCGCATTCAGGGTGGTATGGCCGTAAGCCCAAGCTTACAGCACCTGGTATTCCCAGGCGGTCACCCATCCACATATTTTGTTTATAACACTTATATATGTTGCAGGTGAAATATGGTAACTATAACAGTCGAACAAATGTACGTAAATAAATAAAATGTATACAAGCATATCCCTCTGAAATGTATTTAAATACATAAAATTATACTTAAAGGACCAGTGTATTAGAGTTAGTGCCATCTAGTGGTGAGAAAACAGATTGCAACCAACTGGGTTTCTGCTTTGTGTTTGGTTGAGTTACCCTCATTGGCTTCCCCTATATTGAGCCAGTATTTAGTTTTTCCTTTTTGAGCTACTGTAGATATAAAAAGCTCATTCTACGTTAACAAAACATGATAATTCTTATTTTCAGATGATTATACACTAATGAAAACATAGTTATGCATATTATATTATATTTCTGTCATTTTCTGTAAGTAGAGCCCTCTAAATCTTACACACTGGACCTTTAAGTGCAGTACTAAAGGAACTTTCTGCCATCGGACACCTTAAAACATAATGCTGTACATTGGGGTCATGAATGTTCTGGTGATGATAGAGAGCTTTGTCTATACAAAAGTTTCAAAATGAGATCAAATTGATCAGAAAGTTCTACATTTATTGAGCAGTATTGGGGCCTGAAAGTTTGGCGAAGGTGCTTTCACATTTCAACATGACTATAACCCTGTGTGCTACCTCAGGTCCGTAAGGGAAGGTTTTCTGTGTTTGTTGTGGAAGAATTTGAAAGGCCTGACCTTAACCCCATCCAGTATGTTTGGGATGAACCGCCGTACCAAGGCTTTATGGTTCAACATCACTGTTGGACCTCTTCAATGGTCTTATGGCTGAGTGGGAGCAAATTGCAGTAGCAGCCAGATTCCAACATCTCATGGAAAGCCTGGAAGCAGAAGACTGGAGGCTTTTACAGCAGACTGGACTGGCCACATTATGAGTCGTGAAAGTTAATTTGGGGAAGCAGCCAGTCAGCAAATCCAGAGTGAGTGAGAGAGAGCTTTAAAAGCCCACTCAAATGTGAAGGCGTCTGTATTATGTGGGTTTACTAATGACGCTCTTTGTTTGTTGTCATTTGTCTAATGTGGTATTTGCTCTCATGTACAAACTCTCTGCCTGATCGTGCTCGACTAATAGCTGAGAGACGAGGGTATAAAGCAGAATAGAGGAAAAAATGGAGAGAGAAGATGCTATAACCGAAAAATATTAAAGGGGCAAAGACAATTGGATTACCTTTTATGTTGGTAATGGACCTAGGCCCAATAAAGACTCTTTAATGGATATCTTTGACAGGAGACTGTGGAAGCGTAGTAGCCTGGTGTCTCTTTTCACCCATGTATGGCTCATGAGTGGAGGAGAATACTGATTGTGTGCTGACTGATTGACTTTTAAAGTGGCAGATGATAGAGCGCCGAAACATTAACAGGTTTTTCACTTCGCAATTTGGAAGTTTATATCATCAGGGAAATGCCTTTAAGAGGTAATAATATGTAAAGTGGTCTCTCAGTGTATTCAAAGTTGTCCATGCACCTCTCTCTCTCTCGCTTCCTCTCTCTGTGTCTCTCAGCGCTGGTGTGACAAGTTGAGCGTTATATGACATCCCATGAGACTCAAGGAAATGGGCCACACTGAAGAGCAATATTACTTCAGCCATGAATAAATCACAGCTCGCTAAAAGCAATCCGAGCTTGTGTGTTGTCAGATGAAATGATTATGAGATTAACATTTAGTAAAAGTGTGTTTTAGCGCCATCAATCACAGAGATGATTAAAGTCGTAAAAAAAAAAAAGAAAAGAGAAAAAAAAAACACAGGAGGTGACAAGAAAGGCAAATAAAGCTCTGGGCGAGGAAAGTTCCCAGGGAATCTACTTAGAGAGGAAATGATTATTGTGTGAATGAATAGCCTCTCCTTGAGTGGAGATAAAAATGGGTATCTTTTTTCACTTCATGCACAGTTTTGTCAACCAAATCCATTCATATTGTAGTGCAGCTGATAAAATGCTGAGACACAGAGTAAAATGTAAACTAACGTTCAAGACAAAGAATGTTTTAGCTCTTTTGGAAAGTAAAAAATGCACTCGGTTCTCTGCCTGTTGAATGCTAACAGCCTACATTAGGTTTTATACCAAGCAGCGTACTGTGTGGCCTTGTACAATGCAGAAGTGCCAATAACTGCAGTTCCTCAAACGAACACTTGAGGCTGGCTACAGATCAAGTCAATCTCCATAAACCAAAATGTCCAAATTTATAGCAGAAATAAACATGTTTAAAGCCTGGTACAAAACACAGTTTTGGTCTCTTGCTAATTTCCTTGTTCATGACAACTGTACTGAGGGCGAGTTTCTATATGAATTTCACCCATTCAAATCATATTAAGGCTTAAAGTTTTGCAGAATTAAGAGTGTGACCGCATTGCCCATTTTTGGATTAGCCAAGATGAGATTGACAATGACACTTGAGAAACCTATGTTTGACAACTACGTCTATTCTTACTTATAGTCTTTGGTTTCACAAAAATACCAATTTCTATGTAATGTTGCTTTAATTACAGTAGTCATCTTTGGACATTTTAACTGGGCATTAACCAGTCGTCCTGCCTGAGGTTGCTTGCTTAAAGTTTTAACTTTGAAATTGGTGCATGAAATTGCAAAAATATCAGTTTCTAATAAATGTAAAGCATGTTGTGACTTTATTTTGAAATTGTGCAATAGATAAAAGTGATTATATTAAACTTCATCTAGTCTGTCTTCCACAGTGACTTTTTTTCTCCCATAGCTTTGCATCCTCTTCAGCTGATGTGACACAGCACTGTATGAAAGCCACGACCCTAAAAAACACCTGCTTCCCCCACAGAGTGAATGTGACTGAAAGCCAATTATCCTGCCTGTCACAGAGGGGAATGGAAAATTTCCACCACTGTCTTATTTTCTGACACTTTGTGGAACGTGAAAGGACAAACAGGTCCGCTCTGTGTGGAAACTATTTCAGGGAGGGGGGGTCTGATAAGCTGTCTCAACAGCATGACATGGCCTTCATAAAAAAGACTGCGACACAATATGAATCTGCTTTACCTCTGAACACAGGTCTGCCGGATTTGACACATGATGTTCAGTCTTGTGGGAGTTGTTTTTGTCATTAAACAAACATGACAACATTACCACAGACACATAAACTTTTACATTATTGACAAATGATTCAACAGGATTTGGTCTTGAAGCTTTTTAAAAAGTAAATAATTGTTAAAACAACCTAAACGTTTTTCCAACACTGTAAAACATTATTAGGAGTATAAGTATATATATATAAAGCAATTCAGCTGTGGCGACAAATGAAGTTCAGTAAAAGTGATGGAGACCGTGCTTGGCTGTAGTTGTTAGCATTAAGCTGTAGTGACGGTGGAAGGAAGGTGCATTGGGTAATAAAACATTTAACTGCTTAATTAATATAAATGGAAAATAAGTCAGTTTCTGGCTCAACTTCATTTCTTAAAGTCACTGGAACAAAAAAGTGATCATAAAGAACTAGCTGACGGAAAGTTGAGTAAACACAAAAAGGCCTGGCTGGTTGGTTGCCATATCTCTAAGTATACTCATTATCCACATTTTTTTACAGTGTAGCACATTGCTCTCACATTTATGTTGCTCATGTTACAATCTTTATTTACAATGCTGGTAGATAACAAATGCTTTTCCTCACACACGTTTGTTTTGAATACTTTTCTTTCCTCTTTATTATTTATTGCTACATCTGCAGGATGTATCACCGTTTTCTATCGTTAACTATTATTGATGATCTCATAACGACTTTGCGATTATTTAACATTTGATAGATCATGTATTAATTAAATGTTAATTCATAATTATATCATATCTATCATGAACAGAAAAGAGAGAATAGGTTCAGGCTTTGCCAAAGAATGTAAGATATAATAAGAAATATGCCCTTACTCACATATCTGTACACACGGTACACACGCATATAGAGGCGGAGATAACAATAACCCAGTGCAAACCTTGCAAGTACCCTCTGTGCCCCAGCTCAATGCAAATATGAAATATCAGCAGATGGATGAAAAGTGGAGAGAAAACTGCCAACGTTACATAAAGAAACCAACGTTGGCTCTCCAGGTCTAATCCATTACCTCAGATATTCAACCCATGATGAAGACAGATCTGCTCTGAAGGAGATGGAGAAACAGTAAAGTATGAATCTACTCTAAGCAGACAGTGAGAGCAGAGATAAAGCTGTCAAAATGAATTCAGAAAAACTGAAAACTCTGCATTTGTAAAAAATAAAAAAAACATAGCTGCACAATGGTTATGTATTATACAGTGATGCTGTATAGGTGGACTAATGTGAAAAAAAATGTGGAGGAGCAGAAAGTGTTTTCTTTTTCTTTTTTATGTGAGCATAACTATTATTTTGAAAAATAAGCCCCCAAATACTAATTTCTGATCTGACCTTCAGGATTATACCGGCGCCGGGTCAAACTAAAGCACAAAGTATTAATTAATTACATCAAAATGATCATTTGTCTGGCCATGATTGCTCAAAATGTAAACAGTGTTAATTTTACCCTGTTCTCCCCTGCGGTATAATTAATAAGAACACATTAGAATAAACATGTGTCGTGTGAAGGCTGTTTGCCTCCTCCCTCCCCACTGCTTTTCCCTTGTGTTGCTGTCTGTCTTGTTTTTCCCTCTCACCTGCATGAAATGCTGCAGCATGAAAGATCAGCTCTTCCCTTTTCCAGATTGTTCAGTCTCCCCAGTGGTAACTATAAGGCAAAATTTGGATTTAAATGATGGTCTAGGATCAGTGTCATTACCCCTAATGTCATATTGACAAATCAAAATCAAGTTTTGTCCCATTTCTTCTGCTTTGATAAGGCCTATGCATGCATTACGTGCATACATAATATATTCATCATCTGTTGCAAGAAGAGAGATTAGGACTTGATTTATTGTGTTGGAGTACATTTCATAAAAGGTTACTGCCATGGT
Organism: Collichthys lucidus; assembly: GCA_004119915.2. Lineage (NCBI taxonomy): Eukaryota > Metazoa > Chordata > Actinopteri > Sciaenidae > Collichthys > Collichthys lucidus. Next base: position 18,759,717 of record CM014092.1, on the reverse strand, counting down.
ACAATTCATCAGATTTAATGCAGCCCAAATGCTTTATACATTTTTCTACACATGTAGTAGTATTCCCTAACATCTGCAAACAGACTTTTCTATATTTAACTAGTCTCACCTTCCTCAAAGTGCTTTTGTTGCCTAAATATAACCACACTCTGCATGCAAACCCTGATCTCTGGTATCACTAACCACCACCCCAGCCTCCTCCGTACGCCCAGAAAAACAGAACAAAATCGTGGCAGCGATCACAAATTAATAGTATGTGTAATTTCTAGCACAGAGGGTTTTCTACAAATGATTCAGAAGTAAAAAACTTCAATCTTGCATCAGTATTACATTTTCTGCCATTTTCAGAACATCTTTATTTGACAATGACTTCATGCTTATTTGTCTTTGCTGGTAGAAGCAGGAAACAGAAGCTGAATTTCATCTGTATGCAACATAAAGGACAGCTCTTTCTTTACACAAAAGATATAAAAGAACTCTGTCGATCACCATGACAACACTATTAATGAGACTTTCCAGGCGTTTCTTATATTAGGGCTGCAAGTTTCCACCAAATCCTGAGATCTTGAGGTGATTAGAGTGAGTGATTAGGAAAGTAAAGGTTCTTTCTGCCACTTACAGATTATATGGACAGTTATGATGTATGCTGCAGTTGTGAGAAATACACCCAAACTCAAATCTGATAAAATTCACAGGTAATATCAACTTCAGCATCAAAATGTTTCAATAAGTTTTCCAGCAGCCAGGCCTTCAGTTTGAGTTGTAGTAAGTGATGATGCCCTGACCAGCAGCTTCATCACTCACAGAAAAAGACACTGCCCCTGTATTGATTCAAATATAAAAAAAATAAATAAAAAAAAAGAAAATGTCTGGAACCTACCTGAACACCGGCAACTCCTTTATAGTCCAAAGTGCTGTATCTTAAAATGTTGCGGCGTGCAGGAGCCATGCAGGCCCGTGGCTCTTAAATCAAACCAATGACAAGAAAACACCAAATGCTCTAATGATTCATTCCAAATCAATTTCTGTGTTATGTTTACTGTTTCCTGCTGAACGCACCAATGATGCATAAAAAAAGTGCAGAATCAGGCACTCCCGCCAAGCACGGCAGCACTTTGACTCATTGCTTTCTGACCTTTCGTGGCATTTGGAAAGGGCAACTCTGCAGACAGATGGTACATACACATATGCAAATTGATAATGTTAGGTGATGGCAGCAATGAGCCATATCAGTGATTCAAATTATTTGCTCTGCACCTTGATAATGCCTCTCCATGACGGAAGTGCTACAGAGTTATTGGGTCATTTCCATGTCACTAAAACATATTCTTCAAGTCAATTTTATTTATACAGTTAAATATCAGAAATTTGCCTCAAGGGGATTTACAATCAAAACTCCATCAGCATGTTCTGAGTGAAAAGGTGCAAAAATAACAGAATGTGCCCTTTAATTTTTTATGTGACCAAACTTTGAATGGATTCGACCTCTGACCTTGCTGTCATTAGATATTTGTCCTAAAGCACTTGAAACACTGAATACATTTTCATTTTATTCAGCTTGACCTTTAACATCGACTAATATACTTCTGGACAAGCAGACATGAACACAGACAATAATAATAATATAATAATATAATAGATAAATATTAGCAACTATCAGTATATTTACATGTACACGAAAAACTGAAACTGTGAATATACTTTTTATTAGCCTCTTTGAGGTGTGTAGATTCTTCACAACAGCCAATTTCCCCGAATACATGGTCATATAATACCTTTTGTCTGGATGGTTAATGTCTAAAATTATGTACGCAAGGTTAAGGTTAGGGCAGTGCTTCTCGAACTTTTTTTGGCATGCCTCACTTCAGATGCCTATAAAAGTTTACACCTCCCACACCACATCATTTTTATCAATCATTAACAATGATATGAATAAAAAACGACCCAAGTTAAAATTTGATGAACTAAAGGTCAGTAGGATAGCATTAAAAATAAATTCAAGTTAGTATCACTCGAGCAGCAGCCTCTGTGGCTGTGAAGTAAAGTTCATGTTGAAGTGCTAAAAACTGCAGTTCCTCAAATGGCCACTTGAGGCTGGCTACAGAACAATCTCCATAAGTCCCCATGTTAAAATGTCCAACTTCACAGCAGAAATAAACATGTTTACAGCCTGGCACGAAAAATGGTTTTGGTCTCTATAGCTAATTTCATGACAACTGTACTGAGGGTGAAATTTTTAGTTTATATAACTAACATAGGTAACAGTGTGGCTAATTTGATTGACAGGTAGGTTCAGGTCCACAGATGATCCATGCCTTTGCTAAATTTTTAGCCGGGAGGCAAAAGAGACTACCAACATGGCAACGGCCAGAGCTGTTGACAGGCTTCAAAACAGGCTCTTCAGAAACCTGTGGGTGACATACAATGGTATCACTCCATACTTTTGCCTTGGTCTCTCGTGCCCCACCTGTAGTAGCTCTATGCCCCACCAGGGGGCCCCGCCCCACAGTTTGAGAACCTCTGGGTTAGAAAACTATGGCGAGACGAGGATTTGTTTACTTTAACCAAAGTGCTTTTGCATTTTTAGGTACATTCACACTCAACATATCATTCACACTGAATATATCTGCAAACATGAAGGATTTTGTGTTCATGTTTGTGCAACTTATGCACATTTCTTAGTTAGGTCTATGTCAACTTTGTTCACTCAACCATATTTTAAACATACATCACTTCTTGAATCGGGAAATGTTGCCAGGAAATGTATTACTTTGGTATACACTACTGTGAATTAGTGTTGTGTTAACAGACTGCAATTCACAAGAGCCATGGTTAGAATTATTAACAGGCAAGTAAACATTCATTCTTATATCTAATAAACACGTTAACAAAAAGTGATACTGTTAAAACGCATGTAGCTGATTCTCTTTATATTCATCCCTATTCCACAGGGAGGTTATGGATCAGGGCCAGCAACATAACAGCACTAATGAAACTGCCCTGCAAGCTTATGTGGGCTGAATATATGCTGACAGACACTTGAGGCGTTCGTTCCCATCTCCCTGTTGTGCAAACATGATCCAAACAAGTGCTAGAATCTTCCCCCCTCGTTTCTCTGCACAGTATATTCCTGTTCTGGACACTCAGAGAAAGAGAGAGAAAGAACAGCTCATTCTTCTCTCCTCCTTCTGTACCAGCCTGAGTTGTGACAATTCAATCTGTTCAGCGTCTTCTGGCATGAATTATGGATGAACCCTGCAACCTCTGAATGTGGTGGGGATTTAAGTTGATCTAGCAGCTCTTCACTTTATAACTCCTGTTGCAGGCTCAGTGTGCAAAGAGGCTGTTAAAAAAAAATCAAGGTAATTTAGGAAGCGTCACAGTAGAGGAAATGAGTGAGTGGCATGTCCTCAGTTTTTCAACATTAAAACAGAAATTTAAATGATTCAGATTTGAATAATTCAGATATGATTGGAATTTACTTACACAAAGCCAGCTTCATAAAGAAATGGTTTACAAAGTTTTGTGGGAAGGAACTAAAACCTGTAGAAAATCTTGACCTTCGATGAACTAGAACACTGAATGCAAGTTAGACCTTTTCACTAAACAACAGTGTTGGACACCACTGAGGCTCTTATGGCTGAATGGATACAAATCCCTGCAGTCAGGTTCCAAAATTAGTTGGAAAGCAAAAAAACAGTGTGATTAAATTTTATTATTACAAGATATAAATGCCCTGTCTGAAGAATGGCATGTTCAATAATCACATGCGCATGTAATGTCCAAGTGTCCACATAATTCCTGACATCATTTTGATAAAAACAATGGGAAATATCATACCCAAATATCATAGGGAAAATACCATATTTGTCAAGTGAAAACTTTCCGGCTACAGGCGTAATCGGAGCAGTGGGAACGTGATGTAAGATGTGAAAATCACTTCAGCTGCTACTATTACAACTAAATTTAGTCAAAATATTCTTGGCAAAGGGTTTTAACATCTTTTTGTTATTCAGAGAACCACTAAATCAATAATCTGACTTGGTTAATCTTTGTTTTAGGAAGACAGAGTTTTATCCTGCAGCTAACACGTCTGTTAGAGTAATGATCAGCTATAAAACATCAGTTCTGAATTCTAAACTTCGACTGAACAGACTGTGAAAGTCACTCAAAAGTCATTCTGAAGTTACAGCGAAGTTGGTGGGAATCATTTTATTGGAGCTTTAAACCTCTGCTCTTTTCCATCATTCTCTGCTCTTTCTTGGTCTTGTTGATATTAAGATAAACAAGAAGGTTGAACAGGGGTTCATTCTCCAGTCTGAGGAAATCTCATTTCGGCTGGCTGACATTTATGCAGAAGAGAAGGAATAATGGCTCAGGGTTGTTGATTGTCAGTAAGCTGGGGGCTGCTCAAGTCAGTGACTTCTCAGTGTCACTCTTTGCTTTTATTTCGCTCCTCTGAAAATTTCTGTAGGATATAGAAAATATCATTTTGGGTGATAATGAATATCTCACTTTTTAATTTCAAACTTTCTGTAAGCTTGAGGGTAAATATGCAATAAATTGGAATCGAAAAACAGAAATAAAGTTCAAGCTGAAGCGTCAAATCTAGCTGGTGCACAAACAAATAATAAAACAAGATGAAAGCCAGATCTCTATCCAAATGTAGCCCAGATTCTAACATTGGCAGAAGAAAATTAGAGTGAACGTGTATTTCTATCCCCTAGTCTTATGCAAATATTTGAGGATTGAGGTAAACAGGTGGTGGCACTTATTCTCTAGTCAGGTACTACTGAACCACTGCAGAAAAAGAGGATGCAAGGAGATGATATAATTAATAAAGTGCCAGTCAAACCTCAAGAGGTGGAAGTCAAACCCCAGTTTTGTTTGTCCAACAAAGCTCATCCTAAATTGAATCATGAAGTGCCGCAATCGTCAAAACCTGACTGATATTTAGGTACAGAAAATTTGAGCAATAACTGTGCAAACCTGGTACACCCAAATTACAGAATAAGATTCCCTTAATTGCTTTAATTCATATTATAGCCATGTAGATGTTTTGGATTTATTTACATGACAATAAAGGGCAAGGCAACAATAATTCAGATGAGCACAATTGTTGTGCTGGTGTGTAGGGTTGACTATGGCTTGGAGACAAGAAGAAGTTCCAGTTATTGCCCTGTAGTCTAACACCAGAGTCTTGAATTGATTTCTAGTTTGGGAAACTTGGCTTCAATCTTGAAGTCCAGCATTCTGGACTAGGTTGACTAGGATCAAGCGGGACTAGAGTTGTCCAGCTGAGAGATAATGAGTGCCTGGATGAGTATCTGGGCCCTCTCCCTAATGAGGAAGGGCGAAATCCTCCTGATGTTGTACAGGAGGAATCTACAGGAACTACTGCTGTGATGTTTGCCAAGATACACCCAAGCTCCTTGGTGATAGGTCTTTTTCCTTAGAGAAGACAAATTGAGCTTTGTCCAGGTTGAGCTTTGGTGATGACTTGACTGCCAGGCAACTGGTAATGAGTGTTAGATAGAGGAAATGAAAGGAGTAACTCTGTATCATCAGCACAGTGGGTTTGAGAAGCCATATGAATGTCTGACAGCATGAAGTATCCTTGTGTATTTAGCGTTTTGATGAGAATCAGAGATTTGTAAGTACACCTCAAGACAATGGAGGTGAATGGGAATTTAGTTATAGTGCTATTGACACTGGAAATTACAGAAGTAAAACCCAGGAACAGTGTCAGACCTCTCTGTGAGAAGTTTTTATTGGAACTCATCCAAATGAATTTGGCCATAGCAGAACTACTGCATCCCCAGGACGAACGACCAATGGCCAAAACTAACTAGGTTGCTCCACAACAAAAAGGTAGCAGTGACATGAATGGCAAGGATTCATATTCTCTTTTTACTTTTCAGCTGTCAAATCAAAGCAATGTTCCTCTGTTCTCTGGCTGATGAATAAATGTCCTACGTTATACCACTTTGGACCAAAAATACACAACAGATTACACTTCTGACAGGCTCATGCTTTTTTATGTTCAGTGGAGCTCCTGGATAAATAAAAAAACAAAACAAAGGAAGCCTGGCTGTGTACAGCCCTGCTATGTCTGCAAAATGGAAAATGAGATTACGTTTCTGGAGGTTTAGTGAGAAAACTGTGAAAGTCAGTTACATTAAGAAGCTCAGTCAGTCATTTATATAAGCCAAATATTGCATTTCATCACTCAAGAGAAAGGAAGGTAAAGGAGGGTATGAAAGACCTTGGGGAGACTTTGTTGGAGGTTGTGTCTTCCACTGGTTCCCAACAAAAGCTGCAGTTCTTGCTGAATGTGTGCAGAAGCCATTCTGTCAAGGATCTGTTAGGATTACATCGGGGACAGATACTGGACCAGGGTCACAAAAGTTGATTTGCGACTGTTTAAAAAACACCACATATGAGCATTTTCTGACCGAAAATATTCGTTTTTAGGAAACAAAAAGTACTTGGTTGGGGTCAGAACAATAAATAAACCAATTTTGCAGTTAACATCAAAATCAAATCAATCAGAACTGAAGAGTTTTTCTTTATCTTATGAAGAGCAAAGAATGAAGAGAAAAGATGCTTTCGCTCTTCTTTTCATTGGCTTCAGTTAGATCAATTAATTTAATTGATCTAATTAGTTGAAGTTTGCCCACGATAGACGATGATACTTGAAGTGAATCTAAGCAGTAAACCTATATGAGTGGTGGCATCGACTTCCATGTTTGTCTACAGTCTGGGCAGCAGCCTGCTGGCACACAACCACTGTGTACAAAATGCCCACTTCTGCCTTTCTTGCTGTCGTCTTCAATTTTAATCCCTGTTGACATTCTTACAATGTCATGAGGAATTAGGATGGCACAATCTGTCCAAAAAATCTAATAATACTTGCTGGATAGTCTCATGTTGGCAGTCCTTTCCCCTATTTCCCCTATAGTGATTTTCATGATGAGTCCCACCATAGTTTGATCAGATTATCATTATTTGTCATATCCGTCATTTTGTTAAAAGGAGGGGTCCGAGGGTCTTGGATGAACTACATTCACATAACTCCTTTAACAATGAATAGTTATTTTTACAATTCAGTCTAGTAAAGATGAAAGAAACAAACATGTGTTCATTTGTGAATTTCAGAGGTCCTGATAGTCAGACTTTGTTACCTTTGGACAGAACCAGGCTGGCTGTTTTTCTCTCCATCCAGACTTAAATAAACTTAACACAAAGTCTGGAAGCACGGGAAAGTTGCCATTTATGTAATCTTGTAAGAGCAGTTTAGGTCTTCTCATCTAGGTCTCTGCAAGAAACTTTTCAGTAGATGAAGGTACATAAATAAACCTTTCAAACTCTGCGACAGGTATGTTTTACAAGAACAGCCATTTATTGATGAGCTGATGTGTTCTTCCTCCTGTAGTTGGACAGTTTGAGGGTCGAGTCTGAGCATAACCCTCCATGACCATTAGGACTAAATGTGGTAATTTGACAGAAAGCAACTGAGCGTTCCAGTGCAGCGCAGGGTTAATGTGGTGTCCAGTTTAATTTCCTGGTTATTAGTGCTGAGTGATTACGACAGCTTTTCTGGGAGTTAAATTCCCACTGCTGTTTGTTCTCTGCTGCTGTGCGCAAATCGTCTACACACACACACACACACACACACACAGATCTTCTTTGTCATTAGAGCATTTTTGTTTTCTAATCTAAATTGTTTTTATTTCTAACCTAACATAATACGTATGGGCAAAGAAAAAGTAAAGAGATAGGGCAAACTAGGTGCTATACGACATACGCAGTAACAAAACTAAAAAAGGCCCCACACACATCATCAGCAGTAAAAACACTCTACACTGGCTGTGCTATTGTGTTCCTATGAGGAGAAGGTTGGCACCAAACTATGTGTTACCGTTCGTGGCGTGCAGCGGTTAAATGAAACTACCATCGAGCACTGCACTCAACTCAAAAGGAACGCAGCCTCCTGCCAGAGGGGAGTGACCCAACGGTTTGTGTCCGGTGTGGGAGGGATCAGCACTCTCCTGGAGCAATGGCAGATTGCAGCCAATCACCTTCTCTGCAGAACAAATTCCTCACTGCAGTCTGCCCCCTCAACAGCATAACACAGCATTCAAAACAAACCACAATCTCAACAGAAAAACCATTGCATGGCAAAAACGTCAGTAGTAAGATGGAGTAAATACCTTTAGCTTGTCAGTGACAGTAGCTATGCTTCAGGTCACAAGAATAAACAGTCAGTGACTGGAACAGTAATTCCCATCATGGCATATGGGCCTTACAAAGTGTTACTGTATTACAAAAAAACTGTGACCATATCAAGACAAAATGTTTCAAAGCCCAGCCCTAATACATCTGAAGCACAAGAAAAGAAAAGAAAAGAAAAGAAAAGAAAAGAAAAGAAAAGAAAAGAAAATCTTCACAAGACTGTGGGATTGTAAGAGTCGGTACTCACTAGTATAAATAAATGAGAGCCCACAGAGTATCTTGTAATTTACCTTCCCCCTGTTTCTCTTTTTGCTCTCCAGCAGCGGTATAAATCAATGCTGTGATTACAGCTCTGTGGTCATAGATAAACACAGCTAAACTGGTGCAATAAACATTTATTAAGCTTCTCTTTTTATTCAAGGAAATTTTTCTGATTTTTTTAAAATTAGCAGTTATCCCTGAAACACCATTTCTGCTGTATGTTGGTGTGAAAACATTGTGGTTAGACCAATATATCATTGTCCCTCATTTGTTTTACTGCCCTCAAAACTTCTTTGTGTACTTTTTCTTTAAGCATATCTTTATTCTGTAAATGTATGGAAACTCTAAAACATGCAGTAGAAGCTTTCCCACTCCCACACACCAAAGTTTAGGAAAAGCAATGACTGTTAATGTCATGACACGGACATTGAAAAAACATTGAATGATGGCAAAATTCTTACTGAGGATGTCTTTCTTTTCTGCCTCCAAAAGCCCATCAGTTGTATCTGTGTGCTGTATTGGTTGCCATCCAATATCCACTGGGTTCAGGTCACTTTGCAGCCTGAGCAGATGGCTGCCGACTCCACAATCTTGGACAGCAGCAGTGTTGTCAGAGCGCCAAGACACATGTAGCCAAAATTTAGTTTCCTTGTCCCTTAAACCTCACTCCAGTACAGCCAGGATGGAAATTGAGGGTTGCAGCAAATATTTCATTGCAGCAATTAGTATATACTGTACTTGCATTTGAACTGTAAGATAAAACAATGTGACAAATAAAACAAAAATCTGTGAGACTGAAAAAAACACACCAGCTGTGGTTCTTGATATTTGAGCACTGGCTCCTGAGAAAAATATAATGTAGCTTTGTCTTGTTTGCAATCTTAACTGGACGCTTGTTTACACCAATTCTCTTCCATTTGATGCTGGGTTCGTAGCACTTCTAGACAGTGGTGGAGGAAGCATTCACATCCTTGGTAAAGGTACTAATCCCACACTATACAAATACTATAAACTCCAAGACTGAAAGTATTAAGTTAAAGTATGTATGATCAGAAATATGTTTCCAGAGACTTTTAAACTATTGTATGATATCATTAGATTATTATGACTATAAATCTCTGAAAATAATGATGAATGCTGATATGATAAATTACGCAGAGCTCACACTTGGCACTGCCACAAAATGCTCAAAGAAACGAAATTATTAAATCATAACTTGTAAACTAGTAAGTAAAAAAAGTGTGTAACTACTATTTCTCAAGTAAAGTAGAAGTTGGGCTCTGAGAACTTGAATGACTCAATCACAAAATATGAAAACCAAATCAATAATTTGGTCTCTGATGTACATGTAAACAAAACAGTTTTTGCCCAACAATCAGAAAGGTTTTTTTTTTCTGTTTGTTTTTTTGTTATTTCTCAGCTGCCACATTGAAATAGCTCAGATATTGAAGAAAACTAAGAGTCTGCAATGATTTTAACTATAAACTGCAGGACAGTCACAGGGTACATTGTTTTATCTCGGAAGCTTACAACAAATTGTTGTTGGTGTGCGCACAAAGTGTAATACTTCACTTTTGTGATGCACTGACTGCTCTGACAGATCTACACCACCGCCAAACTTTATGCTATGGGGATATTTTGTTTTTTATCATCCACTGTTTCCTCTCACATGCTCACTGACTGAAGACTGTGCTTGACATTTCTCTGGAGCACACATTTTCTTTGTGTAACACATTGGTTTGTCTACCTCAGTGTTCCTGTGCTGGATTTCTTTGTGAAGTGATATCTGAAATTTCCTGCCAAGGAAAATCCATCAAGCCCATAACAAATGAAAATCCATGTTGTTCTATATTCTGTCATTTGATGCCAATTGAGATTTCCTCTGCATGTTCAGGGGACAGGGCATCCGGTTTCAGTTCTGTCAACAAATATGCCAGCAGGGCAATGTTGTTTCTTGCCACTGAAGCCTGGAAGGCACACTGAGCCCGGTGGCTGGCAGGTTCCTGGTGGAGATTGGGGTCAGTTGTCCCAGCATGTTGATTTTTGCCCCAGAAAGTGCTGCCAGGATTGGTTCCATTGGAGGGATAGAAAGAGAACCACACTCTGTCCATCGCCATGATGGGAGCGGAGGTGGACACAGGCTCTTTCAGTTTTCCAGGCTCACTGGAAAGCCCTGATGGCTTGAAAACAAGGCCACACAGGGTTGTGGCAAGCACATGTGCCCTGGGCGCATACCCAAAGATTCGCTATCAGACTTCTGTTTGTCCACTGGGGGCAGGGGAACAGGGCAACCCTCATAGAGAAGCATTGATGGAGGGGACGGAGATGTCTGATTCTTGCCCCTTGCTGGTTTCAGCATGGGCACATTGTTCACTGCATAAAGAGGCACACTGGACACTGCTGGTGGAAGACATTCTTTGCTTGTAATCAATAGTTGCTGATTGTGAAAGGGATGAAACCACTCAAATCCACCTTAGAGGGCAACGCCTATACGACATAGGTCCTTTCAGCTTCCTGGTTAAGACGACGGTTTGGAGAAAGGGCCAAACTGAGGGAAAATGTGGCCACACTGGAGGACGCCTGGTCTCCTGCAGATGTCTCCTAACATTTCGCTGGGGGCAGGCGCAGGTGGCTCTGCTGGTATGGGCACGTTGTTGTGAGTGGCCTCTTTCTTAATGATGATTGGGAGGACCTAGGACAGAGCCCCGCTGGTAGGCAGGTGGCTGGCAGGCAGGGGAGGAGTGGGATTCATTCGGGCTGGCAGAGCCTCCTTCTCACCATCAGGCAAGAATTTGATTGGGAAGCTCTCTCTCTCTCTCTCTCTCTCTCTCTCTCTCTCTCTCTCTCTCTCTCTCTCTCTCTCTCTCTCTCTCCCTCCATCACCGTTACCACCACCATCTGTAAACATACATGTCTCATTTATGCATGTTAATGCATGTTACTAACTAAACTTCTTTCCTGGAGTTTCTGTGCTCTCTCTGGTCCAGCAGGTTCTCGTGGATCGTGGCTGCTGCTGTGGTCCAGCATGACGTCCACTACATATGTTATTACTGTCATTATTGTTACCATATCTCCATTACAATTTAAAGTTAATTAATGATTTGCTGCTGCTGTGCATCTGTGTCTCTCTATCTCTACCACAGGTTCCACTGCTACTGTAATCATTTTATCATTGTACAATTTGTTTGTGTTGATTTGTTCTGTACACGTGACATCAATTGCACGTCTGTCCGTCCTGGGAGAGGGATCCCTCCTCTGTGGCTCTTCCTGAGGTTTCTTCCACCTTTTTTCCCTGTTAAAGGTTTTTTGTGGACAAGTTTTTCCTCACTTGAACCGAGGGTCTAAGGACAGAGGGTGTCACTCCCTGTACAGATTGTAGAGCCCTCTGAGGCAAATGTACTTTGTGACTTTGGCCTATACAAATACATATTGATTTGATTTGATCAAGAGGGGAGTCAGTAATAGAGGGAGAGAAGTTAGAGGACTCCTGCCCCCGACCTCCATATGGTGCTCTTCCAAAATATCCAGGGCTGCTTCAACGGCAAGGCTCACACATTTAGCCCAGCCTACCATCACAATCATCCATGAAGGCATGCATTCATAAGGAGGCCTGAGGAGTAAGTGCCAGTTTGGCACGTTCGGGACCATAGCACAGCAAGTATTGACTTTGTAGTCTATGATGTAACCGACTTGGCAGGAAGAAGAGAGGTGACAGAGGCTCTTTCTCTTCAGGATAAAGAGAAAGAGGAAAGAAGAGCTTACATCACAGAGGTATTAGAGTGTATACCATTAGTGCAGACCTGAGAGGGGCCTATACAGGGCACACCATTGCACAAACAGGCATTAGCAGCTGTCAATCGTCCTCTCTCTGTTGACCTCAGCCATCAGTCATCTCCCTTGTTTCCTGACATTAGTCATGAGTCTCATATGCCCTCACCTTCATCACCTCTTTCTCTTCATCTCCTGCCACCTGCAAGTACCCCATTTAAATTTAAAAGGGCCCAAAGGACTCTCAGCCTGGCTGTGTAAGGCTATCCGCTGCCCTGACCTGGATAATATGTGGCTCTTTTAATAATGGGTAATGAAACTTACCATCTCGACACTTAGCACTGATGTTTCTCTGCCAGCCCCTCTCGGTTATTCTTCTTCACTTCCCTCATTTTTAATTCTTTTATCTATTTCAATTTATTCCCGTCTCTTTCTTTTAGTCTCTGCCTGTCTCTGAGGAGTCTGAAGGGAATCTATAGATGGTAATTATCTCCTTCTCAGTCCTGTCTGTCTGCCTGAGAGACACACACACACACACACACACACACACACACACACACACACACACACACACACACACACACACACACACACACACACACACACACACACTCACTCCGTTCTACCATTTTATTCTATCACAGAATGACATAGGTTGAATCTTCACTGTCCAGGGAAGACTGATGTGACGCAGTTAACACCCGACTGTCAGAAACACATCACTCTTCTTTCACTTTTACCAATCGGATGGATGCTGTGTTCACAAAATCCATTCTGCCCCTGGAGCTTATATTTTAATGAAAACAAGGCTGCTATTTCTGCAGAATGAATGTGTGGGTACTGTTTAGGCGTCGGAATGCTTTAAATAAAACGATTCAGATTGTTGAGCAGTGTTTGAATTCCCCTTTATCCTCATCTTTCTGATGTAGAAATTGGAGGAGCTGCATCTGACAAGTTTTCCAGAAACAGAACTGAGAAGCACTTGACGGAGGCATGGAGCTGGGAAAGTTAGCACTATGGGCAGAATCTCTCTCTTGAGCACTTTTTCGCACTCTTCGCACCACTGCTTCTGTCACTTTCATGCGCGACATCCTAAACATCTTCAAAGGAGAGAATGTGTCCAACGTAATCTCTGTTTGTGCACTTCATCTCATCTCATACCTCTGTAAGCTTTTTTTGTGTGGAAATGGGTATTATCGTTTTGCCTTTGGACATGGTCAAATGACTCCGTGAGCTCTAAAGACTTTCTTAAATTATCTTAAATTAAAAATAAATATTTCAATTACATTCAACTCCTTCTAATATACAACAGTGCTCATAGGGCCTTGGTTGATGTCTCATTTAGTCATTTAGCTTTTATCCAAAGCAACTTACAAAAAAAGGAAACAATCAAGGTACAATGTGACGAGGACATGTTAGTGCATCTGGGTTTCCAGTAGTATTTCACTTCAGCATTAGTGATTTGAATTTAATACGGGCTGCTACAGGTAGCCGGTGGAGCTCAATGAGCAGCACAACATGTGACCTTTTAGGTTGATTGAAAACCAGGTGTGCTGCCACATTGTGGATCATCTGAAAGGGTTTTGAAAGGTTTGTAGGCTGGGAGGGCCGTCAGGAGGGTGTTATAGTAATTGAATGATGTTTACTCTTATTCCAACAAGATATTTAAATGCAAGCTGATCGGCTGATGTGATGTTTGTCAGATTTACGGGACTCTATTTACAGGATTTGGCAGAAATGTAATAAAATATGCACAACTATGTTTTCATTTCATGTATAATCACCTAAATATAGGAATCATTGTGTTTTTGTTATCTTACAATGAGTCTTTTATATCTTACAGATGCTGCATGTCATCTTCCACAGCGTCCATTATGTTAAACTGCCATTTTTCTAAACAAACACTAGATGTGTTTTTTTTTCATCCATTTTCCACTCACTGTAGTTTCTGCAACCACCACCTAATGTGCTAGATGCCACTAATTCCTACACACTGGTGCTATAAAAAAACAACACTCTTTTCAAGTCTTTATTTCAAATCATTAAGTTGAGTCTATTTTACACCACAGTAAAATACGTCAACGTTTTAGCACTCCCATTCTCCCTCTAAACTGAAGCATCTCACTGTTTCATTTGGCGTCGAAAGCTGTCTGCGACAGCTTGAGAATGGCTCATGAAAACTGATGAAGAGTGCAGTACTGCAACATTAAACTGAAAGTGATCTGCAGAAGTAAACAAGCAAACAAAACAGGATGGGTCTTTATATTGTACTCTTTCTTCATACAGTCCATTCTGACATTTGAATTTTTCTCTCAGTATTGTGGTGAGTTCACAAATAGCATCCAGTCCCATTATCCTACGCTAGCAACGGGGAATGCTCATGGACCAATCCTCCAATAGAAACTATAATTTATGAGGCTGTAATGTAAAGGAAAAAATCAAGAGAACATAATGAAAAGGATGCAGAAGAATACTTGCTGGTGGTTTAAGAAAGGACAAAAAAAGGGAGACGTCTGGGGAAATAAGATCATCATTTACTCTCCTCATTAACAGCCATTTTCCATTTTTCATTTCCAAGGTTACCGACAAAATCTGAAGGGTGTACTGCCTGTGTTTGTCTACCACACAATGTCTTTGTGTTTGTTTTCTTTTCCCTGCCTCTTCCTACTTTTGGAGGGATCATGCATATTTCATGGATATACGCCTCTTTTAGAAGGAAATTATATTTGGAAAATGAATAAACAAAAGGGATTTGATTATACAACTCCAAAGTAGAGCTCTAAAACTTTTTATTTACAGACCACATGCCTGCAGGGATGCATGTAGGGGGTGAACCAATGTCTGACACTGCGCCCTTGTCATTTAATTAAAAGGCACATTGTGTTTGTGCTGTGAATACAGAATATTGAAAATATTCTCTCTTATTTCCATCTTTAACACAGACTTCTAGTAACAATAACACTTTACACGTTTTATGTGCAAGTGCAGCTTGATTGGATGGTCAAGATGCACTGGAACTTTGTTTCGAAGTACACTATACTTTGGTTTTACACAGTTTTCTCCAGATGCAGAGAGTTATAAGTATGTTTTCTAGTAATTCTATCACCGGCTCAGCTCATGTTGCTGTGCTTTAAAATAGTTTAAAATGAACATTAGCCTTGTTTGTCAGTGGCCTCTTTAATGCACAAGTAAATGTGGAATTATACATATTAAACGCCTTTGCAAGAGGGTGTTGTGCACATTGACTCGTCTGCAAGCATATGCCTATTCCTCCCAAGTGCGGACGTGCACATCAAGCAAGCTGATTGCTTGATTCACCAACATCCTGTTTATTCCGTTTCCCATTTCAGAGTGCGGGTGTGCATTTTAGAACGTGATTTTCAAGCAGAGTGTATAAAACTAAATTCATCAAGACTGCCCAGCCTGTTCTGTCCATTTACATTACATAGTGATGCACTGTCACCGGGGTTATGCTTTCTTTATATTGTGGTTTGGGCAATATGTCCTTTTTTGCCTGGTGGACACATATTATATACGCGGTTAGTATAAAAGGAACATATAGCAGCATTCTTGTACAGTCGCCTTCGTACAACCTTGAGAAGCATAATTCCAGCTTAATGAGATAGCAGCTGTCCTTGATATGACGTGATGCATGATGGACTGCAAGGCTTACAACAGCTTCATCTTTTGGTCTTGTCAGATTAGAGCATTGCAGGATGTCAGCTGGGCCGGTTTCTTCTCCAACACATTCATACGGTTGCATTTAGCTGTACACGTTAAAAGTGCCGTAAGTAGCTGCGTGACAAACGCTGCCTTTCTTTTCCTGCCCTCTGCACTCAGAAAGTTACAAAAATTAGACATATAGATGTGGGAAAGATGTGGAAGGATGACCCAACAACCACTTTGTGTGAAGCATAATGGGGCCTTTGGTGTATCTGGCTCTCACCTTTGCCAGAGAAACCTGAGGGCAATCCAATCTGTTCAAACACATTTTTATTATTAACATTAATGACATAAATCAGCTTTCAGCATTGTAGCACAGCACAGAGCTCTGTCTTGAGTCATAAATAGTTTAAATTTAAAATCATTCCACTTAATCTCTTTATCTTTATCTATCCTACTCCACATCTGTTTCTCATGTCTTCAGTGAATTATAGTCATAATGTATTATATAAATGCTTGCTTGACGTAAGCTTGTACATTTGGAGATTCCCTGCTGGTGCCAGTTGATAAGGCCGCTGAGCAATTCTTGTTCTTTATTTGTGAAGAAAGTGGATGTGTTTGGGGTAAGGAAGGAGGCTGGAGAGGAGTGCCCAGGCCAGAAGATCTCACAGGAATGATACGCTCCTACACCTCTTCCTTTTTTTGTTCAAAATAATTCTTTACTGTTTGTGTGCATAGGAATTTGTTTTGCATTTCATGCTCCAGAAAACCAACTCTGTTTGCTTTTTTCTTTCTTTTTCCACCTGTTCCACTATATTTTACTCATGCTTCTGCTTTTTTTTAATTTTCCCTTTCGTCTTCTACCCCCTGCTGTTTTTCTTTATCCTTTTCCAAGCTCTTCTCCTCCCCTTCTTTACCCGATTCTAGCTTTAAAAGCCAGACATCTAATGCTGCCTTGAAATAATTTTACAGTGAGGCTGCAAAGCCGTGAGCAGATCCGTACTATTTCTTATTGCCGCATCAGTAACTATTAACCCTGTGAGCTGTCTTCTGTGCTCTGGATCTAGTGCCAGCGCTGGTTTGGGTGAACTAAATCCCTGAGGGTGAAAGAGAGACAAAGATAGAGACAGAATGGGAGGATGGGGAGTGGGGCCTTTTAAAATCCCTGCCAGGCCAGCTTGTATCATCCTTGTAGACGCTCCAACAACCGCCCTTTTAATGACATTTGGGGTAGAAAAATAAATAAAAAAGCAGCTTTAAATCATAACAGGGGCCCCAGGGGCGAAATGAGAGGATTTATAATGGAGCATGTGGAATATTTTGTTTGAAAAAAACATTAGCAGCTTCGCTCACTGGTGCTAAGCAAAGGTGTCCCAGTATTAAAAAATAGTGAAATTAATCTGCAACACTGAAGTAATTTGACACTAATTTAATTAAAGTATAATATATTTCCGTCACACTAATGAGGGGTATCAACTTCAAATGTAATTAGTGTCTCACTAAATTAAGCCTAGTTCAAGGAAAAAGTCAGAGGGCTTTAGAATCTGAATATCATTTGAAACCTTTTAACTCAAATCCCAGATACCCTCTGCATTATATGTGCATCAGATGTAGTTATCTGGCTCCCCTTTGGTGCAAAAAGCTGTTTGCTTATGAAGTGCTACATAAATTAAATAAACTTGAAACAAAGCGCCTCACAAAGAAGGAGAATAAAGACAAACGCATATGTGTGCAAAACAGATGAAGCAAAACACAGTCCAAAATTTGATCCCATAAAATAATTTCAAGTGCTTATAAGAAATGTACATAATTAAATTAGAAATGTGATCTACAACTCTGATTCTGATTCAAAGCGGCCGGGATGCTGTGTAAAAGTACATGAAGTTGAATACAGTATAAAAACAAGATTTAATGTCCAAACTAAAAAAAAAGTTATTTTTTGTAAATAGTTTTCAATTTGATGCCTTCAGTATTTTCCAAAAGAGTTGTGATGGGAAACAAAAGACTGAAAGTTGCAGTTGGGATTGTATTATGTATCTGTGTATGTATCTTTTCAAGTGAGTATATCTTGTAAATGTCATTAATAAGCCATATAAATGCCAGCAAATATTCCTGTAGCTGTTCACTGACATTTCCCATTCTCCATTTACAAATGTGACCCACAACTCCAGAGAAGCAAAGTTGCGACTTGGTTGTTGAAACTCATTCTGGATAAAGAAGGAATCTGACCCCATCACAAAGCGAGTACAATTCAGGGTATCAAACATTCGATATAAAATAAATAAAACAAATAAAATAAAAAAAATCTCTGTAAGTGAAAGATGGAGAAAATAATTTGACACCAAGATTAGCTGCGATGTTTTTATTTGTTGCACTTTAAATGTCAAAGTCTATTTTAGATTTATAAGTTTGACACACTGAACATCATTGTCACGTTCAGAGTTCAGAGAAAGGCAATATACAGTATGAGTGTGTGTATATATATATATATATATATATATATATATATACAGCGGCGGTCCTGGCCACATTTGCGCCCTGGGCGAACCTGTGCGAAGCCGCCCCCCCCCCCCCCCCCCCCCCCCCCCCCCCCCCCCGGACGGAGATTTTCTCGTGCGCCCCTGGATGCGCCGTGCGCCCTGATCAGTCTGTCCGGCGCACCCTCTACCTCGTCGTCAACCCCCGGTCCACGGGGGCGCCCGCTCCGCTGTCTCAATGAGCGGTATCGAAAATTTGCGAGGTTTTTTTCATTTTCGGGCGCTCGTGACAATCAGAATCAATCCTTATTTCGTAAATTAGTCTGCTCTCCGTTCCCAGCGAAATGACCTTCATCAGTGGAAATCCAATTTGAGTCGCAACGATTTTCATTTTCAGTCTGTCGGACTGACATTGCTGCAGTAGAGAGAGAGCGAGAGAGATAGAGAGAGAGAGATGTGGAACAGAATGAGACACGGTGTAGTGATAATTTAATTTTATTTGTATCCTGACATATTGCTGTGGCTACCTTATTGCTAAATAACCTCCAACAGCCGCATGGTACGTGCATCCATCTGTCTGTCCCGAAACATGTTTTTAAAATGCAATCCTGTAGCAGACTGAATCATGGGATAGAAACTGTATGTTTGTGGAGGCAGTTGATGAGAGATGAAGGACAGGCATGATATGAGGGGATTAAAACCTACTGACAGATTAGTATTAGTGAGACGTCAAACGTTATTAATCTGTTACTGTTCTGTTTGTCCCCAGGCCCTCATTTTCTGACAATCGTATATAAATATGATTTTGAACTGATTAAATTACACATCACTTCAAATGGGGGGTCTCAGAGACCTGAGCTATGAAACATGGCTAAATATATATTATGATATATCTGTGATTGGTGATGACAGTACCTTTATAGCAGGTTGATTATAACAGGTCTAAGAGGTAGTTGGACATGAAATATTTCTTGATTTAGCGTTATAACAATTCTTTATGGTCATGTTTGTCACCGAAAACTTGATAAAGTGCCATGTTATAACCCAAATACATATTGAGTTATAGACAGTTTAGGGGGAAAGAAAAATATTTAAAAACAAGTCAAAGAAGTACCAAAAAGTTGCCACACCTGACATGTTCACTTTAATGTGTAGAAATAAAAAACAAGATCAAGACGTTGTGGTTTAATTAGCAATGGGACGGATAGTTGTGACTACAAAGTAGTGGTTTTTGACAGAGATACTTTAGTGTTCACTAACTCTCCGAACAAAACAGGTGATTCTTGAGTGTAAGCTCATCGGAGGATGCAACTTTTAAGAACTTAACAGAAGCTGGATTCTTTCTCTTTATACAGATTCTCTGCCTCGCCCCACCTTCAGCTCCTGTGGCAAGCTAATTTAAGACATCAGACATTTATTCATTAAAACTGTACACCTGTCTGCAAATTGCTTAAGACAGAGCTAAATGCAGCAACAGTGGATTAAAAACCTGACGGCACTTTGAGAGTAGGTCTTAAAGTCTTAACCTCTGTCCTGTGTGATCCTGATTGCATTTTGGCAGCAAACTAGGACAAGCTGTGACTAAATCAGTCATGGCAGACGAGTGCAGTTGTCTTTGTGCTTTAATATAGCAGGATGGAAAAGAGCCTAAACTCTCTAAAACCACAATTCAATTATTTTGAGAGCTTACCCAACCCCTCAGAGAAAGAAGAAGAAGAGGTTGAGTCGTGGATGGGACTCGTCCTCTACGCGCAGGTCCAGTCAGGATAATGAATAGCCCAATGAATAATTCATACAAAGGCACAAGTCAAAAACATAAGCTAATATATTTTTCTGAGTATGATGGATGAAGAGGGTCCTCAGCACAGCAGAGATTATGTTGTCGAAATGACTGATCCATGAGGTGAAATGTTAATGGACAACCTACTTCTGAGGACAAGGCTTTGGTTTCATTCAATGAAAATCCAGAGGATCTTCTGTGATTTGTAGAGATTGTTCTTAAGCTGTGTTCAGACTGAAAAAAGAGAGACCTACATTCAAGGAACAACTTAAAGTGCTGCATCGTGTGTTGCTTCAGGTACTAACAAGAAGATAAAAAAGACAAATATATTAGCTGTAATGTGTCTTTCTTGTCATTCTAGCTTATCAAGTTGTTAACTGGACTGTTGAGGAGGTCCGGTGACATATCCATTTTCCAGGTAGTCCGGGAATACTGGCGATTTCCTCCTCTAGAAAGTTGTTACAGTGACATCATCGTCTTTGTTTTTGATGATCGTGCCAAGGTAAAAGATAATATTAGGTATTATATATTTGACTGCCTAAAGCCAATGTTGTCACTTTGAGTTGTGGCAAGTGTTGAGCGTCAATTCAGTGTTTTTGCAGCCATGTTCTGTGCTGGAGTGGAGCCCCCTCCCCCCCATTGAAGAGGTTACATTTGTTGATGCAGTCCTAATGTTGGACTGAAGACAACCCTGATTATGTGTGTTGTTATCTGTAAATGGAAAAAACAACCAGCATGGCAAGACACCCTGGGCAGGTTGGCCTTTGGATGCCACCACGCCATTGTTGAGCATTGCCGACTGGGTCCAACACGTTTGGCTGTAGTCCACCCTTATCAGTGGCTGTTTAGCCATTTCAGCAGATTGAAGCATGTTGGTGGACAAGGCCTGTGAAAATAGACTCTCTGATTGGATTCTCAGTCTATAGTTAAAACAGTAGATTCACCCATTCAGAGCTTTTAGCCAGAGCAAGGCAAGGAGAATCTCTACCAGTTGTTATTTAAATTCAAGACTGTTTGAAAAGATTGACAGCAGCATGAAAAGGTTACTGCTGTTTGTCTTTCAATAATCTTCTTTATATAGAGAGTTTTCTGCGCTTTGCTGGTCATAAGCTGTGCTAAAAAGCATCTTAGTTGAATTAGTTTTGGTTTGTTGACTTGCAAAATACAGATTTTTCTCAGCCACACGTAGACAAGGCTGAGATTTCCTTACAACAATGCTGCTTGTCCTTCGGTGCAACTTGAGAGCATCTCTCAGACTGTCCTTGTCTGGTCTTTCAGTGATCATACCTCATACCTAACACAGGGTTACATTCACACATTTACTTTCTTACCTTCTCTGCATGTCTGTGAATGTGGAAGGAAACTGGTGCCCCCTTCCTAACTTGACAGATAAAGTAAAGCATCCACATGCAAACACAAACAAACACAGAGCTCATCATAAAATATTGATTCTGTGTGAATCTACATTTGTTTTGTAAGGATTCCTTTGGTAAGTCTGCGCTATTTTTTCTTCCTCCTGTGCCGAAATTATCAAGGCTGTATGTGGCAGAAATTATTAATGAAAGATTCAGGAGGCTCATTTAGCTACACAGCATGGAGATCCATTTGCCGAAGGAGTGAGAGCAGATCCATCAAGAGACGGCAAAATCATGACAGATAATGAGATGGAATACATTTGGATTTTGTCACAATGGGTGAAATACAATAATTTTGACTGCTTTTAAGCTGCTGTGTTTCAATCATCATTTTATTTCAGTCCTGTGTTGAAATAATTCTTGGAATCTGGTCAGTAAATTTGAGTGGAACATGACTTATTTTGAAATTCTTCTTATTATTATTGTGAAACATGTTACAACAAAGCTTCCTTTGGCTAGCGATACTGTCCTACAATGTCATAATAGGAGATTTTTTTGGTTATTGGTTTGATGTGTGCTCGTCAATGTTGGAAAAAAAGGTTTCCACCTACCATTTTCTAACATGAGAATCACAACCCTGCATAGCTCAGAAGAAGCAGTTCTAACTTTGTTGCTTAGTCACAAATACTACTACTCATTTTAGAGAAAAAATGTATGATATGAAACCAGCTTTCATGTGCTTCAAGGTAAAATGGAGTTCTCAAAAAAGAAGTTCAGAATATTCAAAAAGTGATGCATCCGTAATTTTAAAGCTGTGTTAGTGGACTCTAGAGATGGCAATGCAGGTCTATTGGTCAGTTGGTCCATCACTTTAATCCAGAGTGAAACATATCAACTATTGGATGGAGTGGCCCAAAGTATGGTATTTATTTGTGATTCCCAAACAATATCCTCTGGCCATTTTTGTTTCAGTTCCACATGTTGGATTGTGGCATTTGGTACATACATTCATGTTCCCCACATGTTAAATTCCAAGTTTGGCAATCCTCTCACTTTTCTTTCTTGCACTCATTTTTGTATTTCTACACATAAGCACATGTTGCCAGGTCAAACTAAAATTAAACCATCCATTGGCTTGTTTCCATTTGTTGGTGAGCCAATTGAATCCATCAAAATATGACTTAAAAGTTCTTTGTTATAATATTTTTACAAAATGAACTCAAAGTGATAAGATTACCTGCAACATTTAGGAGTCATCTGGACTGAACCTAACTCCTCTCAGACTTAAGAGCTACTTTTAGCTCTGCATTGTGAACTTTGACCAAAAGCTTAGAACTTAAAGTTAGGACTGACACGCTCCTTGTTTTTAGGAGTTTCTCCTAACTCCACTAGTTAGGAACTACTTTTAGCCCTAGGATGTTTTGTGAATACAGCCCCTGGTCTGGTTTTAAAACGGTTAAAGACTGTAAGCAGTCTGAATAATTAACCCAAAACGACCACAGTGGCTCTGCCTGGTGTGACAAGCTCTGTGGTGGTGAACCACATAATGGTCCTCAGCTCAAGGTGCAGTGGGAGCTCCTGCCTGAACAGCTTCCCATCAGGACACACTGAGCGACGGGGAGTGTGTATGTGTGGACACCACTCACAGTAAAGTAAAGCAAGTTGCTGAGTTTGTTAGCTGCTGAATGGCGGCTGAGAGATTACATGGCAGTGCAGATTGGTAGCTGTTGCACGCCTGGAGGCAGAAAACCCGGCACAGCAAGATGCCTTGTTTGTGTCCCTCACAAACATCATGTACTGGAGGAGAACACAATTATGTCATTGTGGGAGCTAAATCTCACCGTCGAAAAAAGTCAAATAAGTCCAGCTGACGCTAATTGACTAATAGGCTGTTTTAAATTGGGCAAAAGGGAGCTTTTATCATCTTGCCTTATTTGCACTCTTTTAAGACTGAGCAGTTTGTTTACTGAGCTCAGAATGAAACAGTTCTGCATGACTTGATGCGAGGGCAGTGCCACAGAAAACAAATGTTCACAGCTCTGCACTGATGTAGGCCTCTGAATTATTTATCTATTCTTATTACTGTTATTCCCAATTGCAGGATTTCCAATGTGAAAAAAAATGTTTTATCACGCACTTGCTAATACCTACTTTCTTATTCAACTTACAAATTGCTGTAATGGTTTTTCACTTTTAGTGGTTTGTTTTCAACTGGAACTGGCAAATTCCAGGCGGAATAATGTGGAATAACTGTGTAAAGAAAAATTAAGATGCCAATGCTAAGTGCACAGGAACTGAAATACAGTCAGTCATTGGAGCCGAAACACACTGCAGACAATAAAGATTTGCTTTCATTCGAAATAAAAGTGTTTGGCTTGCAGCTTCATGAAGCTTAGTTGTTTTGGCTAACATTATCATTTTAGCTGGACATGTTTGGATTCTTTTTGTGTTGTGCGTCTACAATACATCTGGCCGGTGATGGTCCACCATGAATCAAAAATCTGAGAATGAGAAAATGAACTGACATCAATTTTAATGATCTGTAATTTTAATTTCTTCATCTTGTTTTTTTTTTTTTTTTTTTTACCAGTGAGTGCAATGCTGCTGTTATTCAGTCTGCTCTCTGCTCATCCGTCACTGTCTGGCCACCAAAGAAGACAGGACCAGACTACAATGGATAGTGGGGACAATAGAGAAAACTATTTAATTCAGGACTTATCCATAGAATCAGAACACGGTCAGGAAACATCAATGCAGATCCATCACATCCTGGGCACAACCTGTCTCAACTTCTGCTCACCAAACCAACCAGACACCATGCACAACAGGACACACAATTTAAGGAACAATCCCTGTGCAACAACTCTCTACTATATCCGTAAATCATTTATTGTCACTGTGACAGTTTTGTTCTTTGCAACATGAATATCATCACTCATACATAATCTATGCATGCTGTGTATCCTGTATATACTGTAATATCCACCTACCTCATGTATAATATAGATATTAGATTAGAGTACAAAGATAACAAAATGCAGTACACGCACAGATATATTTTTCTGTACGCAGTTTTAACGTAATTTTCATGTTTACTTTGTCCAGCTTATTGTCCTTGTCTGTAGTTGTACGTTCTCCCATATCTGTGTATGTACACTGAGCCCCACCCACTATCCTTGTCCTTGCCCATTCTTGGTTTAGTCAGAAGCTGGCGGAGAGAGGACTGCCAAGATGGTGACACGCAGACTACATTCATTTTTAATTTTACAGCCGATGTACTGGACAAATCGGAATTTTGACCCGATAATGGTACTAGATGAAATGTCAAGGTGTCATCAAAGTTATATTCATGTCCGACCATAATTACCATCCCTAGAGCCAAGCCAGGCAAACATCCTTTCTAAGGTGATGGCTAAATGATCCGTAAATGACTATAAAAGCTCCATAAAGCTGAGGCGAGCTGCGGATTCAGGTCATATTTCTCTGTAGGTTTTATAAGTGAGCCCTTTCACATCCTCACATTGTATTTGAGGCACTATGATAGAAAAATATGGATTCCTGCTGCTTTCAAGTACAGTCTGCTCAAACTATATTAATTTATGGGTCTTATTTATCTGTTTGGTATGTTTGCAAAGTTCATGGATGTTTGATTATTTTTGTTTGTTTATGAACTCTTGTTGACTCTGTTTACACTGAGCTGAGCTGTAGCAGATTTTTATCCGCATGATAACCGAGAAATTTGCACTTCTATCGTGAAACTGAAGTTCAACTGCACTGATCATAACCTCAGCGCAGGGTCATGCTTGTTGAATGAGAGAAACACACACACCCCACACTCATTAACTCACAGTACCCTCCCACAGACATGGAGTTCACACACGCGCACACACATGCACAAAAAACGTATGATGTATATTTCATGCTCTGTTGGCCCTCTCTTTGCACACCCTACCTCAGCCAAGTCTGAATAAAACATTCATACAGTAGCTCATATTTACATATCAAGCAGTCCTCCACAGCTAAAACTTCTTCTGTTCCACTCCTTAGTCTCCTCCACCATCCATGTTCCTGTTGTCTTCCCGAGCCATTTGTTGAGAACAACAATTATTCTTCTGTCTGCTCAAAAAAAAAAAGTGTCTTTCTGCATCTTGAAGTACAAAATAAAACCCAGACTTCATTGAATATACAAAAGAGGCAAAGAAAACTCAGACTGAGGTGACTCACTTTTCTTTCCCAGGAGCAAACATTTCCACAGTCATGACAGGTGGAAACTTTCAGCCCATCACTATAAGATAGGCAGGGTAAACATTGCTTATAGCAAGGTCATGCTGTACAGGTCTATGCAAAAACTGATCTTATTCAAGTAGCATTAAGATGTGAAGACGTGTGGCTTTTGATTCATCAAGTATTTTATTTGTCCTAAAGTGTTTGGAAATGTGGCTTGTAATAGTACAAATACTATTACCAGATCTTGTTAAGCATTCACGCTAACATACATGATTTGTTGTGTGCTGTAACAATAATGTATTTTATGCCCACATTGCATTACAGGAGGTTTGTGTGACTGTGTAGGCGTGGCAGATCACGTTTTGATTGACAGCCTCCTCATGAATGTTGGAACAGAAACTGCGCAATGTATTGCTGTGGACGAGAAGCAGCAAAATGTATTTTAACCACCTAAAACAATTCATATAAATTATTTTCACTACATTTCTTTGTCGTGACTAACAGTCATTTTACCATAATATTCGTTTTACATTGACCAAATCAGTGCTGGTGATTGTTATGACTGCAGAAAGACTGACCAAGATGTTTTGGTGAACAGCTCTCTGCAATTTACACTACTTGTTGCCCCCCCCATTCACCATGAATCCATATTTTTCTTCCGTGCAAATTGCAACACAGAAATTATCAACACAAGCAGTTTTTGATAAATTTCTGTTTTGGTTCTGGAATGAATAATAATCAGCATTTCATTAGGATTTATTTATAAAAACAGACTTGAAGGAAACCATATATATGCACTCATCATTTCATAAAAATGGAAACTTTTTTCCTCATATAATCATTTGTTATCCTTTATGAACAAAAGCTGCAGTAAGTTTTCCAAGAACTGTTCAGGATGCTCATGCTGTGGCCCAATTGTCAAATAAAAAGTCAAAAGTGTAATTGCTTTAAAATCTGCCTCCACTCTGTAATAGAGCAATTTTAGAGAGTACAGTTATTGGACATGAGTCATGCAGACATAAGCCGCTGATGGTGAGAGATTTTATGAACTTTACTTTAGCGGCAGTGATTGGGAAAATGACGGAAATGATAGATTTCTTCTGGAAGCTCATAGCTCAAGTCTATCATAGAGGAGAAAGTTTTATAGTTTATGAAAATTGTTTTTGCATTCATTGTGGAACTGTCTTTTGTCTTTGAGCATGACTGAGCAAAAATTAATTCCATTAAATTAAGGTTTATCTTAACAGTAGAGCATTCAACTTTGTGGCAATACTTTAAGGAAGCCCCTATGCCACTGTGCACAAAGTCAGATTCAGTCAACAAGAACTTGACTGAGGATTCCTGACCTCATCCCCATTCAACACCTTTAGGATCAAGTGTGAGTCAGACTTGAGCACCCACCATCAGTGTTGGGCCTCCCGAAGGCCCTCATGGTTGAATGGAAGCAAATTCCAGCAGTCAACTCAAAAACTTGTGGAACGTTTTCCCCAGAAGACAGGAAGCTCTGGGTAAAACTGTAAATGTGTGACTTTCTCAGTATATTATTTTTGAAACGTGGCAGAAAATGTGTTATGTAATAAGCTTCCACTGAATCATTGTGGGTTGTATTCTAGGTGTGCTGATGTACCAGCAACCTCCTTCTTTCACTCTTGTTGTATCGCTCTGTTGTGTGAACACTCTTTTCCCTGCAGCCACAGTGTAACAGATGGTATTGCTGGACTTCACCTGTAGAGGCCAGAGTTTTGGGTTTGTCTGCAAGCAATAATCTGCACAAAGGAGAGTGTGTTTGCCAAATAAAACAGGCATGAACACACATATACAGCTCATGCACAGATATGGAGATACAAATAAAAGTTTGTTTCCCTCATACTGTAACTTTTTGAGATCTTGAATTATTTGGTGATGTACTGTCTTTGGTCCTCGCCGTACCTGTTTTCAAACTTTGTCCTTGAGGGGAATGTGACTGACATGGATCAGAATACATCACCATCCTGTTTCTCAGCGTCGATGCACATCAGTGCTGCAGAACAGAAACACTTCTAAAAGATTGTTTTTGAGCTGTTTGAGCATACTGTCCAACCGCTGCTTTATTCTGTTTTTTTTTCTTGAGGACAGTCATGAAAGTATTTGCCTGACTGCAAAATTTGCTTGTCAGAAAAATGCATGACTTGTTCTGTGCTGTAATAATAATGTGTTTTGTACCCACGTTGTTACAGGAGGTGTGTGTGAGACCGCCAAAATAATAAAATGATCAAGACATAAAAAGAACAATTGTGTAACCGAGTGAGCTAAGCGATTTTTAATTAAAACCCTGAAACTGTTCTATTTGCAATGACCAGTAAGATGTATTTTTACAGTAGTTCTTTGTAGCTTGCTAACAGTGCCAACATTTTAGTTATAGTGTGTGTGTCTGTGTGTGTGTGTGTGGCCAGAGGCTTTTTCCTTTACACGTGTGTCTCCAAAGGCTTTAGGATTTGTATTTATTCTTTCCTGGGAGGCTCCCTGAACTTCTATTCTCATTCATTTCACCATCCAAGCCTCCAAGGCTGCTACCATCTGTATTCCCAGACATGCCTCTGTACCTCAGAGGCTGACAGGCTCTGTTTTTTTTACTCCTTTACACCTCAAAGGCTTCAGATGGATGGATTTCCCATTGCTCGGGTGTAAATCTTTCATGTGTGAAATTGTCTGTGCTTAAAGAAGCCATTGGCTGTGCTGAAGAAGCTGTCTGCGTTACAGTTGTTGTTGGTGACAGCCTGTGCTGTCACACTACCGGAGATCAGTCACATCATCAGTTTTCTTTCAGCAAATCAATGATGAGGGATTTTACAACTGTGTATTCACATATCCTCGTGGCTGTATATTGACACCGTAAATTCAACAAGATGTAAACTCGAATATGATGATTTTGATTGACGTGTTTAAATGGTGATACTGACAAATCAAGTCAGTTATCTTTTCGTCTCTAAAGAGACAGTACAATCAACTTTAAACCAGTTGAGGAAGCATCTTTCATTTGTGTTTTCATCTTTACCTTAAGTGACAAATATACTGAAAGGTTGGTGGCTGATCCAGTTGCTGATATAGGCCAGCCAGGGGAGGGCTTGTCCCCATAAATCCTTTGCTGGTTAACTCCCCTGCCTTGCTGAACAGTACTGGTCATTTGTTTGAACGCTTAAAGTGACAGATGTTTATGCTTTCCTGGAAAGTGCCGTCTTACAGTATTGTGACAAATGGCTGTTCTCTAAGGCGTGGACTCAAGTAAGTACCCCTTAAGTTTTCATTTTTGGATGCACCCACTGTCAAAGTCAGGTGACGTAGTATAACAGTGGCAAAGCGTGCATATGGAGGTTGTAGGGTAGCTCGGTCAAACATTCACAGAACCTTTTAACCACCAGGACAATTTTTTGTTTCCTGGGCGACTGTTCACAATTCTAACCACACATGCTTTATTTTGAAAGTCTAAACGTTGCCTGTTTATTCTTGCTAACTTGACTGTCCAGAAACGACATCACAGATTCGGCCTATTGACCATGCTGCACAGTGGAGTTTGTATTTTCAAAGTAAAAGCACTGTTGTTGGGATTTTCACAATAAAATCTCTTTCGTGTTCTAAAATGTACTCAGAATAAACTAAACTTTTTTTAACTTTATTTTTTTCAATGTCATTTTTTAATTATGGTGTAAAGTGAAATGAATATATAGTATTTTATTAGTGGTTACTGCATTGATTTACTCCTGTACATACACTCTAAGTATGCAGGATGTGTTGATAACTCTGTCAGGTGTTTATTTTTGTCCACTGCAATTTGCATACGAAGTGTACAAATGTCTGAAGATGAATTAATGAACCAGTCCAAGAAAGAAAAGAAAAAAACACTCAACACTGTGAATTATGCAGCCCTTCTCTCACCGATCTATATAAACCCTGTTAGTGGTGAAAACAATACGCACACTGAAACATGTTTATTCAAATCAGATGGACCTGTCATGTTGATGGAGAATAACATCGGTTGTTCCCTGTCTTGTCTTGTCTTTTGTCTTTCA
Organism: Collichthys lucidus; assembly: GCA_004119915.2. NCBI lineage: Eukaryota > Metazoa > Chordata > Actinopteri > Sciaenidae > Collichthys > Collichthys lucidus. Next base: position 18,729,905 of record CM014092.1, on the reverse strand, counting down.
GGCGTTTACCTGTATTCCTAAAGTCCCAAACACGCACGCAGTCACACACACTTATCCCATCAGTATCACCATGGTGGAACTGCTCCTGAGTATCTGACCCACCAGCTGCAACCACAGCTGGCTGACTGACATTTTGCTTAATAATTTACAAGTGGTCTATAAGCAGATGTGTGCCAGCTGCTGCCCGACGACTGCTCTTTGCTCTCTGGCTTGTTGCAAAGGCAGGCAGGGCTTTATTTGGATATTGTGATATTGATACTGCAGACATTAGGCTGATGCTCTCAGGCACATCGGGAGGAGACACATTAAGGTAAATTCTTTATTTATAATATGCACAGCGATGGCAGTTGTAGAAACAGGAATCACTCTGCTCCGGCGGCATCACAAGTGAGGACATGTTTCATTGGATGCAAACATTTTTTATTGTTATCCAGGAAATGACAAACTCTAAGATAACATGAATCATTGTTAATCATAACATGCAGCAAAGAGCTGGATGTTCCACTGTTGTAAAGAACAATTGTACTGCAATTACTGCCAGGCTGTTAGGCTCCAACACCTTGGAATTATTTTGCTTGTGCTCATCAGAGGTGTATTCACAAATGTCATAGCACAGTACTTAGAAGTATATTTAAAGAAAAAACGGATGCTGTAGCTGGAATAAGAACATTTGTAAGTTGTCTTGTGGAAATTTCTGGTGATAACTGTGTACACTGTGCCATAAAATCAATCTGATCTGTTGCTACTACGAGGTAAAGTTTTAATGGCAGCTCCAGCAAGAAGTAACTTTTAATCGCACTTCCCTAAGGGATATTTTGGCATCAGTGATCTCCAGACTTTGTGCATTATGTACACACCCCACAACCAACCAGGTGATATATAGAACTAGACATATATCTGATAAAAACACTTAAATCTTGACATTATTTGACTTTTTGGACATAAAAACACTGCACACGTTGCAGCTCCCCTAAATTTGTGCTGTTTTAATGGACCCTGTTTTGTCCCGCACATCACCTTAAATATGTTTCATAATGCAGCACTGATGAATTGCATGTTTCCACAGTTGAAATATTAGAGCTGTGAGCGCTTGACAGTTTTATTACTGTAATCTAACGACAAATTGTAGCTTAATCTCTGTCACGCTTTTGCGATCTGTATTCCCTGCCAGAGGGAAAATGGCATTGCCGCAAATCACACAAGGCCTTCTGGCAGCTGTCCTTGTCAAGGCCTTTTGATTTGGTATGAGTGGACCAGAGGCACTCATTCAAAAACTCACTAATGGAGAAAAGTGAGAAGCTCCTTGGTGTTACTCATCATGATTTACAGCAAAGTGTCTGACTTCTATCTGCAAAGTCACATAAAAAACGCTCCATCTGTGAGGCAGTTTTTCCTCCAAAAGAAAAGAAGAAGACCATGTCAGAATTGCTGTGTAAAAATATATGCATGTTAATTTGCCTTGCACACTGGTGCACAGACAGATTTGCAGTATAAAGTATTGTTGGCCCTTTTCGAATTTGAGATAACAACACATACAATTTCATTCCAAACCCCAAAGGGAGGACCATGGCTGAGTAAAACAGAAACTATCTCGCTCTTTAAATCAGGGCAGCAACAAAATCAGCCCTTGGACTGAGAAAAACAGAAGTTAGAGCCAAAGAACCTGACCAGAAAATGATCACATAAAAGAGGGAGAAGGAATGTAAAGAAAAAACACTAAAAGAAAAATAATACAAGCTAATGAAAAAACTCTGAGAGGTGCCTGTCATTCCAAACACTGAGTTCTAACTGCAATAAAGCTCAAGGCTCGAAATATTTTCTAGCACAAACCATCTATTTTTCAAATCACCAGATCGTTACGGAGAACACTCACCGGATTGTTCTGATGATTGTTTTTCTCTCTTTATAACCAGCAATGAATCAGTGGGACAGACGGGCAACAACAGTGTGGTTGACAACACTTTGGACCAAAGCTGCTAGAGCACACGTGGATAGCTGAGTGTGTCTTGTATCTGTGCAACAAAATCTATGGTAGCTGCTGTTTTGCGATTCATGCCAATAGGACAAAAAAGCGCTATGAAGTGCTTTATTATGATGTTGAGGTCTAACAATTGAAAAAGTCTCAAAGAGCTGTATCAGTATATTCTAATTCTTGCGTGAGGAATGAGTTGGATCTGCAGTAACTACATTACATGCCGTATACCGTGCAGCAGCTTTCTTTGCAGAACAAGTGGAACACTGTATCCTGTTCTCTGAATGCCAAGTGGTTTTACAGGTGGGATGTGCAAAGTCTTGCCTATGGCATGTTGAAGGCAACCAGTTTTTACTCTTTCTTTGTCAAATATTTACCACTTGTTTACTAGCCTTTAGCTTTTTATTTATGCACTGTAGGTTCCCCTTCATTTCTGGATTTGAAGGATTTCTTAGTTAGCAATAATAAATATGTGACTCCTTGTTAGACTTTATTTTACACATCTTATGTTACTTAAGTATACTAACTTGCATACACATGATGAATTTTGGTTTCAAACTGGAAACTAACAGCAGTCTACTGGGTAAGAAGTCCTGTGTTAGGATGCTCCACCCATCCACCCATCCACCTCGGCTATATGTGAACTAGCTGTTTATACTCCACAGCTGGCATATCCAGGGATGACATGAAAATTATACAGTTGTGCTTTTCTACCTTAATCGTGAGACACAGCTATAGATAAAACACTTCACTCCGGATAAGCAAACAAACATTTAATTGGATACAAAATTAGTATACTATTATACTTCTGAGCTTGTTGGGCTCCAAATGCTTGGAATAATTTGCCTTGTGTTTAAGACGTCAAAGGTATATTTACAGTTTGTCAAAGTTTGGTACTTAGAAGTATATTCAAATAAGTTTATTTTTAAGTTGACATGTGGATATTTTGGCATCAGTAATCTCCAGACACATCATCTATATTTAAACTTTCTGGCACTTTATACTTATTGGTGGGCACATCCAAATGGAGCGTTCCATGTCCATAAATGACGAGCAGAAAAGGGGGCCCCTACAGCACCGTATTTTGAAGCAGAGGGTCACTGAGCAAGCAGCAGTATTTAAAAAGTTGAGAGTGAGAAGGTGTTGGTTCAATATTAGTATTATTACTTCTATACAGCTTTTTTTAATTATATATTTTCCAGCAGTTTAAACCTTTTTGCTCACATTTGGGTCTACATGCCCTGCAGGTTTCACGCAACTCCTGCAACACACAAAAGTCTTGAAGAAATGAAGATGCTTTGTATTATATGACAACACAGCACATTTCCTGGAAAATAAATAAATACTGGGAATACTGTTTCGCTGAAAGTGACTTCCTGCTGGTTGTTTAAACTTTATGTATATGACCTCACAATGTGAACTTTATTCATTTAAAGTATTAATAAATGCCGATCTTTATATAGAATTTGAAAAGGTGGCACTCTTTCTGCATAATTAGTCTAAGCCCTGCATAATGCATTATGAACAATGATAGTAATTATGCTGGTTACATCAGGAAATGGGCTGAAAGTGATTTGGTCTGATGGACAAGCAAATTGTAATGGAGGGTGTACAGTGAAGCAGCGCAGCCTTTATGTAAAATACAATAGGTGCTGCTTTTTACTATATGGTTCCTTAAAAGATGCATGTTGAGCTTTGATTTTGTTAGTGCAGCAGGAAGCGTCAATCTCTTGAGCTTTGAAACAGGTGCTGTGCTGTTTATGCCAACAGACTTTAAATGTGTTTGAGACTCTTTTATTTTTCAATATTTTGCATATCTTGAATTAACCTATTAATATAAAAGGTTAATGCAAGAGATAAATATTCGTGTGGAAGCTTCTTCAGCCACTTTTTACAGATGAAGCCAGTGTTTATGGGTATTTAGTGGTGTTGTTGAGTGATTGGGTGCAAAGTATTTAAATTTTATGTATTGTAATATAAACATACAAAGTGACATCCCTCTACTGGTTGAAACCCAGCTACTGCAATCGAATTTTGCTATTGGCTGATCTGTGGCAAGTGACTTTTGGCAGGTTTACCCCTGACTCCCCCGTGCCCTCCTATCAAACCAATGTCTGCAGACAGGCATCCTACATACCGATACTCCCAGACAGACACATGCACTGGAGACAGACCCACTCTGAGTTGCTATCTTAGCTAACATTGCAACACATTGACCGCAAAGAAACTTTTACAAATGACCGTGAATGTGCTTCAAGTGACTGTTAAAGCTCAGCATGAATGCTGAGTGTTTATTTTACCTTTTGTTATGTTAAGAGGCACTTCTTCGCTGCCGTGGCGCTGCTGAACACCTTAACTGACAAGCCATTTTATTTTTAAACCGGTGAGCTGTTCCCCTATATGATATTATCAGACAGCAAAAGTGCAGTCAATTCCTTTGATAATATAAGATATGGAAAATCAGAAGGAAATGAAATGGAAGATGAGCCTGAGAAGCAATATTAAATGAAATTGTAGCCCGTCATGAATCAAACTGGACAAAAAAGAAAAGTTTTTACACTCTTAAAGTCTTCCTAAAAAGGCTGGGAGCAGCTTATTAGCATGTGAGTGGACTAGTTTAATAGAGATATTAGTCAAATAAATGAGGTGAGAGATAAGGTCTGACTGGTTATCGCACACACACAGGCCTTTGAGGCTGGGACTGAATTAAATGCGCATAGAGAGTATGTAATCCCATATCACTAATACTGCCCTTTCTCTCTTTCTCCAGGGAGACGCTTGCTGCCAGTGTGACTAATATCCAAACGCTCCTCCTGGCTTCTGATTCCCTCGGTCTAGGGAGTCAGGAGAGGTGTGACAGGCCTGCTCCACTCATAACCTATCAGCTGAATAATTACTGCTAACCTGCTTCTCCACAGGGCTTTGGTGCTATAAACGGCCCCGCTGTCACCCGCTAATGGAAAGTATCGGCCGTGGCAGTGTCGCAGTGGTAGGCTCGGGCCACCAGGGACCCGGGCGGACGTATTGGACGTATTCAGGTCAGATCCTGTAGTTCATGTGCAGGCATGGCTGCAAGAAAAGCTTCAGTCGGTAAGGCAAGTTAAAGTGGCGCTTTGGTATATATGATGTGGCCTTTTTTAGAGGCGATCTAACTCAAGATCTTCTGACCCGTCAGCTAGCAGTTAAATTTATGTGCGTTGCTTACTCAGCTGCTGTCTGCTAAACTCATCAAAACCCCAACATCACACCTATGGGTGATGTTTCTTCTTGACTTCTGTCTGGCTTCTGGCTCTATCTGATTCTTTGTAAAAACTAAAATAAAACTAAAATATAACTTAATAAATACTATCACCATGAAGAAACAGGGCTAATGAGGATCTACAAATTCCTCATTGATTCCTCCTTTAATGGTAGCACAGAATATACTTAGTGATTCTTGTTTTCAACCCAGTATTGAAAGAAATTCATTAAATTACTTGGAGAGAAGGTTCTTTTGTGTCTATAATATCGACAGTTAATTCATTTACAAAATTCCAAGCTGTTTTTCACACAACACTAGATGGATGTTCTCACAATAATAGGTCATGCTCAAGTTATATTTACCTGAAAGGAATCGTTCTTGCAATTATTCCTTTTTTGTGATAGGTCATAGCAAACGGATGGTTGCCAATGGCAATATGTTGACGTATGTATGCATGTCGACAATGTTGGAAAAATACATTCATCGTAATCAGAGGTTTGCAGAATCATTGAATATCAAATTCTTGTTATGTTGCTTAAGAGGGCCTTGTATAAATATAGAACATGTGCTTAATGTGTCCTTGAGCCGGATCATTAACCTCCTGTTACTCCATTGAAAGCCTGAAATATTCACCAGCTATATCCCTTTTTCAACATGATATACACTGAGCCAACCACACCTGACAACCACTGCTGTTTTGAAGAAGCAATCACAGTCTTGGAAGCCAAATGAAGTCATTTGAGACTTAAAGTGTGTCCCTTTTTAGCTGCACCTTGGCAGTTAAAAAGGACTTGTCCATGGAGGCAACACGAAAGTGAGCTTTTTCTTCCCCGATAAAAATTCCTATAGTCAAACTGTATAGTAAGTACCCATCAACCTGCTCCATTAGTAGTGAATAAGAAATAGTCAGTCCTCATTTTCTTTACCATGTTTGATATGCAATAAGACATTAAACATGAACCCCTATGTCAGCCAACCTTGAAAGTCAGGTCAACACTTCACCTTCATGTTAACATGTATTTAATTTAAGGACATGCATGATTTTGATGTTGATGATATGACTACTCTATTCACAAGCCAATAACGCCAAATAGAAATACCATGTAGCAGTTCTTCTCATTGATTGGCAAAACAAAGGCAATAAATGAATTCATAACTTTGTAACATACAGTTGCATATAAAAATGAAAGTATATGACACAGTATTTGGGATTTACAATATACTTACATGTAGTGCAATATAAATGCTAACGTGAAACAAATGCAGTTTTTGATTTATACATTTTGTGTCCATGTGTGAGTCTTGATTAATCACAGTACTTTGAATTTTATCAACATCCTAATGAGTGTGAGCGAAAGTGAACCACACTTTACCACAAGCCACCGCTATTCTTCTCCACTCCAGAGGAGGACTCATGGAAAGAGGTTTGAGATGAGCACCAGGACATGGATGGTGTCTGGATCTAAAGTGTCCTCTTGATTGTCAGGCAGCTTCATCTTCCCCCTTTGCATCGCATTACTGTTGGTTTCATTTGATTTGGTCCATGGTTTGGTATTATCGACCGTTGAATATTTCTATAATGACTGTAGAGACTTTCAGAAAGATAATGTTGGCTGTCACACTGTGTGACACACTGAGTGCAGCAAGAAGTGATGACAGTGGAATCAGCCATCAAGTGGGAGGGAGATGAGAGGGCACTTCAGTTTTTCACAGGGTGTCAATTTATGGGTGGAAAATATCATTGACTGCATTATCCATTTCAAACAGGTGAAGAATGTGAAAAATGCAGGCATCTTGTCACACGTTCCAAAAAATAAGCAGTGTATTTTTTATCTTGTCAAGAAACATTGGTGCTGCCAATCCAAGTCAAATCACGTTTTTTACTCAAAGGGCTTTACAATCTGTGCAACATACACTAAAATCCATGATTCGATTCTAGATTTAGATAAATCCCAATGATTGTCCGAACACATTCCTTATTTTGTATTTTTTTCTCATTTCTATTTGCATGTATTTCTATTCTTAAATGGTTTGTGTAACATAATCCGATTTCTCCCTGTGGAAGAATTTAGTATTCCTATTTATGAAAATGTCTTCATTGGTTGAAACTCTTATTGTTGGCACATCATGTAATCGCAGAGGCCTAAAATGCCAAATAAATTACTTTCTGAGAGGTATCTGCGATACTTAGTTGGCTGGTTGTGGACACAATGACCCCAGAAACAAAATCAACAGGAAGTCAACAACAACTCTGAGAAATAACAAAGCAAATCAACTGTGACGTTTCCATTAGGAATGCTGATCATTCTGTGAACTGGGTCCTCACTTGCATAGATAGGTCTAAGCAGGTATCTGACCAAGAAAGTTATTACAGAGTTATTTGCTCTATCCACATTGAAAATTCAAGCTGAAACAAAAACCTTGACCCTGTGTTTGTGCCAACAATGTTGGTATGGTATTATAAAACTCCCATTGCTTTCATGAGTGCTAAGCTTGGATACAAGGCGACGCTGATATGGAGATTGCGTCACAAACTCATTGTGGTAATCTTCACTAAGAGTGATAGCTAATGTGTTTTTAGATTACAAGTACTTGTACACGGTACAAGAATCACCCTCAAATAGAGATACTGTGGCATGTTGTGCAGCAACAGCAATTTCAAGCAATCTGCATGGACAAACATGTCCCTTGTATTAGTTTAACAGCTTGGCATTTTTAATATGCTTGCCCTGTTTCCATTTAATGTCCCAAAACCATCCAACTTGTCAAAGAAATTTCCTTCACTTGAAATTAGCTTCTCCTAATGAAATTTTAATTTGTTATTATGAGCACAGTTGGTGCCTGAAGCGCTGCCTGTGAGCCTGAGATTTAAAAGCCTTGAATGCACTCAACTTGCAAACAAATGGATTCCAAGCTGGAATAAATTGGATGTATCCATTAAAGTGGCGTTACTCGTGCTGAAAATGGAATTTGACCATTTGTCTTCAGCCAGTGACATCAATTGAGGCCAGCATGGAGGACCTAATGGCTGGTGGTTCATTCAGTATCGGGACAGAGTAATTCCACTTGACAATAATCATGGAATCCTATCATGTCAATGACTGCATTTACCGCAAATGCGTTTGCAAAGATTGGGCAATTTTCTGCCGAGCAGATCTTCCTGTAATGGGCCTGAAATTGATTTTCTTAAGATGAGGTGAGAATTGCAGACAGTCGAAACTTTCCCAGGAATAGAAGTTTATACTGTGAGAGAAACTTGTGAGAGGTATTTACTGTAGAGCCAGAAGGATTTTTTGTAAGCTTTTGTATCTATCGAGCTAAGGCAGAGGCGAGGCCATTCTCTTCTTTGCAATGTCTCAATAGCATAATCTTCTCCTCACAAAATGATTCCACAGTTTTGACTTTTTGCTTTATGGCCTCATTGTTTTGGTTTTATGGCACATTTCCATGGTTTAGTGTCAGGCCGCAGTCATTCTTTTGCCTATGGTCCATAACTGTGTGACCTGGAGGGATATAAGTGGCAGCCATGATAACTTGTCAAATTCTCTGAACACCAAGGAAAGGTTAGTCAATGCTAGGGCACGCTGGACCATGCTTTATGAAAGGAGAGGCGATTATGACAATTCCTTGCAGCATAAGTAGGTCAATATTCATCTGCATTATTACTTATGAGTACAATTGTTCCGTTCACATTTTGACATCAGGAGACCAAGACGACGCCTGACAATCAATCAACAGTACCTGGCCAGTGCAAGGCTTCAAACGGGATGTACTTGTAGTAGGAAAGTTGCCACTGAGCTTTGAGTGTCAAGCTGTAATTGATGCTCAAGGACACATGACAAGTTACTGAGCCACCGACATTTTTGATTGTGGTATACCCACCACTGTTGTCAGCTTTTTTATTTCAAAAAGTTGCTTGAGATGAAGAAATTACCATTGCATGCTTCCACTTAAATGCCCTATTCATGATGATATTCACATTTCCATAGATTTAACCCAAAAATCAAATATCCCTAACTTTTTGTGAGTAGTGTAGTTCTTCATACTATTTGACTGCATTCTTGATTCCAGCAACAGCACCCAGAAGAGTTAGTGGACACTCAACTGGAGCGTTAATATTGGATTTGCATTTATCAAGTGGCTAAAAACACATGAGAACACACACATTCCAAGTGGATGTTCCTTTGTGTGAATATATAAATATGTAATTTGCTAACATGTTAAAAGGCCTCAATATGTCAGGGCTGTGTGCCGCTCAGCTTGTTTTTGAGTTGTTCTGCCCCTGAATGACTATACAGTTAGTTGATGCAGCTTTAACTGGAGCTTGTCCTCATGAATCAAGCATGACACCTTCACTTTTTGCACCAGAAGGATGTCACCATGCTCCATTGATGAAGGAGGCACAAGTCTGTGTTATTGTTTGGCTCTGCTTGTATGTCAGCCTCTTTGATGTGTACATGTACTTTATCCCTCTTTGAGATCTGTGCCAAACATCCAAAATCTTTGGTAATGGGAGGGTAATGAACAGGATGTTTTACTTCTACAAGACGGGACACATTTAGTTATTCTTTTGATGTTATAAATTTCATTTTTGACACCCAGGCTGATCCAGCAAATCAGCATTTGCTCCTTTGATACCTCACTGGCAGACATGCAGCCACAGCAAAGCAGCTGGTCTCCAGCCAAGGTAGATAATTGGACTGATACCATTTTCTTCAAGCAACAAAATATATTGTACAGCCCAATTCAGACCAAAACACGTGTTTTCCATTTGAACGGGGCTACTGCATTTTGGGTGTGGGGGTATGGGGTACAGGGGTTGGCAAAAAATGCAGCAACCTGTGGTGTAGAAGTTAAGCCAGAATCAATTTTTGGAGAAACACAATCTCACATCATGCTGCAGTAGCCAATCCGACAGCTTGAAATATTACTGAAACTGAGCGCTATCCAGGGGGGGTTCATCGACTAAACTATGATATTCTCACTGTTGTGTTCTGGCTATGTCTGTGTCTGGCTCACAGTCTATGCTGCATAATGGTGGCATAAAGAAGATTCCTGTGGTTTGTGTCTGATGATTTAAGAAAGAAGTAAAGAGCAAGCAGTGGTTGAGCGACACACACAGTGAATAAGAGTCTGGGAGTGCCGGTACTGAGAAAGCTGGTGAAGCAGTGACATAAAATACTTAATTTCTGATTATTTCCTGAGGGTTACATTCAGCACAACACAGACCCCCAGCAACCTATGAAAAACTGTTTTTGTATGTGCGCCAAGAAACACTAATGCTAATGAATCTCCATCTCACAAGTTTTTTGTTGCCATATATTGTTAAGTAGGTGCACAACACAGCAGTGGGTATGATGTAAAATAGTCAGAAAGGCGTTTTTCATTTCTCAACTTTTCATTTTAATCAATTTAAGCTTAAAGTGATCTTTCAATGGCTGTGACTGCGATAATGGTGTTAAATGTCTATTTAGACAAAATACAGTGGAAGCAGCACCAGAATCACAACGTGCATCAACAGAACTGCGGTGACTTCACACAGCGGCGGATTCTTCATTTGAGTTGAATGAATCCCACAGAGCAGCACACCAGGTGTGACAGAAGTGTCTTGAGTGTTAAATGAAGTTGTAATTGCCACATTAGAGATCTTGTTTCGTGTAACTTCCGATGTTGCATGAAGGGCTGATTCTGTCTCATTTGTTAATCAATCCCTAATGTACATTTTTAATTTCTAGGTATAAAGCCACCTGTTCTCATCCTGCCTGCCTTTCACAGTGCATATTTGGCAACGTCTTTTCATGGCAGAAGTCCTGCAGGTGTTGGAAGGTAGGTGCATCTGCCATTTTTCTTTTGTTCTCCCAACGGCACTCAGAGATCTATCCATCTATAATAGGGTTTTTGTGAAAAGAAGTCTGTATATGGTATTCCCTTTACAGGATGTTTCCATCCTGCATCTCTGTGGAGTATCGGGAATAAAAAAGGGGGGTTTAAACTGAGCTGAAAACTCCTCTTGCTTCCTCTCAGCTCTCTACAGATTCAAACATTTTGATACAAATTCATCTACTGGCCACGTTGCAGCCTCATTGCTGTTTTGCCCGCCACATTTGTTAACTTGCATTTTTCCATGGTGTACTGTATGTACTTCTACCATGAGTAAATATGCTACATAGTTAATTTGTTTCCCTTTTGGCTGTTTTCATGATTGTAAGTCTGCACAGGGTATTTTATTTTGTACCGGATCCTCTATGCCGTTCTTGTGTCTGACTCCTGTGAGGTCAATCTGCTCTGCGCAGCTGCTTGTGGCGTCCATCGAAAATAGCACACTGTGGAGCAGGACGGAGAACTGCTTGTACAACGCTTCTAACATGGACTATGGTACTTCTGGTGGGGTTACGATCATTGTCTTGAATGGCCATGATTAGCTAGTGGCTAGAGGTCACGGCACGCAATGCATCCATGTCCTGTGGAATTTAGCTGTAAGACGCTGATTATCATGTTTCAGACTTTGGGTCTGTCATTATAATCTTTGCTCCTCTCACTCATTTCATGTTGTCCCTCCGCTATTAACATTTAATAAAGACATTAAAAGCCTGCAAGAAAATATGAAAAACATTCAGGAAGTGTAGAAAATTTAATTTAAATAGCTCCTCTGTCAGCTTTGTTTCTCTTCCTCCACATAGACACATTGTAAAAACATCATTATTGCTTATGATGTTTAGATCATCCTCATATCCTTTATGGTCTCTAAGTGATTTAAAATGTCATGTGTAATTTCTGTAAGTCTTGTAAGCCTTACAACTTAATAGCTTTGAGGACTTTTATTGCAGCAGGTTATAACATGCTCTGAAATGCATGTAGGACAGTTATTGATGCTGCTAGGGTTTAGCCCAAACAATCGACGATTCATTACATTACATTACATTAAATTTAGCAGATGCTTTTATCCAAAGCGACTTACAGGGGAAGACATAAGCTGACAAAGGTGTAAAGGAGCACAGAGTAGTTGTTAGTTTTGTTTGTTTTGTTTAGTTTTAGGCAGGGAAGCATTCGAAACAGAAAGGTTTTTACAAGTTATTTAAAGGTAGAAAGGGATGTTGCTGTTCTTGTAGCCGTTGGTAGGTCATTCCACCATTTGGGGACGACCACAGAGAAGAGTTTAGAGTGACCTTGCTTTGTGAGAGGCGAGGGTACAACTAGACGGTTTGAATGAGATGGATTCAGGCCATGTCGAGAAGACCCCAGGTTGACTTGCATTTTGTCAATCAAACCTCTGCACTTTTGTTTTTTAGCTGTGTCATTGTACACAGAGCAATGCAGGAGTAACAACATGGCAAAGCGAGTCTGAAAATGACCATGCACCACAAAAAGGGAAATTCTGGAGGTCAGCATGACCCTTTCTGTTCCTGCCATGACTGTCAGTAAGGTCGGCTAAACCACTTTTGAACCAGACATAAAAAGGTAAAAAACTTTTTTGCTGGCATCCGCTGTGATTGGCTCTTCAGCTGACGGCGCCGTTAGCAGCCCAGAGACACTCCATGGTGGATTTTATAACTGAACTATGCAGGACGCACATGTTAACTTCCTCTGACTCTGTGGAAATCTGATATTTTCACATCACAGATGACAAAGAAAAGCATGAAAACCTTAAGTAGGCAAAAACGTGTAAAACCTTTGATATTGAACTGGCTGAGTTGGGTACAGCCCTAATTGATACTAAGGTCCACCACCTTATACCCACTGACTGCAGGATGTTATAGCACATAACCTGAACAGCTCTTCAATGAAGTACTAAAGCTCAACCATTATACTTATATATATATAATATATAATATATTATATATATATATATATAAGCAAACCATATTGATATCATGTTACAATTTCTTTGTCCTTTTCATTCAACAGTGTAGTACTATATTATAAAAAGTATTCTCAGTATTTACAGTAGTCTGAGGAAATACTTTTTCTTACACTGTATGTCTAGTACGTACATGCATTTTTAGTTGTGCACACACAAGAGAGAGAGACCATATTCTACAATTTAAACAGAACTGCAGCTTTAAAGTGACATTATATAACCTTTTTCTCTGAACGTGTTGACAGAGGCAAAGAGACCAAAGTGGACGTTATTGGAGAAAGCTGAGAAGAGAAAAGAGAGAGAGCCTGGGCCGGAAGACAGAGTAAATAGGGGACTGACTTTTAGTTGTTAGTGAGAGTTTGGTGAAATAAAAAGCTGAGAGACAGATGTCAAGCTGGCCTTCTTGTTGTTGTCGACTGTCTAGTTTTTGATTAAATCATAACAGATACAGCTGTACGGATACAGCCTATCAATTAAACTCATTATTAAAAGAGCAAAGGTGCAGGGTGAAGAGTCAATTATAATTATTTTTATTTTTATTCCAGTTAATGTGTATTTCCAATGTCTGAAATGAAAACCGAAAGGTGATAGCTGGAGGAAAATTGTAGCAGAAATAGTTTGGTATCTATTTCATGCTATTGTGTTTACAGAGTTAAAAACAACAAAATTGTGTCTCTGTATATGTTGCAAAAGAGACCTGTTGCAGTCGTAAGTGAGGTCCTCTCGGTGGAGTACAGCTTAGAGGATATGAAGTATCACATCCAGGCAGAGCACTGAAGTCACACTCAGGACAAGTCAAATCTCAAGTCTGAGACGTGACTCGCAAGTCAAAATGTGTTTCCTTTGACAAAGCCTCTTCTTCTGCTTGTTCTACTTCTTGAACAGCGCCATGCTGAGGCAAATTATTAGACTGGTGATGTGCAGGATTAAATGCAGTCGCCGCAAGCAGGTGTGGAGTCATGTTACAGCCCTGACCGTAAATCTCCACCACCAGATGGAGCTTTCCAGGTGAGCAGCTGCAGACAGAGCAATGGAGTCCAGATGGAGGACGCTGTATGTGTCCTTTCTGAGGGTCATTCCACACGACCTCTGCTCCGTCACAGTTTTTCTGCCTCATTAGAAGCCTCTCTCCGGCTCTTCCTCTACCATCTCACCTCGCAGGCTGTGCGACAGATGGCAGCCACAGCAACTCAGAAAGCTACAGTACATTTACACGCATGGAGAGAGCCAGTGTCGGAGCACTGTATGTTTCTGTACTAATTTTTTTTTACCTCAGGAGTTAATTGACCAGATTAAGATGAAGCGACACTGACATGAATGCAGTTTTTCATATGTGAGAGTTGTATCTGTGTGAGTAATGATCATATGCTTTGGTTTTTCTTTTGACTCTTTTTTGATATAACAAGAGTGGAAGCCAATTTTGGTCCGGAACACAAGTACCTGACTGATTCCACCAGAGCTGTTTGCAGCCGTTCTTTACACTATTTGTGATTCCAACCAAAAGGACCACTGCATCCTTCGGACGCAGCCCACAGAGGCAGCTTTCTGCTCAGAGTACGTGGCTGACACAGATGCTGCGTCAAGCACAAGTTAAAACAAATTAAAACACCTCTTGCAGACTCCTGGCATAAAAGCTAGGCAGTACATGAAAAGGTTCATAGTAGAACAAGTCTAGGGTCACAGTGGCTGAAGTCTGAAGGACTCTTTGTGTCTTTTTTGTTGAGGTTCGAAGTAAACTAAGAGTCCAGGTGCAGAGGATCTGAAGGACCTGCTATGTAGATATCTAAGAAGCATGCCTGAGAGAGAGAGACTGGTGCCAGGCCATTCAGTTATTTAAGAGGATCTTAAAATCAATTCTTAAACTAATAGAAAAGCAGTGCAATGACTTTAAAATAGGAGATATATGTGCTTTTTGTCTGGTCTGCACAAGTTGCAGGAACACCAGAGTTGTGTAATAGTTAAACCTTGAGGTGATGAAAGCATGCATTCATTTTTCGGTGTCAGCCTCAGAGAGAAAAAGTCTGACCTTAAAAAAAGTTTCTAAGAAGAAAAAAATGATATTTTTCTGACATTTCTAATGTCAGCTTCTAAACTCCAAGGTAACCAAAGATGTGCAGACAA
This sequence comes from Collichthys lucidus, assembly GCA_004119915.2. NCBI lineage: Eukaryota > Metazoa > Chordata > Actinopteri > Sciaenidae > Collichthys > Collichthys lucidus. The sequence continues at coordinate 18,714,713 of CM014092.1, read as the reverse complement.
CTCGTCTGTCTGGGCTTTTGGCACAAATGTTATGATCTTTGTCTTTTCTTGATCAAGCTCAAGAACACTGCACTAACTAATCAATGGAATCAACTTTAGCCCTATGTCGCAGAAACTTGTTTCATCTTCTGATGTAGACAAAACATTTATCATTGACTTAGATTAGCATGGGTGTCTCAGAAGAGAAAAAAATAACCTGTCATGATGTATCAGAGTTACCTGTGCTCTGTTATTTATTTAATTTTGTTACATCTTCTGGAACATGTGCATAAAGTCAGTAGATGGGAACAAACACTAATTCATACTTTATTTTGCCAAACGTTTGAGCCTGAGACATGTGCAACATTTGAATGGAAGCAAAACTGAGTTGCAGGAGATAGGTTAGACTATTTAAAGTAAGTGTAAAGGCAATTCTGACATTTCTTTCAAATTACATTACATTTGTACAGATTTGCCACTTTATCAATGGAAGCGTTAATGTTTTGACAAAGCTGTCTGTGATTAAAAAAAAAATCCATAATCTTTCTTCATTTGTCTTCTTTCATTAAACATCGATGCCTCACACAAAACCACTGGCCTGAAATTTTCTATCCTTACACATGGTCACGTGTGGGCCTTGAGGTCCTCGTCAGTATTAATTGTTTGTCCAGACTAGGTGCCAGTCTATCTCAACACTGTGGTGACCAGGGTCAAAGAGACCTATTGCTGCCTTCCTAGACATAATAGACAGCTTGCCGCTGATGTTCCAATCTGTGTAAACAGACATCTGTGTCCAGACTAAAATGTTCTGGCAATAACACCTCCATGGGTAAAAACATTCTCTTTGACTAATTCTGGGCGTATAGTATTTGTGGTGTTATCTTGGGGTTTTAAGTCTAACCACTAGCATGAGTGCAGCAGAATGTGAGACCGACTCAGGTTATGATGAACTTAGAGAGTGTCTCTAATTCTCCTTGGCCAAGCGTAAATAAATAATACAGCATAAGACATCAGAGGCTCCTGAACTTTCTTCCTTCCTGACCTCACCATTGACCTTTGTTGTCACTTGATTCTATTGCATTATATGTGTGCTGAGATCAGAAATGAGAAAGATAAGGTGCTCAAGACAGGTCATGTTCATATTATCCCTTTGATTCCTTCCTCTGTCTGTTCTTAATGGCTGGTGAATTTCCATTTATTCTTCCACTGTTCATTTGCTGTGATATATTGGTGAGGAAGGAGAAATAATTTACAACCGTTTGTCCCACAGTGCAGGTGGACCTTGGATTGGTTCATTGGAAAATGAAGAGGGGGAAATGAAACAGGGTGAAAATCAAAGGATCTGTCTGTGCCTGTCAGCGACCAGACTGAATGATTACCCCGGAGGTACCGATTCAAACTTGCACTCCACCGCAGGAGCCTAAAAATTAAACCTATCCATCCATCTGTGTGAATGCAATTGACATTTCATAAATACAACTGATGGTGTGATTCATAAAGCCCAGGCTTATTAAAAAAGCACTGTGCTGCATCAATGGATTTATTGCCAAAATGACTTGAGTGTTCCTGCTAGAAGCTGCCAAGTTTTACGAAAGCAGAACAATCAGTTTTCCTGAAATTGGCCAAAACATTTTTTTGTTTGCGGATATGTCTTTTATTGTTCATTTACTTCTATTGTCTTGCTGCTAGAAAAATATACTAGACACATTATGCTTTCTTCCTCATTTTAAATATGACACACTAAAGCTTTTAGTACCGACACTAAATCACTCAGTGCATGCATTCAAAACAAAACAAAACAAACACTTACTGTGCCGCACCCAAATGTAAAAGGAGCTTAAAAAATGAAAAATACAAATTTCAGTTACTCTTTTCACACACAACTCAACTCCTTCTAGTGCTTGGATGTCTTAGACCTCAGCTGACGATTCACCCTTATTCCAAATGACATCTCCAACTCATTCAAGTCCTTACACTATATCTCTAGCTCACAGCTCACAGTTGTTTGCATGGGATGACGTTTGCCTTCAGGGTTTTCTAGCAGAAAGGCATTCTTGTAGTAGTTTCTTACCTAAACCCTAACCAGGCAGTACAGATTTCTGGTAGAAAGACCCGAGGGCAAATGTCTCCCATGTGCTGATCATCAAGCAATATAGGTCAGTGTTAATTTAACTACTTCAAACCATCTACTTCTGTAGTTTTATAAGTGACTTTGTTGCTACTCTACTGTGTACCTCATCGACAGGTTCAGTGCTGGACTAACATGCTTAAGAAAAAAAAAGCTCCAGTGTGTCAGATTCAGGGGGCTGTATATGGCAAAGATCTATATGCATATACATATCATCACCTAAAACTAAAAATCGTTTTTTGTTGCCTTAGAATGAGTCTGTTATATCTACAGACTCTGCAGGTCCTCTTTTATGGACATATTGAATCACCATATACATATATATAAGAATCACAATGCCATTAAATCCTACAAAAACAAAATATGCCAAACTTCTCAGTGCATTATAGTAGTGTGGTGTGATGGCCAGCATTAAACACATGCAGAGGGTTGGATTTCCCCTTCTAGGTTGAATTTTGTTCCGACTTAGTAAAATGTCCAAATTGTTCATGCTCAGCATCAAACACGTATCTTCTATGAAATCATTTATTTCGTCTCTTTGTTAGATATTATTCTGCCATCAGTTGGTTCCGTCTTGAATTTCGTCCGATTTTTGACAAAGAATATACAGGCATCTTTTATCTATTTACAAAATGATCTTGTCGGAGCATTTTATAAAGGTGCTCCTTTCATTACACCTGTTTTGTGATTTGTTATTTGTTTGTCTATTTCTGCAATCAGTTTTCTGCTCACCAAACTAGCCATTGCACCAGCCACCCAAGGCTATTGTTGTTAACACAGCATTCTAATAACTCTTAATTTACTGTTATGTTTGTCATTGTTTTTACTTTTACTCTTGCAGACTTCACTGTATATGTTTCCTATGTATCTGATATATATTAGATATCTGTGGTGGACATTGTATTGTCAAGTTCTCTTGAATTTAGATGTGAAGGAGAACTTGAGTTAACTATAGCCGGCAATTCTGAAACGGAACAAACAAAAAACAATAATTTTGTGAATCCAACTATTTTGTTACAGTGTCACAATTTACTTAGACGTGAAAAGTACACGCATGTATGACGCTGCAATACAAAGAGCGGTATAGGTTAGATAGCTAATGCAGAATTTTTGACCACCATGATTACTCAGTGGATTTGAAGGGTTTCATGTGGTGGCAGGACTTTCTTTCTTTTAAAAAACAATTTGTCCATCTCTAAGTAAATTATCAAGTTTAACCAAACTTACAACAGGAAAAAAGTGTAAGTCAACACGTTTAGTCACCTACAGTGCTAACATAATATAAAATAGAGCTGGAACTGTCTGCATACTGCATGCTCATGTGCCTCTAAGCTGGTGCTGCCCCAGTTAAAACCCAGTTACTTTACTGTGCATCTCAGGAATCAATAGTTTAAAGGCTGCTCTCTCTTACATCGGGTCACGACTTTACTTAATAGTGCACTTACTCCTGCATGTCACAATTGTGTCATTTATATTTGTGCCACTTGAGTTAAAAACATCAGACCAGACCTTTGTATATTTTATTATTATTTTTTAATTAAAATTGTTAATTTATGTAGATCTCTTTTCTAATTAAAGTCAGCAGTAGAAGAATAAAGGTGACACCAACCTGAGGAGACACCAACTGATTAAAGGTGCAGGTAAGACCAGCTTATCAGCGCTCACAGATAGATAACATTTGTCTTGCAGGGGTTAGGGTGAAATGCCCTGCAGCCCTACAGAGTAGCATGCCAGGACTTGTAATAAAACACGTCAGATTCAATCTTCTCAGCTGCACCAGAGCTGCAGGACTCCTTGTATTGTCTTGACCACCTTCTATCGGGTTATTGATTCCCCTCTCCTCACCAGCAGCACCTCATGACGCTTATTAACCCCACGGATCGCCTCACACTGAAATGGAAAAAAAGCTGGATTCCTCAAAGAGCTTCACTTTCCATCCTCTCGATGTCACTGAAGTACAGAGGAATGGAAAGTAGATGGAGGGGAAGGGAAATTTGATTCCTGTGAGAAATGTAAAATTATCCATTGCGTGACATGCAAACATGCAATATTTAAAGTTATTCATGTCTGACAAATTATCTACACTTAAAGTGAGTGCTGAGCAACAAGCTCCTAAAATATGCAGTGTGGGAAGAATGATCAAGTGAGAAAACACCAAATTCTGCTTTCTAGACAAATCCTCGACACCAAAGGAACCAGAAAATTACCTCCTCAGACATGCAGGCCATGTCATCTCACACCCATTCAGTCTGCTGGAGGGCTTTTCACTGTGTCCACTAAAGCTAAAAATGAGGGATGTAATGATGGGACTGTAAGGGGTTTGGAATAAAAGCCTCCAACCCAGTGGCTTACATTCATTTTCATGTTCTGTCATGGTAGAACTTTGAAAAGAGCAAATGCATCTGGTTTCATAATCATACACTGTATATTCGTAGAGAATCAATAAACAATGATTGCCATAATGGTTCGATGCGTTTTAATGTAATGCGTGCAAGACCTTTATGTAGATATGCATGACTGTGTGTCGATTTTTAAAATATCTGACTGAATGAAAGCAGTCATCCATCCATCCATCCATCCATTATCTGCAATCTCTCATAGAGACAAACAACCATTCGCAATTTAGAGTCATCAATTAACCTGTTATGTGGAAGCCAGAGTACCTGAGGAGAACCCACACAGACAGGTTTATTCAAAGCATAGTTAATTCATGTTTGATTTTTTTTGTTTTTTGTGTGTGTGTGTCACTTAACAATGCGTCATTGCTGTAAAATATGGCGCTGTAGCCACTCCAGCATCATTTCTGGACGCAAAGGGTTACTCAGTTAAGATATATATATATATATATATATATATATATATATATATATATATATATATATATATATATATATATATATATATATATATATATATATATATATATTTGAATAAATATGCAACATAAAGTCTGCTTGGATAATGTCATGATACAATTGCACTTAGGTTAGATTTAGGCAAAAAACTACATTATTAGGTTTAAGAAAAGATTTTTTAAGTACATCACGTACCTGAGGTCAGTATGTAAAGGTATGGTGGAGGTGAGTATGTTATATAAGTTATATGTACCTAACATAACTTGATATGTTACAAAACTTTAAGCCTGTATGTAACTTAAAAGAAGACAGCTTTTAACACCAACAAGCGTCTGCTGGGTGAAAGAGCTGCTTTTTATCCAGGCTTTGTGCAGGCCAGCCAAGATGTTTCACACCAAACTGAGAAACCATTTAAGGCTTCATTTTGAAACAGAAAAGCAGATAAATATGTGATACTAACAGATCCAGCCTGTGCACTTTGTCCAATATTTTAGATGAGTACTTCACTAAAGAAAAAAGCCCCATCATTTCAAAATATAAAATGCAGAATGCACCTTCTGAGTCTATTTGACTGTACATCAGACACCCCAGACTTGTGCTTATGCTTGTGTGTGAGCTTTGATTCATGTCTGTAAACTGTGAATGCTTTCCCACTGATGAGAGTGTACTCTAAAGAGGATCTTCAAAGGCTCGCCTGCGCCTGAAGAGCCTCCTCTTGTAATTCACCTGCACAAGCTGAATTCTGCTCGCTTTGAGTGCTTTCCAGACAGACATGTTTGCTTCAGTTTATACCGACTAGTAATTACGGATGTGAAAAGGTACAAAGAAAGGCAGAGAAACACGCTGCGTCAGAACATTTTTTCGAATGCATAAGGCGCTATAGAGAAATGTATATGAATCGCAGCTTCCATTGTTGTTGTTTAAAACTATTATGAGGCTGTTCACCCTATGTCTTGAGTGATTCAATCCCGAGTGGACAGCTGAAAGTATGTCGGTTTACACTTAGCATTATCTCAACATGCATCTCAAGTGATCACTTGTGATGGGCTCTCACCTCTCTATCTGTATGCATTTCAACACGTACAATTCATCATTTCTATTCACAACGACCAACAGTAGAAAGAATACACGGACACCAGGACAAAATGTTTTCTATACTAAGAAAGAAATAATGATAAACGTTTGCTGAATTTCCAAGAGAGCACGAATAGTTAAGAATTTGTTGTAGACAGTGTTTTTACAAAAATTTATAGAGCTTCTCCTAACTCAACTACTCACAAAATTGTGCAATTTTTAAGAGTTTTGGTACTTTCTCCTCAACTGTACAATACTATGTTGCAGTTCTATAATTTGACATGTTTACCATAGAGTAAATGGTGAAATCGGTGGAAACAGTATTGTTGTTTATAGACATAAAGTTTCCCCTCACTCAACAGCTCTCGAAATTGCACCAGTCTCTTGGAATGCCGCGGTTACTCGTTCAACTGTGAAATCAGTTAAAAGAGACACTGTGCTCGCAAACATCTGCTGTTTGTCTCTGCAGGTGAACAATTACTTTGAATTACAATGAAGCAAATGAAAAAAATCTAATCTATACGGAGCAACGCGTTTTATAATCTTTCAGCAAAGATCAAAAAACATACGTCATTGGAGTAATTCATAAGTTCCTATAATCACAAAAGATCTAAAGAGGTTCTGTATGTAAAAGTTTTAAAACAATCAGCATCAATTCTTGGAGCTTTTAAAGTTTTTAAAATAGGTATATCATATGTTACAACTGATCCCACATCAGTGTCAGCCATAACTAAACAGCAGGTACTACAGTAAATTAAAATTTCTGTCATGAAAGACTAAAAAATACTTTTTTTAGTAAGTAATGTCATGTCAGAGTTACTGCAAATACCTTTTTTGACCTGTCAATGTTATGAAATGAACTCTCATATTTACAGTATATGTCATATATATGTTGACGCTTCGTGTCCCTCACTCATGGTAAATAAGCTATAATTTAATATAGTGCATATTACATTTTACCCCAAGATGATCACGTATTGCTACAACCGGAGCTGAAAAATATATAAATTCAGCGTGTAAGTACCATCACAGCAAATAGATATACACAACCCCAAATACACAAAGGGATCCAAATGAAGTAGTACTTCTCTGGCTCTCAGAATCGAGCACAAACACACACCCTGTTGGTGTGTTTGATGTGTCTCTATAATCCCCCTCTCCAGTAATAGGAAGGAGCTGTTTTTTGCCGCTGGGGAAAGCCATCATGTAGAACAGCTGCTTCAGGCTCCGGCTGATCAAATTATTACCTGCCTGATCTGGCCTGCCTGCTGCTTTGTAGTTTACCAGCTACCCGAGGTAAACAAATCCCTAGAAAACAACCTCTACCCCCAGAGTGCTCTGACAAGAGTTTTGAAATCATTTTAGCATAAAGCTGTTTATTAGGACGGAAACACCACCAGGATGGTATATGTTAGTTCATTTTGTTTATCTATAATGTATAGATGACCAGCCGTCCAGTGGAGTTCCTTTCTCTTAGCCTGATAATAAACTGAACTGACCTTTTTTCACTTCATTTATTCACCCAGACATGTGTTAGCCTTTCGTGTTTGCAGTGGGAATTGTTTTGTATTGTTTGGCTTTAACCATCAGTAGTGAATAATGTATCTGTCTTGCCAAACAAGAAGCTATAGCAGCTTTTTCCCACATTAAACAAATAAATATTTTAAATGTATTTCTGTAAGTTGACTTACAGCTGCATCAATCTCAAGTCCCAATCTTGATATCCGTTATCTGTTTCCTCTATATCCACGGGCTACGTCGGTAACCCTGAACATTGGCCATCAGATGATATCAAATGAATTACGAAACTGAGCTTTGATTGGTCAATTTTTGTTTTTTTATTCAGTGGAAACAGACATCAGTGAGCACAACACCTGAACTAAACTAATCTGAGATGTGGGTGATGATCCAGCGGTCTGGCAACATGTTTTACATGTTTTTTTACCCACATCTTCATTTTCAAACTATATCTGGTTAGTATTTTCAAAAGGAAAGCTTCCTGAGCTGCTATCCACATTTACAAGTTTAGAATGGTCTGACTCATTGTTCTCAGTTTTAACGGTTGTTCACTTTCGCCTTTCTTTGGGCTCCTTTTCTGTCTTTTTTTACCATCTGCTCACTGTGTCAAAGCTTTACATTTATGTGAATCAACCAAAAGTTTAAATAATAACCAAACCGTAGCTGTCATCCACTACTTCTATTATGCTTTTCTGCCAACCATCCACGGCGCTCTGAGGTTGGCTGTTTTTCAAAGCTGCTAATCAAACCGATTTATCGTCCTGTTTGCTTGCTTGATTTTAGGCATCTTGTCCAACTCAGCTGCGCACTCATGATGAATGGTGATGTGATTGAAGTGAGGTGTTTTGTGGCCACAGCAGGTAAGTCAGATGCATCTGTGTGTAATTGACAACACCTGTGCATTCACCGGTCAAGGCACAATCAGGAAAATGTGAAGTAAATCAATCCCAGTCTTTTTCCCCTGCTCACAAGGTTTTGAACTGCCTATGTAAAGTCTTGCTCTTATATAAATGGAGCTGTACCTCACCTCCAGGCAAGCTTTTCTTCCAGTAAACCTAAGGTTGTCTTGTTTATTTAGTATTATTTTGCATAAAAGCTACGATTTATCTGATTGATGCACCTATCAGCAGGACAGCTACGGTTAAGTAAACGCAATCATCGCCGGAAGCGATTACTGTTTCTAACTATCGCCATGAACTGCTATTTTGGCTACCTGTGTTGGCTCGCGCTGGCAGTCAATGAAACCGACTGGGAGACAACAAATCCCACAAAAATTCCCTTCTTGAAATTAATGATCTGTAGTTGGCAGGAATGTTTTTTTCCCAGTCTGCAGCTCCGACTTACAACCTCACATGATGTGAACGAGGCACACAGGTGGCTCACTGATGGACAACTTGACAGCAGCTCACGAGAATACAGGGTAGAGATTTATTCATTTGCTTAAACCACCTGGGAGGTTCTGCTGATTTGAAATGAGTACCTGAGGACCCCGGGATTTTCATCAAGTCCAGAGTAAACATGTCAGTGACTCTCTGTAGCAGTTAGTGAAATCACCTACAGTTTCATGCTACCCGTGATATCCTTGGGTAATTTGATATGCTCGGCTCAGCATCTGGTGTTTACGGCAATTACTGAAATGTGCACCTGGCATCTCTATCCTATAAACAGTTTGAAACACTGGTGATATATCAGTCAAGGTAAGCCTGGGAATGATAAAGAGCCACTTCCTTTGCCGCTGATGTCATTGTTCTTGGATTACCAAAGATCAAGTAGAGAAACATAGAAAATTGTGTCACATATTGACACCAGGCCTGGAATTTTGTTATTTTGGCCTCTTGAGCTGCATTGGGGCATAAAGGGCATAAGTTAAAATACATGATTGTGATGCACTTGCAATCTAAACACTTGAGCTTCTTAATATTTACTATGTACTGTATTGTATTGACTATTTGGTTGTTACATGTTCTGTCCATTAGAGGGCATTCCGACATTAGCATAGACAACAAACGTCATGGCGCATTGCAACAACAAACACAAATCAACAGAGAAAAATAAAAAAAGGAAAACTACTTCCTTGCTTTTGCGCTGTCTTTTTGCCTGACCCTGGTTAACACCAAACTGGTCCCACCTCCCCTTCGCTGTTAGGTCTTACGTGTTAAACAGAGTGCCGGTGCACTGGAGTTGAGTGGACCCAGTGTCTAGCTCCATTAGCTTTTAGCTCTGTTGACTCTATTAGCTCCATTAGCTGTAAACACACCGCAGGGCCAGGCCCGAGTGCATCAACATTGAAAATAGTGAAATCTCACCTAAATCAATTTGTACTAATGTCCCTTGCTGGTGCTGTCACTGCATGCAATATTTTTCGCGTTGAGTTCAACTTAACGAACTCAACGAAGTTCAGCACAAGTTAAAAGTTCAAATTTGACACCTTTGACCAATAGCAAACGAGTACTGGTTGTGTGTGTGTCACAATTCAGTTTTATTAAGCTTTCTCTTTCAGTAACTAACACTGTTAGTAGTTACTCCACCAAAAATTTGGAACCAAAGATTTGGATTCACTGTTTCACTGTCTGGTGTGATTGGGCCTTTAGGAACGTCATACTTTATCTCTTCCCCTTCAGGCTTTATTACTCTTGTAAACTAGTATCATTATCTTACCCAGTGATTCTTAAACTGGGGGGAAGAGAAAACTTAGGAGAAATGATCTTCCTAATTGAACGTTTGCTTTATTAAATTATTTAACCACTTTGATGACTGACTAAAATCACTAATGTGCATAATGTGAAATCAAATTACAGAACCTTCTCTCCGATGAAAAGTGCCATCTGGACAGTCTGGGGAATCTAACTGGTGACTTTCTGGTTGCAAACCCCTCTGAGCTTTCAACCACCTCTGCTCTGCAAGCATCTGGCTGTGGATCTGTTGAAAAGAAATCTGATCAGATAAAACAGCTGTACGCTAACATTGCTGAATGCACAATGGACCTACATCACAGTTCATTGCGTTCCAGAAGAGTACAACACCCACATCTCCCATTCTCTTTCTATGGAGCAGTATTGCTCATCTTATGACCTGATTAGGTCCAAAAACTAACCAAATCAGCAACTGCAGCAGCATCTGCTCCAGTGTTACCGTGTGAGGGATGTGTTTAATTTCCACTTAAAGTTTTCTTGGAGAAACTTTTGTAGAGGCCATAGAGAGGCAATGAGAATTTAAACTGCCTCGTTTTTGACCACTAGCAAGCAATACGAACCTTAGAAAACGCCAAAAATGTCACAAAAACAGTTGTCTCATCCATCAGTTTAGTTGTTCTGGCTAATGTGTCAGAAAAACTGGTCAGCCACCCATTGGAGTTGTGTTTAGTGTCCAAATGATGAACCAAAGTCCAACATTTACCCCCATTTGTACTTCTCCAGGATATCTGGAACTTTAACTGGTTGCTGTTTAATGTTTTTTTTTCCATTCAATCTTTTGATGTGTCACTTTGAGCTGGTAACTAAGCTGACCTGACCTTGCTCGCATAAAACAGCCTGTACTGAGGATCCATCTATCAAATACTACTTAGTTCAGCTTTATGAGGAAAAAAAGACATCTGCTTCTCCTGAGATAGCCATGGTTTCCAAAATGTAGTGTATTTCATTGTGTGTATTGTGTGTATGGACCAATACGTTTTAGGTGATATTAGCCTGCAGGAAAGCAGATTTATTAAAAGGCAGCATGTTTATCAAGAGAAAGCAGGCCTGAGAAATTTTAACCAGTCCCTAAGAGACAGAGCAGTGGAGGCCAAATACAGTAAACCTGATACAGCAGCACCTGGCTCTTTAAACGTGGAAAGATGCTGAGGGAAGAAAGAGAGAAGGTAATTAAATAATTGCTATTCACACACAGTATTGTGGGTCTATGTTGGTCCAATACTCCTAACTATTTCTAAGATAAATTAGAGGGTATTGTTTGATCTGGGTGAAGAATAAGTAGTACAGAATAAACCTACTGTATGAGCTTCATTTTGGGTTTAGAGGAGCCCACTCCACACACACCTGCCTCACTTACCTTTGTGATTACATCCAACAAGACAGCGAGAATTGTAATCACACTGGCATGGTGTTGTTTGACTTACAAAAAAGCATTTGGCACAGTAGACCACTTCGTAATGTTGTCCAAACTGCTGTGCATCAGACTCGGGCATGCTGGATAGCCTCCCATTACAAATCAAGTAGTCAAAATCTAGAGTGCCTGTAAAAGTCCTGGCTCCTCTCTGGGGTGAGGATGATCAATTATAAATGGCAGGGTCTGGGTGTTATATTGCTTAACTGTGAATGCTTTTATGTCTTTATTGCCCCTATTTCAACCGTTTTATTGGTTTTATTATTGCTTTTGGACAGATAGATTTGAAAAAGAAGGTCCTATTACAAGGTTTGTTAAAGTAGGTTTGTTGTTTTTGGCTGCTTGTGGTTTTTTAGGGATGCTGTACATGTCATGTGTGATTATCAATGTTGACGTTATATGAATGTTATATCTTGAATTTGCTTATCTTCTATATCCATATATCAAATCTAGCCAGCTGTTAAGTTTACTGTCTGACCCTTATTGAGGTTGATGGACACATTGGCAAAGAAGTTGTGGTTGCAAAGACTTTGACTCTCTGCTGTAAATTGTAAAGAACTGCATTGAGCTGATTACTAAACTCTCCGGTGTCACTTTTGCAATGAGCAAGTCAAGTTCGCAATGATTCACATGCATGTTTAGTTAGACTTTATCTTGTCCTTACAAGATAAAGCCTGCTGAGACAACAAAGCAACTTTGGTTTAGGAAACAATCATAGTTTGGGTTGAAATAGGTTGGTTAGTTAGTACCTTTATGAATAGACTTTCTCACTCTTTACACTACCTGACTTTAACAGCAGAACCTATAGTACTATAGCAGTGAGAACAAGGTTGGATTAATTGCCAAAGACATAATTTGATACTACTGTATATATTTCCATTAATCAGATGATCAGCACTTTGATTCCTGGCTCCTTCAGTCTAAATGACAAAGTGTCCTATTACCATTTAAAGTACATTGTAGTACTATTAACTGAAATAATTGAGATTCAGATTCCAACCTTCTGTACAACTTCCCAGTCAAAAATCACTTCTTTGACTCGTGAGGCACTGCTGCAACACTGTTAATCACAGGAGACTTCAAGAAACCAGAAACCAGTTTCACGGCACTGTCGCTGTAAAATCCATGAAAATTGATGAGCATTGCCCGGTGACCCATGCTTTGAAGATGAGCTGTACTTCATAATAACACAGCCTACTGATATGTACACTGATATGGGATCTGTGTTAAGGAGAAGAAGAAAATGAGATCCATCTTTACTCGGTCATGCAACTAAAGGGATTATTCTGGGTCATAAGTTCAAACAACTACTGTAGTTCTTTGCTGAGCTTTGCCTGCAGGTGCTGGACTGCTCGCTCTCAGTCGCTACTTCTCTTTCCGTTTTTATTTTCTCTAAAGTTCCTTTTTTTCATTCATCTCTGCCTTTATCTACCTCTTCTGTCTGTGTTTCTGCCTTAACGGAAGCTGACTCAGGGATGTTTATTGGATATAATCAGGCTTTTACAAACAACCTTGGAAGAACCCATAAGAGACTATTCAGCATTCAGGAAGGACTCTTCTCCAAAAAGGAAGGTATGTGGATTAATGCAAACACTTGCATTTTAGAAGCAGCCCTTGTTGTACAAAACAATCTTGCTGCCAAAAAATATGTCCTCTATGACCAGGACTAGGCTTAGCTACAAACCAACAAACTTTATTCAAGATTTCCAGATTAAAAGAAGTGGGTAAATAGTGTTTAAACACACTCCTGTTTCCTGTGGGCTATATAGAGAATATGGGATCAATGGAAAAAGAAAAAGAGGCAAACCTAATGCCTAAAGAGGCAAATAATAAACAGCACTACTGGCGGTTTATTCAAACTCAGGACTTTTGTTACCATTTTCCTGACATGCCACTTCCTGTGGCCTTGTGAATTATGACTGTTGTCTAAGAAGCAAAGTACAAGTTTAGTGACATTGGGAAACCACTGCAAAACCTCTGACTTTGGCACTGGAGACTGATGTTCACGTTCATGACCCTGACCCATGATCATATGAATCGTTTTGGACGGTACTGACATGACATTGTCATATAAAACAATGGGGCAACAAGAAACCACAGAGACAAGCGTATCCTACACTAGACAAGTATAAATTGCACTTACATAAAACATTAAAACATAGGACAAAGGATTGGATGCTTTTAACCTGAGTCAAACATGAAAATACTATTGACTGTCAAAGGCAACCAAGAGTTCAAACTGAGAAAATATAAGATAGAAGATATGAGAGCGGTCTGTCTCAGCTTTATCTTTTGACAGTATTCAGTTCACTGAGCTTCACCTGGGGATTCCCAATTATTTTTCTGGCAATGGCAAGTATTCTAGCCCAAAACTATTCCTTATTATTAAGCTATCAAGTGCAATGTTAAACACTCAGTCAGGTTATTGCTAAAAATTTCTAAGATTGACCCAAATCTGTCAAGTCTCAAAAGAAGATGTGTGCAATTCTTGAAAATGTAGTTTATTTTCAGAGAAGTGCAATCGGTAGTCCAAACACTTGTCAGTTTTATCAAGTCTGCTTTCAAACGCCACAGGCTTTTCTGCTTGACACAAATGATCATTTCTATAGTCTTATCATAACTGATCTCCAAATTACTACTTTTGCCACATGCCAGATACTCTTAAGGCTTTACTTAAAAGGTCTGATTTCTGAGGAAGGCCGACTAAGACCATTTCAACTACAGACTGACACATACCATCAACCCTAAGATCAATGAGTCTTTGTGAAAGAATGTGTCTTCACCAAGTTAAAAGCTAAACTCTGTCTGGTAATGACATTTAAAATAACCTGTGATGCACCATCCATACTTCTGGGACTTTCATGAGAACATTGAACAGGGTTTGGCCACAGACAAGATTATATCTACTGTAGCCTTCCATGATTTTACAAAGGATGGGAATGATGGGATGGATTGATAGATGCTGTTGGTAGTAAGGAAGAGGTATCTCCCTAGGACTGGTTCTAAGCTTACCTTAAAATGAAAGATGGGTCATAGGTAGTTATCTGTGACTATGTGACCCTGTAAGCGACAATGTGGTCCTGGAGTATGTATGACTCAAGATTTATGTATATGACATGTAGCGTCTTTACAACATAAGAAATATGCCAGGTATTCCTAAAAGCAACATGTATGTAGAATAACCTACACAGGTGAAATTTGGTGCTGGTTTTAAAAAGCACTGATTAAAATGGAAACAGAAAACAATAATATGAAGAGCACACTGAAATGACAACACAATGAAAGAATGGAATAATAAAAAGCTGTGAAATATGACAAAAAGTAGACCACTGGAGTGTAGGACATGTGTAGGATGAGGCTTGCCTTCAGTCTGCTTGGCTTTGTGGCTTTTTTGACTTCAGTCTTGAAAGACTATTAGCAATATCTCTTTCAACACTGTATGTGAGATTACAGACATGCTGCAACATAGTGTGTCACATTACACTACATCCACCCAGGCCTGCATGTACTGTAGAGGACATTTAGCTTATTAGTAAAGGAGTGAGTGTTACTGAGAGAACATTTTTACACCCTCTGGCTTCCCACATAAGTCCACTTAAGTCTTGCCATGCTTGTCTTTTTGTTAAATCTTATTTTATTTCTTCCCTCTTATTTAGCTTCTTTTTCAGAGAATAATTAACACTGCAAAAGGTCATTTTCTGTTCATGAAAACATCTCGAGGTCTTTTTATACCCAAGACTTGTTTGGGAACACAGTTTTTTGACTTGCACCTCACAGAAATCAAGAGACACTTGATTTCGTGAGCATCTATGGAAGATTCGGAGAAAGACTAGATGGTCTCTCAGTTCCTCTTTATATTAATCAGAACACATTCACATATAGTACTTTTGTGTCACTTCTTTCACAAGTTCCTTAGACTTCGGGAAAAGCTGAGTAACATTGTGGTCGATCTCCCAAGAGGTGAACAGGCTTTTAGGCATCTGGGATGTTCAAAGCAAAGATCATAGAATAAAGTCAGACAGTCCACGTATTGCTTGGGGGTTGGTACTCATATGTATTAAAATTGAGAGAGGGGACAGAGGGTAAGTCCCCACTAGAACTTTTCTGCTGCAGCTCTTTTATTTTACTCCCTTGTCAGGTTGCAGTATGCCGTATTTGCAGTCATCTTGCAAGTGAAGCACACACAATCACCTTCAATTCATAAATTAGTTTTTGCTTTGCAGTTTATGGTCTTTTTGTCTCTCAGCTGTCTTTATACTCACCACTATTTTTCTCTTTATTAATGCGCTCTCTGCCTCAAGGAGGTTCGTCCGGGGTTTTCAGCTGCTTTTGTGACTTCAACAGACCCCAGCACTCAGTCAGAGCCGGCCTTCAGCTGTGATCTCTAGAGACAGTGCAGAGCGGCAGGTTCAGATTTTAAAAATTCACTTTAGTGAAGGAGCTGAGATCCAGTCTGCTGTATGGATTGTGACCAGTGCATTTTATATTTGAAGGTATAAAATTAAAGCTTGATTTTTTGTTTGTGTATGCAGTTGATATTATAGCATTCATTGTGTTTCTATTATCTTAAGATGAGAGAAAATTATGAGTCTGCAGTTTGAGTAAATTGGAATGCTCTGAAATGTGTGTCTTTAGTGTTTTTGGAGAGGTGTTAGATCTGTTTAAGGTTTTGACCATGTTTATAATGTGTAGGTATTTTTTAATGTATGTATGTAAATATGTATATTTTGATTTAGAAAATGTATTTTGAACATATTAAATCATACATGTTACTTATATATAGCCATATATTAGTTAGAAAATTCGATCTGAATTTACTTGGTTCGCTCATTTCAGCTTTAGCAATCCTATTTTTTTTGTCTTTTTAATTATACCATGTGATGTGATGCATCTGTAAGGTTAGGGTTCGATGTGTGGTGGTTGGATCACTCTTTAAGAGAAGAAAAGAGCAGAATAAAGATGGGGACCTTTTCTTAAACAACATTTTACTGAGTTCCACACTTTATAACAATTTCACCACCTTGTTCGAACTCATCATGTGACTGAACTAACCAATGGAAAGCTAAATAAACATGAGAGAATCAGGAAATTAAGTTCATATTTTAACTGTTTTAAAGCTGTAAATATTTAAACATGTAAATAATAAATGTGTAACATAAATACAGTTAACTGTGTGCCTTTTAAGTAAATGAACTCAAATATATATTCTATTAATTTAATTTAAATATTAATTAACCCTCCACATCTATACCCAAAACAACAAACAGTAATTCACTGCTTCACCTTAAAAATCTTAAAAAAAGAAACTTTAACCCTCTCTCCAATTCACTGTCTATGTTGCTCAACCATAGCTTACTCTCTCTCTCTCTCTCTTAGTATTTATAGAACATTGGTTAGAGAATATTATAGATCCAAAGGAAAAGAAACTGACCATCAGACTCAGTGCATTAGTGCCCATTAGTGACCTTGATAAGGATAAGTGGTTACAGCTAATGGATGGATGGGTACTTATTGGTTGAATTATGGTTACTTATTTCATTTCAGGTTGAAAAGTCAGATCACAACTCACACACAAACACACACACACACGTATATACAGTCTATATATAAATTTCATGGCAACGCATTGAGAGTTGTTCAGATAGCATCAAAGTGGTCCACGAGCCACTATACTAAAGTGGCTAAACACAGTGAAGATAAAAGAGTGGTGACATTTTCAACGCAGACTCGTCTTTATTTCTGCCTTTTCTTGTGCTCTAAGTCATAATTTCATGCTGTTATTTTCTTGAGTGTGTGAGAGAGAGAGGTAAGAAAATCTCTTCCATTTCACTTTCTCTGAGCTGAGCCGAGCAAATGATGAAGACGGCTGACTGTATTCGGACTGACAGCATGGGCTTCAGGAAGCTGTACAGCTCTAAGGTTGAACATCTCTTTTAAAAGAAGTTATGATGACAATGTTAGAACATGTGATATTATTACTAATACTAATACTAAAACTAATTGTTCTAAACTGTGATTTTAATCTTCAGCCACTGTCGGAGCTGACTATTCTTACCTTTCTTTTGTCGCTTCTGTTTCTCATCATCTCTCTCTGTTTGAACTCTTTCCCTGTCTGACCCCTGTTAAAACAAGCGTCGTTATTAGCCCTACTGCTCCCACATGCCATGAATCTGCTGTAATTGAAACCTTGATCATCCCACACAAGATGGTGCACAGATGAAAGACAGAGAGAAAAAGACAAGGTCCAATTAGCATCGCTGCAGCAGCCCAACTCCCAGGAGTTCCAGGTGGTCCCTGGGATCTAATTTGAAGAAGAGTCTGAGAACTCAAAAGTTATCTCAGCCGGTTTATTGCAGAAGAATGGCCTTGCAGTAGAACATTATTCATGCACTGAATATCTCCACCTGCCAATCATTGTGGTTATTACAAATCCTGTACGATCCCAACTTACTGCCAGAAGAATGCCAGACTTTATTATTGATTTTCGCTGCATGCATTTTTTTTTTCATTTTCTCCTAATTTAGAAGAGGAGGTCTTGTCACTACTGACTCCCACTGTTTGCCTGAAGACGGTGCAGACAGACACACTTATTTAAAAACTAGCTGACTGGACTGTATTGGACATATGTGGATTTGGTAAAGGCAGCAAATCAGTTTTAAACAGATTTTACATCCCTAATCTCCTAAAACTCCTGCTACAACAAGACAATGATCATCATATAGATTATGTAAGATTTTTTTTATTATTTATTTTGCATGAAAATCCAAAAATGAATGACTTTCCAGTCATGGTACTCTTTATCCATCCATTTAACATGTCAATTTTATTTACAAGCTGTGTTTCCTGCTGCAGAAAGACACTTGTAACAGCAGTTTACAATAAAACTTTCACAACAGTAATACACTTTTTGAGCAAAAATACCCTATAAACCTGCAACCTCAGGAAAGCAGTGCTACTCATAACATTTTGCTGAAAATTTGAAAAGCTCCAAAAATGCTTTCTATACCAAACATAACATTTGCCAACATCCACCACGGCTTAACGAGAACAGCAGCAACGAGCAGGAGGAGCCTCTAATTCAGTGTCAATGAATGCTCGTGCACTTGCTGCAAAGCCCCTCTCCCTCATGCAAGTCAAGCTCAATATCTTCAGTACAAGTTTAACCTTTTCTCAAAATGTGTGTGTGAACACGTCCAGGCTCTACGTGGGGCTTTGGGCTCATTATGCCATGGCACTCAAAATGACGAGTGGCACAGGCATGATGATTAAAATGGGGGGTAACTTTACAACTGTGGTGGTGTGTGTGTGTGTGTGTGTGTGTGTGTGTGTGTGTGTGTGTGTGTGTGTGGTGTACTAGCCTCTCATCCTGCTCTTAAACGGTGTCACAGCTGCATCTGAAGCCTGAAGCCCTGAGGCCAAGATCTGCTGGAGGGTCGTCTTTGAGAAGATAAGTCAAAGCAAGAAGGGACCGGGGCGGTCTTGTCGAGGCTCATGTCACAGAGAGTGAGTCCTAAGAGAGATATTTCTTCTGCTGCCTTTCACCTTGTTGGTTTGATGGGAGAGGATTAAGAAGGTTTAACTTTGTGTGTTCAAATGTTGCCTACTGCAGCTTTTCTTTCTATGTCTATTTTTGTCTATCTTTCTATTGTCACTCTCTGTTGTATTTTTACTTCTAACTTTTCCACAATATTTTTACTAGCCATACTAGAGTTGCACGATACCCACGGTATACACGGTACCCCGCGGTGCCAAATCATACCCGTCGCTACTATACTAGAAATTTTACACAACGGTACTACCGTGGATTACTATATTACCGGTGCCAGTCTCCGCTACATAGCGGCCGCCTCTGCTCTCCTCCCGGCTTCTCACTGCATGTTACTCCTTTGTAAACAAACCAACTGGAACCGCAACCGAACTACACAACTGCTGAATGATTGGCTGTTTGCCTGTTACTGGTGACGTCCAGGGATATGATAGGCTGTTTCCGCACGCTGGGTCCGCCCGTCTGTTAGCTGATTGGCTGTTTGTGTGTTTCTGCCGGCAAGTATGAACTCTACAAAGACAGCTCCGCTTCGATAGAAACTCACTTCAAAACAAACAACAAGCTAAAGTTCTGTCTCGCCCAGACACGAGACAACACACTCACCGTGGCAGAAGCACCGGGCCCGAGCAGCGAGTCTGCCGTGGCGTCTTCGTCAGTGGCAACACTAATTTTGCTTAAAAAACAAACGTCGTTGTTTCAAAGTAACTTGTACAAATACATTGCAGTTTATAAAAATAATAATAATAAAAAAAGGCCGCACTATCGCGATAATACCCGGAACCGCGATACTTTGTCTGGTATAGTGTCGCGGTTACTCATTTTAGTATCATGACAACTCTAAGCCATATACAATCATTGATACACATACAATATGTATGGGCAGGAATATCGACAAAACAAAACCCAAAGGGAAATAATAGAAAATCACATGGTAAAAATAATTTTAAAGAATTAAGATGAGGAGTTTTAAGTAAATGTTATTTTAAGTACATCAATTTAAAAAAGGAGAGAAGCAGATACATTGAAGTTGAAGGTGCCACCACTGGGCACAAGTCATGGCCCAGCAAGGTTTACCAAGCTTGGTAAACCCATGGCCTCTGCCCTCAGACACTTACAGTAGGGATAGGGCTGACTCTCCCTGATCTGGGGGGGTATTATATGAGAAAGGTTAGAGAGGTGTTTAGTGTTTTTTGTCTTGCCCCTTGGATTGCCTGTCACCAACACATCAGTCCCATCAGTGGCACTGGTGAATCATTTTAATGCAACTTTGAATCTGATTATTTTAAAATATAAATAAACTTTTTTAAGTGCAAATTGAAAATGCACATTAAAACAGGAGGATGGGATCCACTCATGGTTTGCAGGCAAATTGCACTAATGGACCATATTTATGAAGCAGTTAAAGACATCTTTCAATACCTGCTTCTCCCCTTACTAGATTCTTTGAGCATTAAAAGCACTCTTCAACTACACTGAGAAAAGGCTGAGCTGCAGTCGGGTAAGTGTCCTGTTTCATCAAATGAGCTACAAAGCATTCACCATTTTCCTTTTGAAATGTGCATGAGTCACTCCGCCGGCTGTTTTGTGGAAATGTGGTGCAGATTGATAGATCATTTCATATTGTGGCTTTGATGTTCAACTTTAACATGTAGTGTCTTACTAAAGATGAAAGCTCAAGGTCGTGCCTCGTCCTTAAGTTGTGTCTAGACCTCTTCCTCACGTCTTTTCAGAATGCATTCTCCGTGACAACAACCCACATTACTCTCGCAGACTTCAAGATGTCTGAAGTACATTTTATTTTTATTTTTTTCCAGCAGCACAAATGATTCACCTCAATTTTATTTTGTCCTCTCTTTTGATCCCAGGTTATTTTTTCACCTTGAAGTAAAAGTTTCAAAAAAAGAAAGGACAGTGTTTTTAAATTCTCCCTTGCCCGTCATGCGCTGAATAGACTCCTTTCCGACTTTTGTCTTTGTTCTTCTCTTCCACGCACACTTTTATTAACATTCACTCTCTTCACCTCAGCGCCCATGTGACCATCTCTCTTACCAAAGCATCTCTTCTCTTCAGAGAATGAGCTCTGCTTCCATCTTTCATTGAAAGCATTTCCCTTACTTCTCCTCGTCTGTCCTTTAATTAGATCGGTTGAGGATCCACAAAACTAGGAGACACATTGTTCCTGCAAAGTCTCATAACCCTTAAAGACTAAACTAAAACACCCCCCTCTGAACAAAGCCTATAATACATAGCCCACTTTAAAAAACGAAAAGCAACCTAAGCTAAATCCCTTCTCCTTTTTGAGTTACATGAGAAGCTTCTGGGTCCCCAGTGGAAGAAACATGGCACTCCTTCAGTCAGAGACACAGCAAAGCAGATCAGCTCGGCTCTGCGTGATGCGGCTGCAGCCTTCATCAACCTCCTCCTCATCACTTTCTGCTGCTGGACATGGTTGACAGGATCAGGAGGAGAGAGCCCCTCTCTGGATCTCCCCACAGAGAACATGAACTGTGTGCTGGTGTTTACCCAGTGTTTCTGCATGGAACAATTTCACACTAATGCTGTCTCAATTCCATACTTTATTAGGTTGGACTCGACATCTTCTTAAAGCTTCTTTCATGTGTCTGCAGTCCATATGCTTAATCTTAAGCCAGAATAGAAAAACACAGCTTCCATTTGTTGCTGCTGTCTGTATTTGTCATTTATGACCAACATGAGTAAGCGTAGGTGGAGGTGCACTTCCACAGCCAAACCAATGAATTCACTCAGGCTAAGCGAAGCAAGCTGAATAAGTTAAGGTGACCCTTCAGGCAGTCGTTCACTTTGCCCTTCTTTCAACAGTTGAGTTCACCCGTGGCTACTATTGGATGACATGCTGATTCGC
The DNA here is from genome assembly GCA_004119915.2 of Collichthys lucidus. Taxonomy (NCBI): domain Eukaryota; kingdom Metazoa; phylum Chordata; class Actinopteri; family Sciaenidae; genus Collichthys; species Collichthys lucidus. The sequence goes on along the minus strand of CM014092.1, from coordinate 18,692,628 downwards.
CCAGAACTTCTTCTCTTAAAATGTAACTGTACTCCTGAGTCAGAGAAAGCAGTCACATTGTGTCCCCGTCGACTTATCTTTCCCGCTAGCACTGCCAGACGCCAGAACTTAACAAGCAGAATGAGACAAGTTTGGATGTGGTTAGGGAGCATTTACCCTCCCGGTGCTTTATGCAACTAGGTCACTGAGCCAAAGACTGATGGAGCTCCTTCAGTGAGTACACTCTGTCCACTGTACATGTACTCTTCAGGGACAAAGATCCCTGCAGACTACAAAGCAACTATATATCATTCTCAAATCCTAATTAAGGTCTGAAGGTGAAGCTGCAGTACTTTTAGAAAGGGAATAAGTTGGAAAGTTGGAAAAGGAACAAGAAGTGGTGATATTTGAGAGTTATTGTTCCATTAAGAGGATATTTAGACTAGACTGACCGGGGTCTCACTCAGTCATGGTGGCTGGCACTTCGAAATCCCATCTCAGCTCCTTCCTTTTCTTTTCACCAAATTATTCTCTGGGCTCAGTGACTTCCAGGTGGGTGTTGTGCTTCAAAATTTCCCTTCAGACACCTATAGATGACATCACACAACCAACGCATCTTCCCCATTCCGTTCTGCTCCGCGCTAAACAGAACATAACAAAACACACATCCCTCTTCCCCTCACCGGACAATAGCACAGCCAAGGGTGCACACTTGGCAGCGCTAATTCAATGTATTCATACACGTGCAGATGAGAACTTACGGGGTGTGTGGAAACACGCCGCCACCACTTACTTACCTGTCCGCTTCCGGCGGAGAAACAGGGCGTGCGCATCACCGTCATTATATAGGAGGATGACACGCGTAATTGTGATGCGGAGAACTATGTGTTTTTAATAATGTTGATGTTATCTGAGTACCCGACAGTCTCCTATGGAAGATAAACAGTGACCGTACGGATATAATTTTTATACAATTATTGTCATGATCACTGCATAGGAAATGGCTGTCATAATGGAGAAAATATGTTAATGCTGGGTTTTAGAAAAATAGTAGTCCGAGGGGGAGGGGCTACCACTATAAAAGGGGCTGCCTGGGCCCCAATGTGTGTGGTCGGTTACAGAGGAGGTAGCAGTGATTGATTTGTGGTTGATTTGTGATTGATTTGTGGTTGATTTGTGGTTGATTTGTGGTTTGCGAGCTGAGTTGTTGAAGAACTCGTTTTCTTGTTTGTTTGTTTGTTTTTTCCTTTCTTTTTTTATTTGAAATTGTATATAGAGCCTTTTTGGTTCATTCACTTTTTTTTTTTTGGTTTGTACATATTGGCACTGTTTGCACCTGGTGAGGTGGGGAATAAAAACCCAGAAAACCATCATTTTCTGACTAAGCCTGGATTTTTGGAATGAAAGACGAGGTTAGCAGAAGAACCCCGCTACAGGAAATAAGTTCATTTCTTCAAACATATATAAAACATGCCATGGTGGAAATAAAATTATGACATGTGAGACTTTGTTTTGTGAAATCCGTCTTGTGCTGGTGCTTTAAGAGGAAGCACAGCTGCTAGCTTGATGTTTTGTCTTCCTCACTTAGCACCTTGTGACCCTGCATTTCTAAAAATACATCGTTTCTTATGAAGTTTCTAGGTTGGAGAATTCTTGAAACCTAGCTATCAAAGAGAGATTCACAAAAAAAAAAAAGATGATGATGGTCTAAAATAATTACTTAACACTCCATCTAGTTAAATGTATGAAAAAAATATACTAAGGCTTGAACACATTGAGGTTACAGTGTGCCACCAAAATTCAAAGCATTACAGATGTTTTCAAAGCTCTCTTACGACTGCAGCCGATGCACACTCCATGTGTTAATCCTCCTTGTGATGTTTTACGTATGCCGAAATTGGCTCCAGCTGGTGAGGCGTGAGGCCCATCCTAATTTGCTGCTCCTGTCTGATTAGCCGAGGATCCTGATTGGAGTGGCAACCCGGTCCAGCTCTCCATTTCAAAGGATGCAATTTTAGGGACTGAAGTTATAAAAGGTTTGCCAGCCTGACAGTATTGTCTGCCTGCCTGCCAATGTGCTATTCGTTATTTGATATGTCAGATGAATAAATGTTAATATCTGTATTAACTTGCTGAATATTAGTATTGAGGTACTTGCTATCTACCTTGTTAATGAAGTTAATGGTGTTAATGCCTTATTTGTTTAGTGTCAACTCGTTTTGGGGTGCTGTTTTGAATGTTTTTGATTTTTACTAGTTGGACAAAGGTTTTTCTTTCCATTTTCAGTTTCTCTTAGACATTTATTTGTAGCTCTTAAAGAATCCTCCTATGGGTTAGGGTTAGGGTGAAAACATCTGGTATTATGTTGCTTTCCTTTTCCTTCATGAGCTAGGTCGTAACACTGCAGTGACAGTGAGACTGAAAAGAATGGTTAAGAATTCAACATGGTATTTTCTAATTAACATTTCTCAATTGAAATTCTATTTATTTCAGATTGAACCTTCTGAACACATAAAAGGGACATTGACAAAGATTTGTCCTCGTTCCATTATGGACCTTTTTTTTAAAGAAAAATAGAAAGAATTTAACCCAGAGGCCAAATTAAAAAAAGTTTTTTTTTTAAATAAAAAAGCAAATGACCACAGTGGCTGATGATTGCTTGAATTTTAAAGCTCAGTACTAATACAAACTTACGTTCCAAAAGAGCTCTCTTAAAACAAGATTTCCAGCAAAGTATGCATGTATGCATTGCGCTCGTCTAAAAATGTGTGTGAATAACCAAACACTTCTCTTTTAATACGTTAAAAATGAAGAATAATCAGCTGTGTGACGACACTCTGAACAGTGCACTTGCTGTAGTATTATAAATACACTGAGCAGCAGGTAAACAAGATTAACTATAATGGGCTCTGCATTAGGCTTAGAAAACCAAGGGTTTTAAAGATTGTAGTATTGCAGTAGCATGTGCCTATTACTGTGATTATAATGTACTGCACAGTGGTTGTATAACTGAAGTTCAATTTCATTTTAATTAAAGTAACTTCTATGGGAGCCATTCCTCTATATGTGTCAACATATCCAATTTAACCCTCTAAGAGTCTTAGTAGAGTTAGCTGTAGTTCACTGACAACTGTCACTCAAATGAGCTTTTTTTTTTTCTCGTGTCACGGTGTCAGGATCAGCGAATGTCGTGTGTTGTTGCCTTTTATTAACACCTGATGCGCGTAGAGTTACGAGAAGCCGAACTCATCCTCTACTAACCAGCGAGGATTTAGGGTATTTTATTAGTTTGAAAGGTCAACGCCAGCAGCAAGAGCAAGTGAGTGTGCAAAAGTGCAAAGCCTAGCTATCTAGTGGCTGAAATATTGGCATAGGCTACAAAGCTGCACATGACTGCCAAGATGATCTCATTGCCATTGTTGATAAAAGCTGCTCTAGAGGAATAAATTCCATATATTTAAGAATGATCAGTTAATTCTTGGTGTCTTTTAATGGGATTTTCTTGACAAAAGGAAATTGCGATGCATCGGGTTTTCACAAGAAAAAAATTTCAACGAATTCAATGAGCACAAGTCAGAATAGACTTAGAATAGAAGAAATACCCTAAGTGGTCTGTGAACGTGGAGCATTGTGAAACAACCTCTACAATGATGATCATGAAGAACTTGCAAACCCTTATACTAATATTAACTACAAACCAAGCCCTGGAAGTGAATAGTTTACTTCATGCAGCCTGGAATTTTGTACCCAAATGGGGGGTAAATGTGATTAATACAAGTACACCGCTCTGCTACACAATTCAGTTTTGGTTCATTACACTTTGCACTGAGGAAGCAAGACGCCATCAAAATGTCATTCCATGTTGCTCCCAACTGAATTATTTTGGTTTGCTGGCAGTAACTTAAAGTTATAGTGTCTGTTGTCCTCGTTGTCTTTGTATTGCAGCTATTTTACAGCTGATCGTTTTACAGTGACATTACAGTAACAGTTACGGGACTTATTACCTGTAATTCATCACGACCTAACAGTGTGTATCTCACGAATAAGTGAGAGATTGCTTTTGCTCTGTTGAGGTTTGAAAGTGCTGATCAAAGCAGCCAGACTTTTCACTAAATTAAACAAAGAAAAAAAACAACTTGTCAGCGTCCACAGCAGGGGCTCTTTATTGATTTCTATGGCTCATGTTTCAGCCTCATTACTCATAGAGCTGCAGTAAAAACCGGAGCAGGGAACGTCAGAGGAGACGCTGCTGCTGCTGCTGCCCACATGAAATTGCCAGAATCGCCAGAGGAAAGTACCAAATCCCAAACCTAATTGAAAGCCAATCAGTTTCAATTACAAAGCGTTTCTGTGCAGCATGGCATTGCTGCTGTGAATGTCACTAATGGCAGGAGGGCTGCCCACTTACACCCACTCACAATATGTTATGGTGCAATTTTTACACAGAGTGGTGGGGTGAGAGACGAGACAGAGAGATAAAATGCCAACAGAAACTGTCAAGGAGTTAAATGTTCAGCCCACCCTGTCTCTCTGTTTCTCTGGCAGACTCCCACCATCATAGCTTTGGCTCATTTAAGTTTATTTGGCATGTAAAAGTGGTTATTTCGAGGCAAAATAGTGAATGCATAAATAGAGATGTGAAGCTTGAATTTTAGCAGACTTTTGCCACTTTATCTTTAGTGTGACATGGTAAAACCAAATCAGTTTGTGGTTGTTTGTCAGGTCCGTTCCTGCTGACAACTCAAAAATAACTGTAACACTGTAAAATATACATTTAGCCCTGAGGGCGATTTCCAAAAACAGTTTAAAACGTGGATTTGTTAGTCCATCTCAGATGAGTTTGTTTGTTGGCTTTTTGGCCTTGCTCTTTACATGCAGAGATCTCACTGGATTCTCTAAAGACGTTCAGGTAAAACGTCTCTTTTCTCACATGAACCTTCTCTGGACTGCACGCAACAGATCCTCATCAGGAGTCAAATGTACTCAAAATCACTTTTGTAAGACATGTATGAGACCATGTAAACATGCCTTTACTTTATCTTTAGTGTGTGTTCATGATGCACACACATCACAGTATATTCCCACTAAAATGTGTCAGTTTGCAGGTATCGTGGTGATTCAACTCTCTGGGGAATTACTGTTGAATGAATATTGAGCTTGACGGTGAAATGAATTATAAATGAATGTAAGTGCAGTGTTGTCACGCAGTGTTAAGAATGCCAAGTGTTCAAATTGTCGCAGAGCAAAAATACACATACATGTAGAGATGTGTTGAAAACGAAGGAAGATAAAATAAAATAAAAAAAACACAATGTGTCTCAGTAACGTGTTGAATTCTACTGGAGAGAACATATATTCTGTCTTTTGGTGTTTTGATGATGGTGGTGAACAGTGTCGAAAACATCGCTCCCAAGTCTGCCATGGGTATTCAACTAGATTAAAATCTGGTGATTCAGGAGGCCATAGCATACAAGTCACATAATGTCCACACTCATCAAACCATTAAACCTGTGTGCCCTGCATGATTGTTTATTCATGTATTTACTTAATGTCTTTGTTTCTACGCTTTCCACGTTTCCCAAGTTTCGCCAGATAAAAACTACAACTCGAGTTGGCTACAAATGTTGTGAATGCATTTCATGTTTTTGTTGCATGTAAGTCAAGTAGCACTGTTTGTTTTGTGGTGTTATTTTACTTCTCTCTTTACTACCCTTATACAGCTTCAAATAGAAGGAAAATCAATCTCTTTTCCATGACTAAGATGAGACGACGACAAGCTAAAAATAGAGAGAACTTAGGATGAAAATGGACAATGGCATGAATTGTGGGTGGAGGTGAGGCAGGCTGAATGAAGCCTGGTTGCTTAAACAAGCCATCTTAATTATGCACTAAGTCTCAAATTAAAATTTGCACAAAAAAATTCCGCTTCGGTTCAGTTGTTGTGAACATGGAAACTAGCTATTGAGACGTAAACTCTTTTTTGTACCAGGCTGTATACATGCTGTCAAGTTGGGCATTTTAATATGGGGTCTTATGGAAATTAATTTTCAAAGCCAGCCTCATGTGGCCATTAGGGGAACAGCAGTTTTTTGACTTCACTTCACAGCTACAGATGTTGCTGCTCGGTAATAACTCGAAATATCCCTTGACTTGCTTGAGGCGAAAACAATGAATATAGACTTTAATTACTTTTCTGTTGCTACTGACAACATATACAGTACATTATGTTTTAACACCTCGACAAGCTGCGATCCACCTATCATTTCAAAGTCACAGTGTGAGATCAGGCTTTGTTTAAACCAAGCTTCTAAATTCTAATGGAGATTCTGCAAAAAAAAAAAAAAGTCCAGATAATGCTCAAGGACGTGTAGGATGTTTCTGTTTCGCAGAGCCATAGAAAAAAACCCCACAAAGTCAGTCAGTGTAAGCATCTTGTAGCTTCAACGCAGAGCTGGAACAAGATTACACAGAATCTATATGATACTGTCAGAGGAGTAAGATTTTTTTCCATCATTAAAGTTACACTGGGAATTTCTCTCTGTCTCTGACGTTAGTTATGTGGTTTTTAGCATTATTAATTACCTGTTTCTGGCTGTTTTCAACCCAACAATTAAAAAAAAAACCACACACATACACACCAGGCATATCAGTCAACATATTTCCAGCCCTATCCTATCCGCTATCGACTGAAACGATTTAGCCTCTGGGGGCACGGCTGACGTTTCTGGGCTTCAGGAAACGGATAATGGATATCCAGGCCAATACTTCTTCTGGAGTCAGATTAACATTAATTAACATATGTGAGACACATTTCTGCGATCTGCTGCTATCTCCATGAACAGATATCTGTCTATGAATGCAGATAAATGTCAATGACAAGTGATTATTCAGCACTTATCTCTACTAATCTCTTGTTCGGATCAATTACACCTTTTTTTAAAAAGGACTACCAACTACAGAAGCACAAATGTCAGTGAAGTGGTTTAAAACTTCCTAATACTTCTGTGGTTATTATCTCTTTCTTGGCTCAGTTTGGCCCTTTTATTTCACAGAGAAACACATATTTCAGAGACAAATTAAGGCCTTCACCTTTTCCTCTACCACACTGAAGGTTTAATGAATGCTATGACATCCAACACTATCCTGTTTAGTGCTCAGACATTGTTGTTGTTTATCAGGGGAATAAATCACACCGGCATGACGCCATTCAAGGTGAAGGCAGAGCTGAGAAGAAGTGAGAGACCAAAAACTTTGCTTTTAAAAAACCTCACACCATCTCATCCGATGCACCAACACTCAGCTGAGAACACACTCCTGAGCACAACACTGACAGCGCACTCACACCTTCACTACCTCTGAGACTCTGAGACACAAAGTGACTGAATAAATGGATGAAACAACAAAGGGAAAGAGACCGGCTGGCTTTGGATAAGTTGTGTTTGATATGGGTGAAGCTTCTCCTAGGCGGTCGTAAGCAGAGAGCTCTACAAAGCGAGGACAGAGCAACAAACGTAATCTGAGACGAGGCCGATTTTAAAACCCGACACTGTCTCATTATGCACTAACACACACTCACAATGAAACACGACAACACGGCAAGAAAGCTCCAGCTCCTCTGGGAGTTATGGAAAGGAAGTAAAAAGGGACTGAAGGTCAGCCTCACTTTGCTTTTTCGTGTCCATCAGCCAGCCTACACTAACCCTCTGATCTGCCGATCCAAAGTAGATACGTGTTTACGCCATTATGTCTGTGACGTACACGTTTCATCATTCGTTCCATTTTAAGGATGTGTCATACAGTGTCATGCTGTGACTGCAACATAAATCAATACAACATGAGAGCACTTATGTCACTGCTGTGAAAGACTCACTTCATGTCGCATGATTGCAGAATTGGTTAAACTCAAGACCCAGCAAGAAAACAATTGGAAGAGGTTAAACACTTGCTGTTAACCTCATTTTATGGTCCCTCAAAGGGTAATTAGCATTGCAGACGTTAATGAAAAAAACAACAGAGGACTTCATTACAAAGCCGCTAGTTGACTGTGAATGGCTTTCTGTCAACAAACCTGGATCACAACTACTGAAGAGGAAGAGTGTTCTGATGAGTGAGAGTGAGATGTTAGCTTGTGATTATGACTGATACAGATTAAGAAACTTTGGTTATATCAGTGTTGCTGTGTAAACCAACCCTGACGTCACCTATTGGTTTGAGGGCAACCGCTTCTAAGCCTCGAGTTTGGCAGTTTGGTCACAAACATACATAGAGATATACTAGAAACAAGCAACCATTCATGCCCACATTCATATGTGATCAGCTAGTTTGGTTTATGCTGGACAAACTCACTGAGAATGACCACTGAGGACCAACATCATGCTCTATAGAAGAACTCAAAAACATTGTCGGCTTCACTGCACAGATCTGAGGGCTCTTCCCTCTGACTGTATACTGTCAGTTACACTGTCGTTTAGCTGATGCAGTTAAACGTCTGTGATTCGTGACAGCACAATCGAAACCACACTTCCTCGGGTTTTGTCCAGATGGCTTTAGGTTTCCATTCAACCCGTCCAAAACACAGCAGGTGAAAAAGCACCTCCATTCTCCAGTGAGAGGGATTAGAATAGTCAGCCACACAAAGAGAGTATGTCTGCCCATTGAAAAGGACTGCGGATGGTATCTGTTCTGCTTCCAGTCTCATGTTTCCCTTACTGATTCACAGGCCGGTTTGTTTTTTAAAAATGTTTTTTTTTTATTGTGGCACAGGAAGAAGCTTTTGTATTGAAAATAGGACAATTCTTTTCACAAATCCGCTCTTAACGAGCAGTGGGATGACTAAAAAGAATACAAGTGATTACACAGTTAGTCCAGTACATCAACTAAACAAAAGCATACACCTAAAAAAAAAGTCAAGATTCAGGTCATTTTCAAAATGTGCCTACACACAAACACACAGCCAAACACACAGAATTATTAACACTAGTGTGGGCACAGCTCACCTGCTGTTTACCGGGTCACAAATACAAAGACAAAAACACAGCTCTGCGGATTGAACTTCAGCTCCAAAAGCTGCAGCAGGGTTCATGTTGCAATACTTCTCTGCAAAAGTGACATTATTAGTGCTTGATAAAAACACATTTTTATAAAATTTGATAGTAAAGTAAGTTCAGGACCAAGCACTTCCTCAGTGATCTGAAAAAAAAAAAAAAAAAGTTCTGTACCAGCATCTGTAATCTCAGTTCAAAAATACATAGATATAAAAACACTGTACAGTGGACTGAGTGGTGCTGTCTCTTTGCCAGGAGCCTGAGTTGATGTAGGCCAGTTTACTGGCTGCCTGACTTACCGAGTGACTCACTGACTGGCTTTCAACTGGCTCACAGTTCCTCGTCAGTGTTGACTGTCTGGCTGACTGTGTGGCCGGCACACTGTGCCACAGTCTGTCACTTTGACTGAATGGCTGGCTGGATGTGAACACACTGAAGCACACACACACACTATGACTGGTGAATGTGTAATTGTGTGAAGTTGTTTGGCTAGTAAAATGCTGATGATCACTTAATTGTTTTGTCTATAAAAGCTCATATAAAAGTTGCCCTCTATCATTTGTTTATATGAATGTAAAAACTGTTGACATTGTAAAGCCAAAAAGCTGTAAATGCTCACATTAAAAAAAGATTAGACAGATTTTGGTGGTTGCAGAAATGTGGTTGGTGCAGGAGCAGAAGAAACCCAAGTCAGCAGGAAAATGAGCAAATTCAACATGCAAACATACATTTGAGTCATAACTAACAATTATTTTCATTATCAATTAATCTGCCAAACATTTTGTTGACATGCCTCCTCATAAAGGACTATAGAAAACAGAAAATATTCATATTTAATGAAATCTGCAAATTTGAATTTTATAATAATGTAATAGTTAGACAACTAATTCATTAATTGTCTCCTTGCAGTTCTATTGTACATGTAGGTTTTAAAATAAAGCAATATTTTGCTACATGAACGATTCACTGGATCACGTAAATGGATGTTTTCTGTTTGTGGATGAATTAAATATAAAACTGTCACAAAACCTTTTACTATGAAATCAAAGTCTACATAAATAAGCATAACATCAACATTTATTATTTCATTAAATGAATTAAATTTATGCAAGAAATACTAAAGTTTGGTGACCTTTTTTTGTTTGAATTCAATTTCTAACTTTAAGTGTAAGATTTACTTTGTTACTTGATTAAGTAACCCCTCGGATACATTTTATTTATTTTTGCCACTCCATTGTTAGCACATACATGCACGCACAAAATCCTTAGACATGCATTTATTTGGAGAGTTGTCTGTGACATGTGGCATCAAAACATTCAGATTTTATAGAAAAAAGACTAACAAAAAAAACAGTGTTTTAGTGAAAACAGTGTAGCATTAAAAAAGCTGGGATTATTTAAACATGAACCGGTATAAAATGTGGTGTTTTTCTCGAGTTCAGCACCACAGACAGAGGTAGCAACCACCAGAACAGCCAATGTCAAATGCAGCACCATGGACAGCGACTGTCTACCAAAGCTCAGCGGTGGTTGAAAAAAGATGACTGAACCTCTGAACAGCTGCAGGGCACATATCCATCAACACTGCATGAAAACAATATGCCGATTTTTGGATTGGAAACAGTTCATTGACTGGCTGACATTTGGAAAGTCAAAGGTTCAATCAGCACATGAACGCACCACAGTGGCAAAACAAATACTCTGTCATATTTTAACAGACTTTTCAAATCAGTTGTAGTCAGTGGGGTGAAGCATGAAAATACATTTTACATCCTTATAGAATATAGATGTGTTTCTAAAGACAACAAATAATGCTCATACGCATTTGAGTTAACTGTTTATTTGTTTATTGAATGATTGACATGGTTATGTCAAATAACAGCTAAGTTTATGTAAAAAGGAGGAAAAGAAAAGGTTTACCTCGCATGACAGTCCTGAAATTTCTATCTATCTCGGCTGTACTGCATGCTTGTCATAACCAATCGTAACAAAATGCTTTGTTATTTAAAATTAACTACACCTTTTTTCTCAAAGCAGTGGTTCTCAAACCTTTTCCATAATGTTAGTTATGTGTCTAATTCATTAAACAACATTATAACTGTAAAACACTTAAATGCAGCATTTCAAACGTTCAGCTTTTTGTCATGTCTAAACAAAAACAGCATTGAAGTTGCATTGAAATGTGCCGTTTTCATATGTTGTGCTTCACTGCGGATCTTTGTCCCAATTTTGTTTTTGTGTTTGTTTTTACCAGAGTCACCGTGAACTAAAATCATCACGAACGTGTCATGAACGAAAGCGCACACTATATGTTATCCACCGCGCTTATTCTTATTCCGCTTATTCTTAGTTTTTGTCGCACACACACAAAACGGGAATCAAAATGACTTGTTTGGTCGGGATCTGTGTGCTATGACTTTTCTAAGATTTTTTGCAAATGGTTTTGCCAAAAATCACCAAAAACGACGCCAAAAAATTAATGGGTGTGTATTGCGAGATTTTTTGAGAGCTAGAGTGAGTGATGTCATCGCTAGAGTGGAGAGGGAGAGACAACGATCAGTGAAAAAATAAAACATATTCGACTACCGTGGCCTCAAATGCCCCACTACAGACATGATTACAACCTCAAAACATAGGAAAATTTGAGGCCGTCGCAGTGATAACACTGTTAAAGCTGTCACATTTATAGTTTTGGCCCTATTAACAAATATTCACCAGGTACTCCCTTCCACAGCCTCATAGATGTTATTTTGAGAAGAGAACTTTCCAAAAGGAGCAGGGAGCACCTGTGCGTTTTCTCACTCTCGAGGCCAAAGTTTATACAATTTTCGGCTGAAAATGGACAAGGACAAGTCCATTAGACAAGGATTCTTGCTGTGATTTCGGATTTTGGTTTGCGGCACACCTTATGCCATGTTCTGCCACTTCTTCGAGGGACTTCACTTGAAACTGTTGCGTGTGATCAGAGGAATAGGGTGTGAGCATGCGCGCGCACCTGTGACTAATTACTCACACACACACACACACACACACACTCAGAGAGGCGGAGAGACACAGACACGGATAAACACACAGATAAGACAAAAAGCTTTCAAAATAAGAGTCCCATAAAAATAAATAAAATGTATTCAGTAACTGCTCTGCTGATTAGGGCCAGCAGGCAGAAGCCCAGTGGCGGCCATTTTAGCAGTTATTGGCTCTTAATTTAAACTTGTCTGTCTAAAATGGCAGACAGAGACAGCAGAGCTGTAAAGACATGCTAATTGCTAACATTAGCGGCCAATGCTAAAATAAGTGCTGACGCTAATTAGCATTAGCCACTAGGAATTGAATACATGCTAATGCTAACATGCCAATAAAAATCGCTAGTGCGTCAGCGCTAGCTGCTCCTGTGTCTAAATAAACATGTTCATGACTCTTTGAGGTGTGCTTTTTGAATACAGACCCCCGGCACCAGCCCACTTGTGACTCCCAAAATTTCTGCGGTAATTTTCTAGGGCAAAGAGTAAGGAGTCAATGGTGTGTAAAGTGGAGGAGTGACTCACAGGAATAAACAAAAGACAGATGGTAAAGGAACTGAGAATTGAATGTACCTGCAGAAATACAGGTGTATTTTCTCTCCTTGCCACAAGGACATCCACCTGTATGTCAGTGCACCTTCAATAAAGTCACCACAGTATAAACAGAGAGTGAAATGACCCGGAAGTATTAAAGTAGCCGGCATAATAAGAGCTGTTTGAATTCTCTAACTGTTAACGAAAGGAGCTTCAATGCTTCCTTCATTATCTCCTTTAGCATAGGATACACCGGACCATCCTTTACGAAAGAAAAGGAGGTACAGTGGCCCTCGTTTATCGCGGGGGATACGTTCTAAAAATAACAAATAAACAAAAGTAAGTTTTACAATTATTATACATGTTTTAAGGCCATAAAATCCCTAACCATACACTTTTATACACCTTTTTACACGCATTTTGTACAGTACTCCCTTAGTTAATCAGGACGCAGAACACATGTGCGGTTCTCCCTTAGCCAATGTAGGACGCAGAACACAATGCGGGTTCATACTGTACAGAAACAAAAAAGCATGCAAAATTAAACAATAAACAGACCCCCGAGCTGGAGACTGAGCCACATTCCACCGGTGTGGAAGTGACTGATGGCATTAACCCTATTGATGTTTCATGCAGGAAATATAAACGTGGACAACCAGTTAAAAATCTGCTGCTCTTACAGTACACTTAGACTACGTCATGATGCGACGGCAAATGTTTTTGATGTGATCTGTGGTAAAACTACAAAGTTCAGAAGATGGACTACAAAATGTTAATCTGAGATACGTACTAGATACTCCCTGTGAGCTCTGACCGTGTTTATCATGCAGGAAATATAAACGTGGGTGAGTTTTAAAGGTGCACTCAATTGCAGGTGGATCTCCTTGTGGTAAGGATTGGAAATGCACCTGTAATCGTGCAGTTTGTAACAGCCACCCCTAGATTCGTGCAGCAAATACGTCTAGTAACCTACAACCACTCTGACAGGAGTTGCAACACTCCTACACCGAATCATTTTTCATATATATATACATATTTAACTAATAATAACATTTTAGCTGAGCAAAAAGCAGAAAGAGCAACGGTAACACTGTAGAGAGAGAAAAACAGAGTAAGAGTAGGTTGTACTTATCAACCCTGGAATGGCTTCTTAGGCAGCTTTTAGGATATTTGAAATAGAACAACAATGTAAGTAGACATGAAACATTAACCTAAATGATTCACATAAAGACAACAGGAGACCTTTCAGATCACTTGGACAAGAAGTAGAAGAAAGGTAGGCTTCTTTGAACAGGATTAGCTGTTTCATCACCTCTGAGGACAAGCAAGCTAACACCAGCACTATCATTTTAACCAATGAATTCAAGTGTAGCGTGAAAAAGAAAAAGAAAAGAAAGGTAGGCTTCTTTGAAACAAGTCCAGTTGCCTTTGACTTGCTTCTTTTACAAATATGAAAACTTTATACGGTCTAAGCTGTTATATTCTAAGTAACTGGACTGTGAAATCTGAAATCTAGCTGTATCTGTTTAACCTAGCCTCTCTATTTCTTTCAGTGTCTAACTTGTGCAATTAAAATAAATTAGAAGTGTGTTAATTAGAGAGCTTCCACTCTCTTGTGTAGTAAATAATTTTTATTTTTAGATGAGTGAAAGGTAAATCTGCTTCCCTGCTAGTTTGACCTCAAGTTGTACCTATTAGGTCAAAGCTGTGTCTAAAAACCTATAGACTGAGGATCATCATTTTAAATTGTTTATGGAATTTCTTTAAACTAAAAATATAAAACTGTACATGACAAAGGCATTTAGCCTTTAGAGAAAACCATCCTCACACACATGACAACACACAGGTGCTATTAAGTTTATTTAAATGGTCTTACATCTCTTATTTCACGTGAATGGGTGATTATACAAGTAGAAGAGCTCACATGTCCTTCATTACACTTCTATTTAAAGGTGCCTCATATTATTCCCCTCAGGGAACAGCATCAAAATAGATACAGATAATGAAATACAATATGTTTCCACACAAAGAACAAAAAGATCATCACAATATTTATTAGTGCATTGAAGAGGATGATTACTTGAATCACTGAGTGCTGTCTTTATATAGGCAGCGCTGTAATTATTCAATGTCACATTCATTTGACAACATTTGCTGTTTCTGTTCACATCAAATCTTTCATCTTTTTAACGATCAGCAAACTCCAGTTTTCAGTTTTCAGTTTGCTGGGAGCATGTTATCCAAAGTTGCTTCTCTGATCAGAGAAAAAGCTCCAGATGCACTTTATCTTATTACATTGTCCCCTAAACCAGAAATGTAAGATTTTATTTTGAAACTTGATTTGGATTGAACCATTAAGGTCTCAAAATGTATGCATATAGTTCCACAAGCTGAGCTGAGTTTGTTTCTTGAACCTTTAGACAGCCATGTTGATGTTGGTTCATTATCTGACCTGACATGACCAGGCTTCTTTCTAAAGGACATTATCCTTTACGACGTGAACCCATGTGCTACCAGATGTAATCCACAAATGTCAACATCTGTTTGCTCCAGCTCTATAATCAAAAAGATGTTTGGGCAGATAGGTGAAAGCAAGAATAGGGACAGTCAGTGACAATGTGACGACTGTCAGGGCATAATAACATGAGCTGAATAGAGGATAATGAATGGTCTGGCTCATCCGGCCTGCTGTGTTCAGGCCTGACCAGCAGCTGTGAGGGACAAAGACCAAAAACCACAATGGAAAACACAGAAATCATAATGCCTGTCGCTGTGTGGGACACGAGCTTATGTGTCAATTTGGGAAGTTCCTGGCAGACTGACTCAAGCCTCACAAACAGATTTGACTGTGTGAGGCATCACAGGATTAGCTGTTTCATCACCTCTGAGGACAAGCAAGCGAACACCAGCACTATCATTTCAACCAATGAATTCAAGTGTAGCGTGAAACTTCCCTCCAGTTTCAAGTTTTAGATTTTGTATTCCTTCGTAGAAAAGGCACAGTCCTGTGTTTAACCCTGATAATAGTCAAGAACTAAGAGTGGAGCCACTGATTTGCTTCTCTGCAGGTTTGACAGCAGGTGACACAGGAGATTTGGATGTTAAGGTGTCTACTTGTTTTTAGTAGTTTAGTAGTTAAATGTTTTGAGCGGTTACTCGTACGTGTGCGCGGCATTTTCTTGTCACAAATAGTGCATCTAGCTGTAAGTCCATCGACAGATAAAAACGTAGCACTACACCACTCCACATTTGAAGTTCATTCATTTCTCATATCATTCATCAATTCATTTATTTCTCTCCCACATTCACAACAAGATACTTTATTTGCAAAAGTGTGCAACGTCTGTGCATCACGCTCTATTATTGTTACATTGGCCAACTAGATAAGTTAGGCAAATGTTACAATAACGTTTCTGAAAATATTTAAAAGTGTTGCAGCCAACTGCATTTTGTTATACAGTTGTGTGCATCAAAGTATTAATCCACCCATCACTACTGTCACATCTGTTCTGAACCTGGAGCCAAGAGATGGTTAGCTTAGCTTAGCACAAAGACTGGGAAATATAATATGTAATATAACTTTCATAGTTTACTTTTACCAATAGAACATTTACTACATAACATCTGTCAATTGTACACAGGTATCAAGGGCAGCACCCCCTGCTGAAAATCTTCTATTAATAAATATTCTGTCTGGTGAGAAGGTTGTTACTGATTGTGGTGTGTCACAGGTTTTTGTAAGTCATGTTTCATCTGTCTGTGTCAGTCTGTCCCTGTGGACATGAGGAAAATGTCACCGTAACACATTCATATTATAAGAAGCCTTCCTTTTCTTACTTATCCAGTTAAATAACGCACAACCAAACCAAACGATAGCGTTTCTTAAGGGGCTGACAGTGACGTGTAACGTTTTGAACCATCTGCCTTTTTTCTTTCCCAGTTTTTTTTTAATCTCTAGCTCACTTTCTTCTGTCTGTTTATGATGCGGTGACATTTGGAGGCAAAACCCATCATGATATCATTTTGAGACATCTGTTGGTATTCGTCTTTGATTTTCCCTCTCTCCCACACACACACACGCACACACACACACACACACGCACACACACACACACACACACACACACGCACACACACACACACACACTGCACATATGCAGAAGTTGCCATTGTGAATCCAGAGCACAGCACGGCAATCCGTTAATTACACCGCTTCCAAAGTTCAATATTTCAGGCCGTAACTACAAAGGAAAGAATGAAATGTATAAATAATGAATTCGGCATTCCCTGTGATTAAAGCTGAATACCAAACCAATCAGACAATCGTAGCCGCAGCTATCTGATTATCAGACTTTCTTTTTTTTTTTCTGTCTGGAGCTATGCTCACTTTTCTCAGCTTTCATGCGTAAAACACCAGGGAAAACAGAAGCGGAGGGGGAAAAAAAGAATAAGCATGAAATATTTGTTATTCATGAGTTTCATTTTATCCACATTTCCCTCTGTGTGATAGTTCATATCTCAGTCTAATGTAGTTTCATGCAGATGAGCATCCTGAGTGAGGCTCTGTGGTTGTTGTAATTTTAGTTTTTTTTCGTCTGTCTGTCTTTGAGGGAGTTAAAAACACAAACATAAAAAAAAAAAACTCTTTCACACTTGCTCTGACTCATGAGGTTCACGAGGTCACGCGCACACTGAGGGGTGTCAGCTGTGGGCCTGCATCGCTTGACTTCGATGAATAACAGGAGCTCAGTTTAAAACACTTTGTGTTTGCACTTTAGCACCTTCTCGCATCAGGCCTCCCACAGCACATGCCTGTCTTTGTTTGGAACAAAAGAATAAATATATATATTCCAATTCAAGCAATGCAACTTCAGGCTTTCACTTTATTTTTCGGTTCTCACCGCCCTCTTTTCTCTTTTTCTTCCTCCCTAGTTCTCTCCCACCTCATCCACAGCAAGTGCATCCTTCTGTCATTCCACTAACACTGCAGTACATATATATCATCTACCTCGAAAACTTGCTCGAAATCAATGTTCACATCCTCTGCCTTGTCCTGAGAAATCATCCGCAGCATCTGCCGAACCAATTAATGCTGTTATTTGTTTAGACGCTGATGAAGGTATTAAATCAGCAGTGGGGAGGAAATAAGTTGGTAAATGAGAAGAAGGCTGGCTGTGATCTGCTCAGTTCGAAGTAAACAATGCCGAGAAAGGATGCGCAAGATTGAATTTGCTGTAAATAGAGAATGAGCGTCTTTATTGTCAACATCCGAGAACCGAGGCATTTTCTTATTTCCCTCATATTCTCAGATAATCAATTTTAATGTAGAATCGCAAACATCCTGACTCATTTCCTCTTCGCCAAGATAACAACATCATGGCCACCGTGTGTCATGTGCAGCTGTCAGCTGAACTGGTGACACTGATTTTCTTTCCCACCTCACATGTCACATTAACTCTACTGCCTCGTGGCTAAAGTATGTGATCTGATTATTTCATCCATTAAATCAAGATGTTGTTTAAAATAATCAGTTCTAACATTTTCACAAACGTCTGCCGTGTAATGCAAGACAATAATGATGCAAGCACGGATGCAAATTAGACACAAGTGTTTTCATTTGAGCCGACAAACACATTTGAGGAGTCACTAAAATGCATCAAGCTGAACTCACTGCTGCTTTGTATTTGTGTAAAGTTGCACACAAGCAAACTGTGGAGATCCAACAAAGCAAGACTAGTTAGCTATCAGTTCATCACTTCAGTTTATGACACTTTCTACAAGACCAGGACGTCACAATGAGGTAATAATGCAAGTCCTGGTCAAGTCAATCTTCATTCAACCATCTTCCTCCCCTGATCCGGGGTCGGATCGGGTGACAGCTGATTAGGCAGGGGTATTCCAGATGTCCTTCACCCCGGCAAAGTTTTCCAGTTCCTCCTGGGGGATCCTGAGGCTTTCACAGGCCAGATTTGTAATCCTGCCAATGAATGTTGGGTCTAATGCCAGTTGGATGTGCCCAAAAAACCTCCAAAGGAAGGCGCCCAGGAGGATACCTAATCAGGTGCCTCAGCTGACTCCTTTCGACACAAAGGAGAACCATCTCTACTCTAATCTCCCTCTGGGTGTCTAAGCCTTTCAACCTATCTATCTGAGACCAGCCACCCTAAGAAGGAAACTCATTTCAGCTGGTTGTATCCACAATCTCATTATTTCAGTGACTAACCAAAGCTCATAGCCATAGATGATGTTTGGAACATTGATCGAATGGTAGGTCACTTTCCGGTTCAGCTCACTGGTGTTTACAACGGTCTGGTAAAGTTTCTGCATTCCCACTCACGTGGAAATCCACATGTCCATTACGGTACATGCTCCATTTTACCGTCACTCATGAACAAAGTTCATTCGAGATAATTAAACTCCTTCATTTGGGGTAGTAACTCACTCCCAACCTAAAGGGAGCAATCACCGTCATTATACAGTGATTTAATAAAAGAATGACATTGCAAGCAATCAAATAACACACAAATACACCTAATTAATGATTTCTTTTAATGTGTTCTGTTTGAAATTGGGAGCAATGTTTCAAATCAGCGAGTCTCGAGAAAGCTACTATTGTAAAATACCCAACAACAATGTGAGAAAAGATACCAAAGGAAAAGAATTTCTCTCTAAGTATGGCAGCTGCTTGTTGTTGCCATTCAATATTTTGCTCTTAGATTGTGATCTTCATTTTGGCAGAAAATATTCTTCCCAGTGCCCAACAAGCACAAGGATTTTATTTTTTACTCTGTGGCCCAATTAGTGGCGATGTGACGCTGCTCTTCAAAGCAGCCCCAGCCTTGTGATTTAGACAGATAAGACGGGAGTATTTTTACATAAACGCAGAGCCAGCATAGCTTTCAGCTAGACAGTCCAATAAACAAAGGGTTGCGAGGTTGACAGCCATCTGACAGTTTGCTCATCACTGCCATCAGAGAGTGAGCAGCCCCACGCTGTGCCTGTAATCATGTGACAGGATCTCGCCACAGTGGCAATCAGACACAGAGCGATTTCAGTCACAGGGCTCACTGTTCTCCCTCAGACTCCCCACATGTCTTCCTCTCCGCCTGTGATCAGGCAAGAATCGAGTGAAAACTGACACTTGAAGTCGATGCGAAAGCGTTTTAAACTGAAGTTATTCTAATGGATACTAGATGTCGACTAAAAGACCAATCTGACTAAACTGAAGTGAGTAAGGAAAACATCATTTTTTATACTTTTGGAGGGGGAGAGAAAAAACGGTCAAAATGTATTTGTAAATTGCTTTCAAGGCCACAAACTTCACTCTACCGAAATAATTTATACATAGAAACGTAGGTGTAGGAAGCTGTCACACTTATGGTTTTGTCGATGCACCAGCAGCACCCATTCACAGGCTCATAGACTGCCATATTAAAAAGGCGGGAACATTTCTGGAGGAAAACAGAAGTAACGTTTCTTTGAATCACTCTAACAGGTCACATTTCTTCATTTTGCACACAAAATACCTATGTAGACATTCAGGAAGAGCTCAAGATGCTAAAAGTGAAGCCGGTTCAATGATTGGATATATGGTTTGGCCAGAAATCCTTCCTGTTCCAGGGGTACTTTCAGAGTTTTTTCTCTCTTAAGTCTTTCAAAATAATTCCCATTTTGAGTCCCTTCAAAATAATAGCCCATTAAAAAGGCAATGAATTAAATTTGCTGAGCAGTGTCAATAATAATGTATGAGGGCGACAGGGCCAGAGTCAGGCATGCTAAAAATTTCTTTAGAAATTTTTCTAGTTTTTGTTTTAATATATTTAAATTTAGTCACCAACCAAAGAAGACATTTCGACTCAACTATTTTCTAAAGGGCAGGACGCTGATGGCACATGTTTACTGTTTACTGTTACCTACGGGGATTAAAAAAGTACTTCTGATTCTGATTCTTCTGACTGCCCTGTAAAACGGACAAGAAAAGATTCAATTTTTATCACAATCCCTTCCTAATCTGTCCTACTTTTAAGGGATACCACAAAATCGGTGAAGTGAATTTGGTAAATTTTCTAAATAAAACACCAAATGCAGACTTCTGATTGTAAAAGAGACAGAAACAATTTAACTAATGCTATGCTTCTGAAATGCTCCTGGTGGGGTGTAGCAGTTTAATTATGGATTAGGGTTTGGAGGTTTTAGAATATGGTCACCCTCGGCTGATGAGAATGACAGTTTTGAGGGTAGTGAGACATAATCTATGGGATTAACAATTAGACTTAAAACTAATCCTGAAGCCGACCTGATCCATCCAATAGATGTTGAGACATGTTACTTAACACCACAAAAGTCAGCCTCATGGTGAAGCTAGGTGAAAAGTCAAGATCAACAGACTCTGAATGCATCATTCTCTGGCGGTTGACAAAAGCTCAACCTTTTTTAAGGACTGACGTGTTAGTGAAGTGCCATGCATGTAGCAGCTTCACTGAACCAGCATGGACATGAGAGATGAACCCCGAAAGAAGCAAAGAGCCTATTTGATTGGTATTCAAGGAGACGCCTCCGATCCACTCACAAACTAGAGGGGGATACGGAAGTGAAATGCCTCTGAACACAAGTCGGAGGAAGCAAACGTACAAAAAACGGATGTGACATCTTCTGCTATTGTTGCTCTGCCCACACGTGTCGCTGTCAGTTTATATCGGGGCTGGAAACACTCTGCATCCTGATGTAGATGTGAAGAGTCACCCACAGAAATGAGGTATAAGCGGTGACTCTAAATTCAGCTCGAAGACCTGCACCGGGAATTAAGCTGTGTGTCTCTTTACACTTAGAACATTTCTGCTGTCTGCTTGCCTTTTTTCTTTTTCAGACTTTATCCACCTGAAATGCTCCCATTTCTCTGTCTGATCCCCACCTGTTGCCACCGTCTTTCTCTATCATTACGTCTTTCTTTTGGTGTCTCGACTTTGTCTCTTTTCCCTTTTCATCTTTATGTTTCATTTCATGTCCCTTCTGCTTGCTGTTCATTTTGCATTCTTGCTGTGTCTTTAACCTCACCCATCCCTGTTTTTATCTGGTTCTTTGTCCTTTTCAATTAGATACCTATCATCTACACACTATGTTGAATCCATCAGCACTTTAACCAAGTCTGAAAATGCAGAACCTCATGTTCTATCATTCCTTTCTTCCTCCTGTGTAGCAAACATGTTTCAATATCATCTGGTGCGTAGTCACATTCATGAACATGGCACATTTGCTTGATTGAATATAGTCAAAATAACTAAATTAATCTGAGATTAATGAACCACCATCTACATTCCAAAATCAATGATTGTTGGTTGACAGGATAAATAATAAACAAATGAGTATGTGTATCTGGATTAAACTTATTTACTGTTTTTGCAGCAGCATTTTCCACAGATGGTCAGTAGACTTTGAAATGATGCTTCTTTATATCTCTCCTGGTATCTGTCTTCTGAACCTTCATCATCCATTTGACACAAACTCACCAGCAAATCAAACTTGCATTACGTCTGAACCCTGTCTCCGTCCTAAACACCTGGACTGCAGTGTGGGTGGACTGTGTGGATTGTCACAGTGCATCACTGCACCTTTTCATCTCTCGCTCTGTCCCTTCGCCCGCATCCAATTTTCTCTGCTGTCCATTATTACCTTCTCATCACCTCTGCTCAGTGATCTGCCCATCTGCTCATGCCTAACTGTTTTTTTTGTCTTTTTCTGTGCTACTTCAATCTTTTATCTATTGTCCTTTTTATACCCTAATATCATCTATCTGACTTTGTCCTCTAACAAATCTGTAAGATTATCATCTGTATAATTTGAAATCCCTCACATTACCCAAGAGACAATATTATAATACAGATAGAGAATACATTGTCTTTGTAAGAGACTTTCTCAGTATGCAGCCCATTTTTAAACAAACAACGTGTTCTTTTTGTTTTGACTGTACTTTTTTATTTATTTAACTCAATCCAATTAAAATCTGCAGCTACAAACTAATGTTACCTGACTGAAATGTTGTTTGTCACACTATGATTAATGGACAAACCAGCACATCTGCCGTCTACATGCCTAACCATCCCAACCCTTATCTTAACCTTGACCTAAATAATTGCTTATCTTAACAGAAGATGAAGTATTAACCAGTAGTTAATGGTTTACCTTGTGGGGACCAGGTCCCACAACAGGACATATGTCCTCATAATGTAATGAATACCAACACTTACACACAGATTAAAGTCAACCAACATATCAGAATACCAATAAGGGTAATCATCTGAAAACATACATACATGCATGAATGATGAAATGCATCCCAGGAAGTTCAGTTTGGATAATAGATAGATTTGATAGTGTTTGTCAAAAGGCATTATAAAGGTTTAGCTATGGTTTCCACGTGACTACAGCAAGGTGAAAGGTTCTTCTTGGAACTTCTGGATTTAGAGAATTTCAAGAGTTGGAGACACAACGATATTTGAGGACCTACACTAAATAAATGGGCCAAAGAGGGTTGAAAGTGAAAGTGAATGTAAACTTTTAGTTGCTGAGGATTCAGTTAAAGCTCAGAGATTAGGTGTCTGAACCCAGGTCTTTGAGAGTTGAAGTTACTCTGACTTTTCAGGCACTATTTAAATGTTAAACTACTTCCTGTTTCTAGTCGTGTCTCCTCGTAATCCCCTCATGCCGGGGAAAAGGATTACCCACTTCTCGAGTCATTAGCATATGTAGACATCATGCTCATTTCCAGGCATTTCACCAGACTTTGCGCGGTGCACGCATCCAGACTCAGACACAATAACGCTTTTTTTTGTTCAACTTCATCTCCACTCTGCTGTTTTAAGCAGTCAGGACAGTGATGAATGTCATTTCTCTACATAGCCGCAGTGCTAGCAGGAGAAGAATCAATGCAAAATCACTAGAGACTCATCTTGCTCTTTGTGTCCCTGCCACAGCACAGACAAAATGACCTCAGCATGAGAATCACAATAGGCCCCATTCATCAATCAGAACTAGCTGGGGAAAAAAAAATCTATTCTGCATCAGTATATCAGAGTGTGTAATGGTTCTAAAAATAAATGTTCTGACATTTATTTAATCAATGCCAGGAGATAAAACTCACTTTTCTTGTCGTTCTCACCTTGGAGCCGCACACTTCTCAACACCTTTACGGCAGCATCCGAGATCGTTTGGGGAAACCTTGAGTGAAACTTTCAACTTTCAACAAGACAACCTTAAAATTCTGATTCTGTCCCCTTTAAAGTGTATTTTGTTGAGCTTGTAGTTTTGAGTTGGAAGTTACATCTTTCCCTCTCCAGTTTGGCCTGTGCATAGAGCAGAAGGCCAAACTGAGTCTTGTGTTGTACTCTAGGTGGAAAAATGTACACAATGTTAGATTACCCCTAGCTTCCATATTTGTAGTAATGATCCTTAGTGTGAAGGTCCCCTGTATCAAAATCTAGTTTTAAGACCAGCTGACAGTGTGTTTATATAGTCATATACATTTCAAATCAAATCAAATAAATTAATAAGTACATTTGCCTCAGAGGGCTTTACAATCAATTCAAGTGAGGAAAAACTTGCCCACAAAAAACTCCCGGCAGTCTAATCCTATGGCAGCATAACTAAGGGATGACCTGAGCCAGCCCTAACTATAAGCTTTATCAAAAAGGAAAGTTTTAAGTCTATTCTTAAAAGTGTTGACCGTGTCTGCCTCCCGAACCCAGAATGGTAGTTTGTTCCACAGAAGAGGAGCCTGATAGCTGAAAGCTCTGGCTCCCAATCTACTTTTGGAGACTATAGGAACCACAAGGAACCCAGCGTCCTGAGAGCGCAGTGTTCTAGAGGGGTAGTGAGGTACTATGAGCTCTTTTAGATATGATGGTGCCTGACCATGAAGAGCTTTGTAAGTAAGGACAAGAATTTTAAATTCTATTCTAGATTTGTTCTGTTTTCGTATTAACAATATTGTCGATATTGCTATGTATTTTAATGCGAACTTTTAGAAAATGTTCTTGAGTGCCAGACTACTGCACTGTAAAAAATATTATTTTTTATATATAACTTTAGTGTCAACAAGTGTTTAAACGGACTTGCCGCCTCTCAGAACTCCTAAATGATGTTTATCGATTTAGTTCTTGGTCACACAGCTGTGAACACTTATTGAGTTATTCTGGTGAGCATGTTAGCAAACAGTTAAACATTGTACTTCTGGCAAGTGCAAGTCCAATGTTCACTGTTTTCTTTTTAGTTCGGTGTGTTGGTCTCTCCACAGGGAAATATGTGACTCTATAAGCTGCTGAATTCTCCACTGTTTACCAGCTAATTGCTAACTTTGCCGGTGTGCCGCATGGCGCTGAGCAGGTTTAACAGCTGCCTGCTGCCTTTTCTGGAAAACAGGGTTGATGAGAAGTGAGAGTGGATCTAAACAATGAAACTGAAAATGAAAATAAACACGCTGGAAAGTTAAGAAGAAACTGTAGAGTTGTTTGGGAATTCTCTGTGGGTTCGACACATTTCACATCACAGTCATTAACTAGATTCCTGTTGAGGATTGAACAGGTGCACAGGTGCATTGCAGATTGTATTATGAGGCTATTAAATATTTTCCATAAGCACAAAACCCCTGGGCAGTTTGTTTTATGGGGATATGGACACAAATGTTTTTGAGTGTTTCTTAAGGAAGTGATATATGATGGCAAATTGCCATTAAGTCTTTAAATATTACCCTATGTCTGTCACATATTATTGTGAAAGATGCTTAGCCAACATTTTGTTGAAAGCAGAGCACAATAAAAATGAACCAGGTGGACTAACGTTCATATTCAGCATCATTTGTTGTTAACTGGTGTATGAGCCACAGTGAAGTTGAGCACAGACGAGAACACCAAGTTTAAAAAAAGAAGAAAAAAAGTTTTCAGCTTTCTCCTCACAGCTGCTCGTGCTAACAATGAATCAATGTGGACGGAGTTGCCTCGGCCTGAGCTCATTGACGTTTTGAATTTTAATAGACTTTTCTGTTTGTCCGTCTGCCTGTCTGTCTATCTGTCTATCTGTCTGTGGAGCTTGTTAGTTTGTTTTCAAGCAAGGATTAGTGGGAGATTGGGGTATTATCTCTCAGACTGTGCTTGTATTATCTTTCACTGACCCAAGACCAAGATAACAAGACTGTGGAGCAGAGGGGCTGATGGAGAGAAGGAGAAGAAGAGACCATGAGAAACAAACGCAACATGATTTAATCCTTTTTTATTATTATCTTTTGTTTGTGTTGTTTTCTTGTTGTTTGTTGCCTCCTGGATTATTTAACCGAGGCTGTCTGCTTTTTCTTCTTTCATGTGTAGTGAAGAGCTGCGATGATGATGAAGAAAGTTTCCTTTGGCCAGTAAACAAAACTTGTTTCAGTGTTGTCTGCTGAACCGTTGACTTTTGTTGTCGTGTTTCCATTTAACCTAATTTTGTGTGTGTAGCTCTTGCAGGTTTATTCTATAAGTTACATGTTGCGGTATAATGACAGCCCATCATCTTTCCACCATCAGATCTCTCTTAGACTTTTCAGCCACCTTCATGTTGGCGCATAAAAAAAGCTACAGCGGCATTTTGCATAGACGATATGCTGATTAAAACAGCTGCGGTGATTTACAGTTTGACTTTTTCAAAACCAAATAAATCAGAAATATATTTATTTTTTGTTTATTGCCAGCCACGTTTTGCCATAAAACGAATCTGTCTGTGTATTGGGTGCATAAATAAATGAGGAAGAATAAGGGGGGTAAAAGAGAAAATAGTAGCAAATATAGTGAAGAAAAAGTCAGGAATCATAACAGCTGTACGTGCGTATTTTCTATGATTCCATGACTTATGATTAAAAAACTAGTGAGTTGACAACCTTGCTAAAAGCCAAACATGCAGACACTTCATTGCCAGCTCTCCGTCAGTATTCATCGTTCCTTTCAGGCCTGAAAACTACCTCCAAACTTTCTCTCCTATCAGACCCTCCGTGAGTGTTGTGAGCAATCAGACTCGATTTAAAATCTGTTATTTTATGGTAGAAAAGTTGCAAAATGTTGCATTAGGCTCGTCTACACAGGAGTTGTCTGTCTCGCGCACATCTGGCAGAACAGATACACTTCAATTTGAATCAATCCAGCTGTCTAAACAGGCTGCATCCAGACCCGTACTCGATACTGTGCCTGTGTAGACGCTGTTGAAGGATTAAAGCTGCTGCCGTGCTGATAACGTGCTGCTTTCTGTTACACAGCCTCTGTAGACGCTGTGTTAGATTTCACGTCCAAATAATTAGGTTAAACTGATGACTTAATCTCAAAAAGGAAAATCACATCTGATGGGAGCTCACATATCCTCTAACCAACTACCCTAAACTTTCCTGTCTCTCGACATTAAGTTCTCTCTCTCGATAGCGGAGAAGCCAAAAATAATCTTGGAAAAAAAAAAAGGCAAAGTAAGTTTTCCCATACAGCCCTGCAGTTGAACCTGTCAAAATCCGCCCAGGCCTCGGAAAATGTGCGCGAACTAAAAGTGTGACACGCTGTCATTGAAACATCTTTCCATTTTGCTGCGTAATTGGAGGGAGCTGTGGCCCGAGACAGAGCCAGAGAGGGAGGGAGGGTGTTAGTGAATTATGGGAGACAATTGGATTGGCTTTTTCGTTTTATAATGGTGCTAAGCCCTATAAAGAATCTTAATGGATATCTTCAGTGGAACATTGTGCTAATGTAATAGCCTGATCTCTGTCCCAGTTACAGCTCATGAGTCCGAGGGAATGCTGATTATTTGCTAATTAACTGGAAATAAATATGAATGGGAAAACCATTATGCAGAAAACTAACCTCTACTGATAACGTCGGTTTAGTTCACACCCACTGAGAAATGTAGAACCAGAGTTATAATAATAACAATACAATAGATAAACCAATTTTTTTTTTTTTGCATTTTGGTGCTAAACTCTTCCTGTGATCGTGTAATTATTTGAAAGCTCCAATAAGATCCAGACTAGAAATGGTTCTCACAGTGTGACAAACCAAAATGTTCTCCCTCCTTCAGAGCCGCCGTGACAAGTCGAGCATTATGTGACGTCCCGGGAGACTCCGAGAAATGGGGGCAACTTGCAAAAGCAATATCACTCCAGTCACGAATAAATCACTGAAACCTGAAAGCTATCAGAGTTAGCGAGCTGCCGGGGGGGAATGATTATGGGATTAACGTTTTGGGGAAAGTGTGTTTTTGCGCCATCAGTCACAGAAGCGATTGAAGTCATACAAAACCAACAACAAGAAGTGACAAGAGGAGGAAATTAGAGAGCTCTGGGCAGCAGACGCCCACTCTGAAGTTATTTAGAAGAGACGTTCACGGCTGGAATGAGTCGGCTCTCTGTCCACCTGGTGCTCGGTCATCTCCACTGTGGATGGGTCGCCGCGTTACACGGATTATGAGAACTGCTGCAAATGCATGCAAACCTACATGCATTTGGTAATGAGATCTGTACCGTGGTCCTACAGAGGCCCACACAATGCAATTTAAGAAATGATGCTGCAAGTAGCACTCAGGATGGTGGAAAATGTTTCCAGGGACCCTAAAATGGGAACATTTTATCTTCTATAGTGTGTTTTGGGGGAAGTCATTTTAGTTATTCACCCAGTTATTCTCTAACCCATTCATAATGCGTCATGACCACACACGTAATGCTTTCTAAAGCACTCCATCAACTGTCACAAATCATTAGTAATGAACTATAACTTGAGTTTTTAGGTGGATGCTCTTCATTAGTGACTGGTGGGGCTTATAACACATTATGAATACCTACACTCACTTATACACACATCTCCACAATCAACTGTAGTCAAGTTATGTCAGGTTTAATAAATACATAAATCATTATTATGTAAAAATAGAATTACAGTCATGTATAAAACATATATAATGTGTATTATAAGCACCTTCAGTCGACCTATAGTTAATAACTACTCAATGGCATCCATGTGACACTTGATGTTATAATTCATTATAAGCTACATCTATAATGTTTCATGACTGTTGATATAGTGCATTATGTGTGTTTATTAGTGTAGTCATAAAGCATTATTAACACATTATAAGTCACTATGAATGCCCCCATAACACACTATGTGTTAGCAATGAAACAATGAGCGTGTCCTGTCTGTGTTTGTCACTTGTCAGCGTCCCCTGGAGACAGTTTATCTTGTTATCTTGTGTTACTTGCAGCGTTTCTGTTTTCTCCACTTGTCACTTGTCAAAATGCTGAAGATGTTTTCTCAGTTTTACTTCTGTCTGTTTGAGTGTGTGTGTGTGTGTGTGTGTGTGTGTGTGTGTTTAAGTTACAGTTCATTGAGCTCTCAGGGCCACCATACCTTTGTGAAATTTGGTGACATCTGTGCAGAGTATTGATTCAATGTGCAAAGGCTTTTACTTTGAAGAACACCACTCATTGTTTTTGAGTCTACAGCAACATTAGCAGCTCTGTGTTCTGTACTTGCTTCCCTTTGTCATGCTAATAATAAAGTTAAGGCATGTTCACCCTGTTTGCCACGTACGTTAGTTACTGTAGTTTACTGCCGATTTGGCTCTGTTCCATTTTCATGAGGTTTATCACTTTCATATGTCTGATGCAACTTGCACGTGTTCAAGTGCAACTGTTGAGAAATAAACTTTTTAACAATACTCAAGTAGCACAAGTACACAGAGAAACTTTGGTCCGGTAATGAGAATAAGTGTGATTTGTTCACAGGTTTACAAAAACAAGATTTTCAGGATGTTAAAAACACGTTTTAAGCTGAGGGTTTTTTAAAAAGCAGGACAGAGCTGGTTGTTGACACGTTATTTGCTACAGACAAATTCGTTCAAATCCCTCAGAAAAAATGTAAACATGTATTTCATCAGCGTTTCCTCACGATGAAGAAAAAAGTAATTAGTAGCCAATATTTAAAGCCACGACGACAAACTATTTTTAGTTTACAGAAAGTTTCTGTTCGTACAATCAGTCAGTCTGCAATTTCAGCCCTAAAATGTTATGCTGGTTATTATAAACAGGGTTCCCACACCTTTTTCATGAACAAATTCAAGCTCTTTTCAAGCACCTTCAAGCAGCAGTTTTTCCATTTTTCCAGGACCTTTAAATAGGTAGCCTAGTAGTTGTGTTTGCCATGATGGTCATGGGAAGCGCAGCGGTGCCACTGTATGGCATAATAATATGGGTCTAATTAGCATTATCTCATATGGTGGTAGACTGACTGTCTGATTTTTAACTATTTGTGAAATTTCAAGCATTTTCGAGCACTTCACAAAAAATTCAAGCATTTTCACAACCTTCAAAAAACACTGAATTGAAATTCAAGCATTTTCAAGGAATTCAAGCACCCGTGGGAACCCTGTATAAAGCCAACGACACAAAATAATAACAAGGATTTTTTTAACCTCGGAACTACTGATCAAGCTTCTCCTGATACTTTATGTAGAAAAACATACAGTAGACAGGTTTACCATCTCCTGGGCATTTTAGATTTTTCAGGCTCAGCCAGCAAGAAAACAAAATCAATAGAGGCTTAGAAAGGACATGACTGTAATTGTATGAATATGTATGTAAATCAGGAAATGTATAGTTGCTGGTTTGATGTACAAAGCGGGGACTACAGACAGTTTTTCATCCAAATATAGAAACCTTTTTTTATTTTTACAATCTCACCAAAAATATCATACAATTCCAGTTTAATTGTACAGTTTGTTAAATATCTAAATACACTTTTACAGTTGCAATGTCAGTAGAAAAAAATATTGGATTTTTTTTTCTTCTATGAGATACAAAATTTACACGTCCCTACACATCAAAACTCACACACATGTACACAACATTGTGTGACTGGCCGACACTGGCCGCGGACATTAAAAACCTTTGCTCTTTATAAAATGACATTTCTTTACATCGCTTGACAAATTTTAGTCTGACCACAACAACATGGGGAGAAAAAAAGAAAGAAAAGAACCATTAACCACTTAAAAAACCCAAAACCAAAACAATTTTCGTATCACAAAAAAAACAAAAAACGGCAACACGTTTACAATGGCCTTACCTCATAAACTGTTGTAAAGCATTGTGATTTTTATACTTTAACTGCACTGCACTGAACACTGGTTATCAAGGAGTGAATACACAGTAATAAGAGGTTTGAAACTTACTTTACCACAGCGGATAAAAGCTGAAATAAAGCAAATGTAAACGGTCACCATTAGAACTCTTAAGTCGACCCAAGTTACAGTTTGATGAAATAAAAACATACTTTACATGTGCAATGGAAAGGTACAATAAACTCTGATCAGCGAAAAATTATGACACTTTCACAAAATTATCCGAAACGAAAGGATACATCCTTTTGGCCGATTTCTCCAGAGACTTCCTTTTCCTATTTTATGCAGCTCAAATCAATTCTCCTGTAAATAGCATATAGGTGGATGGCTTGTATGTAGAACACAGTAATGGCCACAGAGGTTCAAACATTTTACTTCAAATCCCCTGGATCTGTGCGACAGAACAGTTCATCCTAATCATCATCTGCTCCTGTGAATTCAAGCTGAAGTTCAATTAAAGAGAGCCTAAAAGTCCGGCCCAGAGGAACTGAGAATCGTGGAATCAAGTCATTACCGAGGCGGTTTTATTGTCAGAAAGCCAAGAGTGTTGGTTAGGAACCAGAACTTGTACTCTACTGCGTGAGCCAGTGCTTAAAGCTGCAGTAATAGATTTTTTTTGGCCACTTGGGGGCAGAAGAACTCTGCAACAAACTGACAGACACAGACCTGAAATATGATCATCTTAAATGTCGCTATCACGTTTCATTGTATTGGAAAAATATGAACAAAGAGTCATTTCAGCCCAGAAAGTTGCCTCATGTATCCAGTTCTCTACACAACTTTGTCATTCACCTGATTGAACAGCACACATGGCACTTCTGATCTGACCAGGACTTTCATTTTAAAGTTATCGTGGTGATGTGTCAAAGAAACTTTACTGGAACCATGGTGTAAAAAAAAAAAAAAAAAAAAAAAAAGGTCAGATGGGTGTTTAGTTTGGTCCTGCAGTGGAAACTAGGCTACAGCCGTGACTCTGAAGCAGCAATTCCCACTCACCTCTTAACAATCTGACCATGTACGAGCTGTTCAGGCGTGTAGCTAGAAGGTCAAGAGGAAACAGACACAGAGCGACCCTGAACTATATTTAAAATTCTTTCCTCAGAGTACGACAGGTGACCGCACTGCAACTCAAATAAATGAGACGTGAGACAGAGGATGTACGGGAAGTTCTGCATATACTGTTAGCCTCCTTTCTTTAACGCATCTTTCGACTTTGATTCAATTTAAACTCGGAGCAGATTCAAAACGGAAAAGTAAAGCTTGCCTGAGATATCTCAGGAATACCATGACCGTACATATCTATTAAAAAAAAGACACAGATTTCAGTCTTTAGTCTGAAGCAGAGGAGGATTATCCAAATAAATCCTTGTCGGGGTGAACCAGAAATTTATATTTTATTTAAAATATACATAAGATTTGTGAGATTTGTGTTTACGACTTGACTGAAATCAACAGATCAAGTTGATAGAATGATAAAACCTGCATGTGTCTGTAATTAAAACTAATTATTACTATTATCATCTGGAAAGGATTCAATCTAACCCGCACTACAGATGTAAATGCTACGACTGAATGTGATTTAAGCCAGCCTGGTTTGTGACTTCACAGATACCTTCGACTAAGGTACGCCGAGGATATGACCTCTTTCTGTTTCAGTCTACATTTTCACTGTTAAAAATCAAGCCGAGCACAATACCTGGAAGTGATGATAAAAAAAACAACAACAACACATCGTACATTGTTCAGCTTCACATAATTGGATTAGAGAATGATGCAGGCGACAGACCATAACATGACGTTGAGCAGGAATTCAAACAAAATCATCAGCTGAACCACGGAATCAGAATAAAAGGTGAAAGGACATTTCTTTAAAAAAACAAAAGGGATTCAAAATGGTGGTAAACAAGAACAATTCCCTTTTAGTACTTTGGATTTAACAGGTGGGAAAAACATACCAGCATTATGTCGTGAATACAAGAGAACAGAACAGAGGTCTTCTTAGGGTTTGTTGACTTTTCAAGGCAGGAGGAAAATATGGTGGGAAAAAAAAACTAAAAGTCTCTTTAGCTCTATTCACAGCCAGCAGTTACACCTGCGTTCATTTAGAAAGCCGAACAAGAGTCACAAAAACAGCCGTGCCGTCGATGTCCTGCGCCAGACTCGAGCTCAATTCAACTTCACTTCAGGAGATTATCAGTTTTCAAGAAAAGTCACTTCCTGATTTGAGTGAATCGCTCACCCCGACGCTGATATGGACAAAACACGCGCACACACACACACACACACAAACCCACATCTAGTCCTCCAACAAGGCACTAAGATTTCATTCAAGTTTATCGTTACACAAGTGCTTTATGCATTTTAAACCTCTACATTTGTCTCAATCCCAGAGCTACCTCGGCGAGCCTACCCAGCATAATTCCCCCGTTTGTCTCCCCTCCTGCACACACTGTACGCTAAAGTGATGTGTCAGCTCAGCATCTACCCAATCAGACAGCCATGCTGTGAATCAGCTGGCCTGCCAGTCACATAGCAAGTCATCCAGGCAGGCAGGCCCGCAGACGGTTTGCGGTCCTGCGGTGTGTGACAAGGTCGTTCCGGCGACTGATCGGCAGAGCCGAGTGGGGAACAGCAGAAAAAAAAAAGGGGGGGGTGTACAGAAAGCAGGGAGGGAGACTCTAAGAGGAGTGATAGCAGCTCGACCACCACCACCACCACAACCATAGCAAACAAGCCCTTAACCAGCAAGAGTTGGCTCCGCACAAACCCCGGCGTTAGATAGCGCTCAACTCTGAGGAATAAAATGTGGCAGAGCGAGGAAAGTGCCAAACAGAAGAAGAAGAAGAAGAAGAAGGAGCGAAGGGCATGACAGAGAGAGGTCGCTGTCACACTTTCGTTGTCGACTGGCTACATCAGCCACAGAGAGAAAGGAGAGGAGAGACTACGAGCCGGAGGGGAGGAGGGGAGGCGGGAAGGGGAGGGGCAGGGGACATGAGGGCAGGATGAGGGGTTGTAGAGGAGAATCAATTCACCAGGTGATTTTCAGAGTGGTTCTGCCTGGCTTCACCCAGGTGTCAGGATGACTTTGGCTCAGCGGGAGCCCTCCCCTTCCCCCCACAACTCCCCCCCCCTCAGGGGAGGTTGTCAGAGCTGGAGAGACATAAGGGGATTTGAGAGGGGGATCGGAGAAGGTGGGCAAAGATGCAGTCATGCAAGGTAGATAGAGACGGACGTGCAGGCAGAGGCGTAGCAGGAGAGACAGGACGGGGAAAAAGATGGAGACGGAGGATAAAGGTGGATAGATAGAGAGGGAACAAGTGGTGGAAAGAAGAAGAAGAGGAGAAATAGAGGCAGGAAAAGAGAGAGGAGAGGAGAGGAATGTCAGATAACTAATCAAGAGCAAAATCAGGAAGCGAGACAGACCCAACGCCACAGCGCCGCTGTGTCAGAACAAATACATCTCACACACGAAGTCACTTTTAAACACACACCCATCCATCAGAGCTCAACTCAGTCTTTCCTCTCACTGATGTGTTTAACCAACCCCCCCCCCCACTCCTACACCCCTGCGGTATCCCATCCTGCCTCGCTCTGAGCACCCCAAAGAGAAACAGCTGTCACCTCAGCGCCAGGTAAACGTTGGAACCAGAGTAAATACAAAACCCCCCCAATTGACAGCATCAGCAGCAGCAGATCCACGTCTGCGTGCGTCAGGAGTCTGTTTTTATTGTTTTGTTGTGAAGGGCCTTCAGTTGGCGCCCTGGTTAAAATGCTCCAGCACGGTGGCGTTGGTTTTCTCAAACAGCCACTGCTGGCTCGGGGAGGAGGGGTTGCACGTGTTCATGAATATCCGCCGCTCGGTCATGCTGCAGTCGATACAGCTGTTACTGACGGGGTGGTAAATACTCTTATCCTAGAGGAGGGAGACAGAAAAAAAAAAAAAAAAAATCAAACAGACGGAATTTAACAAGCTCCCCGTCGTGAGTTACCTGCAGGGACTTTGTCAACACTGTTAGCGGTGCATTCAAAGATTTCAACTCGGAAAATGTTCTTTGTCAACAAGTGAAGCATCCGTAGCAGATGATGAACGGCTGACTTAAAACAGTAGAAGGCATTTACATTTATTTGTATTTATTCTGTAAAGTTTTCATTTATTTATTTATAAATAGATCTTCACTGTCTGTCCATCAGATGCATCTGAAAGCTCCAGAGAAAATCTAGTAAGCAGGCCTTGAGTTTTTAAAATGATTATTTCTCAAATGAAATATCCCTTTAACGTAACCCGCGTTCACGAGACACATTCAAATCTGTCGGTGAATAATAATAAATAAAAAACACTATAAGGTTTTGTTCTGGTTGCATAATAACACATCGGCAACTGTGCCAACATTTATTCATACACCAGTTATTGATGCTTCATAGGACGTGTTATTATCTGTCCTATTATATAAGCTTTACTGCATTATAATACAGTATAGTGTTCAAGCACGTTAATGATTTTAGATCGGACTACTGTGATAATATGTCCAAAGACAAGTTGAGTTAACAGGTTAGATACTTTTGATCAACAATGATTCCTGATATTGTCTGAGTCATTAAAATAAAGCAGTATACGTTGACACTGACATAAAGACTGGATGTTTTGCAGCGCCTCTGTTTTGTCATGTGTTCACTGCTTTTAACTGAGCTGGCGAGTTATCGCTGACTCTGATGGATTATGACTCTTGATGATGTCTACTGCTGCGATTCTTTGCCATGCAGCAAGAAATGCTTGGTCATGTTTTTCTTTTTATATATATATATATATATATATATATATATATATATATATATATATATATATATATATATATATATATATATATATATATATATATATATATATATATATACAATCTGCTGTATCGCTGCTGTCTTTGTCTTTCGCTGCTGTAAGCTTGTTCATGACACCGTGCAAAACCCTAGAAGATTTGCAAATAATGTGGCCTCCTGCATGCCATATCTTTGCAATAAATGAGCCTAAATGCATAACAACGGCATAATGAGGCCCTATGAATATCCATCACCTTGAGGGTAGATTCTGTCTAAACTCTGTGGAATGATTAAGTGGCCTCGAAGTCATTTATTTTGCAGCACTTTGTTGTTTTTCACAGAAACAGAAAGGAAGGGAGGAGAACAAAATGTTCAAAACGTTTGCCCGCTTTCCTCTGCCGTACCTTTCTGTAGCGCCACAGCTGGTTCCCCTTCATGCCGTGACAGTCGTACAGGGTGACGGGGCTGTTGTGGGAGATGGCGTCGAAGCAGACTTTTTTGGTGTGCATGGGGTCGCCCACCCGGATGTCCTCTCTCCAGCCGAATGTGAAAACCTGCAGGAAACGGAAAGGTTGTAATGTCGTTTTTTAAGGTTAAAACAAAAAACAAACCAAAACTAATTGGAGATGCAGACGTCATGGTCTTTAAAAGGCCTTTTTACAGCGTCTCCATCAAGCTATGAAGCACCACAGTGTTCTCTTTTGTGTGCTCCTCTTAAAAATGATTCATCCACTAGACCTAACAGTGCAATTCACAAAGTTAAACAGACTAAAAAGTCTCAAAGCAGGAGAACACTTTCGTCTTAAGTACTTTGCACTTTTCCATTCTTCTTAAAGCTTATTCTTCCTTTCAGACTCTGGGTTTGATCCTTGCAAGGTTCCTCTGACTGAGTGTCACCGTGGCCTTTGTACTCACAGTACTGGCTGGCTACTGTGTCAGTATTAACGCGTATGATGATTAATGAACTGATTGTAAGCCTTTGTCACGCTCTCTCAGAGTAGCCTCTGTGGATAATAACAAATCTAATGTCTGAAAATCAGTGGGTAAAAAGGTTCATTATGACGTCTGTGCAAGTTGTTGTGAATTTTATAGGCACATTGAGGGTAAATTATACTTTCAGTGTCTGCAGAGCTGTGGGGATCTGAAAGCTGTACATATTTGTCTTCCCGTATCCAGCAAACACTTGTCAACATGTCCTCGAGGGCAGACACACGATGTCAATTTGGGAATAATTGCAGTTTCCAGTTTGGTCTTTTGAGCTCTGATGTTGATTTGTTTACATCAAAGGGAACCCTTTCAAATTATATCGTGAGATGAGATTTATTTTTTTCATAACCTTTGAAAGGAGGACATTTCATCTGAAGAGAGGGAAGAAAGTAAGATGAGATTTATTTTTTGTGAAGATTTCATTTCATAGATTACCCTCATGCTTTTGCTCAGGTTTAGAGAATTCGTATCATTTAATTAATAATAAGTATTTCTATTCGATTCCTTAATTCAGAACAGGAAGTATCTTTTATGGTACACTTTTCCTTCAGTGTTGAGTTGTGGACATTAAAGTATTCATGTTACACACATGCTTTTGCTTGACCCGCAGCTGAAACTCATTTAAATTAGTAAAAGTCAAATTATATTTAATGCTAAGAGTAACCAGCGTTACAATATTAAGGCTTAAATCTATGTCAAATTAACAGCGTGGCTGATTAAGCTGACGGTGGGTTTGTCAGAGGTTACCCTGCTTCATTCAGTTCGTTCATCACAGACTGAGAAAAAAACAGATACAAAATTATATATTTTCTCAGACTCTATATTATTAATGCACATTATGATATATAATTTACCTGTGCAGTGTATGCAGTAATTGCTCACAAACATCTTCAGCGACCGGTACGGACTATCAATATTGATTTATCTATAAAACTGCACTGAGGCGGTGGTGACTCATCACACTCAGGAGTGTCTTTTCGTGCCACTTTGATCGATGACAGCCTTAATGATCGTCGCTTTTTATCTAATTGTTTTGTCACTGTCTATCCGTCGATCTTAACGTTGCATTAAATATGACCATGATGAACTCAGCAGTCGCGAGTGATAAGTATATCTTCTTGCTGCTCCGCAGAGTCACATCCGTTTGCTTTTATTACATTTGTCAAAGAAAATGATTCTTCTTTCTGGTGTTTGTTGTCTGACAAGAGAGAGAGCTCTATTATTATTGCAGTTGTGTGATTTTAGTGTTTTTTTTATTTTTATTTTTTAATCTCACAATAAAAAACATCTGTCCGTCACTTTGTCCATGACTTTCTCCACTCGTCTTGTACAGAGCTACCAGGGGGCCTCCTGTGATTTGCAGTGAATCCATTTTCTCGCAGACACCGAACACAGATTGCAACTGTGACACAGATTAAAGTACAATGCATCCTCAGATTAAAGCAATTAAACTGTCAGAGCTCGGAGGTGCGACATTTCAGCTGTGGAAACAAAAGGGAATTCATTGAGGTTGTTTTATGTGCGCGGCTTAAAGATCTTCAGTGTGACGCGCGAAAACAAACAAGACTCCTACAGGACAATGCAAAGACAATGAAGCAGCGAAGTGTTTGTGCGTGCGTTCATTTGACGCCAATGTGTGTTTAGCAGAGGAAACACATTACTGAGGCGACAACGATGACAATGTCTGCTTCTATAAACCAACAGATTCACATCAAGTCGCTCAAAGTGTTTTCCAAAAACACAACATGTATCAGTTGTTAAATGAGTTAATAATAATAAAAAAAGAAACAATTTTTCCTGCACTACAATCTTTATCTGCCTCAAAAAGCATGTCTGTACCAATAGAGCAAAGCGTAACCGGAGGAAAATTCCTCTTGTGTGTTCACATACCTGGCGAATAAGAGTAATACTGATCCAGCTAACTCGTGATTGTAATTTCTAAAGCCTGAACAGGTTGAATCATTTTACTTTTAATGGTATTTTAGTTTTTGTCGCTCACCTGTCCATGGCTCCAGCTCACCTCGCCCCGTCCCTTCACACAGCTCTCCAGACGGATTGGACTCCCCGACACAAAGTGTTTACTTTCCATACACATGCCGCTGCCCACGTTACGAACCTACGACACAAACACACGTAACAGCGAAATCATCAGATACAAGGGGCGTTCGGCTGTTGCGTCTGTGTTAGTCACTGGAGGTTCCACACTCATACTGAACAAAAAAACGTGTTCAAGTTTTGGAATTATAGCGTCAGTTTGGTTTATTTCGGGAGGCAATAACACGCTAATTAATCTGTGATGGAATAAACTTTGAATAAATGCACTCGGTGCAATCAGAGAAAAATTCCAGGCAGCAGCCAGACAGATATGATTATTAGAGCCAAATGGCTAAAACAGCCTTGACAGCTTCTTGAGTTATTTTAAGAAGAAGCTGCTGCTAATAATCTTTTGGTCTGACGGTTAAATTACTTTTAAAAGAAGGACTTCAAATCATGCCAGGAACTTTTGAGGATGTACTTTTGTGTTTTTTAGGCGCAGGCTTTCACGGGCGATAATTAAAGGGAATATTCAAATAAAAAGAAAACAATAACAATGAAAATGAAATGAATCAAATATCAACTTTTGGTTTCATAACTTTCATGTCATACTGTCTACAGACACTACCGTGACTTGAGCGTCACACCAAACCACTGGATAAAAATGCTGTCAAGTAATAGCTACTCAACACACAGATGTATTAGCAACAACAAGACAAAAACCTAATTCAAGGAAGTTGAAAGAAAACTTTGGAGAAACTAACAAGGTGTATTATCTTGGACTCATGATGTTACAGTTTCAACACCACCAGACTTTATGGACAAAAACTTTACTAACACTCATAACACTCGCTCTACAGACCGTTTCTCCTCTCTGATGCCGACCTCCCTCTTGCTCCTTTCCTGATATTTTTACACCTGATGTCTTAAATTTAGATTTGGTGTTACATGTTACAAGATAAAACAGTATAGTGTTTTTTCACTGAAGTCCGGTGCTCCAGGTATAATAACTAATGACTGTACCTCTCCCCACGCAGCAGCGGGTGGCTCCACCGGTGGGTAGTGTTTGGGCAGATCCCAGGCCACCTCCCCCATGAACCACTTGAAGCTCTTGCAGTTGAGGTGGTTCCTGAGCTCCTTTTGGGCTGTCATGTCTCCGGCTGACAGGTGGCGGTACTCAGGCCGACGCTGGTAGACGTATTCTGCGTATTCGTCCATCCACACCTCTGCCACACGCTTCAGATTCTGAAATCAAAGTACAACTAAAGTTTTGTTTCTGTTTTAAATTTTCACAAAAGTTAAGCTGCCATCCGACAACATACAGAAAACAATAAAGAAAGTTTACAGGGACTCATTTCAGTTTGTTCATTGTGGTGAGGGACGGCTCAACAGGCATTTGCTTGGGTTAGGTTGGATGTAGACAACTGATGATGTTCAGTCTTAAAATAAGAGGCAGAAGCAGCAGTAGCAATGAGATGATTTTAGTTTCTCTCATAGGAAAACCTCCTCAGATGGACATGAATGTGACCACCTGATTAGAAAATTCAATTTACTAGACCGTCACCGTTCACCTCACTAATCTACTATATACTCTATGTGGTCTAGAATCAAACTTCCAGCAGATGGGGAGAAACATTAGCATTCATTTGGAAATATGCCTCTGGCCACCTGTTCAATTTAACTCCATTATTAACTCTCCTTGTAGCTCTGTTTTTGACTCCTAAGGGAAATATCTGGCTCCTTAGCTGCTGAATGCTCCACTTTCTCCACAGCTATATACTAACTTTGTCTGTCTGCTCGTGCTGCTGCTGGAAACTATGCTGATGAGAATGGTGAAAGTGAATAAAAATGAATGAAGTTGAATTAATGAAGTTCAGGACTGTTGAACCAAAACAATGAGCTGAAAGATGCTAAAACGTTTGGTCGAGCTAAGATTAGATTCAATGTCATTGCCCAGAGTACAAGTACTAAGACAATGAAATGCAGTTTAGCATCTAACCAGAAGTGCAAAAAGGCAAATATGTACACATGTATAAAGATATATAAAGAATAGAGCAGATATAAATATGGATTATCTTATAAGATATATACAGTA
Source organism: Collichthys lucidus (assembly GCA_004119915.2). Classification (NCBI taxonomy): domain Eukaryota; kingdom Metazoa; phylum Chordata; class Actinopteri; family Sciaenidae; genus Collichthys; species Collichthys lucidus. The sequence goes on along the minus strand of CM014092.1, from coordinate 18,651,952 downwards.
ACAGTGTGGACAGATTGAAATTAATACAGTAAGATATTACAGCTTGTGTAGCAGCAGCAATTATACAGAACGGGTAAATAAATATTAAATATTAAATAGATTAAATATAGCTAACAGAAGAAACAGCTAGATAAGGGTAGCCGCAAGTTGGGTGATAATTCTCTGTGGGTTTGTCCACATGAGCCAAACGCTCACATTACACAACACAGCATTAAGTTGTTTCCATTATTACAGGCTAACTAGTATTTTTCCGCTTGAAAACAATTGGGGAAGTTTTAATGTTGGCACTTAAATGAAAATCCACTAAAAGTGCTTGTTTTTCCCACTAAGTGTCTGACACTTATTCGTGAAAAGGTCTACCTCTCTAGGGACATTTCCATATTTTTTTTTTATTAAATCAATTAAAGCCACCACACTTTAGTCAAACTTGGCAGAAAGAAAAAACTTTCCACTTTCCCAACAATCACCAAATCTGGTTTGGTTGAAGTACGTACTGCCCATAAGAATTACGTCACAGACAATTCCAAAAATTGTTGTCCTCGTTAGTCACTAACACACAAAAACGTAGTAACATAGGGTCCAGGCTGAAAAACTTACCCTAAAAGATGACTCAGTGCTACTTCAGCATATCTAATTCACTCCTTGGATGTTCTCCAGACTAATATCTCGTATGAAAACAGACATCTGGTCGTTTATGTTTTCTTTGTGATGTCATCTTTAACATCCAGGGTCTCACCCAACAGGTGAGGTGGGAGGAAGAGGAGTGCACAAAAAAACAAAACTTAATAGTGTATACTTTTTTTATACTTCAATATTTTGTTATGTTGTGTACATGCTGGTTTCTTTCCCTCTGTGCTAAAGAGTAAAACACACTGACATTTTAGCAGAACTTGGTGGTTCTGGACATCAAATCTTCCTTGAAACCCAGACTAAGCCATCATCTGTACATCCTGCCATCCTTGATGTTTTGATTGATCTGACATGACAGAATGATCAAAGCCACTGAGCTGAAAGGCATCCAGTCATCACACAGACGCTGCCATCGTCTCCCAGAAGGCGAGAGATAAAAAAAAAAGAACCAACTTGTCCCCAATCATGAAAGCAGATACAAGACTGAACTCAATTATTTGCTAATTTACACAGTGGCTTCAGAAAAGATAAATTTTGGTCTCTGCCTCTTTTCTCTGTAAAACAATAATTGTTTCAGATGCAGCCTATTATACTATCTGAGGAGAAATGGAGGAGTTAGAGCCAAAAACATCTGGTTATGTAAATCAATGTTCAAACCTGCAGCTTTATTCTAAATCCTAGTTGTTCTTAAATGTTGTGCAAACAATATACTGTATGCTTTGTCTGCACTAATGGGACATTTGTACAACATAAAGGCCAACACAAGGTTTTAATGGATAGGCTTAGATGTAGAGACGCATGGAGTATGTATCCATAGTGAGTGTATTACCTACAGTAGGTGGCAGTCTGCACGTCGCAACAAAGTATTTTTATTTTCACTGCTTTACCGTACCGTCAGACAGCCCTTTCTGACCGGAAACTGAAGCCTTTAAAACAGACTCCCTACACAAAAACAGTAATTTTACCTTGCAGCACACAGGAGTGGCTGGTTGCACCAAACTAATGTTAGTTGTTAAAACGTCAAAGTCACACAATAACACAAACAAACTGATTAATTGTGGACCTGCAACTGTCGTGTTCTGCGAGGCAAAATGTTTTTGTCAATTAAGTGCGGTGGCTTTGAAGAGAGCGCTTATGCATAAACACTTCAGTTTTTCCTGTCGCGAAGGTTGTCTGACAGCGAGGTAAACATGTGAAAACTGATATTGATTATTTTAGGTTTGCCCTTTTCTTAAAGGTGGCATAAATTGTTGCTGCACAGCAGTACAATTGCTTTCTACTTTCATGCTGTTCCTTCAGTCGGATCCTTCACCGATAAGTACCTGAAACAAACAATTCAATTCACCACCGTCAATTGACAGGATTAAGCATCAGCTTGCTTGTCATATGTTCAAAGAATCAGGTCATCTCGCTGTTTCACTCTCATTTTAACTCCGAGCCAGCAGCTGGCCCGCTGATAAACCCTTGACGAGACCACCTCTTGTGGAAAATGTGCCATGGAACTGTGTCAAACATGAGCATAGGACAGACCATTAGATTAGGTAACAAAAGGAGTACCAGACAGAAATATCCTAAAAGTGGCCTTCTTTATAGAGTATAATTTGCCAGTTAGTGTGGCCTACATACGTGATAGAAGCAAACTGAGAGAGCTGGTCTTAGATCACAGCTGAAAATTGTTGTCATGGGAGTGCTTACGTTTTTGCTGTTTTTAGGTGAGTAAGTACATTCAGCTGCACGTTTACTCTCCTCTCTGAATGTGTTTGCCACACCGTGTTTACATCTTTTCATTAGACTACAACAAAGCATGTGGGGTAAAAAGGCAAAATGTCTGCAAAGGACTTCACCTAATGTACAAAAAGTATCCGACATTTGGTTTCAACAGCTCTTTCAATCATTACAAAGGTTTCTAATTTACCAAAGAAAAAAAAAGATAAGCAGGTGACTGATAGGAACTGTGCGGCAGGAAGGTTCTTCCATCCTCTTTAAAGCTCAGACAATTGCAAACATGAAAGATTTATGCCAAAGCAATGGGAAATTCATCCATCTGAAGCCTGTGAGGTGTAAAAGAGTTTAAAAAAAAAAAAAAAACGGAACCTGTCAGCCTCTGAGGTACAGACGCATGTCTGGGAATACAGATGCTAGCAGCCTCGGAGGCTTGTGTGAAATGAATGAGAATATGGGTTCACTGAGCCTCCCAGGAAAGAATAACTACAAATCTTCCAGCCTGTGGAGGTACAGATGTAGAGGAAAAAAGCCTCTAGCCACAGACACACACGCGCACACAGACTCCCTGTAGCATAGTTCACTGCCTGCAGCGAATATCTCACCCTCCAGGTGAAGTGGAGTTCAGTGGTTCTATCTCCTTCCATGCTGGCTGGACTCAACACTGCCTGAACCTGTTGTCCGGACTCACCCGCTCTTGCTGTGTTTTGTGAAAAAAAACTATGATGTGAAGTAAGTGAAAGAAATCATTCATGTGTGTGGGACATTCGAACAAAACAGTTGATATTGAACAGCATCGAGGAAAAAAAAAGCCGTGGTTTAATTCTCGACTGAAGAAGTTTTAAACCATGACTGTTGTGTCTAGACACAACGTAAGTGGCCACGATAAAGCAAAGCGAGCGTGTCAATACACTTATTATTATTATTATTTTTTCAAAGCATTTATGAATCTTCCTACACTCCTTTACCTTGCAACGTGAAAACACAGCTTCCTCATTTCTTTGCCAACAGGGTTCTGACAAAAAAATGAATCTGGCTTAATCATTCTGCACGGCACTCCATTCAACACTGCATCAGGAGATGAAGACTGTTGCTGTGACAACTGTCCAGAGCTGTTTCATAGTAACAATAGGCACTTTGATTTGCACCTAATTATATGAAATAATACTGAAAATTCACTATTATCAACCTTCCTGGGTCACTTTTCTTCAGCCACCAGACCCACCCCTTTGTTTTTTAAAGCAGGAATGTTTGAAGGCTAAATCTCAAAACTTTGTTTATGTGTAAAGACCATGTGTTCACATTACAAGGTAATTTTCCTGATGATTTGCATCCACATCAAAAGGCTAAAAACAGCAAAGGAATGTCTAAATCTTTTCCCTTCTTCCTCCTCTCTCCTCTTTGAGTTGCCAGGAAAACCTTTCTGCAGACAGCAAAATACTTTCAATTTAGCTTCACTTCAAAGCTTTTTGCAGTCGATCTGTGGCTGCCTGGACCTCCAGGCTTTTCAAAATATTCAAAATCTCTAAGAAAACAGATTTAAATGGAGCACACCTCAGACCATACTTTTGACAGAGACAGCTCTGTTTTTTTGTCTTCTCCACCACCAAACTAAAATGTATATTAACGAATGTCTGTAATTGCAATGCGGCCAATTAATAAAAAACGCTAAATTATATCGTAATGGCTTTTATTTCTAATCAAGATATGCAGTCCCATTCATTCCTGATGATACTAACAAGCACACCAGTCATCCGGCAAAATCAGTTCAAAAGAAGAGGCGCACTTATGTATTTAATTTAAAAACAACAAACTATTATGCAGAAAAGGACACAGGAGCCGAAACAGAGTTCATCAGGCTGAGATACAGCGAGGATTTCTCTATTGTTAAACCTGCTGCCTGTTTGATATCAGCATTTAATACAGCCTCAGTAAGCGGGGGTGAGGGTGTAGGGCTAATGGTCAGACCGACACGGCAAAAAAAACAAAGGCCAAGAGGTTTAATTACATATGCAGCTGAGCCAAACAGAGCCAGGTGTCAGGCTAAGGCTGACTCATGCATAATGAATAGTCTTCAGCCACAGGCCAGATGAGCAGTTTTTATAAATTTCTCTACTGTCCAAGTGTTAAAGCTCACCGGGAATGAAGAAACTTGAGCTCGTTATTGGAAAAATGCAAGCTTAAAATTCTGGATACACAGAGTTTCATCTGTGCTCTGCAAGTCAAGAGACAAAAAAGGTGCTAAAGTTATGAGTCACGGTCTATGTGGTGCCAAATGCAAAAAAACTGAACTACTGGCCTCAAGGACTGGATCTGGTAAACTTCCCACAGCTCCCTATGGAGCCACAAAAAAAGCTTTTTTCAAAACATAACATACAAACGAGATCTGTAAACAAATCTGATACATAAGGTAAATGATGCTTCACCTTTAATAAAAAGTCGTAGCTGAACAGTTGAGAATAGTCAAAGGGGGACCAGATGCCTGCCAGAGTGAACAAAACATGAACACGTCCATTCTACTCTACCGCTGTCCACAACTGATATTAGGAGCTATTTTATTTTGAAGGTTGAAAATATATAATATAAAAAAAAATCTGTTCATTGTCATCCAATTTATAATGGAGTAACAGCAGAAGTGTTTCATCTTTCACAGCACAATGTATAAAGTTACTTCAACATTTGACCATGAGATGTTTGCACAGAAACATAACTAACCAGAAATGGAAATACAGATGTAAAAAGAGAGGCTTTTTTGTTCCCTATGAGCATTTTTAAACAAATACACTGCAAAGAAAGTCCTTGTGTCCACATTAACATGCCTTTAAAACCATCGGAGACTCACCCTGGCCAAGCTGACACCTCCAGGAACTTTGTAAGGGACGTACTTCCTGTAGATGTGTCCTACCCTGGAGCAAGGGATGTCCTCCATCCGACCACCACACATCCACACCTACAGAGGCACACAGAGATTCAGCAGTGATAAAAGATGAGATCAGAGGACTGCTGCACTGGTGTTTGTGTAACCGAACAGTGTGAATATCGGATGGGCTGATGAGGTCAACAAATCAGAGAGATCAAACACAAAGCGTGGGAAACAAGATGATGACAGAGCAACGGAGAGGAAGCAAGGTTAGGATGCAAAGATAGATGGAAGGAGTGGGAGGATGACTGAAGCAGAGGGACATGAAATGATGAATATTGTCGAGTTGTAAAGTGTGTTGACTGGGTCGTGAATCCTATAGCCGACTGTGAAAGGGACAAGACAAAAGAAATGGAAGACAAAGTCACAGTAGAGATGCACAGTCAGACTCCTCATAGATAAATATGATGTGACATTAGACTACCGCAGATATTAATCATCTTCTGTGAAGACTGAGAACACCTTTCAAAACAATTCCACAAGGTTCATGTGTTTCTAGACCGCAGAGAGATTAAATGACATCAAAGGGAACAAGACGAGTCAATCATGCTTAGCTAAATGAGAAAAGACTAAAACTGGATTTGTTCTGCTGCTTTTGGAAGGCAGCCCTCGACAAACTCCAAGATCTTGCAATGTACTCCTACTCCAGTCGTGACTTGAATCCCTCAGATCTAGTCCGGGAAACTATTCTTTGCCCTTTTATTTGGATTGACTTGCAATGGTTTAACAGGTTGGAGTTCAGTGATGATGGGCATAGCCTGATCACAGGGGATGCTCAGTGAGTCAAGAAAGGAAAACGTTGCTCTGTCCCTGATGGACCTTTGTTTTGGACTTGATAATTTCCAATTTGTTGGTATTCTGCATCACTCCCCTTCCTGATCCTCCAGAGTGGACATCAGCTGGATGCTATTTCAATTCAATTACTCCTTGTCAAGTTTGTTGCACCACTCCAGGCTTAGACAAACAGAACCAGGGGAAATAACAGATTGAATCCACCCTCTCCACGTCTCGCTGCAGGGGAGGACTGACCTACTCCACCAATCCCTTTCATGGTCTTCATCCCTGGCTGAAACACTTGAGCTTAATAATGGGGGCGCCTCACTGCAGGAGGGATCAAGAGCTCGAGTTTAGTATCCCGTAAGATTAAATTGAATGACTTATCACTCACCTCTCTCACACAACCTCGACATTACGCTCACCTCCAACATAAAGGCTAAACCCACATCACCAAGACAGGGCATGGAATTACCGCATCATAACACACTGACAAATACAGTAAGCCAAGATTGTGAATCAAGTATTTCTCCACAAATTAAGTGCTGGTTTATTTCTGTCAGTGTGTGTAAGTACAGATTGTGTTTTGCTGAGAAATCTCTGTTACAATGTTTCTTCAAGAGTCTTATGAAGTAATAATGTGACAACAGATATAAAAGAGAGCACCAAAACTATACTGACGTTTCTGTTAGAAACTTTAAACTTTAGCCACCAACCAGGCCAGTTTTCATAGAACAGAAGGCTATTTGTAATATTTAATGACATTAAGTTCATGATGATGAAGTATGTGTTTAGTCTGGAGATGAAAGGTTTCTGTTACTCAGTCCTTTTTGGAATTTAGTAGAGGTTTTTAACAAGCACTGACATCAAAGTTTAACCAGTTGTCAAAAACATTTGACAAGGTTCAAGAAACAGGGCAGAGGTCCTCTCACAACTGTCGACTGGTATTCAGTCATAAAATAATCAAAAAGTCTTTCCTTTTTTTGAGGTCACCTGTAAACTCAAATTATTATTATTATTCATGTTTAAGTGTCTTTTTCCTATTATTTTCAACTGTATGAAATGTTTACATTCACATTCGTATCTTCATAACATCAGATGACTACAGCTCCGATTTTCTCTGCTCACTATCGGCTCTTTTACTGCGGAAAAAGCTTCACAGTGAAGGATTCGGTCCTGGTCAAAACAGCACATGTAAAGCTTTCATGCATGTGATATATGCTGAATCACTATCATTGCAGTTATCAATTAGGAAAATAGGGCAAAAAAAAGAGCATGCGTTAATATGAAGAGGCGGTAGGAGGTAAAACAATTTTGACAGTCAATTTGATTTGCATGCTCAATTTTTTAAACAACAAATGCAGTCCACTGGAAATTCCACTTCAAGGAACAACACTTAGTAGTGCATTGCAACATATGTCCAATCAGATCAAACTACCCGGCAGTGGCCTTTGTGCTTAATTGAGTGAGACGACAAAAGTCCTTACTCATTCAAACCAGAATTCAATTATTGTGACTGGCCGTACTGTCTGTTCAAAGCTCAATGACAGAGGCAGCAGAGAGGAGAGAGGGAAGCTAGTTCTTAACATGCTGGCCAAGTCGCAAGCAGTTGCGGTTACACTATAGAATAATTCATGCTGAAGCATCAGACAGAAGCATAATCTATCATGGTATCCCAAATGTGATTACAAAGAGCGTCAGCCATGCAACAGGGCCTGTTTGGCTAAAATGACCAAAACAAGAGTTGAATTTAGCACGTCATTGTACCTAAACAATTGAAACGGTCGACTGACAATTGCTGCCAAAATGACATGAACAGTGGGGTCCAAACGCTGGAAGTATTCATAAAGTAAGAGAATTCAGAAAGTAGGTGAAAGTGTCAGAAGTAAACCCAAACAAAGAGGGGCTTTGTCAGCTTAAAAAAAGACTAAAGGATTCAGTGAAACATCTAAAACATTTTGTAGAAACTGGATCAGTTCCATCCAAAAATGATTAGGCAGACCAAAAGTGACCACACCATTAAAAGATCAATATATCAATATGTAGGTAGAAAAGTAACTCCAGAAAGCAAGACTCCATTTAGCAAAAGTCCTGGCGAAAGACTTTCTGTAGCAGAGGGCGAGTAGCAGTTATAATACCAGCATTTCACAGTGGATGACTAAAAAGAAAAAGTCGTATTTACTGTTAAATCCAAGTTTGAGATTCATGGCAGTAACAGAAGGGTGTATGTGAGTAGACAAACAGGAAAGAGTATGATACCACAGGGCATCAAACCCACAGTGAAACACGGTGGTTGGAGCTGTTTTGCTGACTCTGGAGTTTGACGCTCTCCTTTCTTCAGAGACATGCTACACCCTCTGACAGCATCTTTATGGAGGATTTATACTGCAGCGGGATAATGACCCCAAACACACCTCAAAGCTTTGCAAGAACTACTCGGAAGACCAAAGAGGACCTGACTGACACGCACTTCCCTTCACAGTTACATGAACTCAACCCCACTGAATATTTATGGTTGCACTTGAAGACTTAAAGAAGCCAAATGTTCTGTAAGATAACAGGAAGGTCTTTGGAACATTGTCAGACAAGCTTAGATAACATGGGTCATCAGGTTTTACACAAACTTGTGGAGTCTATGCCAGCACGAGTACATGCATCATTAAACATAATGTGACATACCAAATACTGTATTCAATTACATTGTTCAAACATTCAACTTTTCATATCATTATTTTGAAAAAAATATTACATATATATATATATATACATTTGAAACAAATGCAAATCTTTAAAATCTTGACTCTTAGTCTCTGACTTTTGGATCCTACTGTTGACCCTTATGAGGTGTATCAAACCTTTGTGAGACCGAACCTTCATTGTCACTTTGTTAACGTTGTGAAATGGTTGCAGTTTGATTAGGTTTAGGCATCAACACTACTTGGTTGGTTGGGTTCAGGAAAAGATCATGGTTTGGTTAAATGAGTACACTAGGTAAAGTCTGTTAAATGAAAGTCTGGGTGTGTTTGTCCCATCCATCCACTCCGACATCCTTCCTTTCCTAACACTAACACACACACACACACACACACACACACACACACACACCACACACACACACACACACCACACACACACACACACCACACACACACACACACACACACACACACACACACACACACACACACACACACACACATATGGGTCGCAATAAGCTGCTTGTAACGATCTATGCAGCCGTTTTAAGGGCGAGGACAGGCTCGGAGAAATGGATGTGAAACACTCATTCCTCTTTTAAAAGAAAAACATACAGATGTTTTTAGATACACCTGAGCACAGTAGTGTTATGTTAACTAGAAGAAGCTCTGAAGGAAACTTGAACATACACCATGCTGTTGAACAACCAAGTTGAAATCTTATCAGTCCCAATCTGTGATCAGTAAAACTACACAGTATGAGCAGAACTTGAATTCCAAATTGTAGATGAACATTTAAATTAATTGTGATTACAGTAACAATCAATATCCCAAAATGAATACATCTCTATTTAATTGAACCCTTATAGTAAGTCATAGTAAGAACAACTTCTACTGCATGCATTTTCTTTACAAAGTAGCTTTAGGGAAAGAATTCAGCAAATTCAAATGTCACTCATGTTTCTGACAACATAATTTAATTTACATTACAAGAAACACCAGTTTCATAGTGCACATTATGTTCTACATACACCATAGTATTAAACACTATAGAATACTGAGTATAAAATGTACAGTAGGAATACAGCAAACATGAAACCACTCATGATTCAAACACTCACACAGAAGTCAAAGCGACAGAATTGATTTTTTTTTCCCCACACTTGACTGTAGCTTTGAGTGTGGAGGTGGCGTGTTTCATTTTTTACCTTGAAGGAGATCTCGTACTGTTCTCCTCCCCAGATCTCCAGGCCCGTGTCATAGCCTCCGAGCTCCCAGAACCACTTCCTGTCCACAGCAAAAAGTCCACCTGCCATCACTGGTGACCTGGAAGACACAAAGGATTTCACACAGACTACAATGAGACTCTGCGTTTTAGTTGTGCTCTTCAACTACCAAATTATGACCAATCACAGTCTATGTGGAGGGCAAAACACACTGGACGAAACACAATCTTGTATATATTCAATTCATATATATATAGCAAGGATGTTCTGCACTATATATATGCGAAGCAGTAACAGTGGCGATGCTTAAAATCCTGGTAATAGCAGATTAACGGACAATGGAGAGAGACACTGTGTCCATCACCACAGAAGGAAACTGTGTGAATCTACTTCCTCAGTAACTCCCGTCACTTCTCCCAATACAACAGATTTGATAGTGATGGATTTCACAGTTCTTATGAATCATAACTTTGTGTCATCACTGACAGGTGCTGAGTCGCAAGACTGTTATTTTCGCATCAGGAAAGTGGTGAACATGCCATCGACTGTACTTTTCTTGGTGCTATTATGGGGATTGGGGATTTTCAAGGGCAAAATAAAAACAGTGGAAAGTATATATAATGCAATTTGTAGTAAATGGGAGTACTTTTAGACACAGCCAGACAGATTGTTTGGCCGTCCATATAATAGTTTTATTGGAAAATGACAAAATAATGACACTACCGACATTTCACGGCCAACTTTCAGAGGGTGAGGATTTAAACATTTCGGGCGGAGTGTCTCTTGATGTTCTGCCAGTGCACTGATCTACCCTGGTGATTCATGGAATTAATTAAATTCAATTAGACTGTGGAGTTACACCCATCTTTTCAACCTAAGCATGTCTGAACCCTGGTATTACATATAATAGAAAGTGCTTCGTAAATCTGATTAGTGTGTACACCACACAGGTAAATCAAAGACCTTTTTCAGACCACAGAGGATTCAATCAAGAGAAACGCAGCTCAGCCTGATACTTTACGACTATTTATAGGCTGTGAGATTTATTCCTGTTCTGCTCGATGCGCCTCCATTGCGTTTAGCAACCCGGTGATACTCGCATAGTGAGTGCAAAACCAATTAACCCATCTGGACCATTGTGAGTCCAGACTGGTATGACAAGCTCTGCAGTGCCAAACAACATAATGGTCCTCAGCCTGGAGTGCAGAAGGACTCCTTCCTGGGCTGGAACTAAATGAAATGTATTGAGCAGATTGTCATCAGGAGAATAGTGTCAACCGGTAGAAAACAGGAGGAGCAGTAGGGAAGAGAAAGATTTCTTTTTTACTCAGAAAGCATTTTGTGCCAACTACTATGACATAATAGAAGGTTATGGTGGTTAACCATCATCTTATTCCTTAACCACATCGAAAAAGAAGGTAATCTTACCCCAGAGTCTGAGGTCATTGTGATCATACAGGGAAGGCAGGCAGAGAACAGATTATTTTTCAATTTCATGTCCAATGTGCTGGGGTAGCATAAAGCATTTTTTAAGCATGATTGCATAGAAAGCCAATGGAAGATGCTAGCAGAGCTTTGTGTGTCCACTACAGGAATCTACAGGGAAAAGAAGCAGAGGTGAAGGTCCTGCTAAGTTTTTAGATCAGTCTCAGTCTCAGGCTGTGAGTTAATTGTCTCTATGAGAAGGGTGTTATGGGTAACCATAGGTCAAGAAGAGGCTGACAGTCTGGGAGGTGGATTCATAATGAAAAAAAAACAACAACGCCATGTGATCGTGTCCAATGCAGCCCAGCTCCAGACACAAACACAGTCTTTAATCTGTCTGTACAGTCAGTATATTTGGCTGCTCGTGGCAAACAAACTGTGTGACTGCACCAACGGTTCATGTGAAAAAGGAACAATCTGAGATATAAGTTGATTAAGTCAAGAAGTAAGTAAACACAGTTGTGCCTTTAAAATAAACCAACAACCTTGTAAGAATCCACAATCTTCTGCTGCCATTCCTTTATTCGGATTATATCATAGACTTCTGAGACCGTCTTCCAATTTCTAATTAAGTTTGTTTATTGTTTATTTAGCAGGGACAAAAATACATGTATTGTACAAGATAATTTCCATCTGTATATTTTGAATCTGTAGAAAACTGAGTTCCATGCATTACAAAACCTGTGTGATTGAGTGGAGGCACGAATGTCGCCCTCCAACTCTTTAAATATGTTTGTCACACTGACTGACTTTTTTTTTTTTTTGCCTGACTGGTTGACAGTGTGTTTGAGCAGTTGTATGCTGGAGGAAGAAAACTGAAAGAAACACATGGCCATCACACACACACACACACACACACACACACACACACACACACACACACACACACACACACACACACACACACACACACACACACACACACACACACACACACACACACACACACACACACACACACACACACACACACACACACACACACACTTTGCCTCCCTGGAGTCATGCCGAATGAAATGCAGTAGACAGACTTTCAACAGGAGACAAAGGATAAACAACGGTGGCTGAAGGAGGACAAATGGTGTGTGTTTGTCTGCACAGAGTAGTGATTGCACACTGTTGTATGGCCACTGGAGTGTGTGGGCTTAGCAAAGAGAGCACAGACACCGTGTGGGTTCTGATTTGTGGGGTGGAGATTGTTAGCTCTTGTTCGCCGGAGGGAGAAAACACAAACACACTTCACCTTCCCGGAGTTGTGTGGAATGAAACACACTGGCTTCAGGACCGACAACACTGATATCGCACAAAATGGATGAAGACCATGAACATGAGGATCAATTAAACACAACAAGTTCCAGTATAATTTCCTGAATAACAGCCGGGGCATGTTCAGTTACAAATGATTGTCAATAAACACAGTTTAATGTTACATCTCGGAACATTACCTTCTTATCGAAATATTAGATTTGAAGCTTAATACAATAACTTGAGGAGCCTTTTACATTTTAATTTGAATTATAATAGAAATAATTGAAATATTTGATTCCATTTTCTAGCTTGAGGCTTTCAGAATATGCCTTTTACACAGTGGACGACTATGTGGACATGCCACTGGGTAAAGAAATGGAAAAAAAAAGGCAGGTTGAAAAATCCAGCAGAATGATTTACTGAAGTGTGGGTAGCATTTCAGCTTGAAAGCTGCAGTTTTTACTCAGCACAGCAGCTCCCCTAGCTTACAACAGGGCTAAAAAAAAAAAAAAAAAACATTTTAATTTGAAATATTGATGAATGTTTTCTTGTTTTTGTTCAAAGAAAATGAATAATTGTTTTATTTCGTATTTTGTATAATTCATTTCACACGTAAATAAAGTTCAAAAATATATAACCAGAGCAATTAAATACTCAATAATGAAAATAATCAATACCCTAATTTGATCTCATTCAGTTGATATATTTGAATTAACGATTTGGGCAGCAAATACAGGAATATAAACATAAATAGGAGTAAGTGTTTAAAAGTCACGTCTAAAATCTGCTTGCAATAAAAAGAACTTAACATATAGGAACATCATGTTCTGTTTTCAAGCAAATTAGTGTTGGTAAAGGTGCCATGCAACATTCAGAACCACTAGATGTAGCAGTAGAGCACCACTATCTCAGACCAAAACACACATTTATCTGACTGCTTGTAATAATTAATGGAAAAGTAGTCGTGTACATATGGTTCATTTCCGAATTCGACATTTGAATTATTGACACATTAACCATAAGTGAATTTATTTGAAAGGCTAGTGAAGAGATCCACACCTCTAATCATGGAACAAATCAATGTCAGATAAATATTCCTATAAATTTTACTTGACTTACAATGCAATGGTACCGTTTCATGGTTAGTTAGCTGCTGTGGCTTTCGAGTCTTGTTTTGTTTTCTGTCAATTTTAAATTGCAAGTTCTGTTTTATTCGACAGGAAACAGACAAACACTGAGGTTCTGCAATGGCAGAAAGTCTGGTAGTAGCAGGGCTGCCTACGGACTCCGTTTGATTACCTATTCATACACACTGTGAGGCACAAGCTCAATATCGACCTGAGTAATGATGGCAAACAAACATGTCCAGGTATCTGTCTTTCAAACGTTTATTCTTGCAGTCTTTCAAAGAAAAGCAGCACAGAAAACTGTGTCGCTCTAAACGGCTGCCTATTATCTTCTCAACTATTTTTATGTTTCATGTTATCTTTTCAAGGAAAGAAATCACTTGAGAAACACGGTGGCAAATTGGATTTGCAGAGTACAACTGCAGACAGCCATTGCTGCAGCTCCACTGAATTAATATTGACCAGTGTTGACTGAACTGACCTCAATGGTTCCGGAAATAACTAGAAAGACTCAATACTCTAAAAGTAAAATACTGGGCTGTGGATCAGTCCAGACTAAAATGTGTGCTCTGTAGATTCTAGTAATTATTCTTTGATTAGAAATGTTCTTTATTAATATTGATACATGGGTACAGTTTAGCATACTTTATGTCAACAAGTCCCCATGAAGTAAAAACTGATGTTTTAATCACATGTCTGCATTATGTGTCTCCTGTACTTCAGTATCTGGCACAAACTTATTTGTCCCGGATCTGTCTGTACTATTGATGCAGGCAACTATTACGTACGAGAAACTGGGAATTAAGCCTGTCGGATTTATACTCTTCTTCACTTATTGTTTGATTAACAGTTACTGATTTAAATTTTAGACCATTGTATGTTTAATTGCACATCTGCTTGTGTTTTGACAACATTTGGCGAGTGCAGTTATCAGCTTCTCCAGCTGGACAAAATCCCTGCAGGTCTTCCTCAGTCACTGATCTTTGGCAAGTGTCAGTCCACTGGAGGAAAAAAAAAACGAGATTTAACTCAGTGTTCCGTGAATATTCCAACTTATAATTTAGATTTAATTAGAACTGCTCAAGTTGATATTCTCCATTTCAGTCTATTGACCTTGAGGAAAGAGGGAGTCGAGGCCTGAACTCATTGCTAAATTAAACGTTGAAGCCTGAAGGAGGGATGAGAGAGACAGGCGGAAAGAAAAGAGAGAGAGAGGTGATAGCACTGACAAAAGAGGCAGTGACATGGGCATGAGAACAGAGATAAAATCAGATTCCCATGGACACACACACGCACGCACCTCCAAGATGGATTTTACCGTCCCGCCGTGCCTTATTCTCCACTGCGGCAACGTCAATCAGAATGAAAATGAAAATCTTTGCGACTCAAATTGGATTTGCACTGATGAAGGTCATCTCATTGGGCAAGAGGAGCAGACTAATTCACAAAATGAGGATTGATTCTGATTGTTCTGCAGCTCATTTCTTTTTTTTTTTTTGTCTCCTATCTTCCTGCACCATCACCGCCCTGCCTGATGATACCTACTGTATTCCCCAGGACACCCAAATACTCTTTGGCATCCAAACATAGAGAAATGTTGTCTAACTAATCCCTCAAGACTCACAAATAAGAGTTCCTGGCTTCACATGCAGAGTGATTTTGCTGTGCACTTAGAAAAATGTGTCTCTAGTTTATTTATTCTGGCTTCAATTACTTTAAGGTTACCTATCTGTGCTGTGGTGTGTTGATAGACACTGATTGCCATCAGTCCTGTTCGCACTGGAGTAGTAGTACATGGGGGCATGCGGTTATGTACAGTATATATAATATACATATAATATATAATTATATCTGTGGGTTGCCTTTCCAAGCAGGAACTATAAAATGAAACAAACAACTAGAGAGCTTTTCAATTAACTAGCTATTTGTTTAGTCTATAAAATTTCACAAATTCAAAATCCAGATCCAAAAGTGAATAAATCAATTTACTTTTTCTTTTTTAATCAGAAGTCCACAATCCCCAAATATTTTATTTACAGTGACAAAAACAGAAAAACTGAAAATCCTCATATTTGCGATACTGCAACGAAGAAAATTTGCAATCACAATGCTGGAAATAATGTCTACTTGCTAAGAAACATAAATATATGAACTTTAAGATCATGATATAATTAATCTTTTCCCAAAGCTTTCAACTGCATCTCACCGTCAAAGTTAATTAGTTAAATTATGGTTTCCAAGGTCAAGAACATATTTTATACTTAATTCATGTTAATATATTCCTAATAATTTCCTTAATGACACAATATTTTTGTATATTCAACAACAATAAGATCAGATTATTAAACAGTGTCCTGAATCTTTCACCCTAAATGAAACAGAACATCGACAAAACTAACAAATCTATCTTTTCCTCTGTGATCGTCAGTCGCAGCGCTCTACACATTACAGACAAGTTGTATTGGCGTGGGATCTGATGTTCTCAGCTATTGTTGCCGAAGAGATGAAGACTACTGCCACTTACTGCAGATTACATCCACACTAAGGTGGATATTTTTAGGTCACTTTTCTAAAATCTCTTGAGAACGTATTTGAAAAGCTACATGTCGTGTGTAACCTGACAAGCTACAGGTTTAACGGATGATGTGTGTGTGGATGTGAAAGGAGGGCAGCTCTGACAAAACGCATTTATACTCACTCACACTTCACCTTGGTGAATAATGAGGGCTGGAAGGTCCTGTGTAGCTCAAAAGAGCGTGGTGCCACCAACACACCCAGCTGGAGGGTTTCCACTCACACCGGCGCCCACATGTTACACAAGTATGCAAAACAAAATTCTGTCAGATCTGTCAGAGTAATCTGCACTCACTCAAAGGGTTCACTAGGGTCATCCTTCTGCAGCTCTGTAGGGATGGGTATCCGTTTGTAGTACATTTCCCAGTCGAACGCCCCTCGCATGGCGTCCCCAGCTTGTGTCTCGTAGCCAAAGTTGTCATGGTCGATCACGTCGATCATCGGACACACGATGGTCTTCCTGTTCTGTGCAATTCGGTCTGAGGGACACAGAGGGAGGCGGTTAATGACAACAGATGAAGAAGAGAAGCGGTTCCCAAGCTTTGCCTGTCTCTGCCAATGAATGTCTAAAGCTGCTGACGACTCTTCTTCACAGACTGCAGATGTCAGAGCTGGGAGCAGTTCAGCTACAGCATGATGTAACCTTCTTAGACTAAACATACAGTACAGAATCACCTGCTGCAAAAGCTTGACAGACAGCCATAGTGTCAGACAGCTGAGAGGACCTTTCTATTTTTTTCATGCTTTTACGTTGTAAAAAGTCCTCTTTAGAGGTCTTCACTCTCGTTTCGTGTTTGTGTGCGTTTGTTCCTCACCCAGCAGCGGAGGCAGCCAGTTGACATTGGCCTCACAGTGGGAGTCCAGGAAGGTGATGACTTCTCCTTTAGCGGCGCCGGCTCCGAGCAGGCGAGTCCTGATCAAGCCCTCCCTCTTCCTGGTCCTCAGGATGCGGACCTTCGGCAAACGCACCATGTACTCCTCTAGTGCCACCTTTAGGTGCTCTGCAAAGATGGAAAGAGACACAGCAGTACAGAACGATGAATGCGAAATAATATAAAATGGGATTAAGGAAGCTAAGGAGCAAATTAAGTTCAAACACTTTGCAGTAAATTAGTCTGTGCTGAAAAGCACGGCTTCAACATGGACTTAAACCATTAGTAGCCACCATCAAATAAGACATCTGCCTATGCCACATGCTTCAGACTGAAATGTTTCCCTGAAGGCCTCTACATTATAACACGCTGTCACCCATACTGGGATCTTTATATTTTCACTTACTTTTCTGCACTCACACATGATTTTTTAGATCTGTACTGCAGACACTAGACAGAATGTTTCCCCAAAGAGAAAGAATCCAACTGTGAATAATGAAAAATAAATTAAATCAGCCCCTCGTAACGATGCAGCCATGAAGACTTTTGGCAAACAACACAACATTTCCTCTCAAATTGCAATGATGCTCAACATTTCACCAGACCAAACTCGTAACGCCAAATGAAGAAATTACAGATAATGTGGCATCCACTAATCTGTTCTTTTTATTGTCAGCGAGTAAATCACACAAGTTTCACAGTTAAAAAAAATAAGCAGACAGTTAGAGTTGTTGGTGACAAACATCGAAAAACTGATTCAGAGTCTTTCACAAGCTGCAGTGCCACAAATATGGAGACAAAGACAGAGACAAAGATGGCTGCCTGTTTGGAGAAAACATAAAGATACAGAAAGAGAAGCATTAATCAATCAAAAAGAGAGCTATGCATACCCATTTCTCTCAAATCTTTCCTCAGAGCTGCCAGTGACAGAAATCAATCCTGTCCTAAATGGAGCCTGTAAATCTTTCTGCTCAGACATCAAGTCAGTTCTGACAGGTCAATAATAATAAAAAAAAAGAGCCAGACTGAAGGTCGTGTTTCATTCGCTGTCTGTCTACTGTCACTGCGTGTCCATAGCTGAAAGCATCACAGAGAAACACCATGAAACAGACCGCCAACCCTTATCCAGATGTTCTTATATCCCTGATTACTGAAGTGGTGTATGCACTTTAAACCACTTTACCAGCATGATTTGAAGCGCCAATATAAAACATTATGGTTTGGAAAAAGGTCAGCTAAACTCAAATTTTGCATGCCGTTTAAATCTCTTCCTCTTTTTTATCTACAATCTTTCCAATCCCCCTTTTAGCTGAATACAGTACAAAGATAAGATATTCAATCGTTTGCTAAATATACAGCCATTTTAAATGTGATGCCTCAACCTCTTCCATTAAAGTCAGGACAGGGTCGACAAAAGACTATCAAAGTTGTGAAATAATCAAACAACATGTGTTTGGAACCTTCTACAATAAAACAGGTTCACTGGTAACAGGTGATAGCATCATGATTTGGTATGAATGAGGCATCCACCAAAGGCTCCAAAAAGCTAGTCAACACATAGTTTCAATAAAATTATGGATTTCACCTACATTCCATAATATCGCTAAAGTATTCAGAGAAATTTCTGCATGTAAGGGCTCAAAAGGCTGAACATCAACATTAAATGCCTGTGAACTGCGAGCACTACATTAAAAACCAACATGACTGTATAAAGGATATTACTACATGGGCTCAGGAACCCGTCAGAAAACTGTTGTCAATGACACTTTGTCAATGCATCTACATTCGCAAGTTAAGACTCGACCATGCAGAGGAAGCCAGGATATCAACAACATCCAGAAACACAGTCAACTTCTCTGGGTATGAGCTCATTGAAGAGAGACTGACGGAATGTGGGAAAGTGTGCTGTGGTTTCTGTATCACATCACTATCCCATATATCCCTCTATAAAATCAAACATATGTGTAGAGGCATCTGTCTAATACCATCCATCATCTCCTTGTGTTTCAGTTTCAACATGTTGCAGAAATTAATTTGCATCTAATGCTATCTTGATTGAAGGGAAGTCTTGATAAAATACCATATGTTACAAATCATAGCCAAGAATAGTTCCAGATATAATGTTGCCCATGGTGAGAAGACACACAACAGATGCATGTGATAAATAAGACACTCAAAATGTGTGTTGTTTTTTTAAATCAATCTATCTCCAGAAACACAAAGTGTTCTAATTTTAATTCATTTTTAATGTTGTCGTCTACACGCATCAACAGCTTCACAAAAATGAATCCAAATGTCATTGTTAGACACAGAGCCAGTGTCGCTTCAAATTACAAGAAGTGTAGTTTAATTTTCATCAACAATACAACAATGTGGCCCCTTCAGGTGTTTGTATTTTGAACAATAGTGTATGAATGCATGTGCTCTATCACTCCGAGGCTACACAGACTTGTTTAGTGCTGGGTATTGAATTTTATTTGGTACAGACAAAAATGTGTTCCTCCAAGATACTTATACTGCAGTTTATTTTTAGACAGTACTGGACACTGGGGGTGTTTTTATTTTTGGTCAATGAACATATTTAGAAATATGTTTATATTCTTCCAAGTAGTGTAGGGCTGCATCTAACGATTATTTTTCTATCGATTAATCTAACAATTATTTTTTCGATTAGTCGATTAATCTAACGACTATTTTTTATTAATTATTCTAACAATGATTTTTAATTACTTGATTAATGACAATGAATTTACCTAAATAAAAAGCAAAAGCATGTCTTCTTAATATTTCAAGATTTTATTCAAACACATCTCTTGAAAAAAAATCGACGTAATTGATGACGTCGACGAATCGCTCCACCCCTAAAGTAGTGAATCGAAAAACAATGCCGGAACTTGGATATGGTTTGGCTCTAGTGTTGAAAAGTTGCAAGTAATATCAGTTAGCAAGACAAATTTAGTGTTGGTTTCACTCTCTAAAAATATAAAATAATGCCATTGTTATCGTTTAATTCAATGGGGTTACCACCTTAATTATTACTCCTCAAAGTCACGTCAGATAATTGGTGATAACCATAGATATATTTTAACGCCCCTTTAGGCCCTCTCTGACCCATAAAGGTTGCAGTTGCTCATCATACCGTGATCGTCAACATACCATGATTGCACTATGGCTGCAGAGATAATCGATATGCAATCAGGATGAAAGCTTTCGAGTTGGTGATTACAAAAACTGAGCCATGACATTTACTGAGCATTCGTTTACTAGTGGATTTCAACCTCTTCAGTGCAACGCAGATGCGTGACATACAATAGGGCAATCTAAGATATTAATTTTGTATTGTGTCTAAGTGGATCGTGCCATATGAGGTTTGGAATTATTCTGCAGATGCACTCCACAAGTTGAGATTAAATGTTTCTATTGATGTCAGTTTTTGAGCTATAACAAAGAACAGTATTAACTTATTAAGTGTTTAGTAACACACTTGTCATGGCAATGAAGGAAGCAGAAGAAGTGATGGTGAGGTGTTGACATGACTAATGACTTGATGAACAAAACCCTGGTCAAAATATGAAACAGCGCTCTGCGGTTCATTTGAATTTCAAGGACTTTTGAGCTGTTGTCGAGGTGTTCCTGTCCTTTGATTTTACTGATTCTGTTATACCAGCTGCTATAACAAACTAAAAATGATCATAGGTAATCAGCATTGGATTTGGCAAAAAAAAAAAAAATGTGTTTGGGGCAACAATGTAAATCGAATCTTATCCAAAATAATTTAGACCTTAAGGTCACGTCCATCAGTTTAATTTCAACAATAATAGTGAATATTTTCGAATTTTCTGTTAGCTGTTTTTTGTTTAATCTTTTCTGCCTCTGTCTCCAAACTTCAACACAAGAAAAGTTTGTAAAGCTTGACAAAAAAGAGCCATTATTTGCAGAATACGGGAAGGCATTAATAAAATATTACCTCTGTCAGTGTTCCTCATTGATAGCAGTTCTTACAAATGGGCCACTGTCACTGAGGAACATCCCTCCCACACAACCACTAATTGGATTCTGAATATCAGAAAGGACGATGGGGGGAAGGGAGCAGTGCTTTGAAACCTTCACAGGACAAAGTGCTGCTTCTAAAATGACAGACAGGATGTCTTTATCTCTGTGTTATGATGTTTCCTTCTGCTTAATTTCTGCTTTTCTGCTCCTTTGTTCCTTTTCTTTATCATCCCCGCCTCATTCAGCTTACCATTCTGTTTTGATACCGTTTGGCAGCCTCTCATGGAGGCACTCCCAATCCCAATGGACAGCTGAAACATAGAGGACAGCAGGACTGGGCCAAAACCAACACATCTGAAGCCAGCAGGTCCTCAGATCCTTCAGTGCTTTGTCTTTGCTGTGGTTTACTTCTGAAGAGACCCAGAGTAAATGACAGCCCGACCAAACATTACTTCATGTGACAAGCCAAATTGTTTGGGCTGAACCAGATCTGACCAGACATTATTAAAGTGGATCAAATTAGAAGCGAGCAGTAATCAAGACTGCCTGGGGTGGTCGGGTCTCAAATTAACCCGTATTACACACGCTAAAGTTTCTGCTTTAAGGCCAATTGATGGATTATTTACCAACAGGATAATTAAATCTGCTTGAAACATTAACATACAGTGCAGTCAGAATTGACATATGGAATAGATTAATTACCATATATTATATCTGCCTATATTACAGCATGCTATAACCTATTTATTAAAGTTTATGTGCCGTTTACAAATGCTAATTCTGAGGGTTAAACTATTACTACATTATGCACCATACTGTGGATATTTAGGTGGATATTTAGTTAATACAGGGAAAACCAATCATACAAAAATCCAAAAATACCTATGTTGATGTATTGTTGTGTCACCTGACCATAAGTTGGTGTCTGACCCACAGATTTCTGCAAACACTGGGAATCTTTCCTGGTTTTGGTAGTCTGTTCTTAATTTTTTCCAGTTTGGTGTTCAGCAGTGAAACGTGCTGAGTTGGGTTGAAGGCAGTGTACTGAAACTGTGGGACTTTGGTGTATAAAAAAAAAGTCAGAGCTCAATGTAAGCTTCTCAACCTCGTTTCAAATCCAATGTGTTGGAACACGCAGGCAAGGTGAAACATTCTTGATACTTTCTGACGGTACGTTTACACAGTGCAGCAGTTAATAATAATCTCTGTTTGATATGTGTTATTTTGGTTTTGTGCCTTACACGTTTTATTATATCTTTTATTATTTGGATTTGGATTTAATGATGTATTCTTTTGCCCTTTGAATGTCTTTATTATTTATTAAAATGATCACATTTTAATACAGTGTAGCTTTGTGTTTTAATGACATTTTCAGGTTTTCTGTTTAAAAAAAAAAGAATTGTGGAGGATTTAATAGTTGCAAGCCCCTTGCATCTACATCTAGCATTAAGAAGAAACTATGGTGGCCACAAAAGGCCCGATCTATATAGAAATATGGCTATTTTCCATTCCAATTCTGCCATATTGTGTCTGTACATACAATGTTTTGGACCTCTTACATAGAACATCAACCTGTCCACAGATTTCAGCCAGTTGTCAGTGGACAGGTTGACAGAAATACGTCCATTTGGATGAACTGGACTAATTTTCATCTTCATAACTGATCGATTATTATTCATCGTCTCCAATGACCAAAGTGAAGTCAGCAAAGTCAAGTCAAATAAAGTAATTCACCTATGAATGACTAATCTGTAATTATTCTCGATTAAACTAACTCATCACAGAATTAAAATGTGCTGCAGGGTTTTAACACTGAAACAGAGGCTGAGGGGCTCCATAGGGTCGCTGCCACCCTCAGAGGAAAGAGCAAGCTTTCACCTTCATAATATGGCAATAAATCAGCCCATTAGCTATTAACCACAAGGAGACTGATTCAAGCTTTTGCCCTGCATGGGATGATTCTTACATAACCTTCCTAATGACAGCCAGCGAGATTAAACAGTGAACACTTGCATTGCATGTACAGTCCATTCAGCGACGGTGAGGGGAGCGGGGAAAGGTTACCGCATCTAATTATGAATGGTTAATTTGACCTGAATAAATTGGAATACGGCTCCTCTGGTTTACAGAAAATTGCCAAGGCAATAAATCACCCTAACGAGAGCAGGCTGATGTCTGCAAACACATTAGTCATTATTAGAAATGTGAAGTCCGGGACATGATGAGGGCTCAGACATCATCGATGCCTGGATCATTTCCGCAGACCCCATTTACCAAATAGGTGAACATTTGCTGCCCTCCATCTGTTTCTGCTGCAGGAATGTGTAGCGTCTTTTCTCCGAGCCATTAATTAGAATTCATTTACAAACACTAAAACCGAGCACAGAAGAAGGACAGTGCAGTGTGGCCAGCAGAGCTCCATTTCATTAAGAGAAACATGCATCTGATGAAAATTTACTATTATCAGTTGTTTATTTTAATCAGAAAATGGGTGCATAAAACATCCAATATATATATATATATTTATTTCTATATAGTTCTTCAATGTCTCATTCCCTACAGCTGACTTTTGGGGGATACGAAAAAGTGGAAGGGGGGATTTTCAAATCAATTAACCTCAAATTACAGTGGATCCAAAATGGCATCCAAATCTTTGTCTTTCCGAGGTGCTGGATTACTTCCCAGAAGTCTTGGCACAACACCAAGAAGCCAAGCTGCTAATGTGTTCCTCCAAAACATTCGGCTGCTCCTGTGAACTCCATCACACATCTCCCACCCTTTTTTTCCCCGAGTGCCAGTTTGGGAACATTTGAATCTGCCTTTTTTTTGTTTTGTTGTTGCATATAAAACACACACAGCTTAAAAAGCTACTGAGGCAATGGTAAGAGATGTATTACAAAATGTGCACATCTCCGTCACGTCATAACACGATGAAAGCAGGATTTTGATGAGCAAGAGGAGAGGACGCACAATTTTGTGTATCTGTCTTGAAAGTCTGTCACACATTTACAGACCAGACACAGATGCTACATGACACAGCGACATCTGTATCAGTGCTTGTATGAGTGAGTACTTGTCTGACATTACAGGGGATATTTTTGGGCTTTGATAACAAGCTGATGCCAGTTAATATTTAAATTAACTAATTTTAATCCTAAACCTGGTCCAGCTATAAAGTGCAATATGCTATTTGCTTGCAAATAACAAATGATATTATTACTAAAAATAAAAATATCATAAAGCCAAGTCAGTGATACAGCAAAGGAGACTAGAGGCAGGCTGACTTCATGAAGACAGAACAGGAACAGCAACTGAGACAGTCACTGTTAGTCACTGTTAACACGGCAGCACTGATGTTGTGTTCACTCCAAATCTCCAAACCTCATCCTGTCGAGCTGCTCTTGTACTGCTGCTGTCGTCTGCTGTAAAAATATCCCCGTGGGGATTGTTAGTCCTTGAGAGAGTCATTGTCAGTGTCTGAACAGCAGCCTGCCAGCTCAGACCTGCGAGTTCAAGTTTTCCCTAAGACACTGTCGTCTAGCTTCTGTTATGACACGACAAAGGCAAAAGAGCAAGAGCTTTTAACACGTTTCCTGGCCCATGATCTCATTTTTTTTTTTAGCTTTCAAATCCGCATGGCCACATGAAATGTAGAGCTGGCAAGTCAGTCTGAGTCTTTAGTACTCTATTATTAAGAGCACAGAGGAGCCCTGAGTGAGATTGAAATCATGACATCTATCCAACCTTTCACACGAGAGATCAGTATTGTAAATCTTTCATGACCTGAATTATGGATAATAAGTGACCCAACATGTGACCTAGATGCTTTGTTTCAGCCAGGACAGCCAACTCCAACTCATTTTTCTTCTTTTTTTTTTTTCGTCCAAAAAAGCAACAGGATGCCTGAGCCACATGAAAAGAAATAAAAGAGGTAAGGTATGAGGGTGAACAGAAAGAACGAAGAAAGAGAAGAAAAGGGAGGAAAGAGGGCCAGGACTTGGAGAGATCATGGCCATTATTTATCACGACAGTAGACCGTGACACCAACATGCTGATCAATAAACCACCATCTTAAAACCTTAACATAGCGCACAGGTATGTTTCCTAATGCAACCTTTATAGTTGCTACTTTCAACTTGCCGAACAACTAGAAATGGCATCTGTGCTCTCCAAGGAAGGCTATTAAAACATAATAACAAGTCTTTAGCTCGAACACCACCCCGTCTCTTATTGGCCATTCCTCTTATCATTGCTCATTCCTTTCTTTCCGCGATTTCCTCCCACTCGCTTTTGTGCTTAATGGTTAACTCGCACTTATGATTGTTTTGGTACTAAGAATGCCCCCATTAAGCTGGCAGGATGCCAGTTACTTCCACTATTACAGATGCTAATGACTCTCCTTGGGGAGCAGCTCCAATTCTCAATTTAAACTTCAATGAAACAGAAACAATAATAACCGCTTTATGGAAACGAGACAAAACAAACAATGTGTTCTGTGAAGTCGCGTTCGTCCCTTTGTTAACACGGACGAGACAATTTCAGCGTAAAAACTTGAAAACAGGGAGAAAATGACAAGATAGAGCGCTGCGTTAAATGAGGCGCGCCGGATTAAAGCTAATTTAGGAGGAGGAAGGAGGAACATTAAATAACTTTTGATCCATTTTGGTGATATCACATGCAAATATTGTGTGACAAGCATTCATTAAAGACAGCTCATCACATGCTTTTCTCTCTCAATCTCTCCCTTTTACGCTAACATGCCTGGACACTTACAGGTGCTAATGAAGTCGTCCTCCCCGGAGAACAGCTCTCATCTCTCAAGTACACTCCAATTAAAAAAGGAGGGGAAATAAAATAAACACTTGCTAAAACGTATTAACGTGCTCCCCTGCTTCGTGCTGCCTCCTGTGTTAAAGCACCGTCTTTTACCCCCTGGCCCTCCAAAACGCAGCTTTATTAGAGCAAATAAAAATATCTGAGAAAATGTTTTACCTGTGGTTGGAGAGCAAGGCAGAGAAAAGTAAAAAAAAAAAAAAAAAAAAAAAAAAAAAAAAAAACGTAAAAATGTCCAGTTTAGCAGTATTGAAATGTGTCTCTATGCTGTTTTGAACACATTCAGTGAGCAGAAAAATAGAAGTCCTGACCCCACAGAGCGAGTGGGGACCATCCTTTCCAACAGCACACGCTGCATGTGTCCATGCATAAATACAGCAGGAGCACAGAAACTCAGTACTTCCGCGCTTTGCACCTCAACAAATAACTCTTAAAATGCAATTTAAAGCAACACCATGGAAGTTTTCTACCATGAAATGACAGATTTGAAATCATTGTGATGCTACACTGGACTTCAATCAGGTGAACGGTGTCTCCGTCATTCCCACTCTGCTCCCTGTACACAGCCCGCACAGTGTCAACTCTGTGTATCTCCCGCAAGAAGTATTTAACGCTTTACGGCACACACTACCGACTGATTTGATTTGGTGAATGAATCATATTTCTCTAATGTCCGACACCTATTAACCTGTAACTGCCTAGAAGCGTCCGCTTCTTTGCCCTGGCTAGCTTGACTTTTGACTCCTTCATCTCCTCAAAATGTTTTCAAATGTGCTTCAGGGTTACGGTGATAATATCGGTCATGACTTCACTATCCTTCAAAAAAATGGCCTAATTGGTATTGGGTCAGTGCATTTCAGAGACACACATCTGATCCTGCATTTTGAACAGTATTAGCGTCATTTCCAATACTGGATCCAAAGAACTACAAATACCAACAGAGAATGTGCCACGTTATGGAAACAATGCCATTACATGATGTGATTAATAACGCTGCTTAATAACCCAGCTACAAAAACGAGATGAACTTGAATACATGCTTCATAGGCAGATATGACACAAATGCTAAAATTCAAATGTGAAGCTTTTCCTTTCACAAGTTAGAGCTATCGAGATTGACTCCTTACAATTTAAATCAGCTGCTGTGGCTGTTGATAATATCCAGTTATAAGCTTTTCTGAGAGACAAGAATGACTGTCCTTCATAGTGTGTCTCGCCAGCTATCACTGGTCCACTGCAGGTCCTTTGTTGAGTCACTGCCACAACTTGTGTCAGCTGTTCTCAGGTCCAGAGGTGGTCCACTGCAGTACTAAACAGGGTCTCCAGCACTCTGCTCCACTATATTTCAGAAGCGTCACATTGTGGATCATGTGCCTGTGCGCCTACATGTTCAGACATGTAGATGACAGACGGTGAGCAGGGTAATCTGTGGAGAAAGCAGCCCATTAGCTGAGCTAACCTTGAAAGTATCTAGGAGGTGGCGAGGCCGGAGCAAGCCAACAACACCCCTGCAGGGAGAGGCTGAACATCCTTCCTGCACAGGCTGTGGAAATTCAATTACAGCCTAATGAAGAGTGAGCTGCCCTCCATTCACCATCACCACTCTCTCCTCACGCCTCCTCCTTCCCTCCCTCCCTCGTTTCACTCAGCTGAAGCTTATCATGGACTGTAGCTGGGCAGGTTAGCGGGTATAACTAGTTACATTGACACTCTCTGCCTTCCTTGATCCAGTCATTATTACACTGCATTCCTTTCCTGTTGATCCTGTTTCCTCCTTTGAGCACTGCAGCCTGTTTAGTCTGTTTTCCTTAAAGGTGAATAGTATATGGTTTAAGACGGGCGGGGCAACAGAAAGGAGTCGCACATCTGGGTACTGTGTGATTGCCTCAATGCAAATGCAGAGGTCTTTGCCAGTTTAAAGGCTGTGTAAAGTAAGTATAAATAAATGTTCTGAGGAGAAAGTCTTATTAACCACCCAGTCAAACGTTGAAAACATGTCACATGAGTTCAGAAAATGACATAACTAACTTTGAAAAACTCTGAGCGAGATGTTTGACGTGGCCTCAGCGTGTCATCGAGCCACCTTTTAGGACCGCCCATAAAATCCTGGACTGAAAACTGGTGAAAAACCTTTCTTTTCACATGTTTACCAACATATCTGAGGTATTTTGAAAGAAATCTCACTTTACTTTAATAGCATAAAATAGCAATCCCATTTTATTGCTTCTTAGCCGTTAGTCAGTCAGGCAAACAATGATCTAGCATTGGAACTGACCTCTCTATATAGAAAGAAGTAAATAAATGGGGGGTTGATGTGAGTCTCATCATCACTCTCATCATTAACTAGCCTGCAATGAGGTCTTAGCCACAGACGTACAAACATTGACTGGCTGGGTCTCACAGTTTACCATTTTCATCCTCTCTGCGGATGGCTCCCTCAAAGGTCAACTCTGTAAAGACAGCTTGCTATTTTGCTACAGCATTATCTGAACAAAGTTGCTTAGATAACTAAGTGGAGTTGCTTCAACCCTGCAAGCAAACCCATCAATGAATTGATTCTCACAGGAGATTTTCCAGTCAGATGTGTATAACAATGTATTAACACGATTATTTTTTAATTACTATTATTTTTTGGGATAATATATGCCCGAAGAATGTGTGGTCGCTTACATGATGTAAAAAAAAGAGGAATATAAAAGAAGACCATAACATCAAAATGAGGGGTGTTTGTTTTCATCATCATGACAGCCTTTTTGCCAAATTGGTATTTTTCACTTGTCCTGCTGCCAAGATGGCAATCCATTTCTTTAATGCTTACTCAGACTGCATCGTGAGTAAGATAATCTGGTTATGGTGTCATTTGTTTGCCAGGAACTGACATGCTCATTTTTAGGCTCCAGACTCAACACTTTCCATCACAAGCTAAAAGAAAGAATGGAGCCACTGATAATATGTGTGGTGATAAACATTTCTGTTGGCTCTAATTATCCGTTTCATTCATTCCATTGTTGAAGTTTGAGATTTGTGTCTATTTCACCATCAGCTGTGCCAGAGATCTTAGGCACAGATGCGGGTTGACAAAAAGTCATGAATTCAATTCGTAGCATCCACCTCACCTCTCTGTCTTTCCCATTATCGCTTCCTCCCTCCCATCTCTGAATGTTGTTTCATGCCTCTTGATTACTCCATTTCTCACTCTATGACTACATTTAATGCTCCTGCCCATTCATCACCTGCCTCCACGCTGAACTGTGCTTTCATTCTTCCTGCCAAAACATGATAGCCGCCATTAAAAACATGTCATACCGTCTCAGATGTCTGGAAATTGACAAACGAGTACAGAACTAATTACTGGAAAAAACTAATTGGAAAAAAAGAAAAAAAAACTCACAAATATTTCAGAGCAGAATCTATCTTGTTCAATTTATTCTATACTAATATTTTAGCGTTTCCCAAATAAGATATTCTCACGTTTTTCCAGACGGTTGTCTAATTGATCCCATCGGGCACTGGACAGGCGGCTGAATAATTGTGTAATCAATCTCGACTTTGTGACAGGTTTCCATCGCGGGAGGTGACGCTGCAGTGAGGCTCGGTGGTCCGGCTGAGAGGGATCGTCTCTGTCACGGACCACAGTTAACCATGATGGATACATACGGGCTCACACCGTCCCCGCTTTAATAAAACTCCACTATGAAGATGTTTAAGTCCAATAACATGCCAGAGATGAGATATGAAAGGAAAATATGAAGCTGCCCTTTGGATGACAAAATGTTGTTGTTGTTTTTTTTTTAGCAAAGTGTTTTTTACTTTTCTTTAATAACACAGAAGCATTAATGATATCTAATCTAGCCATACTTTGCCCTGAGTGGGTAAAAGACGATGAGAGAGCAGGACTCTTATAGCGTCCTCACTGCGTGATTCAAAATGTCATACATGGGCAAAAACACACCGAATGTGGTTCTTGCAGACGTGCTGGAATTTACAGCTGAGATTGTCGGATAGAAAACCTTACCAACAAAGGAAGCTGCTAGACTATAAACCAAAACAAGTAAAAGATACTGACACGAGAGCCGCCAACTGTGCCAGTTTTACTCACATTGGCATGTTTGGTGGAAACTTTTAAGAGCTTATCTTGTCTTTATTCTTTAGATCAAAGGGTAACATGAGAGTAATAACCAGTAAAGCTGTGGGCTGAAAGACACTAAAATGCTCCGCAGATCCGTCCGGGGATCGTTTCTGTCGGTTCATCAGGAGCAACAGTTTTCACTTTACATGTAGTCGTTTCATCCACTAATACAAAAATATCAGCGCAGCTTTAAGGGGTAAAGAGGCTATTTCATGGTCTATGGTAGTTAATAGGTAGTGTTTTCTTTAATCTATAAACTATTTACTGTGCTTAATCCTTCACAGCTGCCGGCATCCTCTTCTCATGATGTCAACCAGGTGTACTCTACTTAGTAATGAACCTCGGGCGTGCCACAGCAGCTCATCCGAGGAGATTCCCTTTTATCTGGAGAAGAAAGGTTTCATTTTGAGGCTTCTGTGGGAGGAAAAATTGGTCCCTCTGCCTTTTCTGTGACGGATTTCTATGGATTTCTTTATGATTGTTGAATGTCAGACGAAATAGAACACAAAACAAAACAAGAGAAAACAACACTTTCTCTTTGATTGAAGGACTCACAGTGAAACCTGACATTTACTGCTGTCAACAACCTTCCACTGAGTAAAAGCAAAGTGAATAACAGCACAGATTAGCAGGGAGAACAAAAGTTAGGTCAGTAACATGACAGCCGACAATCCCAGCAGTCAGTGAAACTGACGGGGAAGTCAGATTTATGAGCTTTGTTGATGTGATCCCTGGAAAAAGGTGAATATCACACCCACCTATTTGGACTGCAACTGTTGAAAATTTCCAGGACTCGACTGATATATCAGCATGGCCAATATGCCATGGTTCGTGTATTACCCACAATACCAGCACAAAAACTACGCAATGCACCGCTGTGGACGGGGGCAGCCACAAAGGTTAATATAGGTCTAATTGTATGTTCAATTTAGAATATTTCCACCTCTTTGTAGACAGGAAACTCAAGTCTTATGTATATCGATTTATGCCTGTCTTCAAACCCACCAGGCACCACTAACAAAAAAATGTATTTTACCTCACAGAATACAGGAGTTGTTAATCCATCACTGTCTCGATCAGTGAGTTAGAAAGGGCTGTCTGACAGCAAGGTAAAGCGGTGAAATTATTCTAAATATAGCGTACACTCAGACTGACACTGATTTTTTATGTGTCTAAAATACTCTTTGCCGCTGCCTCCATCGACAGCAGTGTATTACTTATCTTCCCTCCTGTCCTGCTTCTTCAAACTGGTGACTAATGTTTACTGTAGGTAATACACTGACTATGAATATGTACGTCACACAACAACAAATAACCAGAACTACTCATTTAAACCAAATTGGATACAGACAAACTCAGGTCACAGAAGGAAGTTAAAAAGCAGCCATTACTCTGCTACATGGAATCAATTTTCACTTTAATTCATTACCAATATATACTCATGTTTATATTCAGAGTGGCATGCCGACAGGCCGGAGGACAGTGTTCACCTGTGGTGAGTCGCTGATCTCTCGCTGACTGACGGTACATCTTGTTACTTATTAAAGGATGGAACCATGCACAAATAAACTACTTTGGGGGAGGACGAGTCAGCTGTTTTTGCTTCTGTAGAAGTTCCCATGAAACGGAAAGAGTGCTACTTGCTTCCTCATATTAATGCGTTGTCGTGAACGGGTGATTAAAGTAGTCAAAAGCAGAGTACGCTTTACAGCCTCACCTCTATGCTACGCTATGAGCTAGTGTCAGTAAACCTGGCTGGATCTGGCATCGAAGACAAAGCTCCAAAGACCAATGGTGGTCATTTTGGCAGGAATACAGCAGCCTAACGAGGTGGTTTTCATCCTGAGTTTGGCTCCTGGCATCTTGGGAGTAAGTCAGTTTGGTTCGCTGCATGGCTGCTTAGCATTCTTTCCCTCGGGAAAGTCTGTAAACTACGATGGTAGTGTAATATTATCTTTGTTGTCTCAGAGGCTGTATTTGATCTTGGTCCACTTTAGTTGCCTGCTCAGTTAGTAGCAGGTAATTATAAGTCAGCTAGAGGTTTCTGTCCGCCAAGAAAGTCGCATAGAGTTGAAGCTGAGCAATCGGAAAACATCAGCAGCAAATATATTCTGTGTAAAATATGATCCAGTTCCATCAAAATCACTGAATAAAGTAATCAGTAAGACTGGGCCATGGATACATGCAGCAGCCCTCGAAATCACTCTCAGACTCAGACTGTGGTTTAGAAATACCCCAAAAATAACTCACAAGTGATGACTTTTTGTCATTGTTATAGAAATGGCAAAGAAAAACAAACCATTAGAAATAAATTTGAAAACTCTGTCTCGCACATACTGGACACACACACACAGTAAAAGGTGATAAAAGAGAAGCACAAACAAGAAGAGATGTCGAGAGATGAAACAGGGCGTCGGCGCGTAGATGGGAGGCACTAAAGATAAGAGGCGTCAAGAAAAGACGGGAAAGGAAACAGGGAGAGACAAAGAAAGGGATTACAGACAGGAAGGGGCAAAAAAAACAAAGAGAAAAGAAGCGAGAAAGAGAGGAAGGGAAGAAAGGAGACATTAACAAAGATGATGAGGGGAAGAGAGAGGAGATAAAAACAGCAGGTTTCAGTGTTTGCATGTTGTCGGTGAGTCACTGCTCAGCCTGACTGAACTTCTTCGACGACACAGAGGTGAGCGTGGGCGAGAGGCAGTGAGAAAGACAGAGCGAGGAAGTGCATGGACTTAGAGAGCGAGCTGGGACTGAGACCATTTTACACTAACAAGGTGATGCCTATTCAAAAAACAGATGAATATGGATGTAAATATTACCAGATGTAATTTTGGTATTCACACACTCGTGGGAGGAAGAGGAAATTAAAATCATAATTGGCTGAGATTTTTCTCCAAACATTATTGCTGCAAAAGCGCAAGAACAGCTTGTGTAGAGGAGGGTGTAAACCTTTCTGACTCTGGACAGATTGAATTTCAAAATTATAAATATTGTGCCACAGTTCAAAAAAGAAAAAAAAAAGTTTCAAGGTGTCTTTTTACTCTGCAGCCTGGCTATGTGTTGCTGTGCTGAAGGCACCTATCTGCAAACCCTGACTGTACTTTACTTTAAAGCACTTTCTCCTGGAGAAAGCCGATTTCTTGGTTCACTAAAAATGAAAATGACACTAGGTAGTTTCCAAAAAAATAGTTTCCTCCGCAGAAGATCCAAATGACCCAACAAAAAATGTAAAAAAAAAAGATAGAAATAACAGTAATGTCGGAATAAGAAACCTGAGTATGGTGGGAAGACACATGACAACAGTAGAGCTGATTAGAAATATGATCTGGGCATGGCGACTGATTGGACGACATGTCCTCACTGCTAACTTGCCAAAAACGGCAGCTTGATCAGTGGCCTTACACTTCAAACTAGGACGATAGTGTTAGTTCTGCACATGTGGGACTCCCCAGTCAAGTTAGCGATACTAAATATGCAAGGTCCAGCTAGGCTTTCAAAAAAAAAAAACAGCTCGCTGAAAAGCATTTCACATTTTATAAGTTTGAACGATCACAGTTTGGTTAGGAACAAAAACTACTTGTGGGTTTGGGTTACGCAATAATGTAATGTAACGTCGGTTGTGCAGGTCATTTACCATTTATGTTAGAAAGAAGTCAAAGTTGAGTTTTGGTTTCACACAGATCGCAGATTTGTCTCCTGGCTGAAAGTCTGGTGTTTGACCCATGCTCTGCACTACATCCACCTCCATTTGCAGTCTTTCTCGCTTTTTATACTACATCACCTGACGTGACCTGATCTCTCCATCCAACCTCTCACCCAAACCTAGTCCTTATTTTGGACATATAATAAAATAAAATAAATTAATAATAATTAGCAGCAGTGTGCTGTCTCTGCGTTTACTTGTTGTTCAGTATATGCCCCTTTATGGCTGATAAATAAATAAATAAATAAATGAATAATAATAATTGTAATGTTGTATTTTCATTTCCAGCTTTACTGACCTGCTGCAAGTCGATTTTACATTTCCAGGCTAACAGAGTGACTCAATATTAAATTTTGCAAAAAAAGTTTTATTCCCAAATATTTAATGTATGAATAAAGTCAGAAATAATGAGGACCTAACTGTTATTTATAATTTCAAATTTAAAACATGCAATAAACCTAAAGCAGATGGGCAGTTTATGTGCGTTCCACACACGGGAAACGTTGAGTTCAACACTGTTTTTAAGCAGCAGTTATTTCTTCAGTTTGTTCTTCAGTTTGTTCTTCCATTTAAAGTAGACCTAAGCTTTACAGAGACTTTACTCTTTGTCATGTTGGAAGAAGCAGCAGCGTACTGCCGACTGCAGAGTGGAAAGGAATAGAGAAGCAGGGCACAGTGGGGAACAAACAAATATAGAGACTCCCAATGAAAGCCATCTGACCCCCGCCTTGAATTTGATGATCCTTGACTTACAAAGATCCCCAACTGACACAGGCGAAGCTCCTCACAGCTCATACTCATACTGTTCTTTGTGTTTCTCAGACACTATCTTCACCTAAAAACACAGTTTATATTTAGCATGATATGATGAGAAACAGACCACAATCCACCCGAAGCTTTTCTGAACCCCATAGAGAAAAGTTCACCGCTTATATATAAAAAAAAAAAACACACAAAGTAAACTACAGTACAGTGTAGCAAGCATACAGACGAACACAAATCATCAGGTATCCTTTGTGTCAAATATGAACAGTAGAATTAATTCTGATTTCAAAAAGGATAGTTGAGTCTCACTGCAGCGAGGCTCTGATTACACAACATAGAAACTGGATATTAATTAGCACCTCAGAAAGTATAACTACACTTGAAAGTGACTCATCGAATAAAAGCACTCATCACTTGTTTTTCTTTTTTATGTCGACTGTGAAGTACCAAAACAAGACAGCATCGGTTAATGTAGCATCGGTATTAGTGCAAGTAAGCAGCAGAGAGATTCGCACGCATCGAGAAACGTGACTGAGAAGGTTTGAACCTCGCACTTTAACACGCTGCGGGTCCTATTTTTGTGGTGAGGCAACGACCGGTACCTTGAAATTCTTTTGCCCGTGTTTGTGGTATGTGAATGTGAGTGTGAATACTTCCAGCCCCACCCTGATAAGGATAAGCGGTTATAGAAAATGAATGGATGTTTGTGGTATTCTGGTGCTCAGTGTAGAGTTCACAGGTGGGAGGGTTATTCAATAGTGGCAGCAGAAAGTGAGTTGGTAGGGCTGGGTATCGGTACTCGATACTTTTCGGTATGAACCAAAACAACCCGGTACCAAGTAGTATTGAAACTGCGCCTGTCAGATGATACCTGCATTCGGTTCTTTTTATACCCAGATCAAGAAAAAAATTACTGTTTCTATGGTTTTGCTCGCAGCCAATCACCACAAGTGTGTCGATTCAATGCGCCGTGTGATTGGTCCACCAATAGTTTGTATGGCGGTAAAGTGTGTTCAAGCAGCGCCGAGTTGGCTGGTTATCATTACGATATGCCGGTGACATTCACGGAACCGTTTTCTTTCTTTTCGCATGATTAATATCGAGTTAAGATGAAAAAAAGTATCATATGAAGCAATCAGTTGGTATCGGTAATGTTTTAAGGGAACTGGTTTCGGTACTGGTATCGAAAACATTTTAAACGATACCCAGCCCTATGAGTTGGTGGTACTTTGGTAGAAGAGGTGTTTTAAAAAGTTATGCTGAGAATAGAGACATGATTTTGTCAACAAGAGCCAAATAAATTGTTACGGAAAATGTGCAAAAATGAGAGTGCAGTCTTCCACCAAGGTTTTGAGGATGTCGAAGGTGCCTCTTTTGTTTAGTTGTATATTTATTTCTTAGAATCCAGATCATTTTGCTACAAACACTGGTGTTCATGTAAGTAAGGCCAGTCATTTTTCCTGTAATCCTGCTGAAAACATACACTGGCAGAGGTAACTAAACACAACCAGTAGATGTGTTTAAATGTTGGACAAAATGTCAGTTGAATTTATCAATAAATAAATAAATACAAGTGATTCTCACGGTATCTGTTGTCCACGGCTGCTTTATAAAAAGCTTCTCCGCCAGTTCATTAAATCCCTGCAGCCATCTGAAGACAGCAGGACAGATACGTAGATAAATCTGCAGCCTGTCATTACACACGGCCGACTGGTGTCCTTGATTAAATCGCATGCAAATGACACAGGCTGCTACACAAAACACACACTTCTGCACAGCAGACTAGTCAACAACTCAATATTCTACCTGCTTATGAGGCAGACATCAGATTACAGAGACTCTTTAGTCTTGTGGCACAGCAGCTTTTACAGTTTTTAATCAAACGCTCCCGCATCATGAATACACTGCAATACAGCGAGGTTATGATTGGAAATCATGTTGGATTCATGCAAACATATAAAATTCTAATTTGCTCAGGTATTATTATCACCTTGTGTCACTGTGGTTGGCTCAGCTGTTTCAGGACGAATGGCTGAGAGCGTATTTATCAATCAGTGGACAATCTCAAATGACCTCGCCGAGCCCTTCTGCACTTTGAACTGCTGCACATACATGAACCAAAACAACAGTCCGTGGCAAAAACACACGACTGAAATACACGATCATCTAAATGTCTTTTCTCCTCTCTGTCTCATCATATATATATTTTTAGAGCAATATTTAATACCAAAGGAAATGGAAAAGAGAACAGGAAATTACGCTTCACACAGCGGCTGTGAACCAGCCTTAATGATGAATATCTTGTTCTCTCCTCCACTCAGACCCCGGCGATAATATTGCACTTGTCCCCCCCGATTTATTATGTAAGGGTTCAAAGTCGTACATTAACTCCAGAGTTCAAACTGATTAAGCCAGGCCCGTGTGAGAATACCGATCCACGCCAGAAAGCGGATTTCTCTCCATCGCTAATGCTACCGGGGGTCACACGATGCCCTCATCATCACCATCTGCTCAGAGGTTACCGCGCTCTTCGGCTCCAATATGATTTTCATGTAGCCCGTGTGGAAGCTCGAGGCTTTGCGTTGAAAAATAATCTACAAGTCTCAGTTCAGGAATAAAAATACAAACCCAAAAAAAAAATGAATCATATCCCAGCAGAACCAAAGTTCACACACTCAAGAGGAGAGCGATGAGCTTTGTGATGCTAGATGCTCTCGGGTCTTGATAATAAATGGCCGACTGGGCCGGTGCCACAACACATTGCTGAAACACTGACTCATAAGTGCGTGTGTGTTTGTGTTATTTCTCCTTCTGTCTGCTTATGAAAAAAAAAAAAAAAAACCTCTTGAGAAGTAATTTTGGCTTCTGCAGGAGCTGGCTGATGCTTTTGTTTTCTGATTATTTGTGTCACTAACACTTGCAAACAAATAACACAGTGGTATATGTAAGAGAAAGACGGAGGAAGAAGATGCCACGGTACACTTCAAGTCTCACTTATTACTGGCAAGCCAGTACTGACTGCAGCAGTGCTCATGTATCTGTGTGTGCACAGTGGCGCAGGTGTGTTTTCCGACCAGTGGTGTGTGTCAGTGTGTGCCCTCGGTACCTTTGTCGCTGAAGTCGTCGACCAGGATGACTTCTGCTATGAGCTGTGGAGGAGAGCGGTTGAGCACGCTGTGAACGGTCCTCAGCAGCGACGACCAGCCTTCGTTGTGGAACGGGATGATGATGCTGGTGTTGGGCAGCTTCTCTGCATACAGCTTCTGTTTACAGCTGCGCAAACACAGGAAACCAGATGAAGAAATGAAAGAGAGAAGTCGACCAGAGTGAATTACACCTGCTTTAAAAAAAACATCCATATTATTAGCCACGCTATGTGGTGTGGCTCAAGGCGTTCAGTCCAACATCCTGGTCCAGACTGAACTGTAAATAACTGTTACACACACAGAAGTTTAATTTCTATTGTTAAAAAGAAACGATTGTTTTATGACAGAACTGTCATAAAAATGCGCGAGGCACTATCCAGAGCAGTCACAGTTTTTACACTGTGTACCATCTCAGAAAGTAATAGGCTCTCCAAGTACCACCATTATGTCAGATGTTAAAATACAGCAGTGTTCAGCTACAGACATAGTTTGAGAACCAGTGATCTAGAGCCTGTGTTTGGGTTGGGAACTTGCAGGTGAGGCCACTGGGAGATCACACGACTAAGCATATTCAGTGGGCCTGGAAGTTAGAAGTCTAATTCCTTTTGGGTTGAATAGTTACCATCCATTCAGTATCTGCTTCTATTATTCAGCTGTGCTCTACTGTAGATACATTGTATGTTGGTTTCAGTTTGGCTGTATAGTCTTCCTCATAATAACAGACACAAGCCTTTTCTTCAGCGTACCGCAGCTCGCTCAACCAGCTCCACCCGAACAACGCGTTGCTCTTTTAATAAGATGTAATGAAGCATACCACCTGCTGGCTTGCCCTTCCATCTCTTCCTCTTTTCCCTTTCTGAGAAGTCGGAGAGGGATCTGTAGAGACAGTAATTATCTCTGAGTCTCTCAGGCCTGTCTGGCTGCCTGAAACTCTCTCTCTCTCTTTCTGCATCTCTATCTCTATCATGTCATTCAGTCAGTGAGGGAGAGTGAAATGAATGCAGTTGGGAGGTCTCGGTCCACTGAGGACTGATCTGGCACTTGGCTGTCAGACACCTGTCAATCTGCTGTCACGTTGACCAATCAAACAAACACCCCTGCTCCCTTGCATAATCCAGCTCACCCTGTCTGGCCTGTGTGAAGCGTATGGGTCTTAGTATGGAGGTGTTGGAGCTCCAGAACGTCCATGACACCACTTTGTGGTTAGAGGATTTCAATGCTGGACTCAGTCGTCCTTTACTTGTATGGTCAGACTTTAAATTGCCAAGAGCTGAACTTCAATTAAAATCCATTGCTCAAAAAGATGCTGCTAATGTTTGCCTCCTGTAACCCTGAGAAGCTACTAATCAAGGATTATTATTAAAGACAATAGCACTGGTTGCAAAAGACATATCCAACATGTTATACAATAGAAATCACAAAACATAGGTTGTAATTATATCTATCGCCTGCTTATAATTGTTGCAATAGAAGATGAATATTTTTTAGGAACTTAAACATGGATAATCATGTTTAGTTTTTTTTTTATATATAATAATATATTATGTTAAATTGTGTTCATTGACTTTCTCATTTCAGATGAAGAGGCATTATCTGTTGGAACAGTCGTGCACATTCAACATACAGTGGGTACGGAAAGTATTCAGACTCCTTAAAATTCGTTTTTTCTTTTTTTTAAAATTTGCAAAAATTTCTACATTTCTGTTTTTTTCTGTCAAGATGGGGTGATGAGTGTATATCAATGAGAAATAAAATGAACTTTTTTGATTTTAGCAAATGGCTGCAATGAAACAAAGAGTGAAAAATTGAAAGGGGTCTGTAAACTTTCTGTACTCACTGTATTCAAAATGCTTTGTTACTGCAATCATGAACAAAACACCTCCAAATAGCAGTGTGAGTGATCCAAAATCAAACATAAACTGATCAGTTTTTCTTTGTAAAGTTCTACATCCAGCAGCTCAACCTCTAAAATGACCCTCTAATTATCTGCTCAGGCTAATTTTAAGCTTAATGTCTGGACATATCTCCCTGTGCTCCTATGGATTCTCTCTTAACATTAGTGCTACGCTGAAAGAAAAAGGGACAATAAATATACACATAACTTTAATTCACCCACAGAATCTTTCAGAGGAAATGTTCCTTCCAAAAGGCGTGGACGTTATTAAGGAGTTTACAAAATTTAAAGAGTAACATCAATATCTGTTTCAACATGCAGCAATTGTCCAGTGTTTTGTGTTTAAGTGGCTAATGGGATATTGATTACTGAGTACAGCTGGCAACAGCACACCATACAGACTACAAGGTAATCCAGTTGTGTACTGTTATAATACAGAGCGTTTTTGCCAATGACAGATTTTTATTTAGGCAAGGTGTCTGACAACATTATGGAAAAGGAACCTACTGAGGTAGATCTCTTTATTTCTGAGACTGATTTCGTTAAACCAGAAACAGTCATATATTGCTCTCCTAAAACCGACCGGACTCCATTAACAAAAACAGTTTTTTCACTTCACAGATCTTATAAACATTGTTGGGAACAGTGAAAATACAAACCAAGATGGTTTTCGGTGAGTTTTATTTTCAATGATGTGTTGTTGCTGTCATGATAATGTTGGATATTAAATTGTTGCGTTGTCAGTAGAGTCTGGTGGCTTTGAGGAGAGTGATGTACGACCGTTTCTGGTTAAGCAAAAACAATCTTACTTCTGTCTATATGTCTATATAGGGTATTTTTCTTTGTCGGATACTTTTTAAAATTCGCCACTAAGCCTGTTAGTGGCAAAAACATGATGTACTCACACACAAAACATCGGGAAATATTTTTCATGTATATTAAGTTTGAAAAATTCCCTTTAACTCTGTTCCTGTAACAGCTTTGAGAATATACAAATATATAAATATACGGAATACTTTTTTCATGTAATCATTTCAGATACTGTGCTGCAGTGTTTGTCGATTAGTGAGGAATAGATATATGTCTGAAAGGAAAACATGTTTTCTTGTGCAGGAGCTATATATAATAGATGTGAGGCATTATGTGACACAGCATGAGGAATCCTTGAGAGACAACATATAAAAACTATTCGCCACATGAAAGTGAAGCCCGGGTCAAAAGAGACGGAAAACGTTGAAGGCTGATCTGTGATCTGTGAATCGGGTTAGCAGGTCTGAAGCTGTTTTGTAGACAATATTTATAGTGTTGCTGGTGTGTTTATTTTCAGCATTTTATTCTTTAATGAGTCAGAGGAGAGCTGGACGAAGCCCAGCAGTCTGTACTGTCGCCACGGGTCCATATGGCTCATCATGCCTCTACAGCATCTGTTCTTTGACAGTTTAATCTGCTGCATGTTGAGTTTAATGTATACCTCCTCCATGCCTCAGGTCTACATTAGGGTTAGGGTTAAGTCTAAAAGAGCGATAGTGGTTAGGGATGCTTACTGAAACCCAGTGTTTAATGGGATCTGGGGCTAAACCATAGTATCAAAAACCACCTAGAAGTCTGACCTTCTGTCTGAGAGAAATAAACACTAATCAAACAATTTAACATACAGGCAAAGAAATGCAGTTTTCAACTGTTCAGTTATTTTTAGGTATGTTACATTTGCCAGCAGCCTAGACCTACTGACTGACTGATTGTTTACCTATAAATATGGTGTATCATCTGAACGGTTAATCAGAAATTCACAGTTTTATGGCACCCAGAGCATCTGAACACAGAGCCAGACCAATGGAGGGGTCTTGTCAGATTTACAATGCTAGTTTACTGTGCTACAATAAGTGTTTGAAGTAAACAGGTTGAGTGAGATCATTTATAAACCTACTGTGGTGTTTTGTTTGCCATTAAATTAACTTTCTTACTTCATTCATGTTCTCCAGAAGGTGAGGCATTTCTATGTTTTATTCCATGACTAGCTTTTTGCAAATTCCAACCTCGAGCGTCAACATTGCACACTAGATATCCCACAGTATATGAGACAAGGGTCCAGGGTGTTTACTAATAACATTCATGCTCCCAGGTTGATGAACCCAATGGATTTTAAGAACCCTATGACCTTCCCTCTAACCCAGAAGATTAGAAAAATCATCAATGTATCAATTATTCCATTCCATTCATATTGTGGCGTACAATTACCATGGCAGAATGTCCAAGAGGCTTCACCTGGGTTCGCTTCACTGTTCTACTTTCCCCGATGGAAAATAACACATCTATCATCAGTTCTTTACACCTTGTGCAGATGAGGGGGGGGCATCAATGACACCGATAATTGCTGTCAAGAACACCGTTTATGAGAACATAGGTGTTGTGTTGTGTGTAATCAGCTTCTGTCAGTGTAAAGCTACATCTCTCCTCTGAATAGACTGGGCAGGCTGATAATTACAACAATTGTTCCAAACAGTGCTCATTGTAATGAGCTGGGACAGAGCCGGCATGGAAAATAAAAGGTGTGAACGCAGTCGAGCTAGGGCAGGATTGTCCACCATCATCCATTCACAACTGGAGGAAGAGGCTAAGGGGGGTGGCAATGCAGTCACTAATAGTGCACAATTTACATTTGAAGGGTGAATTCATTATTTGGTTCAGATCTTTCATATCTGATGCTTTAAATGTCTGGAGGGCAGAAATACAACGTTAGCGTTGTTTTTAGGTCATTCTGAACATTTTTTGTTTTTTTTAGAGCTCAGACCAAGATGTTTTTGTGCACAGGTTCATTAATTAAACATTCATGCTGTGTGGCTATGTAAGTCAAATTTTAAAAAATCAAATTTTAGACTTTCGCTCTCGAGTCTCACAGTATTCGTCTCCAAATGTACAGCCCTAGAGACAATTCTAAATTTGTTTGGCAATTTGAGATTGACCGAGACAAGCCCTTTGCATGCATGAAGCAGGCGTGCCTGCATTTATCTCTCACGATCCAAATTCATAAATTAACAGCTGTCTCTTGACATCATCAGGAAACCATGAATTGTATCAGCTATTTCACTCTCATCAGATCTAAAACAGATTTCCCTGGGACAATTTTGCACTCGAGCTGGCCTTTCATCTAAAAGTCAACCTTATTTGGAGGGAAAACAACCATCTGCCACGAAAGCCTGGGAGTCTGCTGGTTTTCAATCCAACCAAGGAGTGCACCAGGTGATTCATTTTTCCTCTCCAGTTGATGGAGTGCCAATCTGTGAAATAACTTGCTGCGGTCTTTGGCCAGAATGAAAACCTGCAGACTCTTGGCCCTGCGAGGCCTATTCCTGCCCCCTATTCAGATGAAAATGCTCACACAAACACAGATGATTTATTTTTTTTTCGTAGAAAAATGGCAGTATTGCCCGAGGTTACTCAGCACTTAACTGGAAATGTTAAAAGGAAGCATTTTTCTGTCAGGTCCCCATTGCACAGTACATAAAAATGACCAATGCGGCAGATCGAGATGGGATGAAAATCATCAACAGGGTCTAAATTCCTATCTATAATTTATTGAGTAATACAATCTAATCTCAAACCTTATGACAAATCATTTATGGTGATAGAGTTATAGTTGAAAATGAGGCAAAACAACTTGTTTTTGTAGATAAATTCTAAGCAGTCCAGCAATATTTAGAGTTAGTATATATTATAGCATCTATCGCTGTAGTTGCATAATGAAATCCACCAGTGGACAGCTCTACCGATGTTAATGAACCTAAGATGCATTGAGATCCAATCACTCAGAACACATTCAGAGGTGGTCTGGTCAGCAAGTGGCCACAATCTTTTAGCAGTGTGTATACAAAGTGTCCTTGGCCACACTGAAGAACCGCCTACTCAACTGACATCCTCTAAGTACACACAGGACATGCTGTCTGATTGCCATTTGCTTCACTGTTATGCAAATGGCATGTTTGTGCTCTCTTACAGCAGATGTTTGTGGACACACTGTCTGCTTCAGCTGATTTTGACAATAAATCATGACGTGGAACGTATTTGAAGTTCTGTTGTTTGCTTCCCAGGAAATTGTTGAAACTGGCCACACCTAATAGTTTATTTTGCTGTCACTCCTCCTTAGACACACACACACACACACACACACACACACACACACAGAGGACTCACTTTGGATGGCGGATGTCAGGGACCGAGCGGTTGAGGGAGATCCGGTCACTGACGTAAATGTTGAAGCCGTTCTCCCTGTATGCCTGGTCGACCCGGTCAGCATCAGTCAGGGGAAACGGCTTGCCCTGTTCACCATTACCTGCGTCAAAACACACGAATATTTCACTGTCAAGACATATGCAAGAACTCAGACAATCAATTCCACCACACTGTATCTCCTCTGCAGCTACACGTATAGTACAGAGATCAGAAGTTTCCTGCTTTCATGTCGATAAGATAACGGGCATTGTCGTTTAACATTTCTGCCCCGGTGGAAATCCCCAGTGACGATTGAATACACGAGCAGCACGCGTCAATCTACACAGAGCACCTCAAGCAGGCGGAAGCCAGACACAGAAAAGGAATCCAGTGGATTTTCAAAATAAAATACCCAGTGCAAACTGCCAGTCATAAAAACAGACAAAAGCAAAACTAATTAACTACGTAGCATATTTACACATGTAGAAGCATATTTACAAGAACATACTCCGGGAAAATGGCCAAATCTGAGCAAGTAAACAAAGTCTGGCAGGCTAAACGCTCTCTTCTGAAACTCTGGTGGGGTTTGAAGTCGTGTGCAGGACGGACCAAAATCGCCAGAGACGTGTGCAGTGGGGTTTCGGCCAATGCCGATTTTCAGCCGATGCATCCCTTCCACAAATCCATTGAGCAGTTAAGCTTAAAATATTTCCAGGAACCTTTTGGGCAGCTTGGATCAAATTTTATTAGCCGCTTCCCCTGTCTTTGTAAATAATTGACA
Source organism: Collichthys lucidus (assembly GCA_004119915.2). Taxonomy (NCBI): domain Eukaryota; kingdom Metazoa; phylum Chordata; class Actinopteri; family Sciaenidae; genus Collichthys; species Collichthys lucidus. The sequence goes on along the minus strand of CM014092.1, from coordinate 18,607,225 downwards.
TAAATTCTGTGTGTAAAAATCAGCGGCATGAACTTTTTCTTCCCAAGTGAGGCATGCCAAACAAAGTTTGAAAAGCACTGACCAAGACAAACCTTCTATTCTGATGTTTTATGAATAACATCTGTCAGTAACAGGCATTATTGTGCACTTGACATGGAAACAGTTATCTGTTCCCAACTCAATCTTAACAGGTTTTGATGCCAAGCTGCCAATTCCTTGTATTCTTATTTAACTCTTGCTCAGAGGAATCTTGTGTCTTTCTGACCTTTTCAGTCTGGTTGAACCATTGGACAGCATTTTGTTCTCCATGTACAAAACATCACCTAACATCTCTTTACCAAAGGACTTTCTGCGACCTAAAAGCACCAGAGAACACTCGAAATATAGAGCAGTCCCCTCAGCTGCCTGACTTTCGCCTTCTAAACAGTAGTGTACGTTACAAAAGTCCAAAACTGATAAATAGCACAGCACAATGTTGTAACGGGTTAAAGCGGAAGTTAAAAATAACCAAATAAAACATTTGTTTACAACCCTGGTCTGGAGCAAGAGCAAGAAACCCGCTGATGAAACATGATGAAATAAATATGAACTCTTTTGGCCAAACAGCTTAAGACAGTTTCATATTTTTACAGCGTCGCATTGTGTAGATTTATTACAGGAGAAACAGGGACCAAAAAAAACTCTCATCGTTTACAGACATGCATGTTTCGTTGAGCAGAAATTATGGTTATGATGGGAGCTTGTTACCCTCTCTCCACCTCTCTTCTGTGTCTGTCTGTCCACCATTTAATAAACCCTCACAATACAAGTCTTTCCAGACTCCCCCAGATCATTTTGACTACATAGTGGTAACTATTCAAGGCCTTACTTTGTACTCTGCTCTCCTCGTCAAATCTTTGTGAATCCTGTTTCCCCTGTGCTCAAGGAATCCAGTTCGTCACTTATATCATGTCCAGCTACAGCTTGTCCCTGCACATTAAGAACCTGTCCAACCCAGCCCTGCATCATTTTGTGCCTCCATCCCTGAAGTCACCTTCAGTCCTTTGAGTATCACTCTGTCAGCATTGTCAAATTGGCGTTAGCACTTTTGTGTCTGAAGACATTCGTTACAACAATGATCCACTTTCTCTCCTAAAGGTAACAAGTGTGGAAAAAAGAACTTTTAGTCAACCTTTCAAGGATAAACCCATTTTCACTCAGTCACACTGTTTGTATAGAAGCTGAGAGAATAAAACTGAGTTAGTGATTATTATTATAGCAGATATAAACTGTATTTATGACAGCAGAAACTGCTTTCAAAGCATAGATTTGCACCGGTGGTGCGGAGTTGGAGAGCAATAAGACCCAGAGAAGGAACAGGATGATGTGTGTACGAAAGATAGTTACTCTGGGTATATATGAATCTTTCTTGTGCATAACTGTGAAGACTGAGTCTCATCTATATTTCACAGTATAGCTGTGACTATAGGGAGGTTTGGACCTACCAGATCGAGATAAATCCCGTTTGATTGCTTCATAGTCGTGCCAGTCTTTCCTCCGCACTCCCATCTGAGCATCCTTGTTCAATCGGTTAACCCCCTGTAGAGACACACAAGCACATTCATGAATGCTGTCATACTGACAAGACACACTCCTGCATTGCATTGCCCATCATTGTCCAAATGCACCATGAACTCAAACAATAAGCACACATGGAGATTGTGAGAAGGACCATCTATTTAAAAGCTCTCCGATATCACAGCACCACATGGAAGGCATTTTTACAGTCCCTGCCCGCTATTATAACATGACAATAAGTGTCAACTTTGGATTTATTATTGCTGGCAGACTTTACAATTACCATTACAATCAAGTGTTTGATATCCCCAAAGCCTACAACCTCCCACCTGAAAGCTGCATTGGTTTGGCCACCTTATATGAATCCTAAAAAATAAAAGTAATGTAAAACACAATTTGCTGTTCAAGTCTGCAAAAACATAAACACACAAAAAAACTGGTGTGCAGCTTTATGAACTGTTATCCAGTTATACAACAGTGCAGCACACACAATAACATTTTTTTTTTCTCCTCCCGGTGCTCTGTCAGTATCAGTGTCAGCGAAGAGATTTCTCCTGAGCATCAGACACTCGCTATCCAACAACGTTCTGCTGAGAGTTTATCCACAGAAAAGTGTGCTCTTCTATTTCATGCTTGACGACCCTGTGAGGAGAATATCAATGCTGCGATGCACGACTCCGCGGAGGCCTTATATACACAGCCGCATGCATGCAGACAGATACGTTGCAGCTCAGCACACAAAGGCGGAGGCTGCTTCTTATTCCACTAAGTCATTCTACACACTGAGCGACTTTCGGTGACTTCGCATCGTGGATTGCAGGATCACAGCACAATGGAGAAATAATTAACTCGATGGGAGGAGGCAATTAGTGAAACGCTTTAAATACAAATGGCACCACTGACTGCATGAAATACTGTGAATTATTAATCAGACTGCTGGCTTAAATGAATACGACACTGAATAACAAACTAATGTACAGACACACAGATCTAGTTTGATAGGCGTTCGAATGCCTTTGTACTCTTATACTTCAATCTTTTTGAGGACCTAGTCTAGACACTAAGGACCCTGGAAAATGAGGACATTTTGTCCTCTTCTCACTTCTTCAAGAGCTGGTCAAAGGGTGAGACTTGTTTTTTTCGGGTTAAGGTTTGAGTTTGATTGAGGTAAAAGTCCGGTTAGGGTCAGTAGTACGTAGGTGTCACGTTGTGGGGACACGCGTGTGTTAACAAAGTAACGTTGTGGGGACTTTTGTACCATCTGGGGACAAAATAGTCCCCACAGGTTAAGGATTATGAAGTGACTAAAATGGGACAAAAATATCAAGGGTGTACATATGTCTTGTGGCTTAATCTAATTAGGATTTATAGCTCTGTGTTAGGGGGTTCTGGTGTGACTTCAATTCCTATTTACACAGACAGCTATGGCAGCTGGGTCAACGTAGACTGCTTATCCATCTCTGTATATGGAGACCTTATTTTAATACAGCCAAAAAATATTGCACAAGGCAAAAAAAATCAGCAAAAGAAGATGGTCACACTGAGCCAGACAGCCGCAGACTGCCGCAGACAACCCACATTAGGTTTCATGCTAAAGTCTCCTTCTTATCCAACGTACAGACGTCTTGTTCTGCACCACACAAACAAACTGTGGGAAAAGTTCACTGTTAATGTCATTTGCAGGCCAGATAGCCAATTATTTGCTCAGCTCATCATTAAACAACAGGTAAAAACTGTTCTTACTCTTCAGTAGCACTAACAACAAGCTTTCCCGTGACATATAGGCTACAGCGCAGGTTTGTCCTCATTCCCTATGGTGTTAAGCCTGTCAATCAAGCACAGAAGCCAACACGCCTCTCAAGCCAGCCTTCTACCTTCCTTTTTAACAATACATTTAAAAACACAGAGTAACTTCTGACTTTAAAAGGGAATGACCTAATGTGATTTCCAGTTCAACCTCTTCAAATAAAAAGCATTTTACGCGCACTTTATTTGCTTTGCATCAACATCTTCTCTGCAGACTGTCTAGGTCAACCTGACACACAGAAAACCTTGAACGCATTTCAGCCTGTTTTTGTGATGAATGTTCAACCTAATATTCCATCCCCTGACTGGCCTCTGCTTAGGCACAGAGATGCTGCATAGGAGCCTAATATAAAAATCCTTTTAGCTCCCCCTACTCCTTCATCCCCTCTTCTTTTATTCTTCTCTCTCCGTTCTCCTCACCTCTCTCCTTCACCCCCCTCTTCACCACTCTTCCTCTCCCTCTTTCTGTCACAGGCAGACGCCCTCGGTGTGTCACACAAGGACCTGACAAGCAGCAAGAGTCCATCTGTGCAAATTTATACTAAAAAGAAGCGAGATTGTGCCGCCCCATTTCCTCCTGATTAAAATTTCAGCGCACGTCGCCATGATATTCCTCTGGGGCTTTTCTTGCTGCTCAACGAGACCTTGAAAAACAAGACAAGGAGAGTGGAAAACTTTTCAGCTAATGTGTGCACATGTTTGGTTTTGTGGAAGCGGAACGTGGGTGGATGAATGTAATTGAGACAGACAGAAAAAGAGGATGCGTATGAAACAGACAGTATAATCTTGAGGAACAGATGGGAGATGCGATCACATGTGTGTAATGAAAATAGGGTAAGACGAGTCTAAGGACTCTACGATGGAGGACCTTAAATTCACAACACACTCCCCCATAATAGCCAGTCGACTTGCATGTTCTCTGGCTGAAAGATAGCACTAAAAGCTCAACTTAAACTTCAGTCATTCATTTCGATGAGGCTGATGTGAATGTTATTAGTTTGGCATGTTTTCAAGAATTGGACAAACTGATCCTCTGGGGAAAATGAATATTTGAGCCACATTTCATGGCAATCCCTCTGATAGTTATCTAGATAATCAGTGTGAAACCAATGGCCGGACCAACCGACAGACCAACGATGCTTCTCATTACTCAATTACTCTGCTGCCAGTCTGTAACCATGCATACCATGTTGGAAATGACAATGCCAGCACGCTGGAGTTAACCAGTGATGTGTAGATGGTAATCCAACATTTGCAGTTTCACACACGCGCACACAGTAGAGCTTCACCCTGTAGTGGGAGATATACCAGGATCCGCTCCAAATGTTCTTGCATCGCCAAGTTTAAAGTGAAAGTCAGTCATACGAGGAGAAAACTAAGTCAGTTAACTTAAAGATCGACATGTTAGCATGTATAGTACTAAATTCAAAGTATAGCTGAGGTTAATGGAAGTGTCGTTCATTTTGTATTCAGATATAACCCAACCAAGTTGGAAAAAGTCTGACCTCATGTTCACCAAAGTGATTAAAATTCATCCCGAGGAGGACAACGCAAATTTAACAGAAGTCCCTTAAATAGCTGTTGAGACTATAAGCACTAAAGGCATTGCAGGAAAAGTCAAGGGATCACTAAAATCAGTAGGAGCCATCTTCTGGGGACCATTAATGTCTGTTGAAAATTTCATGGCAATCCATCCTTAAGACATTAAAATGTGTTCCAAGGTGATGGACCAACAGGCATTGCCATCTGTAGGCATACCCCTTTTTGCATGGCTTAAAAACGACATAACAGGCATGATTAATAAGAAGCAGAAGGTCTGAAATAAAGCAGCTCAGGTCCATAAAACGCCTGCAAGGAGGTAAAAAAGACCCATGATAGCTGCAACTATCCTGACTTCAGTCTTCACGTTTGTTTTGTTGCTCAGTAAAATATTCACATCAATGTGCTCACCGTTCCATGAGGGACACAGTAGATTTCTCGGAGCTGATAAACTGAGTAAATCTAAGGAAATACTAGATGCACTGTTGATCAGAAAACAGATACACATGCAACAAGAAGCAGGAGACAGGATTCTTGTTTGCAAACTTCCGTCAACACTCCTCAATCTTGTAGGTTTTTATTACATTTAATAGTAGGAAATGTTTAGAATGCATTACTCTAGATCCTGATCTATCGGCCTCACAGACTTATAACCACAATGCCCCAGCTGGAAGCTTTTGTTGCATACGCACACATACTGAGCATGCATTGTTCGGTGGAATCTAATTCATCACAATGATATACACATTGTGTTCAGAAGAATCACTTGTTTACAATAAAAACTCCACAAGTAATGTGCAATGTAGCGAATGTAATGCAAGAACTATTCACAAGACAAACCCAGTCCTATCTCAGCCAGCTCGTAAGAGCACACGTCCGTAGCCACGTGCCAGCCCAGATGAGGCATTGAAACTGAGCTGAAAATAAGGCAGCAGCAAACACAGTCATCTGTTTCTCTGCTGTAGTACAGAGCGGAGTATTGCCTTCCTCTACTCTGCTAATCACCATCATCAAAAAGCTGAGGCTCAGTGCTGCCACAAACTCGTTCCACTCTGGGCACTTTTCCGCTCTATTAATATTCAAGACGCAGCACAAACACACTGATAGGACATTGGAGAAGCGACACCACAATCCACACAGGCTGTGTTGTCTCCATCCAACATGCTCTCATTAAACTGACAGGCCCCAAAATGTCTTGTAAGTGACACAACAACACAGAAATGTATCTTTAACACATATCCTGCTAAAAAAAATACAGAAGAAGCGAGAGAAAAGATGTGAGGAGATGGAGCTCGTGTCGGCTGGCAGTGTGATCCCTCATTAAATTTTATGTAGCCTTTTAGTGGTCTATTTAACTGATGACAAAAGGCCACATGTCAGTCAGTGTTTGCACATGGATTCACAAAAAGACAGACTGAGTGTGTCGCTTAACAAATGTGTGGGTGTATTTGCATAAGACACAGAGATAGACACATGCTCGTCGCTCGTCTGTCTACAATGAGCTAAAATAGCTTCAGCACAAGTTTCTACTCCTCTTGGGGCTGGGGTATACTCAATCAGAACTAGTTCGTACTAAATGTTGGCCAATTAAGTCGGAAAGAAACACTCAGAAGTGGAGTGAAAAGTCGGTCATCATAGAGAGTGTGATATCAAATGTGGTATTATGGTGCACATGTCTCTTGTGAAAGACATCTGTAGTGTTGTTGAAGTAAAGAGGGACAGAAATAGTGTCAAATATGAAAGAAAACAACTTCAAACCCCTGCTTCTTTCTGACCTCAACAGAAAGCTGGCCAATCAGAATGTGGAGTGGGTGCAAATGTTGCATTGGCGATGTCATAAATATACACAGATGGTTGGACAAAGTCCCCTCAATCCCATATCTAAAAGGTGTGAGCGGATGGGGGCGTCCAAAGGTATCCAACCATCCGATAAGCACTTCTGATAGTATAATGGCACTTTTAGCATTGCAGAGATCACAACTGATGGTGTAATCGAGCAGCCCTATTCACCTCATGAAATCAGTTTTCCCAAAATTTGCACACCAAGCAATCAGCATCTCCTAAAATAAATACCCAAAGTGCAGTCTGCCTGAGTTAACAGTACGAAACCCAAAGCACCAGGTCGGTACTCATCGTAATGTCTTACTGTAACAGATGTACTGGGTAAACAGCATGTCCATACACGTAACCAGAAAAACAAGGAAAGTGTGGCTTCAAAGTTTGCTTGTCATCAATTTAACCCGGACCTTTTCCCAACTATACAGGATAGAGAAGTGTGAGGAGTTTACCAACTTACTCGACACCTGTGAGAGACCAGAACAAATGAGAGTCAGACACGAGAGCTTTACTTTGTACAAAGGGCACCCTGCCACTGCAACATCTAAGCTACAGATAGCAGAGAGGCGCAGGGCAGTTCCTTGTTCCTTTATTTATAGAAGTTTACATGACATGTGACTGGACAGAGGCGGTCCCTGTTCCAGTAAAATAAAACATTTGATTCATCATGAGTACAGTGTAGTAAGATGAGTACAGTGTAGTAAGACTACTGATGCTGGGACATGTGACATTCTTTTAGCCTTCTAACAGTCCCTCCTGTTGGCACATGTCCCTAATCATAAGCAAAATATACACAGTGATGCACTTGATAATACCAAGTATAGTGGTCGATCACGCATCAAACATAATAGATGAAAATAAAATCGTTGTGAAGCCTTCAACCCATGTACTGTGCGTACAGTAGAGGGTCACCACCATGGAGAGGTTGGACTACTGATGCTGGGACATGTGACATTCTTTTAGCCTTCTAACAAGAAGCAAAGATACTATGCGAGTTGAAAGGGAAAGGCACATCAAAACTATTACTTCTTCTTAGAGTCATAATGCAATCAAATCTCGACACACAGACATTCTGCACATACTTTTGGATTCAATGTGGCTTATACCTTCTGAGGAATTGCAAATAAAAATCCATAAATCCACTAAAACCTAAAAAAAAACTACTCATAACTCTAGAACTCTAGGCTTTAATCAGTATCAAAGAAATCCAGTGATAGATGAAGAAGTTGTAGCCCAGACCTAACTGGCTGACATGGCAACATGGAGCAGAAGGGGATATATGAATATCTTGGGGCAGGCCATAGTTGTCTCAATTTGTAGACAGTAACCTGTCCACAATGTGGGTATAGTATTAAGATATATACATTTTTAATCTTTTAATTTTAGGTAAAAGGAGAGCAACACTTCTCAGTGACAAAGTAGAAGATGGAATAGAAGAGCTTCTGAGTCATTACAACATATTAAGTCCTAAAATGTGGACGACACCTGAATTAGGACATTGTGACAGACACCTAAATCGCATTGAGTCAGTGGTCCATCAGTTTTTCTCTTGGTGACCTGGATGAAGGGATTTACTGATTACGAAGAGCCTCTCTGAAATGCTGGCTGCCTAACCTCATTTCCATGCTGCTGTGGTCTTCTGTTAATCTGCCCAACAGCAGATTATGTTCGCTATTCGGTCAGATAGGGTAGGATTGGTGCTGCTGCTGTGAGTTTAGTCTCTCAGCAGCTGTTGTGGGACATTACCCAGTAATACGGCACCAACATGGAAAGGGAACATGAACCAAGTCGCTTTCCCCAACAGGCATGTTTTCTTTGAGTTAAAGAGTAGCTTAAAGGTTGGGTATCTGGCAGTTCTCACGGACAGATGTAGTCTTCTATTTTGGTTCCCACTCCATCTTTCTGTTATTATTCTTTCCAATTCGATTGTCAGCTGCAGAGTCTGTCTGGAATTGCCCTGTATGTCAAGGATGGCCTACTGCTGTCTTTATTCACAGTCTACTCATTAGAGTTTAATCATCATCATTTGGTCTAACTGGTTAAATAGATTGCATTCAAGCCCTTCCTACTAAGGTCACAATCCCACCTAAGGCAGAAATCAGGTGCAAGCTGGCTGTCAGACTGTGTAGAGAGGTCTTTCATTTTTAGAAGTACAGTATCCATGTCATCCATGAATGATAACTATAAAATGCTGTGTATTACTCTACACTTTTACATGTTCTCATTATCTACCAGCTTTAGTACATCATCACAAATTCCCATCCTAAGTCATATTAGTAAGACTACTGATAACCAACTCACTTAGTTTAAATGATGTTTGAATGATGATGTTGTCCTCAGGTCAGTGATGTTCAATTCTGTGCTTGTACTAGCCACTGGGCCCTGAGAACATCATAAAGAGACATTGTGGGGCCAAAAACTACAGCTCAGGAACCAAAACTGAAACTACATTTAAGTAGTCAAAAAGTGGAAAAATATTCAGAGTGTGTATAAAAAGGTCCACAGGTTTCATGAAAAAAGTTTTCGTTCTGGAAAAAGCCCATTTGACACTTGACTACAGCTTCTGAATTTCATGGAGAACTGCATTTTCATACAAGGGAAACAAAACAAAGAAGGAAATAAAGAAAAGTTCTTTCTGCAAGAACTTTGGGCTGTCTTTGGTATAGTAGAAAGCTAGTGTTTCCAGTAAAAGCAGTGTGTCTGATAAGAACAGAGTTGCTGTTTCATTCTCCGAGGAGGACAAATCAGACCACCTGAGGTCAATACTCCCCTTTTCTGTTTCCTCTCCTTCCTACTGAGATCCGACAGTATCTTGAATGGGAAGAGGAAGCTTTTCTGTTCTTTATTCTTCCCCTTCCTGTTCTGTCAGATCACAGACAGATCCACTTCGACCCCCAGAGACACAATTACCTGTCTTTCCAGTTCCACCTCACCCTCTGTTCCTCATCTACCCCTTCCTCTCTTCAACCACTTCACAGACAAGTCAATTTGCCCTGGCTGTCCTGGCTCATCACACAGAAACATAAGCTACCAATCCTCACCTGCTAAAAATAGTACTCGGTACCACAGTGCCTCCACCTCCACCACGCAGGTTACAGATCCAACGAGCTGTTGATCCAACAGTAGAATGAAGGTGAATTATATTATCTCCTGCAAACTGGTTTGTGTCATAGTATTGAGTTTTCATCTGGCATTACTATGCATCTTTGGTAACTCAATCTCAAGAGGGTAACTCTAGGCACAGTTGTGAATGTCCCCAAGAAACATTTGAGGATGTATTGATCACTCTAACCACATTTAAAGGCGTATAGCCACAAGTCCTGGGCCACACTTAGGGACTGACTGATCAACTGACAACCTGTTAGTGCACACTTCGGATTTTCATTCGACTCACCGAAACGAAAAAGAAAAAGTGTTTGGACTCTCTTACTTGCCATGTTAAGCAGCAGACACTGTCCCATTTAATCGATTTCTCCATTGAACTAGTATTCGCTATAAACAGAGTTCTTGCATATAACTGTAGGCAAGGGGCCAAGATTGTGGCATCAGACGCATTCTGATTTCTGTTTAATAGTCCGAGTTGTACTGACCATTTCCATTCGATTGGGCTTTTGTAACATGCAGGTGAACAATCTGTGTGGAGAGCTAAAGAGGAAAACCTATCTGCGTCTGTTGGTTACTTAACTTTTTATTAGCTAGTTTTAAGACATATGCACTCACTTGTGATGTTTGTTAACTGGGTTTTCTCCATAATGTGTTTTTATCATTATTCTGATAAAGTTACTAATCAGACGGCAAAAGAAGTCTTGGCCCAGATATCCCATTTTTCCAAATATCCGCAGCTGACATCAGAAGTTCCAAACAACAAGTATTTGGTCTTTGCAAATGGAAATGATGCCTATGGTGTGTTTAAGTGAAAGTGATCACTTGAGACGCATTTGGAGATCGCTTCGGATGCCAAGTGTAAACTGATGTACTTACAGCTGTGCACCGATGTAATCAGATCACCCAAGACTCATGTTAGGTCTCTGTCTGAAAGTCCAACTGAAAGCAAGCAAAGGAAATCATCTGTTTCTAAATAAACATTGTCCTGAAGGTGTGATGATTCAGACCATGGAGAACTGGTAGAAGTACAGAGAAAACAAAACAAACAGCAAAATCGTAGGCAAAGGGCAAAGGAAAGAAAAAGAAAAAAATCCACTTGACACTGTTATGAAAAACTTCTACTGGCAGCGACTGCATTGCTGAACCTACCGTGTTACTTGTTGTATTTTTCTCAACCCTCAAAGAAATATTGAGTTATAGAAAAGCCAGTTGGGAGTTTTCTCTGTACATCTATTCCAAATCCCTGCCCGTCCCCCCGGGTTCCTGCTCCACTGCTCTTTGCTGCAGAAGCTGAGGCTCTCCGGGTGGAGACCGAGGCACAGAGACCTCCCTGGAAGAGGAGCCCAGCAGGGCTGCCACACAGCGTCTCATCTCCCAATCAGAGTCATTATCCACAGCTCTGCTGCAACCAGAAATACCAGGCAGCGGGCTGGACAAAGGCCATGACAGATGGCTGCTTGTCTGCCTTCTGCAGGCACAGAACTGTGCTTAATTCTTGGATTCATGACATCCGTACACAAATAAAAACTGTCAATTTTAAGACTTTTATGTTGTGTGAATAGTTTCACCCCTCGCAAGAAGAAGTCGGTGTTCATCTGAACTACCATCAATGCCAACAACAAGCCCTTACGACACCCACACCAGTCTGCTGCAAAACACAAGGAGCGTTCTTCAATAAATACTTCGAAAGACTCAGACTCTGTTTGGCAGCTCAAAAATCATCTTATCTAATTCCTCCACATAGAAACAGTTTCCAGGTATTGAAAATTAAACATGAACAAATGTCTGCATCTAACAAAAGAAAAGCAATAACCCGCCCTACATCCCACGTGGTAGACTAGGAATACAGCAGTACCAAAACTGGAACTTGGACAGATGTATGACAGAGCATATGTTGCTGCTGAAGGCATCTCAGGCAACATTACACAAGAGAGATTACATCATGCCATTCAAGTGAAAAAAAAAAAAAAATTAATAGGAGACACAGTGTGATGGATTTGTAAGAGGCTTCATTGGTAATTTACAGCTGTGTTGCCACTGCCATGATCACAGCTTCCACTGGCTCCTATCCAAACCCATCTGAGCAAAGTGCTGTTCAAATAAGCTCCTTATTATCATGTCTGACAGAGAGGAAGCACGAAAATACTGTATGGTGGCTATTAAGTGCTGAGTTGTGGCGCTGCCAGCTCAGAGAGTGGCCTCTGTTCCAGCAAAACATCTCCTAACATCCCACGGTCCTTGGAACTAATGCAGAACCAGGACACTGTCCTTCAGGTCTTTGTAGGGTCATGGGAGAGTGATAGAAACAATCTGTCCCGCTGTAGCATGAGGGAGTAATCCTTGAGCATCGGGAGTAATTCTTCCAGGAAGTGCCCTTGGGGATAGGTCAAGAGAGGAAAATGTGTAGCTGTTTACATGTGGAATATTTGTATTGTGATGTCGAGTGAAAGGACAAGAGAGACGGGTGGACATACATGCAACAGATGTTTTATGGACAGAGCAGAAGGAGCAAACTATGAAAATGGCTGAATTAAACAGGATTCTGGTTGATGAAATGGAACAAAAAAGCTGTGAGACCCTAAAAAGGACACCACTCCAGACAATCCAAAAATAAAGATGACATTAAAAAACACTGTGCGGCATAGTATTTGATGAAAGAAAGAAATTCAAATGGTTACAGCTCTGTCTGTCCCTTTTCAAGCTAAACTATCAAACATTTTAGGGCTGCAGCTTTTCAAAACATAGGATTTTCTACCTGGCTACCTGTTTTATTTTATTGTTATTTTTCATTTTTAACACTTTAGGTTGTGGTAAACTGTGATGGGCTTTTTTTGACTCATTTATGACAAATTACATGCCACGCAATTCATCGAAAAAATAGACGGATCAATGCAGAGAATCATTGTCTTGCAGCTTATCGTAAGGAAAATGTGATTTACTGTCTGTGGGCTTTTGTACCGGAACTGATATCACAAACAGCGTTTTTACCAGTCACCCCTATCATCTGCTCAGTGTTTTTGTGACTAACAGCTAAGAGCATGTTTACATCCCCCTCCCTCACCCCTTTCCCCTGGCGTCGTCTCTGTAAGCAGAATCCGAAGCCTCGTCTTTTCATGTTGCTACTGGGTTTGGCTGTGTTCAGCGTGGGCGGCCGAGTGCCACCGAGGGGGGACGGAGGACAGATGTGGCTTACATAATGATCAGCAAATCAGTTATCTCAGCGGCCCTAATCCTACTAGCATCCCTCCATACATCCCCCCACGGCTGCCTCGTCCTGCTGCGCCAGAGAGCTGGAGGCACACTGCTCCTTCCCACCACTGGTTAGGAAGAGCGAATCAGTGAGCTCAGCAGGGAGAGCTTTTACAGCTCCACTGGAAGGTAATTATCAACATTTGTCAGTGAGGGGACAATCAGGCCGCGGGATGATAGCTTGGGGTTTAACCGACAACAGTCCAATATGAGAGCATAATGTGAAACAAAGTGGGCAGAGAACCGCTAGAAAAGACCCTCATTCAGAGGCTGGTTCATAATGGAATAACATGCTGTAAATCTAGCAACGTGTTTCAGCCCACTGCCTCACATCAATGCTAGGTACAGAGACTAATGACAGGGACCTGTTCACCTGGGCAGCAAAGAGAGCCGACAATAGGAGCAGAAATGACTCATCAGACTTTATTTTAAATAGCAAAAAGAAGCGGCATCATTTAAAAGGTCCATTGATATGCTCACATTTACCTCTAAGTGGCTTCTAGCCGTGCAGATTGTTTTTACTTGTTCAGGTTTGAGTTATGTTACCCAAATTCAACGGAGGTGATAATGAGTTTTTATTTAGAATTTATATACTACTTTTCACTTGGATTAACTTTTTTTCAGAGAGTGCCACTTATTAATAATTTACTCTGATAATCTGTTTTGTGCTGCATAACCAGAATTTGCTGTGGACAGGCTTTATTGGAATTTAGGTATGAAAGTTCGGGAAGCCACGCCAGGCGATGAAAACCAGATGAGTATCACGTTATGACATGAAAAGGTTATTGTTGTAGTTTCTGTTGGCAGCATTTAGTCAGTGTCAGTGCTGTGCAAAGCTCAGGTTATATTCCCCAGGACAGGTCCAAGGTATTTGAAGCACCCCACCCGGTCGAGAGTTCGGACAAAGAAAAGAAGAGAAGTGTACAGACAGTGTGCTCGCAGCAGAGAATGCACTGTACTATTTTAATAACGTAACCATTTCTCCTTCCGTGGCAACAACAGTTAATCATATAAAGCAGTTGCAGTCACTGAGTTTGACAAATTAAATTACACGGTATCCATTGCATTGGGGTTGCAGGTGGTTTAGAGGCTCATTTAAGGCATAGGCACAAATGTCTAAAACTGCATGGCTACGTACCACACTGGGTGAATAAAAAAAAAAAAAAAAGACATTTGCTGTTGCTTTAAATAACAAGGTAAGACATTATATTGCAACCGGTTAGCAAGTCTATTACAACTGCAGGTCAGCTTTTGTACTCCAGAGTCTTGAAGAACAATTAACATTTCAAGAGGTTATACAGGTTCCTCTGCTATCAACTCCAAGGCCATTACGTAGTTTTACAGAGACGATGCTGAGCTTCTCTGCAATAAAGCAGCCAGAGAGCTCAAAGAAGAAAAGAAAAGAAAAAAAAGCAATTGATTGCACTGTGTGCACAACTTTAGAAATCGCTGAGTGCTCTTCCAGACTGGACTAGCCTGTAAAATACAAAATGACCCTCTTTGACCCCCTTTCCCAAAAGAGAGGGAGTCAATATGAATAGGCTCCTTTCACTCCATTGAAATGTAATCTTTTGTTGCATTTTTGCTTTGACTGTTCTAGAAGACTGAACCAGTGCCAGTGCAATTTAGATCTTGTTGACACGGTGACTTACTGAGTCTCTTCAGTGGCAGCAAGACCGAATATAACAGCAGCTATGAGAGTTATTTTCCCCTTAGCATGACGTGATCGTCATGAGATTAATTCTCATGCGTCACATACAAGCGGTTGAAAGGAACTACTGGAAATCTCCACAAGTAGCTACACAAGTGAGTCACCAACATGTGGTGTGTCACATCCCATATAAAGGTTCTTTATTAGCAGTATGACGATACCAGTTTAGTCTCTTTCTGCACCACTCGAGCATCATTTGCCACCATGCAAATGGTGATGATGCATTTCATTAAGAATTCAAAAAAATACAACTACAAAAGACTCAACAGAACTTCACCAAAGTATTGTTCACATTTCTTTAAATATAGTGAACCAATAACACCGTCACACCTGTGTTGACAATGAAGGAGCAGAAAGATGCAGCAGAAAGCTACGAGGTACCATATAACCCTGATGAGCAAGACGAGTTCAATCATAAGACAAGTGGACGGTATAGCTATGTTCCCTTGAACCCTGTTATTTTTAGAGTTGTCACGATACTAAAATGAGTAACCACGATACTATACCAGACAAAGTATCGCGGTTCCGGGTATTATCGCGATACTGCAGCCTTTTTTTATTATTATTATTTTTATAAACTGCAATGTATTTGTACAAGTTAGTTTGAAACAACAATGTTTGTTTTTTAAGCTAAATTAGTGTTGCCACTGACGAAGACGCCACGGCAGACTCGCTGCTCGGGCCCGGTGCTTCTGCCACGGTGAGTGTGTTGTCTCGTGTCTGGGCGAGACAGAACTTTAGCTTGTTGTTTGTTTTGAAGCGAGTTTCTATCGAAGCGGAGCTGTCTTCATGGAGTTCAATCTTGCCGGCAGAAACACACAAACAGCCAATCAGCTAACAGACGGGCGGACCCAGCGTGTGGAAACAGCCTATCACATCCCTGGACGTCACCAGTAACAGGCAAACAGCCAATCATTCAGCAGCTGTGTAGTTCGGTTGCGGTTCCATGTTGGTTTGTTTACGAATGAGTAGCGTGCAGTGAGAGGAGAGCAGAGAGCGACCGTTATGATTTGGCACCGCGGGGTACTGTGTATACGTGGGTATCGTGCAACTCTAGTTATTTCTTTCTGGTATGCAACCAAACTGGCTTGGTTTGCAAGTGCTTGCTAGCTTGCTGACCAGCTAAATACGTGCATACAATGAAAGGAGTGTCACTACAATATGTTTTAGATGTGATGCCGTTAGAGGCCACCAGCTCATCAAAACTTGTTTGATGGCCCAATTCAACTCAACACAAAAGTTAGAAATGTAATACATAATAGCACTTAAAAACATCCAAGCATTAAAAAAATGGCAGCCATGTGGTGTTATCCAGTGTAACTCTGCAAAAAAAAAGATATTGTAAAAACCCATCCCATGCATTTAGCAAACCAGAGGTTGAGTGACAGCAGTGTTAATGTTGCCATTAAACTGGACTGTTTCTTCATTGTGTCAGCTACCATCTCAGCCATTTCCCCGAGCTTGGAAAAAGTCCAGCATTTATTGCTTGTTTCATTTACCTTCTCCTCACCCACACAGCTTGTCTTTCCACGCATCGTTTTACAGCCCTAATCAATGCCAACAACAAATTTTACAAGATGAGGGGAGAATAAGGAAATTTCACCTGATTGTGTATCCATGATAAAGATAGGTCGAGGTGGAGGGGGATGGATGGTGTACACGCGTGTATGTCTGATATGATCAAAGCTTTGTGAATGCTAACAGTAACATCAACTGCTGTTCCCGCAAGTAGCTCGGTAAGAAAGGCAGCGGTCTATCGGAGCAAAAAATGCAGCAATTTCTTTCAGAGACGGCATGTCAGTCTTCAGACAGCTGTTCAGAAATGCTGGTGTGGATGCGGTGTGATTGCTGAAAAATGCTTTAAGACTAGAAAACTAGACCGACTGCCTCAGTTTAAATCATTCCTCTGAAGCTCTCTGAACTAGAGGAAACGTCTATTGCGCTATGATCTGTCAAAATGAAAAGAAGTCGTCACGCTTCACAGAAGAGTAGGTCGGCGGTAGCCTAATGGTGAGAGAAGAAAGGTTTGATTCAGGAAACTCTAATTTTATTCGCAACTGTGGTAATGTGGGTGCGCAGGGTTGAAGAAAGACAGCGATGGCTATACCTTCCATCACCGCGTTTACATACATACAGAAAGAAGAATGGGTGATGATTATGTGTAATCAGGCTATGGCTGAAAATAAAACAATGACATTTTTACAGCACAACACCTGCTACAGCGCCCATAATTATATTAGCAGGTTTATTAGCAGGTTTTCTTAGCTAGCGCAGATAGCAGATGGAGAGATATCTATATTTATAACATTACAAAAGTGAAGCTATAATATCCCGGGTAAGGCCGCTGTGATCTTGCGCTGCTTGCATTGTATCTGCGCAGTAGTGATCTGTGTCATGATATTGAGGTCCCCCTCAAACACCAGCCAACGCAATCGTGAGCAGGGCTCAGCTGTCAATCATGACGTGAATCCCCGTTTTTTTTATAGCACCAAGTAACTATAACTGATTATCAACTGAACATCAGTGTTCATCAGCAAGAACTACCTAAATTAGTGGAAACTATCTTTAGGAGAAAAAAAAGCCAGCCACCAAGGGGAAATAAAGATGTGTTGGCTTCACTTTTTCAGAAATGTCGTATATCTTTATATTTAGTCAAGGTCCCCAGTTGTTACCAGAGCTGTTACTTACTAATCAACTGATATTATTTAATATAAAATAACACAAATAATGGTGAATGACAATCACAAGTCCAAAGTTGTGTCTTCACTGCTTGTTCTGTCCAACTTTGGCTGTTTTCACCGAGGAAACAACTATAAGGTTGTTATAACTGTCAATCATGCATGATAGAATAAGGAAGACTCCCATTCACTTTTCCATGCAGATTAAATTAGATATAAGAAAAAATAGAAGATGCTTTGATAAACCATGTGATGGTTAAAATGGGCTGCCTGAAGCTTCACTGAGAAAGTCTTAATGCTTAACCCTGAAAATGAAAACCACGTTTCTCGTTCATACTGACATTTGTGATTGAGTTTAGTGTCCAAGAAGGACAATAACCACATTATAGAGAAGCATGTGAACACAGCGCAGTAGTTCAGAGGTTGTTAATAGACACAGCTGAGTGAGCAGAACATACAAGAGCAGAAAACTGCCTTAGGTTAAATGGTTTATCTGCTATGGACACTGTTTCTTCTTTCCCATGATGCGTGCCTGATTTCATGACTGTGACATTTCTGCTGTATACCTTATCATCTAATCGTTGCTGCTGTGCAGCCAGGCAGGCGATGTGGACAAGATATTCCTTTGTTTCTAACACAGACCTTTTATCTCATATGCACAAAGCCAACAGCAGACTGCCTTTAAATGCGGTGGAGTACGAGCAACACACTCCTCATCAAAGACCATTGCTGAAAGAGGAATAAAAATTAAAAAAAAACATTCTCTGCTAAAAAACTGAACTCTGCATTCCCCTCAAGAAAGATGAACTCATCATAGGTCAGGTGCTTTGGTCGAGTACACGCACAGCTTTTCAGCAAGGGAACAGAAATATATTCAGCCAGCCAACAATAATATAAAGCGAACGCAAGTAGAGGTGAACAGGTCCATTCATCAGCTAATTAGTGATTAGCTACAGTTAATAACATGTTCTCAATGTTTAGAGTTAATCAGGAACATTTTACAGTTCAAAAATTCATCGCATATGAGCAACAGTAACGATAGCAGCGGTTAACAGTATGTGACCTTTAATTCCTACTTCAACAAGATTACCAGCGGCCGATATTTAAGGAGTACAAGGGTCAGAGACGGCGTTTAGACAGAAGATATAACAAGTACAGAATTGCATAATAAGCCTAATAATCTGTGTGAATTGTTTCGGCTACCCGTAATGGCAGGTTCAGTTAGCAGCTGTTAGCTACTTTAAGTCCTTAGGCTAAAGCTAGCTGTCCATCAAGGAAATGTATAAAGTTTTATGAATAATAAGTTACAGTGGTCGTTTATTGCGGGGGATACGTTCTAAAAATAACCCGCAATAAATGAAATCCGCGAAGTAAGTTTTACAATTATTATTCATGTTTTAAGGCCGTAAAACCCCTAACCAGACACTTTTATACAGCTTTTTACACGCATTTTGTACAGTACTCCCTTAGCCAATCAGGACGCAGAACACATGTGCGGTTCTCCCTTGGCCAATCAGGACGCAGAACACAATGCACGTTCATACTGTACAGTACGCTGCAAAAAAAAGCAAAATTACACTAAAAAAATCTGCGAAATAGCGAGTCTGCGAAAAATGAACTGTGTTAAAGCGAGCGACGACTGTATATAGTAAAGTTATAAAGTTGTGCTTTTATACTGTACTCAGTGAGGCCTGTAGATGCATATTGTAACAATGACACACTGTATAAAACAAGAATCACTCTGCTGCGGCAGCGTCATACGCGAGAAAGTGTTTCACTGGATGTAAAATGGACATACACCAGTTCCGCCATCCTTTTCCCTGCCATTTCAAACCTATCTGTTGCGTGAGGTTAGATGGGTGGATGTTACAACTACAGTCCCACATCAACAGTGGGACAAAGATGACATCTCGTGAAACCAGCAGGCACGAGTAGTGGTGGCTAGTCCCAAGCTCAATTTGAGACAATCCTGATGACATCACAAGACAGTGAAGAGTTTCTGCAACAAGGATCCTTGGGACAGGTAAACTGATTCTCATGTAATTAACTGATTGTCATAATGGTCGTGATTAGGGATGGAAATTCATTGGATTTTTACGATTCCGATTCTATTATCGATTCTGTTTAACGATTCGATTCTTTATCCATTCTCCTATTGATTCTCATTTGGGGAAAAAAAGGAGAACAAACAGTTTGATCAGCATCATCTGGAGGAGGTAGTGAACTGGAATGAGTTCTAGTACAGCTGCCAGCCTCTCAGCCAGCCGGACTCTCTCTCTCGTCAGGGTCATCTTCTAAATGTAATGCAGAAGGCATTCGTTTAATGTGAACTGTTATAGCATGTTTTACAAAGCAGCACATGGTGCTACCATGGTAGGCATGGTAGCACCACTATACTAGAAATTCTACAAGACAGTACTACTGTAGATTACTATACTACCGGTGACAGTTTCCGCTACATAACGGCCGTCTCTACTCTCCACCCGGCTTTTCAATGCATGCTACTTTCTTGTAAACAAACCAACATGGCAACTACTGCAACCAATCTACACAGCTGCTGAATGATTGGCTGTTTGCCTGTTCGCGATACTACCCGGAACCATGATACTTTGTCTGGTATAGTATCATGATTACTCATTTTGGTATCGTGACAACTCTACTAAAGACATCATTTTTAAAAACAAACTTTGAAAGGGTAAAATTTTCACCTTGTAGGCTTAAGCTTACAAAGTGCTGAACAATGCATATGCTGGGTTTTTATAAAATTAGTGCAAAGACTGCATGTTTCAGATTGTGTATTCACACAGATTTGGTCTGGAGCCCAGAAATGTTCAAATCTGACCCCCGGGTTAATGTAGATGCATTTCTTTTAAAAGAAAGAAAAAAGGAAAGAAAAGAAAAACTAAATATACTCAACATAAAACATTAGAGTTTATCTTATTCTCTGTGAGGCTCAGCACTGTGAAGCACAGAGCTGGCCTTAAATTGGCATCCAGGGATTAGCTTAATCATCTGAACATAAAAAAAAAAAAAAGCGGCTCTATAACCCACGTGGCTGTAATTAAAAGCCTGACTCCTCGCTCCGTATCCACAGGCTGTCTGCTGCACCTGTCCCTCATTTGGCACCTCGCACTGATCTGGGGCAGCAGATCCCTGACAGGCATACAGAGCAGCCTCTGCACGCGCTCAGTTGGTTGCCGCAGCCAGCAGCGAGTCAACGTCTGCCTTGTGTGAGGAACCTGGGGAGGAAACGCTCTCCAACAAAGTCAGCCTGTGAACAAACACCTCTTTTTACCCGCTCGCTCTGCCTTTTTTCTCCTGAGGTGTTTCATCCCCTCCCTGCCTCCCTCCTTCCCTTCCTTCTCCCCACTCTCTCAGCTCTGAGTGATAAACTGCAACGACTTAAGTCTGCGGCGAGGAACTCCACTTGTCTTTGCAAATGACTTTCATCCCTCAGTCTCCCTCGTTTCCAGAGGCTTAACACATTAAAGGTAAAATCTCATTTCCCAGTCTAGCAGCGCAGCTAGCCCACAGCTCTCCAACGTCAGGTAGTGACGTTAACAGCTTGTCTCCCGATCACAAAATCCTGGAGCTCTAAATAATCTCACTCTGACAACATGTCATATCACATAAGTTAATTTGTGCCTTACTTTCCTGAACGTTTCTTTGAAAGTTTCACTGGCAAAGCGATGAAAAATGTTACTTGCTGAGATGTGATGAACGCAACACTATCGCATCACGATGTGAATTTTAATAGGTCTGTGCACACTGAATCTTGCTCTGCTATAAACGTTACATATCACCCATCGCTGCCTATATGAGAAAATGTTTAACGTAATATGAAGGGCTGTAACTAATGATTAGAATCATTCATCAATTCATTGTTTTGTTAAAAAGTGTCAAATGGTTTCTCCAAAAAACCAAACATATTTAGTTAATTATCACGGAGGACAAATAACTACAACTCCTCCTAAATGATGCATAAATGATTAAAATCAAATCAACTATTTGATTATAAATAAATAAACAGTTTCTGGGGCTCTAATCCTTCAGGGTGCTACCAGCCAGGAGGAAAATTCCATTAAATTCATATTTCATTGGCCTTTCGAAGCATGTGTTCTAGTTTTAGTTGTGTTTAAGGATAATTCTTACTCATTAGACTTTCTTTCTTTTTTTTTGCACTAGCCATCATTGATAATAACACTGTACCAAATTACTGTGTGGCAGCATCTGCGATATTCTATACAGTTGTCTGCTGAGGAGGGGGAAGCATGGAGAGGGACAGAAAAAGACACAACAAGCAGGGTCAGCTCTGTCCCAGACTCCATAGAGGAAGTGAGGGACAGAAGGATGTTTCTTGTTCTATTGGACTTCTTTTTAGTGATGCCACTATAATCCAAGATCCCAGTGATGAACTTGGTGAGTACACAGTAGGGATGTAGCGGCGTACTGATACGACTGTTATACTGTGTCCAATTATTTATTGAAGGTTTTAAATTTGACTGTACTGTGTCGCCATCACAGAATAAGTGTTCAATGCTGCATTCAGGTGACGTCAGACGGCAGGCGGACGTCTTCTGGACAGCATGAGAAAAGTCTTCTCCTTGTGTTGGACAATCAGGTTGTAAGTTATGTCCTCCAAGACAGCTACCGTTGATGGCATTCTCTGCCAGCCTCACCTACTATTAACTTCTTGCTCTTATTCACTAATATGATATCCATGTTGCTGTCTGCCTGAATCCATGTGGATCCACTGTAAGTATGATTCAAGAAAGTAACCTTACAATGTCAAAATCATAATTCCCTTTTCAGGTTCATGACCTTGCCATGTCCTCTCTGGCCTCGTATTGACATCAACCTTCTCTAGTGCGTCACACTCCTGAAAATAAATATTAAGATGTCAAAATTGGATTGGGAGCACAGCATACAGCACTGCACGGTGTAATCAACTGTAATGAACTCTCACAACTGTTATCATAAACCATGTTAAATTGTCTTAATCCTTCTCGCAGCCTCTCTAATTGCTCTTAACCTCACAGGATTCATAGAGTTGATGTGATTTCCTTAATTGCAGAGAGCTCCCATTTCCCCTCACTTGTTTGCAGGAAATTCACTGCAGCTTGAAATTACTCCCAATCTTAAAAATGTGCCTTGAGGATGCCCGTCGCCCCACCCCACCTCAAATCCTTGTTCACGTATGGTGCAATCTGCAAGAGCCGCATTACGAAGGAAACCTAAATCCGTTCAATTTCAATTTTGTTTCTGCGCACTTTGGGTTCATGCCTCCTTTAGGGCAGCCTCGAGGTTCCCGAGCGCTCTGAAACTGCTGCTATTCCCACATGATGTCAATAGAGCAGAAAGGAGAGATTTCTCACAGAACCACGGGGAAAAACTCTTATTCAACTTTAATGTTTATCAGAATAGCAGCAGAGAGGAAACAGAAAAGGGAGCCGCAGGTCAAACAGCTCAACACTGCCGGAGCACTGAGGAAAAGCAGGGACCAGGACTCACGGATGACTAAATAGGGGCGTCAGAATCTGGGACATTTAAATGACTTCATATGTCTTGCTTTATCCCGGATCCTGGAAGTTAGCTGTAGTGATGAGAGACCATGCCATGTCTTCTAAATATTTAATTCCTGGGTAAACTTTCAGGAGAAACGATCTTTCACTTATTATTATTAAGTGGCTACGGAACATTGTATCTAAGGGAGCTCCGTTAAGGTTCTTTGGGGACGATAGGGAGCAGTCTCGGCACATATTGATCACGGAGTGTATCTGGAACCTTATTTTGACTACATAGCAAATATTAAAATTAAGAAATGATAATGTATCACAAATTGACAATTGCTTATTTATTCCAAGGCAACATGTACAACATTCCACTCTCTTGTAGAGACAACTTAAACCGGAGCAGCTTCGTTTTTTTTTACTGTGAGCCGTTACGAAAACTCCACCGGACACGTCTCCGTCATATCCCCATCACATCACTGTTGTGGTCTGTTCTCTATGCAACTTCAAAACCCGGCTTCAGCAGCTCTTAAACTGTGAGCTTAACACTTCTTTATTTTTCATAACTACAGACTGTGTAATACCTTTTGGAGTCAGCCTTCCGCTGCGATTTGTTTTAGTTTTTTCTTAAGCGACATGCCAAGGTACTGTACCTCCGCTGGAGAGAGTGAAAATGATACTTAAGTTCCACCTGCCACCTTTTATTTATTTTTCCTCTTTCCTTGACGTGTACTCCGTTCAGTTACTTATATTGAGTTTAAACTCAACAGTCACTCTGACACTGGCGTCCACATTCATTAGTTGCCATGGGACGCGTTCATTTCACCGCTCACCAAAAATATAAGCACGTTCAATTAGCGGTGCTCTTTCAGAGCATTCATGTACAACATTGATTGCCAGGTAACATCTGTGTCCCGTGTTTCCCTACAAAATGGCGTCAATATACCTGGGCATCCTGCCCAAGTACATTGACAGAGCTTTCCTGGGGCATAAAATAAATACGTCATCTGATGTGCCTTAATAGAGACCAGCGACCAAACTATTTAAATGATGTGATAAAGATCAGCGGTTGATCAATCGGATTACGTGAATATACAGTAACAGAGTTCGAGGTTCTTCCTCCAAAAATACAAAGCAACATATTCCATTAAATGATTTCCTTCCATGGGTCCAATCACGCCTCAGCACTTTGTTTTAAGAGATTAAGTAAATGAATAAAGCATCACTGGCTTCTTTATTTTTCTGACAAATGTCAACCTTTCAATGTTTTTGAGGCCCGTGGGAGCCCTGGAGGACAAAGGGGTCAAACAAATATCTGATTTGCATTGTGACTGTGGGGTAGGAATACATCACAAGCAGACGGCCAGGGAATTCAAAATCAGACTGAAGTACCGGGGGTATTTATTCAGAAAGCCAGTTTGTTCACCAGTAATAATTTGACTGGCTCAACAATCTGTGACTACCAAAATGAGAAATTAAAAGATGTTCTTGCAACATCAGCTGGGATTTCTCCTTGTCCTGAGATGTTCTACATAGATGTCCTTGTTTACTTTGAGCACTGCTCATTAATAAGACCAGACTGTCACTGACTTGACCTTCTACTGGCTTTAAAAGCAGTGTGTACACATATACGTGTGTGTGTGTGTGTGTGTGTGTGAGTCAAGGGGTGTACTGTACATGTGCCAGGGGCAAATCGCACAAGGTCCTGCAGTGATGAATGAACAGTAATCCAGCCTACAGTGTGTGGCTCATAAATGTAGTCTCCAGTGTACAGAAGCCTGTATGTTGCTCATTTCTCTGACAGGCCTGTGAATCTCAGCCAACTTTCCTTTCAAGAGCACGCTTTATCTTCTGGACTTTTTTTCAGAGCTGATCACATCCAGTTAGCAAGTGGAAAATCCACCGGCAACAACCCCAAAAATGGAACCGGACAAGGGAATACATAATAAGCCTATATGAATATCAGAGCTGCAATTATCTGTCGATTAATTAATTAGTTGCCAAATGTTATATTGGTAATCAGTAAATCATTTTTAGTAGGGATGCCCCGAAAAGTGCATTTTCGGTGTTCGGCCGAAAGACCTACATCACCGAAACAACACGGCCGAAACAGAATTGTGATGACGCAAACAGGAAGCCAGCACACGGTTATGTGGACACGAGTCAACATGTCTGCGGTGTGGATATATTTCAATATCTCGTAGCAGACGTTATTCCGTTAATTGCGGCACTAAAGCGTCTTCTGTGAACACACGTTTCACTGAGATCTATTCGGATCCTCTGCACTTCATCGGGACTGTACTTGATCCGCGTCATAAGGATCATTACTTGGATGTGGGAATAAAGCAGCGCACACGAGAAATGATCCAGGCCGGGATGGATGCGGATAACCCGCTCAGAGGCGGACCGGCGCACAGCGCAGGAGGAGAGTGCACTCTCTGCACCAGATGTGGGACATGCATCTTCGTTGTCTGATATGTTCAATGAGATCCTGCAAGATCCGCTTGATGAGAGAACATATTTAGTTTTAGAATCTTTTAGCAGACCAGTCAGTTATAGGTCAAGTTAAACATTTTGCTTTGAATTTTAATTTATATTGTGCATTGTTGTAATGTCAGTGCTAAATATTTTTATACGTTTACACTACATATTAATTAATTTATTCAATCATTTCTTTAGGTGTTTCGGTTTTTGGCCTTGGTTTTCTCATTTTTGGTTTTCGGTTTCGGCCAAGAATTTCCATTTCGGTGCATCCCTAAGTTTTTAGTCTTCTTTTTGAATATTTTCTGTTATATCTTAGGGTTGTGGACAAAAGAGGACATTTGACATTACCTTGGTTTTTGGGAAACGCTGATCGACATTTTTCACCATTTTCTGGAACAAACAACTAATCGATTAATCGCGAAAGTGTCAGATCGTAATCGATCCAATACAATTAATTAAAATGAAAATAGCACATTTTTAAAATAATCATTATTGGCAGCCGCACTGTGTATTTTTTTAGATGACCATATTTTCAGGGTGCTTTCAGGCTGTACCATTTATCTACATTCCCTGTTAACCTACTGATTTTTATTTTTTATAGCTGACAAGCTGTTCTGTCTGTCAAAAATAATGACAAATAACTGTCACGGTATCAGAGTCCAACGTCCATCATGAGATGAACTCCTTTGAGTCAGAGAATGGCAGCACATTCTCACATTTGAGATCCTGTAACTTAAAAGATTCATTAATGATTCATTTTCTCAGTCGATGGATCAATCAATAATTCATGCCGGTTCTATCCGTAACACCTTCATAGTGGAAAAAAAAGGTTTTAACAATGAAGCGCATCTTGTGAGTTACACTTACAGGAGGTTGCCTACCTTAGGTTTGGTAGATTCGAAGCCGGAGGTTACAAGTAAATTCTAAGTATGGGTGACATGTTTAACCTCAAGCTTGATGGAAAAATCAATTTACAAGTTAGTTTTTTGATTAAGAGGCTCAAACCTCCATTAACTTAGTCACATTCCCAGCAGTACAGAAACTGCTTGTCTGGGTGATTTCCCCCACTTGATGCTACTAAATCCTGCACACTGGTCCTTTAAATCCAGCCCTGTCTGGGTGTAGCACAATGGTGTCTTAAGGATGGGTGGACAGTGGAGATTTATTGCTATAACATAACAACGCACTTTGCAGGATGTGGATTTGGGAGATGCACAGTAAGTCAGAAATAACTGAGCTCTGAACAGAGCAAGCCACGGAGAGATGTGTCACTGTGAAAAGAAAGAGCTCAAAGAAATCCTCGGCTTTTAACACGACTCAGAACCACTCGGCCTACAGCTTTTCCCACAATGCAATACCTCGTCTTCAGGAAACACTGTCAAACGCAGCAACGGTGGCAAACAAGTTCAAGAGGAAAAAGAAAACACCCTCAATCTGTCTCGGTCATTTCATGCACTGTGCATTCCTCCATCACATGCACATTTGATTTCTAGAACCTTGCACCACACTCTTGAGCCCAGAGCATAAGAATATTGAAACCACACATCTGAGCCCATGGACTACATAAAGTGAAGTAAGTTTGGATGATATTATGGGGGTAAATATTGTATATTTGATGTATGGTATTAATGTTTAACTTGCAAACGGCACATGAAAATGCATCCATGCTGATAAATTAGATGCTAAATAAGCAATAGCTAGCATAATTTCATTGACTATTAATCTTATCATGGTGCTAGCTTACCCCCAATTACTAAATTACCTCCCATGTCCAGTTAATTCCCATACATTTCCACAATTCCTTTGGGAACCATTATTTCGACACAAGTTGGACAATGTCCATGTCAGATTACGCAGGTAACCAACGGGTGTATCTGGGCAGATGCGGGCCAGTAAGGCTGGGATTTCATTGCACTCAATCAGGACATCTCGATAAGCTGGACCATCACCTGCAATGTTTCCAAGAGCCCAAACAGCCTGTTCACTGATGTGCAACATTGGTGAAGCCAGCAAGGAGATGAAAGCTGGTACAGCCCCATGTTCCACCACCTGCTGAGTATGCCAAGATGTTCCAGAGGCGATGTTTGTTAGAGCCCAAGTGGCTTCAAACTGCAGAGTCAGCTCATCGTCCATGCACAGAAAGGACACAAAGCGGGACAGCAGACCTGCGTCTACGATTTCCTTCAGAGGAGGGTTACGCTAAAATTCCCACGAAATGTTTCCACCCCTTTGCAACCCTAACAGAGAAAGAAATGCATTTAATCAACGACCTTCATCGTGGTTTAGTTTATGTTCAATACTTATCTGCAAATCTGGACAGCGACAAAGACGGCTGACTTCTTCCTGATCAAAACAGTGTCCCCCATCCATCACAGTGGAACATGTTTGGAATACTGGGGACAATATGAGCTTCACTTGATCAGTCAAATGTGGTGATGCCAGCCCTGCCTGGACTGGGAAAGTGAACACTTAAGCATGAATGCATTTGCACCAGTCTGCCAGGCTTTTTGTCAGGACATGTATAACTGTCCAGTCACTCAGACGTTTAGCTGTCCAGGTCAAACTACATGGCCGCTTTTTTTTTTTTTTTTTTTTTTTAAATTCTATCCACTCCTCTCATCTTCTCTAACCTCCACTTAACCCGAGCTGCTGGAGCAGGCAGGTGGAAGCCGAGCAACCTCTGCTTCAACGGGCATCCTTAATAAGAGAGGGGAAATGTGCAAATTACCTCTCTGTCACTGTCACGGCGGGGGAAGCTCTGAGGCGACTGGTTTGCTAAAGCGGTATGAAATACTCATACAGGCTGCCGTATGCACGGACGCCTGATTACAGCTTACTTGTAGCTGCGAGACACAGTTGTGTTAGCGCAGAGGGTCAACCCCTCGGAGAAAGACACTTGTGTGTTGGATCAGGGAGGCAACTGCATCTACATCAGAGGTCAGGGTGTTTTTTTTTTGTTTGCAGTCAGCAAGTTGTGAAAAGCAAACTCAAAGTGACAAGTCGCTAAGGCATGCAAGTAACAGACAAGACCTGTCAGACAGTAGATGCGTGTGATGTTACTAATAATGCACGGGGTTCCCCATGGCCTTCTTGTCTGAAATACCGACTGTCAGAAGAAGCGTGCAATGTTAAACGTGCAGAAGCCCTCCACCACACAGCTCAGACTACATATTTAATGCGAACCAGCTACGCTTTCATCTGGTAACTTTATTGATCACAAGATGAGAGTCAGAGCACCGATCGTCGAGCCATATGTGCTGAAACTCGTCTTTTTTGTTTTGTTACAGCAGCTGGTATAATAGCACTCCTTGATAATAGTCCCATATTTAACAACATGCTTAAAAAGTCCTTGAAATTCACATGAAACGCATAACCTTTAAAATTTCGACGAAAGTTTTGTTCAGCGAGTCATTATAATTCAGTCATTCTTTTTTGATTGATCATCGTCTCTCCCTCGCCTTTGTTGCTCACCTTGATAAGTTTGTTAACTAAAAAATATGCCAGAGAAGTGTGAATTTAATCCAGCATTGTGTGGAAATTGATCTTAATATCGACTGGCTTTTTGACTGTTGCAAG
The DNA here is from genome assembly GCA_004119915.2 of Collichthys lucidus. NCBI lineage: Eukaryota > Metazoa > Chordata > Actinopteri > Sciaenidae > Collichthys > Collichthys lucidus. The sequence continues at coordinate 18,578,174 of CM014092.1, read as the reverse complement.
CAATCACCAACCACTAGGCTAAGAAGAAGGCTTAACTAATCTGTTGTAAACCACGTTTTGGTTTCTGTCATGGCTCAGAAGTGACATCCATAGAATATTTTTGTCCCAACGTGAACCAGAGTAGAGTTGTCACGATACTAAAATGAGTAACCACGATACTATACCAGACAAAGTATCGCGGTTCCGGGTATTATCGCTATACTGCAGCCGTTTTTTATTATTATTATTTTTATAAACTGCAATGTATTTGTACAAGTTAGCTTGAAACAACGACGTTTGTTTTTTAAGCAAAATTAGTGTTGCCACTGACGAAGACGCCACGGCAGACTCGCTGCTCGGGCCCGGTGCTTCTGCCTCGGTGAGTGTGTTGTCTCGTGTCTGAGCGAGACAGAACTTTAGCTTGTTGTTTATTTCTATCGAAGCTGAGCTGTCTTTGTGGAGATCGTACTTGCCGGCAGAAACACACAAACAGCCAATCAGCTAACAGACGGGCGGACCCAGCGTGCGGAAACAGCCTATCACATCCCTGGACGTCACCAGTAACAGGCAAACAGCCAATCATTCAGCAGCTGAGGAGGTCGGTTGGGGTTCCATGTTGGTTTGTTTACAAAGGAGTAGCATGCAGTGAGAAGCCGGGAGGAGAGCAGAGGCGGCCGCTATGTAGTGGAGACTGGCACCGGTAGTATAGTAATCCACGGTAGTACCGTTGTGTAAAATTTCTAGTATAGTAGCGACGGTTATGACTTGGCACCGCGGGGTACTGTGTATACCGTGGGTATTGTGCAACTCTAAACCAGAGCATCTGCAGATTAGTTCAACACTCAATATGTTATGTCCACTTATATCAACGATATGAGATGAATAAATCCCTGCTGTAGCTCATCGTAGAGCGTCTGCTCGGTCACCATATTGGAGAGGTCAAGATCAGATGGTAAACAAATACAGTGTGCGACTCGAAAGCACCAAAACCAAACTTCCGATCACACATTTTTACTCAATATCAACTGGCAGCTGATCAATCTGAGCATCCCTACATTGTACATTTGCTTTAGAGGAATTAGAACTACTTCACATGTCTGCTTTCTTGTTTTTGGCTGAACTTTCCCTTTAAAAGGCTCCTTCATTATTTCTGTCAGTCTCTTATCAGACAGTTCTAGAGGTCGACAGCTGTTATCACGCAGTTTGCTAATATTTAACAGGCTTATAGATGTTCTTTAATCCTATTCATAACGCCTCTTGTCATTCAAGATATTGAATCCAAACTTGAGCGGAGAAAAGTAATCCTTCCCGGAGATCTGTGAAGGATGTAGCTTTTTTTTTCCAATCATTCCCACAGTTCGGCCTGCAAATTAGCTGTAGCTGCTGATAACAACATGATGTAGAGAACACCACTGTGGCCTTTCGTTTTGGGATTTGTCAACACTCACGGAATAAATGATGAACTGATGAATTGATTTTCTGCTTGAAGAGATAACAGACATTTTACAAGCTGAGGCTAACACATCAAAAGTGAACTCTGCCTTCGCTCGGGCCTTTCTCGCTACATTTCCACAATCAGTCCAGTCAAGCAAGTTTGCACACAAACACACACACACACACACACAAACACACACACACACACACACACACTATCAGTGAAAGCCTCCATTCAGCAGATTTGCCTCATTTGGATCAGAGGAACTACTATTGTCTTGCCAAAATCTGGTCCGTTTTGGTGAGCCTTTTGAATTCTACCCTCAACTCCAGCTTGTGCCTCTCATTTATTCATATATATATTTAATTTTCAGACTTTTAAATTCATGACGATTCAACACAAGCTTCTTTTTTTTCTAATGAAATAAGTCCAACCTTGAAAACCCAAACCGAAATCTTTTATGGCTCCTGTTAAGTTGATTTAAACCGTTCTTTGAAAGTGTGACTTCATCAAAACAAAGATGCCTTACAGATATGGCACAGCTCCATCCGTGTGTATTATGATACAAAGAATACACTATTAGATATAAAATGTGTAAGATAATACGCACAATATCTTTATCCGTGAAAACGAATCGACTAAAACTTGGTCAGATGCATGCTAAAATATGAGCACAGACATGAAAAAAAAAAAAGATTAATAATATCACAACTTGTGACACAGTTTTAAAGAATATATAGTGTGTGTTTGTTTATTCTGGCTGGAGAAGTCTAATTTCTACGTGCATGATAACTTTTATCGAAGCCTTAATTCGCTATTAGTTAATAGTTCATCAAAAGAAATGCAAGACTTTTTCTAGTTCCAGCATCTTAAATGTGAGGATGTGCTGCTCATTATTTAGTTGTTGTTTTTTTAAATCTCTGCAATCTGAATATTTGTTTGTGGGGTTTGGTTTTGTTTCGCTGGTTGAACAAAACAGAGTCACCTTGAGCTCTTCCTGTTTGCTGACTTGTTAGAAATGTTATTAATTACTCATAACTGACCTTAAACTTTCAAAGAAAGAAGAAAAAAAGATGATTATATTTCATACAGTGTTCTGTGGGGGTACAAAGCACCTTGATGAACGGTGCGTTCAGGGCCATGTTTGCACCTTTAAATGTGAGCGTCAACCTGTGAACGCAGCACAGTGCTGCCTCACATTTTTTGACAACTTCCTGAAGTCCGTGTTATTGTAACTTTACTGCGACGCCCAGCTTCGGCTTAGCTACGTGGCTCCCTCTATGTTTATCCCGCTCGGTTTGACTAAATAACCTACCCCACTTGCTGAGACAGTGTTCAAAATGTGCATTATGTGAACCACAGCGCACACACACACACACACAGGCTAGCACAGTATGGGAATGTAAAGGTTGATGTATTGGCGGAGGAGGTGGGGAGGGTTGAGACAAGAACAGAAGCTGGGAGGCACGCAGCAATCTCTGCCTCCACTGCGGCGACCAAACTCACATTTCAGGGATGTTTGGCTTGTGCGAGACAACCGGGAAAAAAACAGCCCTGGAGGACCGCTGAGCCACCCGAAAACGCTTACCTGTATCTGGGGGATGCCTCCCGGACCGTCCACAGTGTCGGGTGAGTTGTCGAACACTCGGTCCCGGTACAAAGACCACAGCCCGACGTTTGGGAGGAAAAGAAGAGCCGCTATGAGCAGCCCCGCGAACTGCAGTAGCCTCTTCTCTTTCCGCCTCATCTCTCCGGGAGAATGCGTGTGAAGCAGCGGTGGCGGTGGCGGTGGTGGCAACCAGCGAGTCCCGAGCTCCCTCGCTTTTCGAAGCGGAGACAACTTTCACTCTGACTGGGGGGGATGGACACCGGCGCTGTGTGTGTGTGTGACGCTCTACGCGGCTGTGAGCTCCGCCGCTAGGGGGAGCGAACCGCTGCGCTTCCGCCAGAGAGCCCCGAGTGTGGGTGGGTGTAGAGGGGGTGAGGAGGTGGAGGTGGAGGGGGGGTTCAGCCAACACAACTTGACTTTCATTTAATTTCTTTTTTTTTTTTTAAATGAGATGTAACATCTCCTAAAATATATTCTATGAGCCTGTGTGAGCACAGCAACAAGTAAAAAAAAGAGAAGCAGCCAAACTAAATTATCACATGAGAGTTACATGGGAAACTCACGACTAATGCTGCCTTCAAATGCAGCTCGGAAATTAGACCAACGCTTTCTGCTGGGGTCATAAACCACCCGTGTAACTGGTAAATCCTCCCTGGAAAATGACAGCTTACACAACAGATATCTCTGTTTTTATTATTATTATTTATTTTTATTTTCCCTGTGACAATCTAAAAGCAGCTAGAAGCCATTGCCAAAAAACTTACTATAATATAAGACGTGTTAGTGCACACTTGTTTATTTTATTAACGTATATTAATGCCAAACTTTAACTTAACTTTTAAATTCTGTTACCTCCCTCGCCCTCGGGAAATTAAAAAAATGCACAACAGGACAGTTGCTATGTAGTTTGTGACGTGGGAGTCGATGCCGAACTGACAGTTACATTAATTTGTCAAGATTTTGACCTGAATTAATCAACAACAAAACTAAATACCCATATACAATGTCTTTCATCCGAAAAAGTAGTCTGAGTTACTCTGCAAATTAACATTTTTGGATTAACTAACTGTTTTTGCTAATCATTGAGCTAATTTATCATGATTTCATAGTTGTGTCAACTGAATTTTGAGGATTTTCTTTTAAATTAAATTGAATTGTGAAAGTGTGACATTGCATAAATTGCTGTTTTCAGATTTTCTACAAACTAAACAAGAATATAATCAACTGTTTCCATAATCTATAATAAAAAAAAAGGATCATTACTTGCAGTCCAATACAAAATACTTGAAGAGTGACGTCCTGCTGTTACATTTTGCATCAGTGCTAATTTTCTAATGCTACAGTATGTAATAGTATAACAGTGGACATTTCTCTGCATTGAATATTTGGCATTAGTACTATAGTGGTGAAAGAAACACTGCAGGAACAAGAAACATGGCTAACCATAACAAACTGGTGTTTCTTTGACAGTTTTTCAAGCCTCTTTAAATAATGCTCACATGGCCATATGGCCGTTTGGAAGTTCAAGTCTTTTAACTGACTCGGATCACTTACTCTCGGCCAGCAAAACAAACCAATCTTTTTTTTTAAATTCATTTTGTTCATTCACCAGTGCAGCGCTGAAGCCCTCTTGTTGCTGCCTTGTGGCGAGAGAACATACTGCATGAAAATGAGGGAATCACTCACTGAGACTACTCATTACTCCCGAGACATATAAAAGATTAGTTCATACCGACACACCACTAGAGTTCAACAAATCTGCCATAGTTCAGATCCTTGTACAAAATGCACATTTTATATTCCTATCCCTCCAAAGCCTAAAAAATGTATGACACAATGTTTATCAGTCATAGGTAAACAAAACATTCCTGAATAGAAAGCCAATGGAATGTATGACATCATAGTATACTTACTGTATAGAGGACACTCTAGGGGAAATACTTAAAGTCCCGTCTCAGATTAGTTTAGATTTAGCTAAACCTCGTAAATTCCAACACAGGAGGTCGCACCAGACAGAAAATCCCGACACAGAATCAACGTAATAAACTTCTGCCCCCTTTCAAAATAAAATACAATATGCAGTTCATGTAGCGTATCACAACTTCACATCAACGTTACGCCATGACCGGTGGCACCAGGTCAGCAGTCAATCAATCAATGTCACAATCCACTCCGGTCCCCTGCCTGTTTTTCCCTCTAACTTCACCCAGTAACTTTCCACTCACCTGTCAGCCCCGCCTCCTCATCAGTCACCATGGTTTCTCCCGCCTTCCACACCTGCTCCTCATCAGCAATCAACCCTGTATTTAAGCACCAACCTCCAGACACTCTTTGCCAGATTGTTCTCCATGCTCACGCAAGACTTTCCAGCACTCTTCTCCGGACTGATCTCCTGCTGCCGACTCTGCCTGCCTTGGACTAACCTGTTTGCTGTACTCCTGGTAACCGACCCTGCCTTCCGTCTTCGACCACGAGCTTCTGATCCCTCTGGAATCTGCCAGCTGGTATCGGCCCAGCTACTGGTGGCTTGCTCCCGAGAGACTGTTTCCTGCGTGTGCTGCATTTGGGTCCTACTCAAGCCCGTTTCAATCAAAGGGTCTCAACATGGACGATGAGAGACTAATTGTTGAAGTGGAACAACACACAATCATTTATGACACAACACATGGTTTTTATAATCTCTTCCACGTCAAAGAAGCAAAGTCAGCTGTTTATTGTTGTTGTTTACTTTATATATATATAGTTTATCGTGGGGTCTCGCATACAGTCTTAGCTATGGGCAATGCTTGCTCAGATTTGGTCGTATTCCTTGGTTTATGTATTTCTCAATATACTTTTAAAATATGCCACGTAGCAGTTGTCGCTTTTGTCTGTTTCTACAGCCGACAGTCTGCCAGCTTGAGGTGCTCTGTGTATATTGACGCAGGCTGCTCACGGCGTCCGTCGAAAATGGAACAATGCGGAGCCGAATACACACTTCTGAAATGGACTGCAGCGTCCTGCATTTCACTCATCCAAAATAAAATCTCCGTCCAATTAAGGCATGTTGGAAAGGTCATCAAATGAAAGCTGGTGTACAGCAGCACACAGGACAAGGTATTTAACTGATCCAGGAAGCTCCAAAACAACAACCATCTGTTACATCAGGTTTCTCCTGCAGAACTTCAATACAGTTGATCCAGAGCCAGCAGTGGAGGAAATGAAGCTTAATCATGTCTCTGATGGAAATCCAAGCAGCCACCACATCTATTTTGTAAGCACAGAACAAAGTCCAGGTCTGCTGTGAGCTGGCTGTGAATGTGTGTGTGTGCGTGTGTGTGTATTCCCATACCTATTCATTGTCGGTGGAGAAAAATGTCTGAGAGTTCAGAGGGTGATAGAAGATAGATGTAAGACGCCATGGCCATGGATAGTGCAAAGCCATGGCCTCATTTACATAACTAACAGTTACATAACAGTGTAACGAGGAAGCAAAGTGAAATTGTTGACCATTGATTTTGTTGGCTTACAACTAGTCCTACAGTTTCAATGCAGATTTCCTCATCTGCAGGTATGTAACACTGATTAAATGAGTTTGTCAAATGCTCTTGCTCTATGCTCTTGCCTGGTTCATATGCTTGTCTGTAGCGTCTTTACTTGCTTTATGAATTTCAGTTCTATGTATACCATAGATCCCTCCTTACTGCTGATGCAGCAGTGCACCATCTTTTTCCATGTCAGTTTTTACCCTTTTTTAAACTTTTCAATAAGTAAACCTTTCTGTCCATCAGGAAACTCTGAAACTACTGAGTCGAGGTGAAACAGGCAGAAAACCAGAAAAGAATTTGTCCATAAAATATGATTCGGTTTTCACTTTGTAACCACTTGTTTAGCAATTGTAGCCTACAATATGTGCTGTGTTACCACAAAATGTGTTCATGTACATTTTCAAGAAAAACAAAAATCCATGTTTCATCTCATAAGATTTTTGTCGACACCAGGAGACAAATGAGAATTTTAATGTCTGTTAACTGACGAATGACAGCATGAACGAGAAGGTATTTTTATTGTGACTCCCTGGTGTTTGGCCCTGCACTGACTTTCTTACTTTTAGTGTTTGTTGCGTCACTGTTATACCTGCACCCTGCGAGCACCAAACCACCACTGCGTCTGTGTCTCCGCACACAACCTGTGGAGTTATGGATTCAAAAAGCGCTTGGTGAAAATCGATGCGAGTCGAGCCAGAAGGTTGTGGCTGACACAGGAAAAGAAAAATCATCAGAAACGGAAAAAACGTGAAATAAAAAAACTCCTACTGGAGGCAGGAAACATGCAGTGACATGTATGTGAAGATCGCTCCTGTACCACAGCTGTAATGTGTGAGAATGGCGTGATTTAGAAGAGATATCGCCCACAGAAATATAATGATTAAATAAATGAACAACTTTGGACATTTCATGGCTACTAAATAGTTTGGGTCAGTAAGCTTTAACATAATTATATACGTTATAATTAAAACATTATGTGACAACTGAAAATAAAGCACTTACATATCTGTCCCTCCTTACAGCAGCACGCAGTAGTGGAATGTGAGCCTATAGCTGCTTTTAAGTTTATATAACGGCAGAACAAAGTGCCTTGCTTAACTTTGTCACACAGCGATGCTGTGAGTACAAACAAGTTCTCAAAGCTACCTGTGATATACTGTGCACGCGGATGAAAATGTGGGAATTTCACACTGAAAAGACTTTGTGAGACACCCACTTGACTTGTCTAACTCAGACTGCAGAAGCCTCATAACTTCAGCTTGAATGTATAATGCATTTTTGTACAAAAGAAGGTTTTTATCTCATTGTTTTTTATACACTGGAAGTAAATTAGAAAAAATGATCATCAACAAAAGAAAAACTGTTGCAAACGTGTGTGCATGTGAGTGTTTTAAGATGTCAGCACCCACTTTTCGCTGGCAACAGAGTTTCCATCACTTGAAGTACTGAACATAAAGTTAAGCTCCAGTGACATATTTCCCAAGATAAAATGTGTCCCACAGGCTCGGGTCATCCTTCTCAAACTGTCAGCCAGATAAAACTTTCTTATTTCTGTACTTTTCTTGAAACAGAACTGACTGAAGCATTGGATCATGGTGAAATCATTTCAGCGTTGATGTGCAGTCGGTCACAGGGGAACATTTACAACCTCCGTCCTTGCAGCGTGTTCTCTAGGATACTGAAGTTTATTCTGCACATTTCATGCAGTGAGTGGATGCTGCCTCTTCTGCAGGTGTGTGACTGTGGTTATTTGGCCATTGTCCCAATCTGTTTTGTTGCTAGGGTATGCTTAAAGCCCCATTGTGTAACTTCCATACCATAAACTACCATAAAATAACAGATTTTAAATCATTTTGATGCCACACTAACTTACAATCAAGTGAATGGTAATAGAGTACATAGAGTGGCTCTGTCTTAAAAGGATACAACTTTGCAATAATTTGTTTTCATATCTTTTAGCGGCACCATCACGCCGGGCTCCGCTCTAGAAAATCTTAACTGCACTCGACTAGAGTATACATAATAACATATTTCCGCAAAATAATTGTTTTTATTTCCCTGACCCAGGCAACACTGTAATAAATGTTCTCTGCTGAAGTGGACTGATGCTTCCTAATTGTTATCAAGGATGACTCAATGACAGAATGACCACGGCTAATGGGCTTTACCACACAACAGTCAATCATCGGTCTGTCACCAGGCACGCTAACAGGATGCTTTGATTTGGTACTCTGCAAATTACCTTAATTTTTTCCCCCCTCTTAACTTCTCTCAAATCCACACTGAGCCTTTGACACAAGCAGGACGAATTATAAAGCGAAGCGCTGCTCGATCAACGTGAATCCTCCCAACCACATTGAGAGGTTGCAGGGTTCATCCATAATTCATGCTTGAAAGACGCTGAACAGATTGAATTGTCACAACTCGGGCTGGTACAGACGAGGAGAACGAGAGAGGAATGAGCTTTTCTCTTTCTGAGAGAGTCCTGAGTGAGAATAGAAAGAGCGGAATTAGTAGGGAGGACAACTCTGACACATCCTGAGTTCACGTCCACTGTGGTAATGTGGCTAATCTTTGTCTTCTCCTCGAATTTAGGCCAAGAGCTACAGCTGGCTGGTTTATGATACCAAGATTAAGGAAGGAGACTATTAGAATTCAGTGGCATTGTGAAATGTAACAAATTAAGATAAAGACTTAAACATTCATTTTATTTAGACAGCCAGAAAAATGTATTGCTTGGAGGTTGGGGATTAGGGTTACTTAATGATAGGACACAAATTTCTTCCTATAACAGAATCTCCATTTTTAAATATGTTAAAATCTAAAATGCCACAGTCCACCCGTTCTGTATGAGCAGTAAGTATTCATACAACAATACATCCACCGTTCTCTGAGATCTTTGGAGTTGCCTTTTGTTTCTTTTACTGATTTATTTTCAATTGAAGTTTTAAGTTCCAGGCTGTTCAGATGGTTGCTCTGTGAAACAAACAAGATCAGGTGAAAAGTGCCTGTTTAGCTTGAAGCATCAGAATCAGATTTATTGCATAGGTAAGGAAAATAGTAGGAGAAAATATAAAGAAAGATGGTGGTTAAGCAGTGCAAGTCAAGCAGTACTTTGTGTTGGGGGGACAGATTCAGTGTCAGTCTGTGGGTTTTTTCCGGCACTGTTAGACTATCATTTCTTGATTCTTAAAGTCCAACAGATCATTGTTTTTTAAAGTCATTTAGATTTTGAAATTCATCTACATCTGGTGTGATATAACCACCACGTTTTCAGTGGTCAAATGTTTCAAAAAGTATTATCACCAACTTATTTCACCAGTCAAACTGAGAGCAAACTTTTAACCACAAAAGAGTCAAAATAAGAGTCAATAGAAAAGTTTCAATAACAGGTTGACTTTCCTCACCTGCAAAAAGCCACAAGCCCCTTTGAGAAGGTTGGCCTTGTGAGTAACCTGAACCTTCATAATGTGAAGTAGTATGATGTGGCATTTGTTGTGGGAAGTTAAGTTACATTACACTGAAGCTGCTAGATGACGGTGGACAGTGAGGGTCCCGGATGTCAGTGGTGAATAGTGCTATTCTGCACAGTGTTGTCCTTTTAAGGGTTTTTCTTTTTCTCCCCTTTGGACACATGCAAATGCAATGTGGATTTTTTTTTTTTAATAGAGACTGAAATCTCAGTTTGATTGTTTTTTCATCAATCTGTGACACCATAATGGATGACAGGAGCTGCAGGGGGGAAGAAACTGTTTGTATGATGTGAGGTCTGGTCCCGATGGGCTGCAGACTCCTGCCGGAGACGAGCGTCTCATGCTGTTTGTGTCCAGGGTGGGAGTGTTCACTGCAGCTAAGTGTCCTCAGGAGTCATGCTCAGAATCCATTTACGACAAAGAGAGGAGAAAAATGTGAGAATATGTGAAAAATAATGAGCCCTACACGTATTAAATTCTAAAATTACTTTTTACCCCATGCATACTTTTATTTCTACAATTAAATAAAATGAACATAGAAATATGATTTTATCAATTCCTTGATATTCACTCAGCTTTCAAGTTTTCATGTGACTTTGATAGTCTTTAAAATCTGTTCATAATCCAATTACATGCCTTTAGCTATCTTGAAGGCTTGTATTTAGTATGTGTAAAAACTGAGTAGGTATAGTAGGAGTGTGTGTGTGTGTGTGTTTGAATCTTCATCAACTCCATTAAGCTAATATGATCCTATAAACACTAATGCACTTGAAACACCAATCTCACTAATGGAAGTTCTGCTCAGTATATGTGACTGAACACGTGTTACATGTTTCATTTTTGATCTTTGGTGAGGAGCAAGGACTCGACTTTCTTCCCAGCCACGAAACCGATCAATGATAACCCCATGATCGACAGCTGCACTGCAATAAAATGTAAAGTGAGTTACTGAGAGAGCATGTTAAGTATGTTCCTGGGCGAGTAGCAGCAACCACAACATCTGCATGTTGAAACTAAAATGTCTTGACTGAAACACTGACTGTGTGGAGGAAACTCTGAACGTCTTGTGGTGGTGGCTTGTTTTGAGGTGTTTGGTGGCTCAGTTTCTCCACCATCATTTTGTATTTGATGAATGCACTTGACAAAGTACTCAGACTTGCTTCTGTGGTAGTTCTCCCTACATTATATATACTATATCGTTTATATATACACAGTCACCAGGACTGCATTTTGCCATTAAGACACACAAATACAGACTCACAAGGTGAAGCACACTAAGAAAATATGAATTATTGAAAGTTGCAGAAAGGATTATGGAATATTTGGTCATTTCCAAGGTTAAATTCTTGAAACACGGTTCAGTGCAATAACATAGACTCAGAGCTGCAGTAAAATAAGATTATAAAGTCACATTAAAGTTTCATCGGTATGCTTTGGTTTTCATAGTGTGCAGAATTAAACTGAAATGGCGATACACTTTTTTTCTTCCTTCATGTGCAACTGCAAATAAAGCCTGTGGCCTTGAGTCGGCCATTTTAAACCTTCCCACATGCTCTACCGTGTGGCCACCTGTCCATTAAGCCCATCTAATCTGCTCGATATTGATGCAATAAAAAGGCCACAGTAGAAGTGCCTGATTAGATTGGAACATCTGCTCCATATGGACGCCTTGGCATGTGCACTGTCCTCAGCCTTCACAGTCACAATGTAACACAGCAGCCGCCATTGAAGGTGGCAGTTCAGATTTACTGCTGGCATCTGGGCTACCTGTTATTTGATGGCTTGATTCGGTGTAATCTATGTTGGGGTTTATGAGCTTGAGCACTCTGGAGTGAGTCAGGTGAATTTATTGATGTAGTGACAACAATTAATACAAATTTCATTATTTATATTATGTTGATTTACTGACAAGAGCTAGCAGGTTATTCAAACAGGAACTCTGACATTTAAAGGAACAGTCCAACATTCTTTGCCCACATAGTAAGTGGAAGCTGTTGGTCAAATAAGTATCGCTGTACTGAACTCATCTATTGCTGTGTTTGATGCCAAAGAGGCATTTCAATTTTGGTTAAAAATAAATAAATAAGTAACTGTAATTAACCTGACCTGTCTTGAGTTATACACCCTCATACGCTAACACACTAATTTGAGTGTATGCAGCTCAGGTTGTTGGCTATATTATAGACCAGGTCATTTCCATCTAAATAATAGAATATATAATATGTTTTCTATTTAATAAGTACAAATCGTTTACATAAGAGGTTATTCTCCAGTCTAATGAAGTTAACCTGCTCACAATGGTTCATGATTTCTGGAAAGAGACATGGCTGTTGAGTTTTTCAAATATATATTCAGTGGTCCCTCGTTTATTGCAGGGGATACGTTCTAAAAATAACCCGCAATAAAAAAAAATCCACAAAGTAAGTTTTACAATTATTATACATGTTTTAAGGCCGTAAAACCCCTAACCACACACTTTTATACACCTTTTTACACACATTTTGTACAGTACTCCCTTAGTCAATCAGGACGCAGAACACAATGCGCGTTCATACTGTACAGTACGCTGTAAAAAAAAAAGGATGCAAAATTACACACACAAAAATCTGCGAAACGGCAAGTCCGCGAAAAGTGAAGCGCATTATAGCGAGGGACAACTGTATATAGAAGGCAGAGAGACAACAACAACAATCCCTGGATAAAAGCAAAAGCTAAATGGGCTCCAGGATGGAGGAAAAAGGTTATATATTGAACATGAGGTTTTCAGTCTCCTGAGAAAGCAAGGGGAATACTTCAAAACAGAAAATATCATTGCCCTCAAGTCATGCTGAGAAATGCCATTAATGGCTGTATGTAAATAGAATGAACAAGCACTTTAACAAATACTTAAATATGAAATTGATCTACAAACACCAGTCATTTGCCTGTCACTGTCTGATTTAACAGCCTCCATGCTTGGTGCACTTTGGCTCCCATGTTGACATTTTAATGTACAGCCTTTTGAGCTGCAAAGGCTCGGCGGTGTTCAGGCTGTGTCCAGACATAATATCAATGTTAGCTGTTTTGTGTTTTACGTATAAATCAATACAGCACCAATATTTCTCCTTGAGTGATGAAACCCTGTGGATCCAGTGGTGAGGGCATGAACACTTCCTGTTAAATCACTATAACTCAAACTGCGGGCCTATGCAGTTTCACACTGTGAGCTCAGAGCACAGAAGGAGTGTTAGAGTTTGTACCACGGGCTAAAAAACAAGAGGAGGCTTTCCTGAAGCGGAACTGGCCAAGAAACTGGGCAAGCAGGGTAAACTAAGCCCAACAGCCCCTTTGTACATATAGACGAGAGGTGACCAAGCAAGAAGTGACCGGACAAGAGTAAATGTGGGACTGACTAGTTGGTGGTAGGAGCTTTGTGAAATGTGACCTGCATTTCACTGTGGTGTTTCTCAAAAGAAAAAAGAAAAAGAACGATCAAAGCAGCTTAAACGGTTTGCTTGATGTGCATTTCATGTACATGTAATAACAAGTACATAGCATATTGTTATGGAATTTTCTATCTTTAGGCTACACGACGTCACGTGTGGGCCTTGAGGTCCTCAGCAGTATTAGTTGTTTGGCTTTGGTTGGGAACAGTAGGTGCCAGTCTATCTCAACACTGTGGTGGCCAGGTTCAGAGAGACCTACTGCTGCCTTCCTAGTCATAATAGATAGCTTGCCATTGACGTTCCAATCTGCATAAACAGACATCTGTGTCTCCAGACTAGAATATGCTGACAATAACACCTGTATGGGTAAAAACATTCTCTTTGACTGATTCTGGGCGTGTAGTATTTGGAGTGTTATCTTGGGGTTTAAAGTCGATCCACCAGGATGAGTTGGGCAGAATGTGAGACCGACTCAGGCACTTCTGATGAACTTTGAGAGTGTCTCTAATTCTCCTTGACCAAGCGTCAATAAATAATACAGCATAAGACATCAGAGGCTCCTGAACACTTTCTTCCCTCCTGACCTCATCATTGACCTTTGACTAGCAATTTGTACTAAAATGTTTCTAAAGAACAGTGTAGTACACATACATGCATCCCCTATGAGACCAATATATAACATCACAATCTAAACATAAAAACACATTAATAGCAATTATTTCTCTATTATTTCCTCCTGTTCCCTTCCATCATTCCAGACATATTGGTCATCTTAAAGTTCTCTGTGAATGTTTGCTGCCCATAGCTTTCTAATTTCCTTCCCTCGTGACCCCTCGTTGTGGGTTTTATATTACTTTAATGGTCTCCCTCACCGATGCCACTTAAACACACTCTGTCTAAATGTTAATCCCATAATCGCTTCCCTTGGCATCCTGCAAGCTCTGATCGTTCGTAGCTATCAGTGATGTGTTCATAGCTGGAGTGATATTACTTCTGCAGCGGGGCCCGTTCCCCCGAGTCTCATAGGATGTCATATAATGCTCAACTTGTCACACTAGCTCTAAGAGCGGGAGAAGGGCCACAGATATATTAAGGGACGGCATTATATTCAGGTATATTCTGATTTTGGAACCTGGTCGTGTGTTCAAGAAGATATAAACTCTGAAATGCAAAAGGGATTTAGATTTTTATTACCTTTTAAGCCTGACAGTAAGAGAACCACAAACTCATTTATCTCCTCTGCGGTTACAATTTTTGCTGATGATGGCAGTGTTGCTCTAGCAGTCCACAGTTTTGGTCCACAAGATATCTGGACAACTCCTGGTCAGCCAACATGTGCTCACTCCCAACTCGCTAACAAAATATTATGCTGTAGGTACCCTTTTAGTGTCATTTCTGGATGAGCCCTCTGTTTTTTGGTTAGCTTTGGGCACAGATTTAGAGAAAGATCACTTACACTATACACAGCTGACGTTACTAAATGTGTTAAATAAGTTAATTAGGTAGCCTACATAACTTAAGTCAACATTTATTTGATCCATCCATCCATCTAGCAGACTTGCTAGAGGGGTACCTACAGCATGACTAAGCAGTATTTGATGAGACCTGTCATAGTTAATGACCAAAGGAGTTTGAGTCCTAATGATTTTGGTGAACCCTTAACCGTATCCCTAGCAACACCAACAAGTAAAAATTCCCCCACATGACAATTTAGTCCATGACAAATTGTTGGAAACTAATAGAGGGACATGAAATATGCTGTAGGCAGATTTGATCCCCAGAGAAAGATTTTTTTTCCACACCTTGCAATACTTTTGCACTGTAATACAACATTTCCACATAGTCACAAGAGCAACAGGACTACAACCTGCAGTAATGATGAATGAAACTGAAATTCTATTTAAAATATTTTGTGTGACTACATAACTACAGCTATTGTGCATATCTGACATACTTCTTCGTGCCAACACATGGGTACATTTAGCTGCTGAAACGTCAAAGCAGGGTTGCAGCCAGTGTCGGTCTTGTTTGAGTCCAGTTGTGTTCACTGGGAAATGTCCTGAAGTGGTCAATGCTAAGCTAGCTCAAACTATCACAAGTGTGTTAATATGCTCAGATACCTGCCGTCATACATGTTACATATATTCTTTGTTTTGTGTAATAAACTCGCAAGCAGAGATTTGGAGTCTGAATGAGAAAAGGTTCATGGAGCATAATAATAAATAATATATATTTGTATGGGAGCACAATGAAGGCAGGCTGCAACAAATGACAACGTTGATTATTTATGATTCTTTTCATTTTTCTTTTTTAGTTAATTTGTCTATAGAATGTCTGTAAAGGTTTTCCAGAGCCAAAAAATTGCTTGTTTTGTCTGACTGACAGTCTAAAGCCAAAGGAAAATACATGTCAAAAGGTATAAAATTGAGAAAATCCTCACATTTGAGAAGCTACAACCAGAGGATGTTAATATTTGTATTATTTCTAAAATTAATTTATTAATTCTGTCAATTTACTGATCATTTGGTATGAACGCTTCGCTACTCCAAAATCCGAAGCAGCAAGAAAGCCCCTTCCCCACGCTAAGCCATTAAACAACGTTAGATCTTTTCTTACCCATGTGTAAAGCAGCACTGAAATAGTAAACATGAGCATACTGTGTGTAGTTTACTGATGAGACACTGCAGGATTTCTGGGTGTCAGAGAATAGATTTTCTCACAAAAGCCTCTCATAGCCACCAATATTTGAAGCAACTTTGAAAGAGCAGTCTCCAGCTGGAGTATATTGTGTATTTCTGCTGGTCTCTGAGCGAGTGTCTGTGCGGGCTGGCCGCCAGGTGACTCCTGTGACTCCCGAGCATTGTTATCTTACTCTTTGATCACTGAAGGACGGTACAAGCTCAGTCAGAGACAGTCTAGACCACCTACTAACCCTCACTGCAAAACAAACAGGCTACACAGCCAGATGTCAATATATTCCATACCGCACCTCGCCCGCTGCGTGCAAAAATAAAAACACCATCATTGCAGGAGAATCATCTTTAATGAGACCAAAGGTGAGAACTTAACTGCAGGTTTCACACATCATAGAGTATCACTGTTAGGATAAAAGAGAAGTCACCTGTTGCGTTCCCTGACATCACGCTGATTTCTGTCAGCTGCCACAACAAGGAAACTTGTTTTCTTTTGTTCGTCATAAGAGTCGGCAATCTGAGTGTTTTTGTCCTTTTATTAAAGGAAGTCTGAACAGAGCACACAAAAGGGGAAGAAAGAGAAGAAGACCTTCACCCGTGAAATGCTACACACTCTCGCTTATATAATATAACTCAGTGGACATGAGAAAAGCAACAATGGGTTATTTATGCACCATTTGTTGATACCAGACTGGTCTTACCTTAAAGAGATACACTTATTGGATTTCTTGCCAAGAGTTATGTGAGCATATCATCACTACTCTAATGTCTGTATGCTAATTATGAGCCCAAACTGCAGAGAATTGGCTGACAAAATGTGTTTACCATAATAGCATATAATTATTAAGCATAGAAGAACTTTGAACAGACCCTGGAGAACTCTCCGTGTTTCACTTCTTTATGCTAAACTAGTTTGAGCTTCAGACTTAGGACTCAGACACGAGCGTAAAGCAAAGGAGAACAAACGTGCAAGAGTTAAGTTTTAAAGATTAATCAATCTAAATCAAGGTGAAAAAAAAAGTACATTTCCCCACTTCCTCTCTCAAAGTCCCTAACACAGAAAGACTGAATGATGAATGAGGTGTTGGTGGGATTCTCATGCTATGGTCATTGCGTACTGTGTGTGTGTGTGTGTGCTGTGGCAGGAATATAAAGAACAGAATGGTCTCTGGGGGTTTCACATTGATTCCCCTCCTGCCAGAACTGCAGCGCCGTGGAGAAATGACAACAACATTCATCATTTCACTGGTCATTTGTATAGACAGGACAGGTCTACAATACAAGGTGGCACCGCGAGAGCACTGTGTGTCTGTGTAGGAGAGAGGGCAGTGTACCTTTGTTGTGAAGGGTAGGGTAACATGTTTAGAACACAGAGGGCGTATAGTAAAGTGTGGAAAATTGGATTATTACGTATACTAAGTTTAGCCTACAGGCAGTAAGTATTATAGGATTTAAAACTTTCTGTGCTGTGTTCCATTTCACAGCTAAGGGAGCGATGCACAAAAACTGAGAACCAGGTCAATTATTTTGAATAAGCTGAAGTCACAATTCACTGGACAAAGTCAGATCAAGTCTAAACGCATATTTACTCTTTCTGCATCGTTATTTTCAGTATAACTATTTTAAGTTGTAACTGCGGTATGCAGGGATTACCTTTCCTGACAACGCCACCTACTACTAAGAACTTCAAAAACCAGTCTTGTGCCATTTTCCATTCATTTCAATGGGGGTAACGCATTTTAGCTGTGGCGGTTCAGGCTGCAGGGTATGCCCCCCCCAAAAAATGTAGAAAACAATCGTTTCCGCTAACAACACGTTTGTATTGGACTGCATGTTCTGACTCATCATGGTGTCTGATTTTGTAACTTGTGTGTTGCAGCTGTCATTTGGCAAATGAAACAAGATTGGTATGACGTGGCAAAAGAAAAGGCAAATTCTTCTGTCCATTGTCTGTTTTCATCGTCAACCTTTCGATGTTTGCTGTCTTCACTCATCTTTGCCTATAGGCAAATCCTGCCACGGCCCCATGCATGTCACTGCCTCTGCATAGATCACTGATAGACTAATATGCTCCCTCCTAAGGGACAACAGTCAAGATACATTATTGAACATTTATAAATTTGTATATATACACACATTCCCAGTATGAATACATTTATTTTCATTGTGAATTACAAATGGTCAATGGATCACTCAACTTATCCTTAAGTTAAGATTGACAAGATGACAGAAGAGATGGTGGCCCGTCAGATTTTTCCCTCGTACATCAGAAGGTGAAAAGAAGTTAACTTGTGTAAGATTATACAGTTTGAATGACTTCTTCTGTTATATAAACTGTATATATTATCTACACAAAAGTATCCCAAGAGACCTATAAAGTTGCTATTACCGCTGCCACTGCACTACTTCACTTTACACCTACTTATACTTATATTTTTGACATGTTTGTGTCTTGTTTTTGCACCTGATTTTATATCTTCTGAATGTTTGCTTCACTCCCACTGAATGTTGCATCATTCATTCTTTCTGCTTGGGACCAGGAAAAACACAATTCAATGTTTCTACATATTGTAGTGGTCTGTATACCACAGGACAGACACTCTCCTAACTCTTATCTTACAATGATTTCTAATATTTTCTATGCAGTAATGTGTTGTCTATCACCAGTATTTCATTTCATTATGATTTCCCCCGTGCACGATAATGCAGGCAAAAATCAAAAGCGTCCAATCAATGACTCACCTGTCAGAACATGTGACTCCATGTTTACCCTGAATTTTGTTTGCTTTTATACCTGCAGTTTGACTTATTCAGTCTAGACCAAGCAGACATTTCCCATTTCACTGCCGCGCAATGAAGCCACCACAACTTTCTCTGCTGAAGCCAGCCGAGTAGGACAATGCTGCGATGACATGAGATGACGTCAACCCACGGGGATGTATGTATGAGCAGATCAACATGAGCGACGCTGTCCAATGTTTTATTGATGAGTTTTGCTGTATGTCGATAGAAGCGATGTTTGACTCCAGATTTTTAAACCCAGGGCTTTGTTAGATGCCACAAAGCTGCTGAGGCAGAAAGAAAACTGACAGCTGACCCGATATCGATAATCAAAATGTTGAATCCCTCAGGATGTGGGTGTCATCATCATCACAAGCCTGAAACCGTCATTTAAGATTTAGCTCATTTTTCCAAAAGATGATTTTTACATCGTTTTGACCAAGTGGCTGAGTGAACAACAAAAAAATACATTTATTTGAAGAGAAGAATTGGTTACTGTGTGAACTTTATGTTTAAGGTTGTAGAACTAGTGGAGTAGGACAGAAGCTCTTTCTCACTGATGTACAAAATGTACAAAATAACTACATGCATACATGATACTGTACCATGCGTCACTGACATTTTCCATCATGTGCAGGTTAGCAAAATAGCAACTGGTCTTACTGTTATTATTTGCACTAGCCCTACTCTGGGCACAGCTCAAAGGAGGACATCTATAAATCTAATCTAAATCGCTGCCTCTCACTCAGATATCCAGTCATACATATACAGATTACCCCCACACACCCTACTTTAGTTTGATTTCATCTCTACCCCCAGGCTTTTATCATCTTAATACAACATTGCTACTGCTTTATCTTACTGTTTGTATATCTCTCCATTATGTCGATCGTGTTTATTTTCCGTGTCACTTTTTTCTCTCTTTTCTTTTAAAGCGAACAACGTAATGTCACTTCACATGACAATTATCCACTCAAATGACGTTAGCACCAGATAACAAATGTACTTGAAGTGCAGAGTCTATTTTCTGCTTTTCTTAAAGCTATTTTCTTTTTTTTACCTTAAAGGGTGAATCAGTTTTATTTATTTATTTAATGTACTAAAATGAGAAATGGGAATAGTTTTGTGGAGTGTTTCGTTCTGTTCCCTTCTCCTCCTCCTGTACGATGTCTTGAGTACTCCTCCTTTCGTCGGCTGCACACACAGCTCGCGGTGCAACAGTTAATGTATAGTAGTCGGAAGCAGTCAGATAAAAAAGGGTGTATGATTAATAATTCTTCTTCATGTTGTGAGATTTCAAGACCAAGTCAACAAGAGAGCATAAACATATAAACACTTAGCATATTAATGCCATGGCTGAAATTGAGTACAAGGGGAACAGCATGAAAGAAATCATGCATTAATAATCTCTGCACAACCGCAAACAGAGAATAAATGTGGGGTTTTAAAAGTTGTTTCAATGTTAATCTTTAAAAAATTAATGACATGACAAGAGATGTTTGTGTGTATTTTTTGGATTTATATTTACATAAACTATACTAACTACTGTACACAACAACAGCATACAACACAGGAGTCTATCAATCAACAGCTAGCACAACAGTATCTTTAGTTACTGTGTGTTCAGACAGAGCGTGATGTGAATTTTAGAGTAAATGTACAATGAAATGATGCACTTAAACATGAATTCACTTTAGGCAACACAAAAGGAAATGTTAAAGGTCAGAGACTGGAGGGCTATAATGAAAAGAACTTGAATGGATGCGGTTAAATGTACAATATCTGCTTCTGAAATATAGTGAAATAGAATGTAATGTCAAATCCGTACTCAATAACACTTACATAATCGTCCTTCTTCGGTTTTTGAATAGAAGAATATAAATGATGCACTCTTTAAAAAAAACTAAACAAATGACTTTTATGCCTATAATGATCCATTCTTTCATAAACATGAAAACAAACTAATTAACCAAATTCAGTTTGTGAAAAGAGCATTAACAATCTGCGACGATTCCAAACTGTGGAACTGAACCCCCCCCCCCCCCTGAGGGACTCACCGGGAGTTAAACTCTTTCCTCTCATCTCTTCTTATCTCAGTCTTTCTGTTTCTGCTGAGGCAGGGAGTTTGAGTTTTGCCTCAGAGACACTTCCTTCTGTTCAAACCATCAGACTGTGTAAACAGCCGTCTGTGGGCGATTAATCATGCCTAGTGCCTAGACACTGAGAGGAGAAAGAGGTGATGAGAAAAAGGCAAAGATGGAGAGAATGGAGTGCGCTGGGGGTAAAAGAAAAAAAAGAAGTTTAAATTATCATTTGAAAAGTGTGAATGTGTTTGAGAGCAGACGAAGAGTGTGGAGATGGTTACACTTGAACCCATCCTTGTACCCTCTTGGCTGCAGCCGCACGTCTTTTCAACAAGTGAGAAATGTTTTGAAAAGTGTTTGAAACTCAGGAAACTCATTACACTGTAAACTATGATAAGTTGACTTTACTTAAAAAAAATATGCAAAGTTGTTGCCTCAAAAAAAGTAATTTCTGTTGATTTAGATAAATTAGATTACAGAAACTTAATTATTCTGAGTTTGCAGTACTCCAATTAATTAATTTATTACTTATATAAATTACAGTAAGTCAAATCAATGGATTTAAGATATCTTTTTTTGTAGATTAAACTTAATATTAATGAATTGTGAGAGCTTAATTCTCTATAGTTTTACTCATCTATCATATTCAGGTATGTTTAACATTTGACATTACGACATTACATAACGATACATGCTAATTTAATAAACAACAGCAAGAACAAAAACACGTTACCTGATGGTAATGAGCCCCAAAAACATATTGAATGGTGAACACTCATTGGATTTGCTTACTTTACTTAGTGCAATTACAATTTATTTTAAATGCTCAACAATGCATTCATGGCTCAGGAAACATGTTCCAGAGCCATGGTTGACAAAAAAGTAAAATATTTATTTACCAAATAGGTGAAAATTATCCAGTGGTAGCCTACACAATGGTACTTTTAACGGAGCTCCAGTTTACCGAGGACTTACCCGAACTTGTGAACTGAAAAGAGTGCGTGATTCGGCGGCAAGGTTTGCGTCAGCCAGGTCTGCGCATGTCTGAAAGAACGCCCAAAGGACCCTGGGACAATAAATTATTTTTCTAATTTAACTGAGTGGAGTACATTAAGTTAAGCATGTTCTCCAACCCCAAATTACTAGTTACTTATTCACAATTAGTCTTCATAACAGGTTGATAATTTCTGACTTTGGTTCACAAATAATTTCTAATTATATATTGTTTTATGTATATCAGTATTTATTTATTTTCTTCTTTCTGTTTTTTAATATGTTTTTTTTTTTGCAACAGTGACATTTACACATGTATTCAAATTATGCATAAGTGAACTTGAACCTCAGAGAAAGAAGTAGACAAAGAAAAGAAAGTTGAAGTACTAAAAAAGGCAAAATAACCTAATTTCTACCGACAGAGAAGAATCCTGGTTGAAGCCTCTAAATTCTCCCTGCTGTTTTTTTTTTTTTTTTTAAAGAAGAAGAAGCCTGAAAATCTGATTTCCAACTTTCTTGAATTCTAATTAAATTTCTCACTGTGTCGGTCTGCGCTCACTGCATTACGCCTTCACTTATGACAGTCATTTGCATAAAAACATGTATTAAACATCAGGGAGTGTGTGATATAAATAAAACGAGTTCATGAATAAGACATTTTTTCATGTGCTTGTTTTTTTTTTTACTGCCTTTCTTTTATTGTAAAACATTTTGTTGTGTAAAATCTCATGGGGGGGAAGGGGGGCTCCTCTCCAGAATCCCGACGCAGTAATCAGATAGCTGCTGCAACTGTTTGAGATTCAAGTGTAATCACAGCAAATGGTGAATCCTTTCTCTGAAAAGCTTCGTTTCACAGTGTGATGTTCACCGTTTGAAAATGGGACGCCTGCTCTAACAGAATGATTGAAAATGGAACTCTCTACGGCATGGGTATTGAAGTGATTTGAAAAGCGGGACGCTTTAGTCACAAAGTAGTAACGTTTTCAAATATGCAATCCTCTGCTGCACTGAACTGTCTCTGCATCCATCAGATCCAACGCAGAGTTTCACTTATTCATGACCGTGGTTATCAGTGGCTCCTCTAGCAAGGCTAAATATGAGAGTAGGTAACTGTTGAGTTCATGACCAATTTCTTTGCTATATTCAACTATTTTTTCCACCACTTGAAAGTTCCAAGGTAACACTAAACGCTTGGAACTTTTTGAAACATGCACCTGCATTATACCTGCAGGTTTTGTTCCGTGAACTAAACTTGCAACGTCACCTCCTGATTGGGACTTCTTCATGGCACAGGAACTACCAGGATGACGTTTGTTATTGGATATTGCTGCCTGGTCAAACAGCCTGGGGACTGTTAAGAGTTCCCTGTTTAATTATTATTAAAATGATGTCTCTATTATCAGTGAACCAATTAAACACTGAACAGCACTAATCTTAATGAAAGGTGCCGTAAGAATAAAGTTTGTTTGATTGAAGGTAAGCAAGAAACAGGTATGCCGAAATAAAATTACATTTAATTAAGTTTTGTTTTAAAATAAAGTCAACCATTGGTTTAAAAAAAAAAATGTCCATCTGTTTTTGTAGCCTGAGGCGTAAAGCTGCTGTCCAAAACACGCACAAGCATTTACAAAATTAAGAATTCTGTGTTTTCCATCTCGGTTTATGGTCTTTGTCCCTCACAGCTGGTTGGTCACGTCTGGAAACATCAGGCTGCATGAGACAGACTGTCCTTTATCCCTCGTCATTAAAATATAGCCACAGTGGTAATGGCCATCGAGGGCTTCTCCCTTTCACTGCTGTAATACTCATTTAATCACTCGTCGACTCAGACAATGGGACTCCAACACAATGGCTACTGATTCTTGACTAGGAGAGATTTGACTACACAATGGCACATGATGGGTAATCTGGAGCGCTTAGATTAGTTTCAATTGGTTTCTTTCCCAGTCATTTTTCCGCTGAGCACAGTTCAGAAGAAAACTACACATCCGGAAACTCACTGATTTTGTTACAATGGTTCTGGAGAAGCCAAAAAAACTTTTTTTCTTCCTTTTAGTTGTATAAACTTGTTTCTATCACTAGTTTTTATATCAATATAGCATTTCATGTTATATAAATGAAATTTATATGAAATGGTTTATTTTTAAAATAATGACTGGGTTGCTGTATATTATCCTGTTTATTACACAAAAAAATCTATTTGACAGAATGTTTATTTGAAAATAATAAAAAATAATTTATTTTAAAATAACTGTGTTGCATTTATCGAGGTTCTCCACAGGCTTGAATCTGAACTTAGTAGTAGCCATTTTAACAATATAAGTTAACACGTTATAACAAGGAAAGTTAAGTCTTATTACGTGATAACTTATATTGTTGACTTGTCTTAACAATATAACAAAATGTTTTATTATAAATAAAAAAGCTTGTTGCTATGTGACGAGTTTGTACATCATAATGTGAACATATGTTGTTAG
Organism: Collichthys lucidus; assembly: GCA_004119915.2. NCBI lineage: Eukaryota > Metazoa > Chordata > Actinopteri > Sciaenidae > Collichthys > Collichthys lucidus. The sequence goes on along the minus strand of CM014092.1, from coordinate 18,553,698 downwards.
AATGTAAAAACATCTGATAATGTTAAAATAAGATGCCGTAGTAGTTAAAATATTCCATATCTCAGAATATTTCCAGAGTCAGCAGGTTGAGGCATAAACATTTACTTCATAAGGTGATAGGTTGGTCTTTGGAACACCATTAAAAGTCCCAATCATATTATCCTGTCTGTAAATAATTTACAAATCTCCTGCTGATTTGATGTACATCAGCCCCACAAGCCTTGCTGATTATTTCTGTGTGGAGTTGGAGCTGTCAGAATTCATACCTAACATGTGTGTGTCTTCCTGTTCATCCTCCAGTATGACGATTTTCCACTTTGTATGTGTCGGTGTTATAACCTGGCCGGGTTCTGGGCTGTGATAAAGGGCCAGCTGTCACCTCAGCTCTCTGCCATATGGAGCCAGACCAAGGCTGCTCCTGGACAGAGAGATTAGAGAATAAATGACTGATAACTGGAAGCCAGAGGGGCTGTGAGAGCAGAGAGACACGCCACTGCAGCCCACTGTATCTGCAAAGATGTGGAGACAGAGGGGGTTAAAAGAGGTTAAAAAGTAGGAAAAGGAAAGAGATGCACGAAGCAGTACGTATCTCCAGAGATTAACAGTCTCAGAGTGCTGAGAAGAAATGCTTTTTTGTTGCTGTTGGTTGAGTATTGAGTGCACACTCCAGTCCTCCACTGATATAAGACCATGTAATTGTAATTGTTTGTGAAAAAGGGCTTCATGAACATTTCATTTCCTCTATATTGTGGAGAAGATTATGCTGCTGTGCCTGGCTTAACGTAAAAAAATCAATAGGAGACCTGTTGTCAACAGCTTTCAGATGATGAAACACACTAATCCCAGCATATAGACCTTTACAGAAAGAGTAACTTCTTTACATTTATTTTACCACATCCATCCATCCATCCATCCATCCATCCATCCATCCATCCATCCATCCATCCATCCATCCATCCATCCATCCATCCATCCATCCAGATGTTGCTTTACCCATGCAGCGCTTCATTCCAGCTCCTTCTGGGGGATTTTGAGGTGTTCCCAAATGGGCCTACAAGAAACTATTCAGGGTCTATCCCAGTTGCACTAGCCTGTAACACCTCCAAAGGAAAGTGCCCAGGAGGCATCCTAATCAAAACCAACTGAACCACCTGAGCTGGATTCTTTCGACGGGAAGGAGCAGTGGTTCTACTCCAAGCTCCCACCAGATGTCCAAGTTATCTAAGTATCTCTAAAACTCTGCCCAGCCACCCAGAAAGTAATTCGGTCACTACCCAAAGCGCATGACGACAGGTCAGGGTTGGAAGATAGATAAACTGGAAAATCAAGAGCTGTGTCTCATTTGTGTGTGTCTAGTGATAGCAAAGGTGAGGAAGTTCAAGTGTCTCTTTCCTGTACATTCTGCATCATGGTATGATGGGATGGTTTATGAATACCAGACCACTTTTAAGAACACAATACAAGTTTGTTGTTGTCATTTGACGCTGTTACAGATGCAACATTTTGGTCATGCATGGAAGCATGGTGACACTAATAAAAATGTGATTGATGTAATGTATCGGTTGCAGTTTGGTTACATTTAGGAAAACATTACGTTACATAGGTAACTTATCTTAAAGTATGTCACCTGGGTGAAAGTCTTATGTTTGTTTGATCCATTCATCCATCCATCCATCCATCCATCCATCCATCCATCCATCCATCCATCCATCCATCCATCCATCCATCCATCCATCCATCCATCCATCCATCCATCCACCCCTACCTTCTCCAGACATTGACTCTGTTTTTTACATCATGTCATCTCACATTTTTGTTCTCTATGACAATGTAAATCATTATAAAAAAGAATAGTTTGGTCCCTGTTTGAGATTGGCTGAGCCGTGTTTAAACCTGTTGTAAAACACTCTATAAACACACACCTGGGGACGCATTACATCAGTACTCGACTACCAGACTAACTCATAAATTACTCTTTTTAACACTTCTGCTTTAACACTGTCTCCAACCCTCCCCAGCCACAGCTGGTAAATGTGTGCAAGTGTTTGTTCGCCGTAACAAAAATAAACATTAAATGTCAAGGAAAGGAAATTCTTACAGCTATTTATGCTTATTAAACAGAAAAATACAACCGTACACCTTTTAAATTCAAGTTTCTCTACAGAAGTTTAATTGCCTCGTTAGCTCATTTTTACGACCCCCAGGTTTGACACAATCATGGAGCCCTGGAGTTGCAATACAAACATTGAATTTATTAAAGTAAACACTGAGAGGAACCCTAAATCAAAACAATAAAAAAGTAGTAGACGACCAAAATTTACAAAAGAGGAAATAGCAGACCATCCCTTCTACCCTAAACCAACCTTAAATAAACTAAACCTAACAAAGAGAAATAGGGCTATGGTTCCCAGCAGAGAATAAAAAAACTACAAACAAACTCAAATCTACATTACACACAGAAAACAGTCAACAACTGCTGTTCAGGGATAGAAAGTGGAACATAGAGACAGAGACGGTTCTTAGCCTCTCTTTTTTTGGTCCAGGCCAGACCAGATAGACCTGCAGAGAGTACACAAGGCACCAAGTACACCATAAGGCTTATCTGCTTTGATAGGTAAGTAGCTGAAGAATATAAATCTGTTGTATGTAAACATATTTTTATGCATTTAAAAAAAATGCATAAAAAAATAACAACATTGGATTTTGAGTTTACTGGGATGAAACTCCGTATTTTTGCCATATACCCATGTTACAAATATCATAAATCTCCCCAAAAGATTGAAATATTAATAAATATGAGTATGGATCAATATTTTATGACATGGCTCTACAGTACAGGCATGATATAAAGCACGAGGCAGCAGTAGCTCATTCTGTACGGACTCGGTTTGGAGAACCGGAGGGTGACTGATTCAAGTCCAGCATGGACCATAGTATAGAGCGTGGACTGGTAGCTGGAGAGGTGCCAGTTCACCTCCTGGGTTGAAAAACTATCTAGGATTTTCATCACAGCTTGCTCTTATATTTGGACAACATAGAATTGGTTTACAGATTCTGAAAGCGTGTGACATTCATATCTTTATGTCTGAATAAAGCATCTTCTATATACCACATCTCGACCCAGTATCTGGTCCGGTCGGGTTCAACAGGTTAATGTTGATCTGTGTCTGCAGGAAATGTCTCCTAACACGTTAAACTACGCTCTAAGCGAGTGATTTGTGGTGGCTGTAGATCCAGTCTTTATGTTTTGCACTTTAGTTCATCATTCGACATTTAGCAGATCTAGTCTGTTAAAGTATTTACAGCAACCTCAATGGAGTAAAGACATTGACTTCTAGCTATTTTTCTGTTATAAAAAATGTACATTTAGGTGATGGACACATAAATGCAAAACATGGCTGACCTTCAGTTTACAGACAGCTACAACTCACTGCTGTTTAGCTCCTGTCTGAAGGAGCTGCAGCCGCCTCGCTGTGCTGCATTTTTCTTTCATTGTGAGATGGTGTTGGGGTTTTAAAAAATTCTCATCTTCTCCCAGATTACATTTGTTGCTCTGTCCTCACTTTATAGAGCTTTCTGCTTACAAGGGAAGACCTGCAATCTCAACAATAGCAAACTCACAAGTTAGGCTGAAGCTGGCTGTCTCTTCCCCTTCCTTATTTCATCCATTTATTCAATCACTTTGTGTCTCCAGGTCCCTCTGGGAATGGAGGTGGTGCACGTTTCATCAGGGGTGTGTTTGCAGCTGATCGGATGGTGTGGTGGTTTTAAATCCAAACTTTCGGGGTCTCTTACTTCTTCCCAGAGGACAGCCATTCTCTCCTCACCTTGAATGTCTTCACACCGTGTGATTTATCATCATCTCGATGACCCCCGTCTGACCTATCTATGTGCACAAACCGCCATAATGCAGCATGTAGAACTAATTCATTAAAATTTCAATTTTCCCTCACCTTGAATATCACCATAAAGCTCCAGAGCCACAGGTAGAATAATTTACCCTGAGCTTGATAACCTTCTCTATATTTCCAAGATAAACATGTATCTTAAGCGAGGCGAAGCAGGCAGACAGTGTAATGAGTGAGACTAATCCATTAAAGTTTCAAGGTGTATCACTGATAAACCTTGAGCTCTTTTTCCAAATGAAAATTTCGCTCATGTAAGGTCACTTCCAACATCTATTCAATCTTCAGAGGGCTGCAGTCATAAAACTAAATATCTAATTTAGCCGATATGTACTTGACAATAGATACAAACAATAGTTTTTCATGTTTTCAGTTTTCTTTTTCATATCCAATTCAACGGTCTTTAAAGTGAGGTTGACGCAAATATGTTACTTTTCTATCATAAAATAAATGCTTTCTAAATCATTTTGCTAAAAGTATGTAACCAAGTCACATAACCACTAATTAGTTCACTGATTTTGATTTGCTTGAAATGTATTTGTGAAGGGGTTTATCTTTTTTGTTTGGGATTAACAGATTGATTAAATAACCTTTCCTTTACAGATATTTTGGTGACCAGAATTTATTTTGTAGCTGGGGCTATCTGCTAGCGGGACTTTTGTTGTTAACCAGATACTTTTAAATTTACTCATTATCCTTTTTTATTTAAAGAGTCCCAGGTTGATTTATGCTCCTGTCTGGCGCCCAACTTATGCTATATCTGTTTTCAGCCCTACGCTTCAACTGGGTTTTATTTTATAGAGAGAAAAAAGGGAACTGCTGTGAAGTACAGCTGCTGTTAGCTCTGTTTGTTAGCTGGGCTGCTCTAGCAATGAGAGAGTGACGACTGGGAAGAGGAGGCTTTCAGGCCAGGGGTGTTGGCGAATGCTGATGAAGAGTGGATGTCGTGCCAGAACTGGAGCTGGGCAAGTGGGCGTTGTAACCGAGCAGAGTCAGAGCATGGCAGAGGTGAACATTGACAGAGAAATTTCAGACATTCATGCCACATATTGACTTCCACGCAGTTTTTACTTTTGACTAGTAAGTAAGCCACTTTTGAACTGTTTCTCTAATCATATCACAGACAGTTTCCCAACACTGTAATTTACCTCTAATTGTCCTTAAATGCACCACCAAGGACAAAAACATTCTAATAGCAGCATTCTAATAAGCATTATTAAGCGAGAGGATCTAAAATCTAAAAGCACTGCTCCGCTGGGCACTAAGTGTCCAAATCTTGCCTCTTTGAACACTCCTGTGATTTCTTTCCGCTGCCAAACAGCTCAGGTGGTGGGTGCAGATGGCGGTGCTGGGAAAGCAGTTGGGCTTTGGATTACACTGGAGATTAGATTGGGCAGAGGCGAGGCTTCCTGCGCTCAAGCACCACTGGGGCAGATTGAAGTCGCCCAAAGCGGTCGACATTTTAACCTCTGAAGATGCTTCGCCGGCTGCAGTGAAATTATGACCAGCGCTCCACCCTGGAGCCTTATCTAATACAGATGTGACTGTATGGGCTGTGTGTGTGTGTGTTTGTGTATACTGTGCACGTACATATACTGTACAGAGGCATGTGAAGTTTCATTTATGAGTTGTGGTCGCTGGAGGATATTAATTGGATGAGAAGCTCATTAACATTTTATGTGTCAGACAGATGACTCTATAAACTGCTGTTTATGGTCAGTTATCATTTTTCAGTGTTTAATGCCAATGTTTGTTTGTTTTTCTACCTAGAGTACACACAGTGTGGTTAAGATGTGGTTAAAGATTGAACACTGATAGGGGCTGATTATATTTTATAGAAAACTGACAACTTAAAACTTAAGATAAACGATAGTGGACTGAGAATCCAAACACAAGCCTGAAGATTGAATCAATTAAACACAGTTTATTGAGTTTAGAAAATGGAAATGCACAGGCGAGTGGGAGATCAAGTGAGGGGGGTGTCTCGGGTGGTGGCAAATGAGTGGCAAAGCGGATTTTTCCTGCGTTAGATAGATTCCACAAGAGGAAAACAAGGGACACTGAACAATCTGGTCTTTTAAATTGCAGAGGATGATTGGCAAAGGGGGAACAAGTGGTAAGATGATCCGTCAATTGAGAAGGAAAGCAGAGGCCACACCCAGCGACACAGAGAGAGAAAGAGGGAAACTGACAGACAAGGCACAGATAAAACAGAGATGGAAACTGCAGGAAATACACTGAGAAGGAAAGAGGCCTCCACATCACAGTTGACTGGACTGTGCGGTAAAAGTAAAGATCTGAGTTGAACTGAAAGTACGTTCAGAAAAATGGATGAATATGGACAACTTCATAAACAAATTCACACATTTGTAATGTATTGACATCAAATATAGATTCAGTTTTCTGTCAGAGTTAGAGAAAATTGTCTGGGATTAAGGGAACCGCTGTTGATCTGGCATTCATTGATACCACTTAATGATAAATCGGGAATTAAGACACACCGTATACCATGCACCCCATGACCTGAAGGAGGCCAGACAGATGATTTAAAATTTTAGTCAGATAATATTACAATGGCCTTACTTACAATTCCATTTTGATGGACTGAATGTTTGAGACTGAATTATTTTAATAAAGGCAAACAGGCAAAGAAAAAAAAAGTCAGGGGAAGTGATGGATGTAAAACACAAGCCACAAGGACAGTAGAATACATTTTAATTTCAGCTCTTTACACATATGCACGTTATATTTATGGATCTGTTTTAAGGTCACTACAGTATTCACGTGTACAATAACTACACTGTAAAAAAGAAAAAAGCTGTGGTTGCCAGAACTCTACTGTAATAAATACGCTACAACCTTTTCTAATATTATGGTAATAGGACATTGAAATGCCTGTAGATGTTATGGTGAAAAACTGATGACAGTAAAAAAAAAAACCCAGTAAAATATGGCATTAAATATTATGGTGTTTTACTGTACAATTAAAAGCCCCAGGAAAAATACAAAACACTACTTTATTCTGTATAAATTCCCTTAAAATAGCATAAATAAAATAGGTTTTGAAATATGACAGTGTTTTAGGAAAACACAGTCATGCTTCATGACATGTTTTACAGTCCTTCGCTGTCATGGCTTAGCAGTTTTTAACCATAAAATCTACAGACATTTTTTTTACAGTGTTTGATCAATAATTCCAAACACTCGTATGGTTGTGTTGTCTTAATTTACAGCATCAACCCTTTGTGTATTACTAAATTCTTTCGATTACACCGTGGCGACAAATGTATTAGCGGCCTGGATTACGTTCAGAGTGGTTTATTTGACTGACTGAAACACTGCATTTATGTGATGCACTGGAGTCTGTGATTGTGACGGATGATCCGGGATGAGCCCCTATTTGTTCCAGCACTGTTACAACCCTAAATGAATGATCATTTTACTACTGCATGGTTTCCATTTTAACGGCATTACAGCAGTGCTATTTGAGTTCTGGTAGATCCCAAGTCTGGGGTTTATTGTACAATTATTTGCTCTGGAATGTGTAGACTCTTTGTATAATCAACTATAAACCCTGCGACGCTGCTTAAACGAACCAGTGTGTAAAATTTAGTGGCATCTGGCGGTGTAGTTGCAGATTCCACCCCCCACCTACAGTAGCATGGAGGGGAAGCTACAAGAGGCACAAAACGTGTCAAAGATAGATCCTTTCTAGAAACAGTGTTTAGTTTGGCTGTTCAAGGCTACTCTAGAAACAATGCAGTTCAACATGGCGGACTCCTCGGAAGAAGACCTGCATCATCTGTAGATATAAAAGTCTCATTCTGAGTGTGGTGACTGTTCAAACTCAGGTCGTTTTGGCAGGTGGTAGAGTGTTCCTGATGCATATCCATCAAGAAAAGCTTTGGGTGGTTTCCAATTTATTGCACTGCTGAATTTTGACCTTACATTTCTTGACTTGACTTGCATTTGATGGTTTTACGGTAAGAACCATGCGCTCCCCTTCATCTGCTAACTTAGACTGACCTTGCCTTAATACATCTGATTTCTTATATACAAAGAAAACATACAAACAATACTCCCCTCGGTGTTTAAATCGGAAGTACACAAGTAGCTCCTACCCAATGGGAACGAAAACATAATGATTTTCTTTTCAGGTGATTGTACACATAAAAACATTAAATCTGACACATTAGACTTTTAAATTTAAATCATCTGTCCCATAGTGGGCTCGGTTCAACTTGGTTTCATAAAGTCCAAATCATAGGCGTAGTTTGACTTTTGCGTCAGGGGGGGCAAAAATTGACAAGCGCTTTCAACAAACGGACGCGCTCTCACGCGAACGGGCGCGCGCGCATACGCACATATAAGCAAACTCACACACACATGATGGCACACAAGATAGGCCAGCATCCTTTGAAATAGAGTATTCAAGCCAACAGTACTTGTTGTAATAATACGTGGAAAATGACCGTTTAATGTTTCCGAACAATTTTGAGGGAAATTCCGTAAGAATAGGTTGCTTAGGACAACAGTGCTTCTCGCCAAGATCATTTGGTAGTTGCTCTGCTAAGCCGGATGAAACACTAACAAGATCCGATTGAGAGCTAGCCAGGGTTGCTATCCCAGAGCTGGTCGCAGGTGTTTCTAGGTCCGCGTTATATGTCGGTCCTGGCGGCTCTTCCTCGGCTGTTTGTGGGATGTTGGTCGAGGGACGTCTTAAAAAACGCAGAATATCCATTGGCATTCACTTATACCACTGTAATAACACTACTATACAACTGAACTGTATTACTAAATAGCAAGACTGACACTGAGCTGGAAACCACCACGTAGCCGACGTAAACAGATAACGTCACTATGCCATATGACTGCTTAAAACGAAATGTATTCTAAAACAAAAGATAATATGATTCATATTACTGTCACAATATATTGTAGTTTATATTTCAGCCACCAGGGGGGGCACTGCCCCCCCTGCCCCCCCGCAAACTTTGCCTATGGTCCAAATCAAATAAATATAAACCATCTCATCATTATGTGTAATCCCCCAGTAAACATGTCAGCCTCACAACACAACACGGAACAGAAGAGAGTTATACAATAAAAGCTGTTTTGAGGTCATTGGAACACAACAGACAAGGGACGTTAACAGTTTTGGAATCCTCTTTCTTTATTTCAGTGCTGCTCGTTATCATTATGACATGTATTTTTCTTACGAACAGCTTCACACAGGCAGCAGGATTCCTGGGAGGCCTGGTTGGGTTGATGGGTGAAAGTCTCATTGTCGGCTCATTTGCTAAACTATTCTGCCTCCAATTTGCCCATTCACTCAGTCTTTGTTTATGTTCGGTGCCTCTCCGTCTCCCTCTTTATCTCCCTTTCCTTCCTGCATGAAATGAATGCTAATGAGAATTACTGAAGCCATTTTCAAATAGTACGGGGGTCCATAAGTGGGCAGTGCAGCTTCCATTAGCAGCATGCACAGCAACTGTGTGAATGCCACGCAGAGTCACTGTGGCATAAAAATAACAGAAGACAATTTTTTTTGTTTTACAGAATAATTGCCTCTCAGTTATCAGGGTTTAGTTTTCAGCGCACACTGGCTTTACTTTCAGCTGTAAATGATAGTTCACAAACTCTTTAAATCACTTAACTTCAATCTTACCATGTTCGTTTTATGTGCAAACCAAGTACTACCTTTGATCATCATCTGTGGTGGATTCAGTATCAAAATCCCAACACTTAGCCACAAAAGAAGTGTCTACTTTGCAAGTAGTTTAGCTGTACAAGAGCTAATAAGCCATAAAATCAGTAGTTTTGGGATTGGGTGAGTGAATATTTATTGTATGGATGTTGCCAAGTCAAAAGAAAGAAAATCAATAGTTTTGTAGGGTGACAAGAACCTCCCAAGCAATAGCTTCTTCTCTGGTTTTATTCATGGAGCAGACTGGGCCCCAAACATGTCCCATGCTGCTGATTAAGCTCCTAATTTGTTCTGCAGCCCTGGAGACAATGAAGAAAAAAGCAACAGGAGATAAAAAAGCAGAGGCGCTGTCATGAATGTTAATAAAAAAATCTTGTGTCTGAAGTCGTTTCTGACTTTTTCCTCTATTAAAACACAACAATCTTGAGCTTGAGTTGAATAATGCCGTAGTCACTACTGAATAGTGCATTGCCAGATTTTGGCTGATAAAGTAAAACACCTGTTTTTGCTATCGACATTTAATTAAATTAGCAATTTTTTATTAAGTTCAGAGAAAAAGGAACTTGTTACGTTTCCCTCAAAACATTATTTGCTGTTGCAAATGAGTTGTATATAAATGTCATTTCTAGACAACAGATCTGCATCGAACCACCCCACCCTGTTTTTCCATCGCCCTTCTCTCTTTCCGTTACAGTATGTAAACAATCATTGCACATTTGCCTGTGTTGTCTTTGTTTGCAGCATGTTTTTGACTTTTTATTGTGTTATCTCTGATTTTAGGATTTGTTTTGGAGATAGTTTTTAACAGCTATAACTCAAGAAGGAGTTTAACTTCATTAATTCCTCTTTTTTTATTATTATTATTCACTCAAGTTTCACACAGGGGCGCAGATAGTGGGTGTGTCAGGTGTGTCATGACACACCCACTTTTGAATGACCGTAGATCCGTCCCACCCACTTTTATGTAGCTTAACGTTTTTTTTGAGGGGGGGGGGTTAAACTTTGTCTTCTTCAAATCTTCTGATTCAAGCATCACGAGGAAACCAAAATATGAATTAACATAATATTTGGTTTACTGAGGTGTGTGCCAGTAGCGGTTTTAGGTACGGGCGGACAGGGCAGCCGCCCGGGGCGCCATTTCGTGGGGGGCGCCACGAGCGCCCGACAATAACCTCGCGAATTTTCGATACCGCTCATTAAGACAGCGGAGCGGGCGCCCCCGTAGGCGGGGGGTTGACGAGGTAGAGCGGGAGCCGGACAGACTGATCAGGGGGGGGGGGGCGGGGGCATTGGGGGCAGCTTCGTCCCCCCCAGTTTCTCAAACCTTTCTGCGCGCCTGGTTTCACATACAGGCCAAGACTTATAGATGTGTGAATGTAGAGATAGAGATGGTAAAGTGAGTGGTAGTCATGTAGCAGAAAGTTTGGGTCTGTTCTCCGTGCGGTTTCATATCCCACTATGAAGAAGTGGAGGGTTTTGCCCAGTAGAGTTTGGTAACTTGTTCAGCTTTGGTCAGTTTTCCTTTGTTTATGTGCTTCTATCATGAGTAAATAAGCTATGCATTTAAATAACTTCTCCTTTGGCTATTTTTACGATCAGAAGTTTGCACAGGGTTTTATTTTGAAAATTGAATTCAATTTGAATGGTTTTGTCTTTGCCTCACATTGCTCCACATTAAGTGAATTTGCATCTATTTGCGTCCGCTTGTGTGATTGCATCGCATTGACACAAGTCAAGCTACAACTCATACCTGTTGTAACAGGTGAAACTGGTGTGCCTTTAGGTGACTTGCACACTTAAAGATTCTTCATATTCTTGTGCAAAACTGTGCACTGTGTTATTTTCACCGAAAAAAGTTATTGTACATATAGTGGATTGGATTGGATTGGATGAAGGCTTTATTTGTCATTGTAGCAGTACAAGTACAGTACAACGAACTTGCAACACCAGTCTGTCCATACATATAATACATAAAATATAACATATATTAATATATTTATATCTTCTAGTACTTTTATCTTCCTTGTATTTCTTAACACAATGTTTTTTTTATGCTCCAAAACTCCAAGGTGAATTCCTTGTATGTAAAAACTTTGTTTTGATTCTGTTTTCTAACCTTCCAACTTACGTTTGCTCAAGAAACCAACCTTGGCAGTTGTAAGGAGACTGAATGAAGAGATCCCTTTTCATACACGTAAGTTGCTTTAAGAATCTACACAAACGACTAATACTGGTATTTTTCTGGTCTTGTATAGAAGTAGCATCGTCTGGCACAAGATTAGCTTTTATACTGTGCAGGTCACAGCCTTGAATTGAGGGTTTCTTGGCCTGAAACATGCTCTCTGTCATCTGTCAGAGAAACGCTGAACTGCCTCTGAATCCTCACCTCCAGGCCTGAGCTCAGCAGTGTCCGAGGTGCAGCAGAGCATGATGTGGACCGTCTCTGAAGACTGTGGAGGCATTGTTGTTGCAGCAGATTGATGAGGTTTATTTAGAGAGGAGGACTGTGAAGGTTGGGAAACAGAGAGAGAGAGAGAGAAACACGGAAAGAAGAACAAGTAGGGTGGTAATGGATTTTTTCAGTCTGAAGGGAATTAGTTGTTACATGTGAGATGTCCTGTGTGGACGGCTGGGGAAAAAAAGGAGAAGGAATATGAGACAGATAAGCATCACTCTGCCATTATTCTGAGTCTGCACAGGCGTCCTTTTACTGTTGCCAGGCAACTAATCCAATTATGTTAACTACTGCCAATCACAAGCTAAAAGCAAACAGTCAGCAACTGTTTCAAAGCCAGGTTGTTCTTGATATCCTTTTTGATTAAAAAAGCTGGGCAAGAAAATAATTACTAACAAAAAAAAACAAAAACCCAAAGAACACTGACCCACAAGAAGATACCACAACCTGCCATTCAGAAAATCAATAAATGAATGAGCTGCAGTGCCCATCTATGCAATGTTTGTCTAAAAACAGTAAGAAGTATTGGACAGATCAATATTATACACTAGTGTATCATATTTACAAAGAATGTAAACTCTCCCTTTAGACACCATGGCGGCTGAGCTTTTGTATTGTAGATATTTTAAGTTGTCATCAATAATCACAGCCTTCATTCATTATATTCAAGGTTCACTCCATATATTCAAAGTTTCATTCAATATTCAAAGGTTTAATTTTCTGAACGGCATGTCATAATATATATATATATATATATATATATATATATATATATATATATATATATATATATATATATATATATATATATATATATATGCGAAAAAGAAGAAAATAGCTGTCAGTTTAAGTGCTATTTATTTTGTGTTTTTTATTTGTGTAAGTGTTGAATCAAATTCAGTTTCAAAAAGGCTCCAAATTCAAAAAAGAAAGTGTTGATTGAGCAGGAACACTCCAGCGACACTCTATTGGGGTCTAGAGGGTTAAATTAGCAATGAAATGCATCCTGGAATACGAACACAAGTGGGTCTGCTGCTCTGACATTTAACCAAGAGGATTCTTCAGTTCTCTCAACTTGTGAAGAGTCTCAAACACTGTCACTGTTGGTTTGTTTAAACAAGCAAATCCATCTACCTTTAACATTTCTAAATGTACAATTACCTGGATGACTGAGCAGCTTCACAGACATCAAGTATGACTCTCCTCTCTCCAGTCAACACTCAACAATTTACATTTCCGCTCAGATAAAAAAGCATCATGGATAACTGGGGGAACTGCAGATGGTGAACATTGAGTTGTTTCTCTGTGACAGCTTCTTCTTTTTTGTGTAGGAACAGGGACAAATTTGGATCTGGGATGTTTTTAACGCACACAAAGCAGCTGTCATCTCTCTGCCTCCCATTTGCTTGAAGCTGATAACTTCCTCCGTGCTCATTCATATAACTGGAAGGAAGTAACATTGCAGGTTATTTTAATGCCAGTGGACATTTGCTATGAGAAAGAAGTATTATGTTCACAGCACACACTTACTGTAGCATTATCTGAGTGTTGAAATGAAATCGTTTTTTCTGTCATCCGATACACCAACTTGCAAGCAGCCTGTTATCACCAAATGGCGTACGAGGAACGCGCTAATTTCTTAAAGCCCCTGGCTTGAAATGGTAAAAATACATAAATATGTTATCAAAGCTGAGCGTCTCATTAAGCATCCACAAAATCTGAATGGAAATAAAAGTAATAGAACAATCTGTTTCAAAAACACTATTTTGCTGTTTAGACCATTTTTTCCTGTATAAGCATGTCAGATTACAATTTGATTGACAGCATCGTCATGAGTACTGGCAGAAAGCTAAACCATGTACTGCTGTGGACAGGGAATCCTTTCGCCACCTAAAACAATAAAAATCAGTTTAAGTGTATGCTATATTTAGAAAATGTCCACTGCTTTACTCGGCCATCACTCTCTTTAAAGCCACCAGAACAGACTCCTTTGACAAAAAACAGTACTTTTACCAGAATATCATGACCTCGCAATTAGTGAATCGGGTCAATTTATATTTAAGTAGTCTTTACTGTTTAAATATATTGTTTATGTACATACAATCCTGAATCGCATAGTCTGAAGACTTTTGTGGATTTGGGTTTACAGCGACTTTAAGACATTTTGTCTTATAACAAGGCATTTTTTTATTTTCATGTCATTTCATGTCGATGTTATGTGCAATATCAGAGAGAAACAAATATCAGATACTACTATAGAACGAGAGAGTGTACTGAAAATGTCCAGACTAATCCCTCATTGCACAGGAAAGCAGTGTGTGGACCAATATTTGTCAAGTACAGTATGTCTACGTTTAAGCAGGAAGCTGATCTGTAAATGTCGTGAATGTTTACAACAGGCAGTTTGGGTAAGAAGTTACTGTTACTGTGAATAAGTTTCCTCGTTTCAACATTATCAAAAAAAACAACAACTTGATTTTGATTTTTTCCTGAGCAAACCTGACATTATTCCAATCGTTACGTTTAATCGCTTCATCCTCAGTTATCACAAAGCAGTTCATGTTGACATAAACAAGATTTGCATGAAGGTAATATATATATTTGCTGATACGCTGCTGCTCATATAGGTCGACTCAGCAGGCTGGATTTGCAGGTTTTTTTTCCGGTCAATATTGCGACCTTTACCACATTATTCTTATTGGACCACAGGATGGGGAGATTAGAATAGGAAAAAAGGGGGAGCAGCAGAGAGGGGAGTCATTGGAGTACATGCATTATGTATCATATCCTACAGTGAGGAAGACAGCGCTGCGAGTGGGAACGAGAGCGGCCAGCAGTGTGCTGAGGTGTATGCAGCGGATGCTAATGAGGGAGCTGCGTTTGCTGGGAGGTACATCTGATTAAAAGCACGAGTCATGGTGAACACAGCACAGCGGCGTTATCAGCGAAAAAGTAAAGAAGAGAGATGAGTTTTTGAGGGATTTGTGGTTTGGTTGAAGATAAAAGATCTGATTAGTGATAAAAGAGCTGAGTCACGGATGGAGAGGAACAAAGGGAGCACGTCTAACGTGAACTTATAAAAAGTTGTTTGTTCATTTTGTTCAGTTGATTGTGGTTAGGCAGTTTCCCTTAAACACATAAGGGTTGAATCACTGAAGGGTAAAAAAGAGAAACAATAAACAAACAAATGCAGAAATAAATAAAAATTTATATCTGTATAACCAACTTGAAAACAGTCTCTCAATAGCTCGTGCTAAACGAATAACCAGCTTGCTGATAATATATGCACCTGCATTAACTGAACTAAATTAGCCATCTCTGTGTACCACCTGCTGGGTGTACCGTTAGGATGTGTTTGTTTATGTTTATGTTTTTATGTAAAGGATACATTATCTACTGTACAGTAATTGGTGATTTTAAGTGGGTAATATTTATCCATTGCTCTGTAAATTTTAAACTAACTTGAAACAAGCCGAACATATTCCTCTATGAGAACAGACTTCTCTCTCCCGGTGTGATTTACAAGTGCCTTGTGCCACTTTTCCCA
This sequence comes from Collichthys lucidus, assembly GCA_004119915.2. Lineage (NCBI taxonomy): Eukaryota > Metazoa > Chordata > Actinopteri > Sciaenidae > Collichthys > Collichthys lucidus. The sequence goes on along the minus strand of CM014092.1, from coordinate 18,538,084 downwards.
AACGAGCATCATTCCCAGGGGATTTTTTCTGGAACTACTTTCTACCATTAAAAAGGTCAGTTATAAAAAGTGCATATTTGCCCGCACGCTACTTTTTTGTATCTATAAATATATAATAATAATTATATAAAATGTTCAAGGTTTTGACTTATGCGTCTCTAAGATTAAAAGAAGAGAAGCTACTGAAAGACAATGCATTTTCTACATTTCCAACCAATCCACACAGACTGGAGCAATACTGTAAGTGCACATAGAACAGAGGACAGTTAGTTCTTTTCTGTGGAGGCTCTCAAGAATCTAAATTTTACAATGCATATAGTGTCCATGAATATTTTATGATCACATGGCTCTGTGGCAGATATCATATACTGTATGTACATACTGTACATGAGAGTCGAGGATGAATAAAAAAGGCTTGAATACAAAGCGGTCCAAACAGTATTACTTTTTTCAGATATTCAGAGCTGAAAGATTTCACAGAGTGCTGCGTTCAGGAGAAATCATTCAGCGTAGCAAACAACAAGTCTCACATCCAGTTTCTTCAGGTTCACTCGTCAGGCTGCCGCTACAGAGGTATCATACAGTCCCAGCTAATTTCCAGTGCCCAAATTTACCTTCATATTGAAAAAATCATACTTTAAACCTCATATTTATTGTGCAGGCTATACTATATTAATTTAATGAACTAAAATAAAAAACTGAAATATTTTTGATTCATCATTATAGGCATGCTTCCCCAAAATTTAGCATGTGTTAACAAGTGACAGTAAAATAACTTTGCATGTTCCATAATTACAGATGACAGCTCTTATGTGTATAAATGCAATGATGATCACAGGAACATAAGCAGAATTTTAATAAGTCTAAATAATTTTTTTCTCTTACTTCCACTTGGCATTTTCTTCTCAGGATTGTACATTATTTAATTCATTAAAGAGTCGCCTAACTTAAAGCCCTCCTATTAAGCTTGCTGTCAGTTAAGTTAGTTAGCTTCCTCACTAACAGGTAACGTGTTTACAAAGATTTTTCAACAGATGTACAGTACCAAAGATCTCTATATGCAACCGGCTGTGAATCACTTTTGTGGAACAGTTTGTACTCAGGAAGTTACAGGAAGGTGGGTGGTGCAAAAAGCTAATAAACTAATAATCAATTTTCAATTTTCCAGTACTGTTCCATAGACACAGGTGTAATAGAACTATATGCAGCAGCCAAAAAGTCTGTGGAGATTAACATGAGTGGTTTTGGTGTAAGCACAGTAGATGGGAAAAAAAAGAGATGGATAAAAATACTGACAAAATTCCCACAACCCAGATTATGATTAATTACAGCACAACCCCTGTGCGTAACTGCGTCTGACCACGCTGTTTGATCTACTCCACTTCCTGATGAGCTGTCGGCATTAATCCCTGGAGACTGGCTGCCGAGTAATCACACTTCAGATCTGCTCCCTCTCCAAACTGCCCGGCTACTGTGCAGCTTGGGTGTCTCATCCTAAAAAAAGTGATGATGATGATGATGGTGACTGTGATGATGATGATGGTGACTGTGGCGGCTGATGATTATGATCAGAATGTTAATTATTATTGCTTTCATTGTGTCCGGTGTATTTAAAATGTCTTTAAGCATGAAATTAAATTCAGATCAGATTAGAAACCCTTAATAACAACACTGGCATATAATAATATATAAATTATAATAATATAACCTGGTTGCACACATAATGACTTTAATGGCTCTGAAGATTTGTGGCATTTCTAATAATTATATATAACTGGATTTCTAGTGATTCGGGACCATGGTTATCGTTGCCATTGCCACAGCGAACTACCGTTGATCCCAGTATGCATAGATTTCTAATTAATGCCATCTTGCCTAGTTTTTCTCAATTTATTTTCAGATATCAGGGGTTAATTAGAAATGAAATTCTAATGAATGACTTCTTCAGTTTAAATGTCAGCTATTTTGGCGAAGGTTACATTAACATTTTGAGTTTCTTTACAGTCAAAATTAACACGTTAATAAATAAAAGTCGTGACTGGGTGCATTCATTTTTGTACTAATGTTTGATACACAGTGGATAAAATACTGATGTCGAAGGAAAAAGACAAGGGAAGCTGTGTTTGAATATTGGATTGACCCTGATTAAAAAAGGTTGTGATGAACAGGGGCTGAGGATCAAGGACAGGTGGCGACCTTAAGACTCTTTTCAGTCCATTCAGCCATAAAGATGTAAAGGCACAATCTTTGCACAACCCAGTTCCACCTAACAGCAGGTAGGAGCTCCTGATATTCTATTCACAGTGCACAGTACTTTTAAAAGCCTCATAATGCCATTGTAATGGATTCATAATGCACTGCATTCACTAAGGGATTTTTGATGATATACTTATGTAATGTCTTGCTCAAGGCAAATGGTATTATAGCATCATGTCTGAGGTGAACAAAGAACCTTTGAGAAAGCATCTTTATGACAATATATATTTATAATCTATCCCTATATATAACTATAACTGTGTCCTTGCCGGTACAACTGCATTTCCTTTATAGTAGATAATCCTAATCGCAGATCTTTGATGCCATCCACAGACTGTTAAGGTTCCCACAGAATGTGAAGCGAATCTATGCCCCATGTGACTCGCTCGACTGCTTTTGTGTTTACTCGCGTAACGCAGCTAAATACTCATCCTCAACCTGTCATACTACAATAGTAGGAACCTCAAAATATACAAATGTTGCAGAGGCTACTGTTTTCTGATTGGAGTTCTGGTGGATAAGGCCTACATGCTTGGCCTATAGTAAAGTATAACCATTATTTGGAATCAAGCAGCAGGTGCATTTGTCAGCACTTGCCAGGTAGTCAAGCTTACCTTTCTCTAAGCAGTCTTTGTATAAATATGAAGGAGAATCATAGAGCTCTGGGCGCCCACAGACTGCTACAAGTTCATTCAAATTCATCTCTGCCAGTGGACACATGCTTCCATCCATTCATGGGATCTCGCCCGTTTGTCGTTTCCCCTGTCAGATTGTCCGTGCGTGCCTGCCTGCAAGCCTCTCATTGAAAATGGTAAATGGACTGTACTTAAATAGCACTTTACTTGTCTTCCAACTACTCAAAGTACTTTTACACTACATATCCCATTCACCCATTCATACACTGATGCCACTCATTAAGTTGTGGTGATGGTAAAGAACAGAAGGTTTAACCAATTTCCAAAGACAACTTCCCAGATGATTCTGTGTAACAAACCATCTGGCACAGTTTATAAGGTCAAGAATAAACTTTTGTACTTTGCATGCAGCTGCTTTTTATTCATAGTTGGAGTTTCCTGCAGCAGGCCAGCTTTTGCAAAACATTCAGGTTTCATGGTAACAACAGATTTTAACGTGAGTAAAAAATCCTGAGACAACTGGGAAATCGCAGAGCAGGGCTACAACGGGTCTGTCACTTTTTCCCCCGTGTCTCCCCTTCTTTTTGTTTCAACTCATTTTCCAGGTTTTTCTCCTTTTTCAGGTGATGTGTTTATCATCTCCTTAAATGGAAAGTACAAGTCTCAAAATTGAATGTGAATGCATCAAAGAAACATCCACGCTGATCTGAATATCGCTTTACATATTGGGCCTGTGAAGCTTGTTACACTGGTTTTCAGTTGAATCTTGTTTTGTTCCCCTTCTTTTTTGTTTCTCAGCAACACAGACAGAAAACAGGAGTGGATGTTTACTTGTCTCACCACAGTCGAACAGCTTCTTTTTTTTAGCAGAGCCGGGTGAAATTTTGCCTCAAAGCTACAGTGGAGGCACTTTTGTCGATGCAGATCCCCGTGCTCAGGGAAAGCGAGCGTCTCCCTGCTGGTACATGAAAACATTATCTGGTAATCTCTGCCCGTTGGCACAGGCAGTTATGCATGAGCACTTAAAGCTCTTTTGGATCACCCTCCTGCCGACTTTTTCCTTTTTTTTGTTTTCTTTGCCGAGTAGAATGGACTGCTGGGGTGATTGCATTTTGTGTGGCTGCAATTAAACAGATGAACACAGTGAGACTCATGTCATTATTCAAAGAAAACAAAAAGAGGAAATGTAATTTTGATGTTAAATTTACTTGAAGAATTAAATGTTTCCAAAAAAATTGCAAATTGAGGTCTCAATTAGTGATGTGACGGTCGCGATCGATCCGGTTCTAAGAGCCGGCTCTTTGAAGTGAAGGACGGGAACCGGCTCCTCGTTGTGAGCCGATTTAAGGAGCCGTTTATTCCATTATTTTGGTTGATAAATTATTTAAATACTTAGTACCTTTTCACACCGATTGCACTGACCAAAGTGCTTTACAATGTCAAAAAAATATATATATATAATAACATTTAAAAATATAAAATAATAATAACAGCATTAATAATAAAATAATAATAAAAGTGAATTAATAAAACCAATAAATAAAAAGTGAGGAGCCGTTTGGGAGCCAAAAGAACCGGCTCTCCAAAAAGAGCCGAAATTCCCATCACTAGTCTCAATTCCATAAATTTAACAGTGTATGGTGATCTATCTAAAAGTTTTATTATTATTTTTTTTTTAAAGGAGCAGCGCGTAAAATTCCGTAGCACCTAGGAGTGAGATTGCAGATTGAATCTACGTTGGCTGTGTAACTTGGAAATGTTCTTTGCTACATCTGCTACTGTCGATACATGGTGGTTTAACTTGGTTAGGGTTTTCTTGAAGTACAGAGAGATCACAATTAGACACAGAGCTGGCTGTTACCACAAATGAGACTGAATAATCTGGTGGAGTCAGGAAGGTTAAGGCGTAGCTACACCTACAGCAAATGTGACGTTACATTTGGCCGAAAGTCTCTGCTTTTTGTGGTAGCTCTAAAATAATCCAAGCAAGAACAATTATTCTGCTGTCAACAATGCCTTACGGTGAAACACTTCAATATGAAGGTGTTAGCATGATGATGATGATACAAGCACAACTTGCCTTAATGGTTAAAAGAGATCCATCTTTAGTCTTGAGGAACCAAAGAATTTCGAGCTTCTAATGCCAACTAGGAAAGAAAGTCACTCACATGACCACAACACAGTTTTAGTGTCGTTTTCTAGCTCTCCACCTGACGCCAAAATGCATCAGCTTTTTTGCTGCATAATTATGAATGCGAATGTACAAGTGCAAGTTTGGTTCAGTGAAAAGTTCTGACAGCTGTCTCTTGGCTTGTTCACGACTGTCTGCATGGCACACACGAGTGCTTGTGACCGCGGATGCTAAAATATTTGGAGGTTACGACTGCTGTTGTTTTCATTAAACCTTCCAGTGAAGCGGAACCGAAGTCTGTTCCCACTCTTCTCTCTCTCTTTGTTGACAGGTTATCTCAATTAAACAGATCGGGATGACATTTGCTGAACAGATCACACAGACACCGAACCTGCGTTTGGCTCATTTGAATATTCATACGGGACTATTAGCCGCCGTCACTCATCATTACACTAAATACAAGACCCTTCAGAACCTCGCATTTCATGCGTGAACTGTCATGATGAATTCAAAGGCTTTAAATTAGGTTAATGTTTCATTTAAAAATCAAAGATGCAATAAAAAGGATGACACATTTTGCTCATAGCTAGAACATGTTGTTAACCAATAGTCAAAGGTTCGCCTTTTCTCCTTTTAAAAATTAATCATCCACATGCATGTTTGACACAGTAAATGCAGCAAATGTTTGTCTTCGGTTTTTATTCTTAGACCTGCAATGAAATTTCATTTAAATGTACATTGTGAGTCTAAGTCTTAATTTCAATGCCATTACCTGGTGGAGACTTGTTTCCAGAGCAACCTATCACACAAATTCAAATTCCTTTGCATGGTTTTAAAAATAGCTCCGTTTCAGCAAGCCCTCCATCTTGTCATGACGGAGACTTCCTCCTGTTTAACTCGTCTTGGACACGTTGACCTGTCTCCTTGAGAATGAAATCACCGGCTCGACCTGCGATGTTCACAGACGAATGCTAATGGAAACAGAAATGTTGGCTAATTAACATCTGATCTAAATTAAGATGAGGGCATTTTCTCTTTTGGAGATGAGTTCTTAAAATGAATGTACCACCCGAGGCAAAACATTCAGCTTGTGAACGGTAAATGATTCGCATGAGGTTGCATTTGGTATTCTTTGGCGACGCTAAGCTGCCGCAGTAATGGATTCCCTCATTTGAGGTGAATGCACTTTGATGGGAGGACCACACGTTTGACTCATTACTTTTGGTCGCGGGTAGGCAGTTTCTTTACATTAGACTCATTAAGCTGCGGGGAACAGCACATACCAGCCGAGCCATTACGTTAGCGTTATGTTTGCAGGTTTTAGCAGGGCGAGCAGTTGCTTTCCTCCAGCAGGCGAGCCTCTGCTGTCACTTTCGCTTCTAGATATGGCAGTTAAACTAGCAGGGGAGCTGAACCATCGCCTTCACTGGGGTGACATTTCCAACCGGCGCCTCCTCCCCTCGCTCCCCCACCGTTATCTGTCCTGTCATGTGTTTGCTTTTTTCACATGATTTACATTCGCCTGCTATTGTTCTGGAAGATTGGAGGCTCTCTGAGGGCTCTGATTCAACAAGACCCTTCCTACAGTTCCTCCTTCTACAGTGATTCATATACTGTCTAATATTTACTCCATCAGAGGCAGGTGCTGCCAGAAAGGGAAGATTAACTGTAGATTCAAAGTCCTTCTCTTGTAAGGATTTCTCAGAGCTACTCTCTCTCTAATGACAGACACACACTACCTTCAACAAATCATCTTTTTTTTTTTTTTTTTTTAAGACCCATCACTCTTAAGTTATGGACCCATGTGGTCCCACCCACTCTCGTAGCTAGCCCCTGTTCCCTTAGCTTCTGTAACTCGAAGCTAAAGGTATTTCTCATGGAGGGGTTCTTCCATCAGCCTTAAAATATGAGCAGAGAAAAACTTTACAAACTTTTCTTTCAGATTAATGAGTCTCTACTTTTGTACAAAATGTGTACTGAAAAAAAAACATCTACAAATAAGGAAAATGGTGTAGAGTCACCTAAAAAACAAGAATCTATACACTTGCCTTAGATAGAGACTTTCATATCCACAGACAACTTGCGTACTCTTCCACGGAGTCCGCCATCGTGAACCGCTCTGTTTTCCACGGTAGCCTTACACGGGACTCACACAGGAGGCGGAACGGTAGTGCCGTGGTACTTTGCCCGGTGTCAACTCACACCGGACGCTTTTCAGCCACGGAACAGCGGCGGAGCGAGCCGGTCGTTTTCACGCGAGATCACAAGATCACGTGAGAATTCAAGCAAGACCCCGCGACAAACAGTGTATAAAGAAAACAACAACAAAGAGCTGACTTTGCTTCTTCGACGTGGAGGAGATTATAAAAAGCATCTGTTGTGGCATAAATGATTGTGTGTTGTTCCACTTCAACAATTAGTCTCTCGTCGTCCATGTTGAGACCCTTTGATCGATCTTTGATCACCTGGTGCCACCGGTCATGATGTAACGTTGATGTGAAGTTGTAAAAAGCTACATGAACTGCGTATTGTGTTTTATTTTGAAAGGGGGCGGAAGTTTATTACGTTGATTCTGTGTCGGGTTTCCTGTCTGGTGCGCAGTGCTCTGTTGAAATTTACGAGGTTCAGCCACGGCTCGCAGTAAAAATAGGAATGAAAGGGAAAGCTCGCGCCGTGGCACAAGCCGCTTCTGGGACGCTTCTGGACTGCGTCTGGACCGCGCCCTGTGTGAGTGCTCTCATTAACTAGACTGACTTCTATTTGCTACGGTGGCCGCGGCGGTACCGTGCCGCTTCCGTTCCACCTCCTGTGTGAGTTGGCCTTAAACCAAACAGGCTCGAAATGGGGTCTTTCGTGTTTGACGTGAGTTTCTCCTACACTTTTGGAAAGGAAGGTGAAGCGAGGGGGTTGCCGTCGTTAACAATCTCGATGTCACTAAATCCTGGTACTTCAAAAGAGGTTTTAAAATATATAAAAACAAATGGAGGAATTTCAGCTTGCTTGTTATGCCTCAAGGACAAAATGTGTTATGCATGTGAACTGTGTTTAAGATTCACAGGGAACCTTCGAACCACACAGTCCCTGAACAGTGTTTCAATCTGGACAAAACCTTTCTGGCTCCAAATCCTGTTCTGACTCAGTCAATAATAGTGCTTTCACGCCTCTTTTTGCAGAAGCATCTGATCAGCATTAATGAAGCAAATCAGTCCACACTCCAGTTGTACGGGCTTTTAACAAATAATTAGTCCGGAGAATAAAAAGCTTCATGAAACTAAGCTGAGCAAACGGCATACAGTACATGCTGAGTTGAAAAAATTCGAACACTTGACCCTCCCTCTTTATCGCAGTCTGCATCCCCTGTTTACTCTTTTTGTCTTTCAGTCAGCATGCTGCTAATCACTTCATCAAAGCTTTAATAGCATTAAATGTCTGCCTGAAGCGAGGGCAGCAAAAAATAGCTCATTGGTGCACTGAAAAATAGGATGCTTTATCAACTCTAGTACAGTTAGATGATCGATTTCATTAGGGACCAAAAAATGTTTTAATGAGCTGATAAATTCTGATATAAAAGTATAACTGGCCCTCACTTTTCTTCCCCCTTGCAGAAAATTCATCTGAGGGAAAATTTCTTGTTAATTTCCAGACATCTTCATCCTGCAGTTTCACTCTCTAATGTTCATTCCTTCTCTCCTGGAGGCCGATAACTGGAAGTAACAGAACGCTGCTAATCACTTTATCGAAGCCAGAGATGCATGAACCGTTTCCTAAAGTGACAAAATCTGATTCATTCAGTAAACAAAAAAAAAAGGTGTCATGCTACTAAAGTGGGAGGTAGTAAGACACAGGGGCTTGTTTATTTTCCTTTCTTCTTTATTACTCGATTTTCTTGTTTTACTGGTTTTAAACGTTTTATTGCAGTTTTCCGTTCGTCTAATTTAAACGACATAATTGCTGGTGCTGGCCCGCAACATAACGCCTAATAACAGCAATCGATTCCTTGTTTTGAGAAAATGCAGTCGTGAATCTTTTAGCCTCTTATAGCTCATTGTTTTGTTTGTTAACACATTTACTGTGTGATTTAGTCTCAACCCCACCATCAACTTCATTTCCAGCAAACCAGCTCTATTAAAGCCGCTATACAAAATCTATGTAGCACCAAATGACAGACAGGGTTTACCCGACGAAGAAAGTAAAACATCTAGCAGCTAAAGAACCAGGATTTTTTTTTTTTTTAGTGCAAATTGCAACCAACTGAATACCACTCACCTCACCCTTTCTTTCCAAGTTGTTGTTGGATGTTGGCTGATGGCCACAGAACATGGCGGAATTACTGACTCTATATATAAAAGGCTTATTCAAAGGTAACAGAAAGCACAGCTAATTTTATTTTCAGGGCACGCACTAATAAAAACACGGTTATTAATATTTTATTCGATTTCTTCTATATTCTGCTAATAGAGACGTCTAGATCTTACACACTGGATGTTTAATTCTGCTGCTGCTAAATGGATAGACATTGGCCATGTTGGTGAAAGCTTGATAAATAGCGTTATTGAAAAACTCATTAGCTCATTTACTGCCTGCACTACAATCAAACACCATCATTCAGCTTGGACACTGACAAAAAAAACAACCTTTGTGGAGTTTTTGAAAATACCAGCTTAGCACAGATAAAATAGCAAAACATAGAGAAATAAAAATCTGTGTTTTTAGATTCATTTCTTCACCTCCAACAAAACGCCCATAGCCTACTGTGCAGACAAATGGAAGCTCATGATCCCAACAACTTACACCGTCACATTCACACACACATGCACGCACGCTTGCCTGCTAAAAGGTCACTTCTGTTATTAAAGGTTGTTTTTCACGTCGGTTCTACTTTATTAGATTAAAAAAAAGGCAGAGTGTGACAGAAGAGATAGAGAGAAGCACATGCAACAAAGTTCACTTCTGTCTGCCTGCTGGAGGTTCTTGGTGGGAGCCCAACCCTCGGCGCCTTGACATATTCATAATAGATGTCCTCTAAATGGCAACAGGAAACATCGGTCCAACCTTTACTTCGTCTGGGGTGTGGAGAGAGAGAGACACTGAGACTCAAGGTGGCTTATTGTTTTCCTATTCTCTGTCTGCAGAAAATGATTATGGATATACAATAGCGGTGGCATATTTTCATGATGGATGGCATAGCCAAGGAGGGTGACTATCCTGCTGGTATTGTGCGCTCACTAATTAAATGACAAATTGTCACCCAGGAAATGTGTATTTGTCCCTGGAGTTGCCAAACTTTTTTTTTTTTTTTCTAATCTGTTGCTGTTGTTGTGGTCTGTGGGTGTCATGCCGGCAGATGAGGAGGGGTAAATGCACACAGGGACTTAACCTCATGGATTTGTTTTCTTAAATGTTGTATTTTCACCTCATGTATTAAAATTCAATCAAAGAGATGCATCACAAATCCATTATAAGCTGTTGTCTCGCTCACTAGGGAGCTGGTCTCATGGGCAATCTGTATATATTTATCTATTAAAATAAAGCAATGCTTCATTACTGAGATAATTATGCATCATATGGACTCAAAGGAGGGTGTTTTGTTTCATATTGTTTTACAGAAATCGCCAGTGATTACTTTCTATAGCCGCGGTAGTGTATTATTTTCCAATCAACTGCCTCTGTTTGTTGTCCAATTCCGGCAGACAAATATGCATCACTCTGAAAGCAGCGTATAATATATAAAGCATTAATTACACGGAGATTTGTCTGAGTGCTTGCACAAGAAGAAATCCTTTTAAATCACATCAACATCCATCACTAACGTGCTTGAACTGCATGAAATACCCAGAATAAATGCCTTTCATAGCAAGTTTAAAACATACATAATGCCATAGGAAAAACATCAAAAAAACAAGACACCATCTCAGATCTCAGGCTGACAGTGACTCTTTCCATGGTGCCGCAAAGTACAAAGCAAAGTACAAAGTTCTATGTTCAGGGACTTTTTTCAAATTTAGGTGATTTGACTGGTAGTGGATGTATTGATACTGCACAGCATTAAAACTACATTTGAACAATCATTGTGCAACTGATTGGCTAGAGGCAAGGTACACCCTGGAGTTGCAGTTGCCAGCTCATGGCAGGACCCGTAGAGACAAACAACTATTCACACTTATGGGCAATTTAGAGTCACCAATTAACCTACAAAGTGCATGTCTTTGGACAGAGCTAACCAACACCTCGGCATGGGTTGGCAACAATTCTTTAATGGTGAAATCCTCAAGGATACAAAATCCAGCCAGCAGGAAAACAAAGTACAAAGGGCTGGCCTTAGGCAAAATCCCCAAAACAGGATCAGGATATGAAAACAGGCAAGAATCTATTTGGACACTGGAAACCTAAGGCTTGTGGCAACTAGCCTCTAGATGTCTGCCAAATTGTCTCAGGACCGATCTACTGTATATATTAGGGAATGACAAAAAGGTGAGTGATGAAGGTGAGCATCTTTTAAGACTGGCTGGATGGAGTGGCTAGCCAATTACATGACAGAAAACCAAAAAAATAGATAGATACCAAATCTTGAAAATATCAGTAATGGCTTTAAAGCCAGAGATCCAGTATTGGTCTGTCCTCAAGCCTCTATTCAACAGAAACAGTTAGTTGAACTGTTCACAATAAAGAGAATGAGTATGAAACCTGTGAAAACAAGTAGTGAGTATTTTAAAGGGCTCCAATTCAAACAACTGGGAATCAGACCAATAACATCAGTATACATTTGCGGTTCTTTTGAGGCTGAAAGTATACAGAGACGCAGCGAGGGAGAAGTTGAGTAGTTATCCTCTCTGCCTGAAGTAACAAGCTTTGTGGGGCAAATCAATCACACTGATGAAGGAGGTCAAATGAAACAAGCCGTGCTGTAGTTGTACTGCAAGTGGAGATTGGTTTCAACATGGTTTATTAGCTGCACCTGCACACTGGCTTGTCTTCAGGCCAGCTCTTCTGAACTGCAGTTCATCCAAGAAAGGATCCATTCCTCTTAATCAGAGAAATCACTGTGCATTCACTTAAGCGATAGTACAGGAGGAACATGATGATCCCTACATCATGCCCAATCATTCCGAATGAGAAAATCCACTTTAAGCACCACACACTGCTGTATCTGTGTAAGAACACCAAGAGCAAGGTGAACCCACAGCCAAAGCTTTTGTATCTGTACACATACCTGGCCGGTAAATGTGATTTTTATTCTTCTGCAATGTAAAAAGCATGATGTGATACTCAAACATCAGTTTCTTCTCAACTCATTATCATGTTTTATCACTGTGCAGAACTCCGTACATGGACACTTACACCTCAAATAAATAAACGGAGACACTTCAGATCAGATTTCGGTGTTAAATAGCAAAGCATAAGATTTGCAGTGTGTGTGTGAGAACTCTGGGAGCAATGCGAGAGTGAGTGGGAGTGTTTCCGACTGCCAGACTGGTACGGGGGAAATTAAATTAGATTTTGACAAGATAGAAGAAGAGATTAAGATAATCTAGTCAACTAAGAATCTCATTTACAAACCAGACGTGTACGTTATCTCTTTACATACAGTAACATCATCTTGTCGCTTAGATTATAAATAATAGGTGGATTTAACAATCAGACATGCAGCTTCTGTTTTGTCAAACTCACAGTGATCTTAAGTATATACTTACCTTACCTCAAGTCACCAATAGTTTTGGCATGGCTGGGTGGAGCTGGTTGCTGGCAACTGCCTAGTTTTAAAGGTTCATATTGCAGAGTGTTTCTGCGAACACATGAGGAGAGAAATAGTCAAGGCAGGTAAGAAAATCTTCATCTTGATCATATTTAATCAGAACTGCCTAGTTTGATTTGAGTTGGTGTATTGCGCTGGATGGACTGGACACCATGATTTATGAAATTAACATCATGCTGCATGGCAGAACACTTAAAAACTAGAGATTCAGACAATGAACTCCAGACATAAACCAAGTGAGAAGAAGTCTCACTTTTTATGGAAGTAGAATCTTTTGTTGTGGCTAAAGGCGTCGCCCCCTGCTGGCCATTAGAACAACGTAGAAGTTTTCCACTCTTGCTCCCAACTCATCAAATACTGCCATTTGGTCAGTGAGTCCTACACTTCAAAACATGTCGCTGTAGATTGTCCTCTAGAGTGGCAGTTTGTTTTTTTCTTCATTCACAAAATACACACAATTACTGTTCAACTATTTCCTGCCTCACTACATTTTGTTACCATCCTTTGTTATTTTAAGAACAAGATCTAGTGCGCCGTTAAAACAACAAAATGCATTATGTGAATTCTGTTCTGTCATCCACAAATTCCACATTTATTGGTTACACAGTGAACTATGTGCTGTTATTTATGAAAATTCTTTCATCACACAAAGGCCGAGGGCTGTTTGAGCTTCACGCTTTTGTTGGGCACTAGTAATAGTGATGTATGTTTGAAATAAATCTGACTTTCTAGACTATTTAGTGTTGTCTGCAGAAGTTTTTTTTTTCCCTCGCTGCAGGAACTAAACTTCACAGTCTGCTGCTGGACAAATGGCATTGAAGCTGTTCATCATGGCAGGTTAACTAGCATCTCCCATCTCACTGTGACACCAACTTCACACAGTTCAATACTTTACTGCGACACCAAATACATCTCTCCACTAAACCAGACAGAGGCTTTAAGTCTTGGCTGTCGGGGCAGGACTGTTTATGGGATAAGACTCCAAGCCAAATTCAGAAAATATGTGAAAAGTCTGGAAACGCTTGTAAATACATTTGACATTAAATTTTACTGAAAATTGTGGAGCCAATAACGTGAATAATTAACAAAGACGTGTGAGAGCAGAGAGGGATATGTTAGACAGAATAAGACATGCTGAATGTTTAATATACAAGTCAGTAATAACTCACTATCTCAATTTTTCAGGCCTGCACATCCTCCATGAAATTCCTGTTTTTAGTGTAACAGCTTCAGAGGATGTCTGGTCTTCTGTATAACTAGACTCCATCAGAAAAACTTTCCCACTGAAAATGCAATAAAGAAACAAGGAACATTGGGGAATTTATGTTTTTTTCATTCATTTAGGCAGACGAATGTGTAAGTGAAACCCTTAATTGACGTTTGCGATGAGATTTGTCGCAGTTTAAAACAGAGACCCCAAATGCTCAGGAGGCAACAATTCAGGAAAAGAGTCTAAGTAAAATATTCAGCGATGTAAAAGGGCTAGGAACAATCTGAACAAACGGAAGCTTGGCTAAAAACGGAAAACAGGTAGAAAAATAAAGAAAAGACTGGTTGGAGGGAGTGGCTGGGTCAAATCAGTAGAAAACTTTTCATGTTTTTCAAGAAGATCAGAGGTTTAATTCAGACCAATAAATATACTATAATACTATATAAACATACTATAACATAGTCATATGATGTAAAACTGAATTTGTTATGGCAACGTAACATTAGGACGACATATCCTGCCATAAACATGCCATAAGAGGCCTAACTGTCAAACTTATAGAAGCTATTTAGCTTCTGATAGATTGATTAATTGAAGTATTTATTTTTGCCCAGTGAAGTTAATAGCAACCTGCCAGAGTGTTACTGTCTGAAAGTGATTGTCCACCAATGTTCAGAAAAAGCTCAGCAACAGTGCTCAGTTACTGTAGATGCATCTATAGTAGATAAAACATGTTAAAGTGCCCTCCATGCTACAGACTCAGGTTCCTTTCCAGTGGAGACAACACAATGCAGTGCCATAATAAAGATGCTACAAAACGAGTTGGCCTCTACACACCTCTAAATGGTTAAAAAGTTAATAGTTCCCTGTTTGTTTTTGTTACAGAGACTTTACATTTGAGTCACGTGATAAAACTATTTTAATCTTCACCTGTGTTTGGAACATAAATGCATTGCAGTTTCTGTGCGTTCGTGCTCCAGACCATGCAACTGGTGCCCTTTTTGTTTTAGGTCTCCCACCGCTCCTGATGTTGAGCAAAAAAAACAAATAGCTGTCCATAATGGTCGAACAGGTCTTGGGGCAAAAATGTACTTCAAATTTCATAAAATGCCTGTAAAATGTCAAAAGTCGCCAGAGGTCTTTTCATTACATTTCGCCATGTTCATATTTTTTTTGCAATGGGTTGTCAAATAATAGCACATGAATGTAACTGCTAACCCCTGTGGGACACTGTAGGTGATTCATGGGAACTCTTGACTCCCAGTGTAGCTCTGTCCATTCACGCTGGTTTAGAAAAATAAAGGCTTTTGATCAGAGAAAAACCAAGCACACAGCCTGAAGCAGAAGGAAATGTCGGCACCATGCAGGCAGCAGCAGAAGAAAACACAGATCAGTACAACACTTAAAAACCCCACCAGCAATTTTAAAAGGACATTCAACAGTTGGAGGTGGAATACTGAGAGGCTTGGGTACAAAGACACTCTTTTGTGATGTGATGCCTTATGATGCCTGCTGCCAGTTTCCAGGAGTAGAAGTTAGGCAAGAAGTAAAACAAATCTCTGCGGTAGAGGCTTTTCATGTGACTTCATGCAGTGCAAATGTAATTAAGTCTATAAAAAAATGCCAACCAACAACAGTGGAATACAGTTCAGGGAGCAGACAAAATGTTCCATCCTGGATTTGTTTCTTTGAGCTCAGAGAAACATTGTCGCATGACTACTAACGCCAGGAAATGAAATTTGCACCCATTTTGTAAGCAGAACAATGTGAGCATAACCAACTGTACAGTATGCACTGTAGGGATGTACAAAACAAAGACCCCATAAAAATATGTATAGCTACATGTATGAGAGTGTAGGATGGTCCTCTCTCCAGGGAAAGACATTGCCTCCTTTTTATTTTAAAAGCACTACAAGGCAAAGTACCATCATACCTCAATTCTCTTTTAAATTTTAGACACCGCACATATAGAACAAGGTCACAAGGTTTTATAACACTAGAAACACCCCAAATAAGATCAGAGGCTGGCAAATTAGCTATTCAGTTTTATGCACCCACTAAATGGAACCATCTGCAAAAGACACTGAAATTAGACAAACTTGTGTCCGTAAACCGTTTTAAAGTTTTAATACATGGTATGGGAAATATACAGTGTTCCTGCTTTAACTGATTTAGTTTTAAGTGATCTTGCTTTAAACTGTGTTTTAACTTGATATTGTTTTAACTTGTTTTAACTGATTTAGTTTTAACTGATCTTGTTTTAACTGTGTTTTAACTTGATCTAGTTTTAACTTGTTTTAACTGGTTTCGTTTTAAGTGATCTTGCTTTAAACTGTGTTTTAACTTGATATTGTTTTAACTTGATATTGTTTTAACTTGTTTTAACTGGTTTAACCTTTTTTTTTTTAACTTTATCTTGTTTTAACTTAATTTATTGTATATTGTTTATGTTTGTTGTGATCAGGGCGTTGCTATAAAAAAAGCTATTTGCTCAGTCAATGTTTCCGTGAATAAAGAACGGAATAATAATAAAAAAAGTCTTGCTTGTGTAACCAGCGGAACTGTTTTGGGGCACACCCACCTAGGATGCACGGAACAATATAAATAGCTACGCTGCTCATTTGAACTGTTTGGTGTCGTGACTGAGACTGTCCCTTGGCTGCGCTCGTTTACTGTGGCGTGAACTTGCCTCCCCTCTATAGAATACTTTTGTCTTTTAAATTAGATGTTTGGGTGAAAGTCCCAAAGTGGCCTTGTCAATTTTTCTATTAACATTTTCAGCCAAGGCCTGTTTTTGCCCGGTTACTCTCTGCTCAGAGAGGATGCAACAGTGCTCAGTCATGTCAGGTTTGTTTATATACAGTAGCTAATATCTCAGATTACAGTTGAGCTCTATGCATTCCTTTGTAATCATGTATGTAAGGTGTGGACCCCAAAGAAGATTCACTGATTGCCACAGCATCAGCAAACAGGGATTCCAGATTCCCAACAGACTGCCAGTGTTTAAATGAGCTAAATGATTTTAAAAGGTGGGTCATATTTGGTTGCATGTTGGTTAAAAGCATTGACCAGTAATTTATGCCTCATATCCCTGTGGGTTAATCCTCAAGCTGGAACTGCTGCTCCTCTTTTTTTTGCTCACTGCTTTTTTTTTTTTTAACTGCGTTTGGCAGATGCAGTGATGTTTTTTTCCAACCGTTGGCCTTCACATTAATATTTTTCTGACCGGTGCACTTGCAGTACATGCACAGATAATTAGGTCTCTTTGAAGAAGGTAGACGTTTTGAAAACTGCTTTTTCACGCTGCTAATTACCATCCAAAGTAACAAGACCCTCCTTTGTAGCAGGGTATTTTAGTCCCAATGCTATTTTTATATTTTGTCTTTTGTCTGTATGCAAAAAAACAAAGTTAAGATCACTTAGGAAAGGTACATCAGGTTAAATTATAAATATGAAATCTTTTATTTATGAGCTGGTGCAGGGTTTTTACTCGACACTGGCTGGTTCTGCAGCCTGACGCTGACAGACAGGTGATGTGCTGCATACTGAGATAAGCACACACAAACACTCTCAGCCAAACCCCAGAAAATCAATATCATCACCTTTTTGGAAATGATAAGAATAATCCACAGCTGGATCGACAGAAGCTTCGGGGGACCGTTTAGCCATCTGTTTGTGTGTGTGTGCGGGTTCTGTGTGTGCGATCTCTGGTTTAAAAGTTGTGCCAGCTCGTCCAGGTCCTGCAGGTGACCTCGCCTGGAGCTTGACTGACCTCTGCTCGATTCCTTCCTGCTGAGTCATGGTTCTCATCCAGACAATGGCCTGTGGACTCCTTTGGTAGCCAGATGGCTGCGGCTGCTCCGGGGGCTTCGCTTATAAAAATGTACTTTTATTTGACCTTTTTAGTTTTTTACTTTTTAAACCAAAAATCTTGTGATTAAAGAAGTTGCTGACGAGAAGCAAGAGTTTTTGGCAACTCAGCGATGAACAATAAATGAGATGTTTCATTTGGATTTCTGGTGTGTTTCATAGTCCATTGATGGATGGATCCTGGACCTTTCTACACATTTAAGCCCTCTAACTTAAACAAGAAAAGTGGACCTAAATACGAATTCATCATGCAGATGTATCGCATCATCCGTCTTTATATGTCAATGGATTTGGACATGATATGTCAATGACAATGCTGTCCTAGATTTTAAGGACATCCTTGAAGAGAAAGTGTAGACTAAATATGTCAAACCCCTGGGGTTTGACTCACAAATCAACTGTTGGCTTTCCTTTCTTAACAGTCAGTCAGAGTTTTTGTTACTTATTGTTTGGTCTCTAGATGCAAACACAAATCAAAAGAGCGAATCAGTTTAAGACAGTTTATATTGTGTTAAAGGGAGAATGAGCGGGTGGATAGGCGATCCAAAGGGATGGGATGGCAGATAGTTTTCATGAAACACAGAAAAAAAAAATCACAGAAGAGCAAAGTTACAAAACAACATAAATAGTCGGGAGACTCAATGACTTGGCAGAGTCTGGGGTGAAGAGTTGGTCTCACATACTGCAGCAGTCAGATGTGAATGTTGAACAGGTAGGGAGACAAATTGAAAGCCACGCCCAGTGAGACATAAAAAAAAAAACAGGGTGATGGAAAAACAAGAAGGTAAACACTGGGTAAGGAGGAGGCAAACAGCCTCGGCATGAAGGTGTTGTTATTTTCGGTATTGGTTTCTCGACCATGACTGTTTCCTGTCCTTATAACCTTATGCTTATTATTGTACAACACATTCTCACTCCCAACTCAATCATTATTATGTCTGGACGGACTTGACTGACTGACTGGTTTCATTTGGGACACAAACAGTGGTCTCCTTGGCAATAGTCTGGTGTTTGTTTGACCCATCCCTCCAACCCAACTTCCTCCATCTTACTCTTCATAAACCATCACCTGACTTTATCAACACAGTGAGGATGGGCTGGTTTGTTACAATGAGAACAAATGTCCTCTAAGCAGAACAAATAAATGATTCTAACCCAAACCAAGACTTCTAACTCAACTTAATACTTTAATCACTGGTGTCAAAGTCAAACACTCTTACACCTGACATCATACTGAAGAGGATAAACATAAAAAAATACCATTCCTCCTTTGCCTTTGCTACTTAGAGTACAGAGCACAGTAATTATTTGCATGACAGCAGAGGTCAGAAGCATTTTTTTCTGTCTCTTACAACAACTTTTCATCCAAGATCCTGCAGTAAATATAACGCTAAGGTTTTAGTTGAAGGTCTACCACAAAAACACTTTAAATCCACAGCCATGGTCGCTCCAAAGTCACTGTGACAAAAAGAACATTGATTATTGCAACCCTTCAGACAGGAGCTCTCTAATCCATCTGCAGTTATTTCAAAGTCGTACTATAAAGCCTCGCCAGTTTAATGAATTATACCATCAATGTTATTAATGAAACGCCAATTGATTTTGGTCTGATGAATATGTCTAATCCTCAGGCTGTGACAGAAGAGGAAGGATTTGTATCCGTAGCTTCGGTGTAATAATTCAGTCTGGTTGGTGACAGTCACCCGGATCCTCCCCTACATTTCCACCCTTTCCTCCCTGAATAAACCAATCAAAGTTCCACCTGCACTCTTGGGAAAAAGGGTCGTAAATTGTGTCTGTTTGCGAACGCAAATATGGAGCGCCTTATTTCAGCACTGCATCAAACTGTGCACGCTGATGGATGAAATGCATTTGACAGGCTGCCTCTGTCACCTGACAGCGAGCGGCACCTCATCTTGTCTCTCATCATAATTCATATAAATTACATCATTACCTCCAGACCGCAACAACTACAGTCATTACCGTATCACCCAGAGTACAAAGCAACATCATGTGACACGAGCTCAACAATGATTTATTAGAATGTCTCCCCTGTGTGGTTTAATAATAAATGTCTGCATAAATAACATGAAAGTAGAATTTGGGTGTGTATATATTCCAAAAACCAGCGTAAATATTGCAGCAGGGCTTTCAACATATCAGACAAGGATGAATCTGTCTTCTACCAAGCAGCAGTCCAACAGAAGCGTATGTAATAAGAGTATATTACCAACAGCATTAAAACAGGTGATGAGGAAACATCCTTATTTTCTGCTTCATTTGTCATCTGTTCAGAGAGTCAGACCTGTTTGTTCAAAGCTGGAAATCAATGATGAAAGAATAAAAGATGTCTTTTTAATGAGTCTGCTCCCGACAGCTCATCTACTGTGGCTTGAATGACAGAGGCACTCAAAACATAACTCCTCTCCTGAAATTGCTTCTGCCCAGAATTAGTTTCTGTAACTAAAAGCATAAATAGGATACACAATATGGATTGTGAAATAAGGATCGCAGTCATGAAACATAAAGATAAAGCTGCGAAGAGCAGCCATGAATAGATAAGCTGAGAGAAGATGAACCTGTAAATTTTCTTTGTCTGACATTTTAATAAGTTGAATATCATCATCTTTAGATTAATTTTTATAAAACAAAAAAATGACCAGACAGTGTTGTGTACTTGTTCTTTTTAAAATGTTTTATTTTGTATATTTTTTAAAACTTTTTAGATCATTGCTTATCGATTTACTGTTTTTCTTCACACTGTGTGTTAAATGCTCTGTCTGATCATTTTTCTTAATTGTACAAATTTAACGAACAAACTCTCTTTCCTTAATTTTCCTTCAGTTTGTTCACTGAAAATAAAATGTGACTATTAGTGTCCCCCCACGGAGCCTTTAGATATAATCTTACCAACTTAAGAAAGACTTTCATGTGTGTTACAGAAGCTCTGGGAATTCCAAAAATCTCTCACAGCAGTGAACAGACACAGCGAATACATCCGACAGCTCTATTCACAGCTTAACTGATATGACATGCAGATTGACAGATAAATGTCATAATTATGTATTAGTCTTTTGACAGATGCCCATGTTATTGAGTAGATGAGCTGCTGTGCTGAATGATCACCATGTGGGTCTATATTTCAGACTCTCTAACTAAATGAATTCAATCACTTAAAGCATAATATTTTTCAAAAGGTCATGATATTACATCGACACATACAGAATGCTTGGGGTTCCGAAGCTTGCGTAGAAGTATGTAAAAAAAATAAAAAGAACCAAAGGTTAGCGTATCGAGTATCAATGACTCACTCGATGCACTCGCAGTCTTTTATACTTTGCCTGAAAGCATCCTTCAGCCTACACTGTCAGTACCTTATTGAGCTGTATGCATAGATACAGCATCATATAATCTACACACGTGTGCATGTACATGCATGACTATTATTATTGCATGTTGTTTTTCATACGTGGTGCATACGTGTAGGCTGTGAAAAACACATTTGCTTCTGGGACATCTTTATCTACCCACATTTCTCTGGATTTTCCATCTGATGATAATGATGATTAAAATTAGTGCCTCCATTACTGGTTTCTGAGAATCGCAAGACTAGCAAAGAAATACAATATACACGTTTATTCATCTAAACATGCATTTGTTAATTGAAGCGAGGGAAAACAGGCAAATATGTGAAACAACATGACTTATACGATAACAGGAAGAAATGTTGCTTTTGAATGGTGGGAATACATGGAATGAAACAAGAGGGATGTAGATCTTACTGCTCTGAAGCCCTGAAATAAAAAATAAATAAAAAAATAAAATAACTACTACTATTAATGCTAATTAATGAATTAATTGTGCTACCACCACCGAGTTACGTTTTTACTTAACTTAAATAAATTAGGTCTGACATTATAAATTCAGGTGAAATGAACCTGCCAACAATGCTGTGGCTGTATTTTCAAATGCGATGCATGGGAAGCAGCGTGACATTTAATTTGGGTTGAAGTCATTAAACCTGCATTGATCTACTGTCCACAGCTGCTTTATATTGTATGAAAAGCTTCTCTTTTAGTTCATGAAATCCCTGCGTCTGAAGGCAGTGACTGACAAGTTGATAAGTCTCCATTAGTACTGTAATGCACGGCTGTTCGCTATGTTTACTTTCATTAAATCGCCTGGAAATGACTGTAGCAGGCTGCTCCGGTATACAGACCTCCACACACATTACACCGCTCAGTTAAAACCCGATATTCTGCTCCTCTATGAAGGTGACGTCCAGTTATAAGGGCTCATCATATCCCATTTTCCAGCCTTCTGCAAGCAAAAGTCTCATGTTTTATACTTGAAACACAGTAAATGTATTCACTACAAACTTTGTGTCCACATAAGGTGAGATACTTGATCTGTCTATGGTGAGGATTTGTGGTAATGTGTGTTCATGTATCGATGATCTGAGCCATCCGGATATTTCCTGAGGTGAAGAAGACGAGTGATGTGAATGGCCGAGAGAGTATTTTGTAATCACCACACCCGCTGATCTATATTATACATTATTTTATCTCTGCCAACACTATCACTGTCAACTCAGCTGCACTGACTTATCATGTGGAGAGAAATGGAGACCATCAGATGGAGAGACGTGATCTCTGGAAGCAGCTGCATCAACTTGAATTAACAGCAGATTAAAGGCTAAAGACATCAACATAAAAAGACAAAGCTTTTATAAGGAAAAGCCAAATCTTCGGTCTTCCAGAATCAATTGATGATTGCTGACCTACAGCTGTATAACAGAAATATAAATCCTCACCACTCCTCTGCAAACGTCTTACACTCACCCTCAACCTCCTCCCAGAATAACTGGCATTTTGATGAGCTGCGAAAAAAAAAAATCATTATTCTAACAAGAACAAAACTTCAGCGCACACCAAAAAAATTCCACACAAAAACCAACAACTGGGCTCTTTTGTGTCTGTCATTATGACTCGCATTATATGAGCTATATTTAACTACCATTGAGTTTAATTGGAAAATAATGACCTTGGCTCGGGGCCAGCTGCCTCGCTGTGATAACGTTGCCACGCTTGCCAGATACGTATCAAAATAAAGTTTGCTGGAGAGAAATGCTTATCATTTAAATTACCCTGCCTGTCAACGTGGTGATTTGTCACATCAAAAGATGCGAGGACAGAAGAAGAGAGAGAGAAATTCTGCATTCCTGCTGAAACTGTACGTGTTTGTTCTCCTCTGGGACGTGTCCAGCCAGAGAGATGAAACATTTATAATTAGTTGTCATTAATTAGGTGCTGAATGATGTGAATATATATGCACGGAAACTTTGTTTCGGTTGTTGCCTTCAGGTGTGTTGACTGTTCTCCTAAAGATGAAGGACTTTGGATTAGACAGATACAAACAGGACTAGGATTCCCACTGTTTGTTCACATGTTTTGTTTTGGCAAGCGATATCTTATTGTTGCGTGAATAATTACATGTCATGTTTCATCCACCTGTGTAATGCTGCAAAGCCTTGTTCATGGTTGTGCATTAGCGCATGACGCATTAGGTGAAATAACCTCAGGTGGCATGTGGTTGACTCGTGTTATTGTCATGTAGTGGAGGTTCGGTCTTATGAAAAACAGGGTTTCGACTTTCAGATGCCTGATTCCAACAGCTAAGTTTTGGACCCAAATGCAAACACAGACCAGAAGCCAAGAAAAGGTGTTTTAATAACAACAAGGAGTCTGAGGTAGAACAGGGTGGGAAGCCATGGCTGGTAGAGAGATTGGCACATAAATGGAGCTGTTGAAAACTGACAGCAAGAGAGGCTGGGCTGGTCCTGGCAGGTAGAAACATAAAGCACTTAGTAGACTAAGAAGTAGGTCATAGCACTGGTACCACATGGGAGACAGTCTGGAAAACTGACTGAAGAGTAAATAAGATGATCAGCTGCAGGTGCTCAGGCGCAAACAGCAGGAGAAGAGAGCCAAGAAGCCCCACCCAGCAATGTCACACACACACACACAGTGGCAACACTGGGAATGATGGTCTGCAAACACACATGAAACACAAGGAGAGGGAGACAACAGGAAAAACAGCAAAAGAGACAGCACTGAACCATGACAACCAAAAAGGGCAGTGACACGTTGTGGCTGCTTGATGAACAGACTGACAGAGAAGATCAAGCTGGCAGGAAGTCAGACATAGAGAATCCAGCTATTTTTCCAAAATAAACGACCCTATGCAGACAAAACAGACCAAAAGACAACACCATGAGGCCGACTTAACCCTGGCTAAAGCATATAAGTTGGGAAGGGAAAAATAACTTCTGAGTCAAATCTGAGCAAATCAACAAAATGCGCCAACATCCAGAAACGATTTCGACTTCTCTGGGCCTGATCTCATTTGAGATGGACTGACAGAAAGTGGGAAAGTGTGCTGTGGTGTGAGTATACATTTCAAGTTGTCTTGAAGACGAGATGATGAGATGAGATGAGATTATAAAGTCAAATTCTTGTTGCTTCAACACCAGTAATAAAAAAAACAAACAACCTATGGCTGCTTTGGGGGTGAAAAATTCACCACATGAGCATGAATCACTGAGAGTTCAACGTCAGTTAATTGATTTCTGCACAGTTTGAACCATTTGACAACTAATAATATCTTTAACCTCTGACAAACATACTGTTCCGGAAACCAGCACAAAGTTAAAATGGCTTCCCCTTTCAACCTTGGAGCGCATTTGTTCCTATGAGTGCACACAATATTGTTCCCAAATTTACCCTCCTCTGAGTGACAATCCGTTGGATACATTCCAATGCGACTGATTTTCACAATATGTCCCGGCCCTCCTGGGAAATTTCACTTTCAGCACCCACCAATTCCCTCCTCTCCCCGAGTAAAATGGGTTTCCGCCGATTGTAGTAGAGAAAATTGCCCGGTCTGTGCTAGGAGACATTTGCTGTAAATGCAGTTATCGACTTGATAGGACCCCTGTGTTTATTGTGAAGTGGAATTACCCTGTTTTTATCACAGAATGCACCTTCTGCCATTTGACAACGCCTTTCATTAGGGTTTGCGTCCAACTGATGTGGTGATTAGAGACAAATGGTCAGATTCCATTTTCACCACCTGTAAGACAGAACACCCATACTAATATCAAATTAATGGATAATTCCCTTCGCGACAGCTATGAATACATTTGCATGCATCTTCAGTGCACTCGGGAAGTGGACTTGCAGAAGTCGGGGGTAACTTTTTGATCCTCATCATGGGCCATAATGGTACTTGCAATGATCAAATAAAAAATGCTTTCTTGAATGAGAACTCATTCATTTTAAAGAGACAGAAATTGCTCCTAATTTGATTTTGGGAATTACGTGTCTGGCACTTCTGTGCATTTACTCATAATGACAGAAGTGCCAGGCTGAATACTTTGTCTTGAATCTGCTCTATATTTCATGTTGTACAAGAGTTACCATTTACAAAGTAAGGTGCTGATATAGAGCACAACAGCACTGTGACGTTTAACTAGATATATCACTGCTTTCCAGGTGTTCCAGGTGTTTTAATGACCCTTACATTAAAGTCTGTGTCTGAGTTTGTCAGACCAAAGAAGAAAGTGTTATTAACCATGCAGCCAAATTTGAATGACAACACAACGCTGCATACTGAAACTTAATATGATTAGCTAATAATAAGTCTGATCAGCCACCATCAGTAATCCAACAAATAATCAAACCAATAACTGACAGCAGTCAACATCAGACTACCTTGTCATACTTTACCTTGTACAGACAACTCACGTTACTTACGGACTTACTTTCTGTCAAAATGTAAAAAAAAATTAAGATATATGAATTAGATGAAAGCTCCCTGCTCTGTCCAGGGACGTTTTAATAATTTGTTATGTGACTACAAAAACACATCACTCTAGAATCAGGAGATAAATGATGTCATATGTCGTCACTTTTCCTGTCGATTCAGCATCAATATAATCCATAACAATGTCCAAACACTTTGTCACCTTAAGAACTCAAGAACTCGCCTCCAGCGCCTTTTAGTAGACTGTGCTATTTCAGGGATGAGGTGAACCATTTAAAAAAAAGCTGGTTGGTGGATCAGATATTTTAGGAGTTTTTGGCCATTACCAAAGTAAAGAAGCAGTAAACTACCGAGTTTGGTGCTGAAGAGAGTGCACCTACCATCTGAAAATATTACATGTTGATTTTACCAGAACGTCAAGATGAGAAGAGAAGATGTACTAATATTTCTACCAAAGCGACCGCCAACAGACTCTCGATTGCATACACGAAACAAAGCAAATAATGAGCTGTGCTGATAAAGTACAACATCACTCCCCCTTGTGTATTAAAGATAACACTTTACTTATCTGCTAAATGTCCCTCTAGTCTTCACACAACAGCCATGACTCACAGGGCCTGAGCAGAGTGAATCACAGTGGGATTCAGATCTGTGTCTGGAAACAATGCCAAGGCGCTGGCATGAAGCTCCAGCAACACCAGCTATCATGCCACATGTTCAAATCTGGTAAACAAAGGCTGTGAAATGAAGCTAACGCAGAAATGCCATAAACTGCAGTTCCTCAAACGGCCACTTGAGGCTGGTTACAAAATGTCACAGCGGAGATAAACATGTTTTAAGTTTCACTCATGCTCCACTTCCTTGCCCATTTGCGGATTAACTGGGAGGCAGGACTGTCAAGATTGCGATGACCAGAGGCCCCACACTCCAAAAAAATTAGGGGTGACATAATGGAAACTAATCCCATATTTTTTTTAGTCTATGGATGCAGCATATTAAGTCTAAAAGTTATATCAGAACAGACCATGGTTTCATTGTGTATTAAAATATTTTGTGGTGAAATACAGGATAAAAACAATACAGGAGTTTAGCAGAAATGCTTCAGTCAGAATGTGATTAAAATATGATTTCAAATGAACGAATGACGTATGTGAAGCACAATATTATTCCAAATGCACTTCTGTCACTCATGATCTGATTCTGCTGCTTCTCAGATATCGTTGTCACACACTCTGCCGTATTGACTTGGTTCTAAAGCTGAGAGCTGTTTTTCAGCCGTCGAAATCAAATAACATTTTGTTTGTTCTAAACAAACAGAGCAAGGCTGCCATTCCTCGCAGCTGGGCCAACGAGGACTTTATCTCTGCTAATGCTCGAAATAATTAAATCAATAATCCGCCGTCTGTGATAAAATCTCATGCATAGTTTATATAGAAGATGAAAACTGGCCTGTCCATCGTACTGTTGGTTTCTATTGTTCTGACAAATAATTAGTACACAACAAAAAGACTGAGATTTGAACACTAAGACTAGATATAAACTTTTTATGTTCTCCATTATGTATTTACTGTAAAGCAACACTGTGTAATTCTACTATACAACAAAACAGATTTGAAATCACGTCGATGCTGCATTGACGTGTAATCAGGTTAATGGTGTCTGTCATATATATTCTGTGCCCCGTACATTCTTACAGTGTGTAACTTTGTGCACCAGGTACATGTGCAATTACCTGCATGACGTGCGTAACACTTTATGGCACTAATTCAAACACCACCAAGTGATTTTGATGAAACTGGATCATATTTTATGGAGAAAATGTTTCCTCTCTGATGTTCTCCAGCTATGTTGCATTCACTCTTTTTGAGTTTCCAGAAAACCTTACTCGTTGCAAAAGTAACGAGTCAACTCCTTACCAGAAGCGCCAGTGTAGTGCCAGACCAGGAGCCAGGTGAGCAGAGGCTAAGAGAACACAGACGACATTGACAGAAGAGCAAGAAATCACTGAGAGATTTAGTTGTTGGTGGGAGCTTTGTGAAATAAGAAGCTGAAAAACAGACGCCTGCTATGTCTCTTGTTATTGCACTTGCTTCATGTTTGGTTGTTGACAAAGTTGTCAGGTTTTTCTATCATAAGTAATGTAATCATAACAAATACACAAGTATAACTATCCATAATTATGAGTCTGTTATTGCATTCTGAATTTCAACCTAATCCCCTGTCCAAAAAGGCATATTCATTAACCTAAATGTAAGTTATTTATTCCTCTAAGCTTATAAAAAAAAACATTGCAGTTTATAAGCATGCCGCCTTTGTTTTTTGTTATGACTATTAATTAATTGGGTTTGTTATCTGCAGCTGTAAATCACCTATGAGTTGAACTGCTTTTGTCATTTTGTCTAACCTGTCTCACAAAACTCTTAAAATGTGTTTTTAACCTCATCCACAAAGTAAACCAAACAGCACTCATCATTTCCATGGCAACTTGACTGCAGGAGGCCCTGGTGAGCTTGTTATAGAAATATTGCTTTAACATTTTTCTTTTCCACTTTAATGAATGTTTTTCTCAGAGACAATAAATACACTTAAGATGTTAAGGTGAGTAACGTTGACTTCTAAGGTCACAAGATGAATCCGTGCTTTCCTGCATGGATTGACTAACACACCGGAGTATTTCATTATACGTGACTTGCCTTAATTCTTTCATTATAATGTGGATGTGAACGATGGGCCCATATTAGACAGCCATCGTTGATTAGTGTCATTTTATAATTAACAGTGAGACCATAAGTGGAGGTGGGTGTTTAAAGTGCAATGGATGTGTTTGATCTTCACTCTAATGGTTTGGATAAAAAATGTTTCATAGTTCATGAATACAACTCAACACATTTTTCTAATAGCTTTTCAATGTTTGCATGTTATTTTCTTTATATAGATAAAAGCTGTGTTATGAGATGAATGCTGCATCTTTAGGTTCAGTATATACTGTATGTGCCGTACCAAGACCACGGCAAGACCAAGGCAGGGTGAGACTGAGTAAAGACTAGGACTAGACAGGAGCTAATATCTATAGCTAATATCCCCAGAATCTCTTTGGGCGAGAGTTGACGAGATTTATGAAGAGTTTTGGTACAGAGCTGGATTTCTAAAATTAGCTGGCCTGACAGGTCTGAGATGAAATCAATCACACAGCCAAGAATTTAGGAACTGCTTCTGCAAGATTTGAGTTTCCCTGTCTCTGAAATTAAAGACAGGACAAGCATTTAGGACATGTTTCTGTAACGATGCCCCAAGACAATTGCTAATATCAAACTTCAACATGTATTTAAAAGTTTTGTTAAGTCTCGTATCTGACACGCTCAGAGAAACAAACAGCAGTGAAATCCTGGTGTTAATTGGTCTAATCAGAATAACTTTAGCTTATTTCAACAATCACTTTAGTATCTTGCTTTCTTTGGAATCTGATTAGTTAAGTCTCACCACATTAAAATTTCCTAATTATAGCGATGTGCATTAGATGTGATTCGTTTTTATTTTATTTTGCTGGTAATATATCCTAATTAATGTTGTTTGTGCAACAGCGCTGAAATGCACAAACTTTACTCTTGCAAAAAACCTTGTGAACCCTGCTGAAATGATGCACGGCACACTGAAGCTGTGATGCAGACACTTTGACTTGGACCTAATGTTGCTCCTCACTTTGTATAGTTAAGCTGACTGACTCATTCAGGGGCAGCCAACCCTCATGCAGTGACCGTGAGACTTACACAATTAATAAGTTGTCTGTAAATATGGGGTTCCAATGATTTGCACATCATCACGTTATGTTTCCAATTATTTTTTACGCAGTGACCAACTTTTTGGAAATGGTGTTGTGAGATGAAGGAACAGAGGGAGTATTTTATTATTATTTTTAAAATAATAAGAGTTAAAATAACCTGTTGCTTTGGGTATGTGAGCCACTCTGCATTGCTACACTGTGCTAGTGACTGCAATGACCTTATTAGCCCTACGTGAAGTGGTAAAGAGATCAAATTACATAAACCCTTTATTTGACTCATTACTGTTGAGAAAAATGCTGATCAAAGTGCTGTTAGGTTGAATGTTTTAGCGGACCCAAAGTGCAAACAGCCAAAGACAAAGGTGAATTTAAGCAATTGATTCGTACCAGAGGGGGATGGTGTAGATCTTGCAGAGAGGGAATCCAAAAGCAGATGCATTTTCCGGTGGCGGCAGAAGTCCAAAAACAGGAATGAAGACAGGACCAGGCTGGATGTGGTTGGTGGATTGCAGGAAGATCTCTTGATGAAGTTTGCAAGAGCACAAAAACAAGCTGCAAGAAGTTACGCCCAACAACAAACAACACAGAGGGACAAGACAGACAGAAATGAGGAAAGGGAAACATGGAGACGGTCTCATCATAACAGGTAGACCACACAAATCCACGTAAGAAACACCCCAACGTATTACTTTAAGACTGGATCTGTAAACTTCCTACGTTACCAGGCAATCTGAGGACATAGACTCCGTCATCTCCTTCAGTCTCTTGGCCTCTGCCATGCTTTGCCTCCTAAGCCTGGTTACATTGCTCTGGCTCTAGTTCTGGCGTCCATTCTGGCCTCTCTCTCCCTGTCGGCATCTCCCTGCCACAAGACTGAGAACCTCATCTTTCCTGTGGTCCAAAAAAGTAACACTCCTCTGGTGCTTTGAGCTCAAAGTCCAGGCAAGTAAGTTAACATGAACTAACAGCAGCTACAGTTTGCAGCAGTTTATTTTGATGTCCTCCAGCTGCTCCAACTTAACTCTGAGAGTTTCCGATGGACGGTTGAGGGAAAACCAGAACACCTTTTTTTAATAAAATAGTGAATAATGCTGAACATGAATGGACCTCGATTGTGTTTCTCGTTTTGACAAGTTTCTTTGGATTTTTTGGTACCCCCACCCCCTGCAGTGAAAGGTTGTCAACATGAATCTGAGCTGAACACAGTCTCTAATCTCTATTAAGGACAAATCTATAGAACTCTCCACTTTTCAAGCCCACAGGGGATATGTGTTTGCACTCAAAAGATAGATTTTGGGACAAAACTGTGTCGCACCTTCCAGATAAAACATGAAACATGCGGTAAGATACCAATGCTGGCAGCTCACTGTCTCCCTGAGTGGGGATTAGACAGCTGTGGCCTCGAGTGAAACAACAACAAAGGCAGAATCTTGTTAGCTTATCTACTGTGGTGTGAAATTTGTCATTGAGAACATCAGAAGATACTGCATGTACAACAGATAACAGCCACAGCATATCAGCGTATTAACTCCCAAAATTACCCTTTGATGGATTTCACAGTTAAAAAAGAACCACGGGGCATCTAACTTTCTGAGAAGATGCATAAGAAAGATTTTTTTTTTTTTTAAATAAAATATTTAAGAAATAAACACCAGGTAATGTTTGTAAATTGCCCTCAACAAAAATATAAATGCAACATAACAAAAGTTCACGTTCACAGATTTTGTCTTTTAAAAATCCATGTTGGTACATCTTTGTAATGTCAAAGTATTTGAGGGCGTGACCGCTGAGAATATGTTTAAGTTAAATCGTTTAAATCTGTGCTTTTTCATGCATCATGAAATAATATCAGTGCCAACACATAGGTGGAAACTTTTCGCATTCTAGTTTCTGATTTATTTGTTTTTTTACTTTTGGGTGGAGGTAGTCAGACAGTAACATAAAAAATATATATATTTAAAATGTTGTTGTTGCTACATCCACCTAAAATGGCATGAAAAGAGCATTTTAGACTTGGAAAATCTATAAAGGAAGTTGTTTGAAATTGTTAAGAAGATACACATGCCTAATAGGCCTTTAAATTAAATATATACCAATACAGAACATGTCCACTGAATGTATCAAAATATATGTGATTCCTATTTGCAATAAAATAAGTATCTGACGTATTTACTGATCAACTAATTAAAGTGATAAATGAGGTATCATCAAAACATTTTGGTAATAATGACTTGGCACATGTCTCTATAAGTGTATACATGTTGTTAATGTGCCCTGCACTCTTGTGGTTTGAGAGAATTGCACTGGTCTGGGTCCATAATTCTTGTTGAAGTCAAAGAATCTACAACTGTCGCTGACTGAAAGACCTCACTGTTTCTTTACATCAGTCATTTTTTGATTCCTCTTTTATTTAATAAAGCCTTCAGTGCTCGCCAGAGCAAAAATGGCTAAAAACCTGCATTACACAGGTGAAGGAGCGGTGCATGCTCTTGCTCCAAAGTGAACCACATCTTTTCACGACAAAGTCACAAAGTTTTCACATGTGGAAACAGGATGTTTGCTTGATAAACAGGAATAGTCTGATCCTGTTTGCACTTGTGGTTCATTACTCAGGGGGGGAACTCTTCATCTCCAGACGCTAACTGACCCGAATACATCCACCCAAGTCTCCGGCGACCTCGAAGCCACAACTGCCACGCTGCCACGGCTGTAATTTTCCATTAGTGTGTGACAGCAGGGCCGTTTATAGCAGCAAAGCCCTGTGGAGAAGCAGGTTAGCGGTAATTATTCAGCTGATGAGCAGCAGCAGGCCTGTCACACCTCTCCTAAGCGAATCACAAGTTAGGAAGAGCACTTGCCACCATGGATATCAGTCACAGCGAGCATCTCAGCAGAGCAACAGAGTTTTACTTAGACTAGATTACAATACAGTGAAGAAGACTTTTTTTTTAAACTTCATGTCTCAAGGTTTAATTTAAATAAAGTCACTCTGTTTGGCATCTAGTCACTGAACCAGGTCCTGGAGATCCAGAGAATATCACTGAACAGAATGTGACAGATTCTGTCCCACCTTTAACAGCGAAGCATGAATCACTCATGAATGGCTGTATTTTTAGAAATGATTTTTCTCTGCTGGCCAAATAAAGTGGTAGAAGAGAGACCAGCTCACTGTAAAAAGGTAATGGATTAAGCTAAATAACAAACTGATGAGGAGACCCTTTGCTGCCTGGTGTTTATGTTCAGAAGTGGGTGTTGAAAATTGGACTACTTTCACGTTATATAACCCACATTATTATTCCATTTGCTGGAAAATGACTTGGTGGTATCGAAGCACAATACTTAAAACCTTAATTGAGGATACAGAGCCAATGCTGTCAATACCACAAGCACTTCAGAGAGCAAAACACTTTAGTTTAAGCGCTCCACTGCTAGATCTCAATCAACAAAGTGGTCCGAGGTTCTTTAGCTTTCTTTTAAAATAATTTAGTGTCACAGTGAAACCAAAGTAAAACAAAAAGCAGTCTGCATTTTAAATGGCAATAATTTACATGTGGTGAATATTACAAATAACAAAGCAAAGCTTAGCTTAAGGGGATCTACTGGCAGAAATTCAATATAATAACAATAGTATATTTTCATTTATGTATATTAACCTTAAAATAAGATTCATTGTGTTTTTTATTTCATGTCTACAGAGGTAGAGGCTCCTCTTCCGTGGAGTCTGTTTGTCCGTTCTTGGTTTGTACAAACATGGCGAGACGAGGAGTATTCAGTTGGTTGCAATCTGCAAATAAACCAATGGTGTAGTAGGGAAACAACAGAACATTGGCACACCAAATGATGACCGTCGAGCTGAGCTACGAGCAATTAGATTCGGACTTGTGTCACAGTCGCCTGGACTTTTTTTTGTTTCCTTTCTGTTGTTATTTGCAGGTGTGCTTTTGTGTTCCACAGCATGGTTCACCACATTCACCACAATCAACACTGATTACCCTTGACTGCCGTTACGTTGCTTTGCCTTAATCATCCATGTTCTCCCTCTTTCGTCTTTTGTCCTTCCCACAAACTGTTACAAGTGGGAAAAAAGAAATGTTTTTATTCTGGCAATATATTCAAATTTGCTGGTACAGGACATTCATCTTTTTTTTTTTTAGGAATCTCAGGACATGATTGTTGGTAACTCACAGAAGACTTGTTGTTTTAAAGAACAAGATATACATGTGATAGAAATCTATAAAATAGTGTATTTACAATACTATTTCTTTATCTCATTTTGCTCACAGAATACCATTATACTCCTGAAAATGTGTCACTGTTGGTGTTATCCCAGCCTCTATATTGACCTCAGAAAAAAAACAAAAAAACAACCAAATGGACATTTCCTCACAGGCCTGAATCATTAGCAAAAGGTGAGTGAGGTTAATGCAGTAAATGAGTCAGGCCAGTAGGCGAGTAAGGGAGATGGACTATGTTGTTCACACAGCAGCTCGTGTGTGTGTGTGTGTGTGTGTGTGTGTGTGAGAGAGAGAGAGCAACTACAAGCAAACTGGTTCATTTCAAGAAATTATTTTTGTCTTTTAGTGACTTTGCTCTGTATTAGTTTACATTAAGAAGAACAACCTCAAATGTTTGGTGTCTATCACAAACCTCTATTGAACTGGTAGGTGATACATGTGATTAATACAAATCAAATACTGTCACTGCTAACTAGAGCAGTGTACTCCAACTGTTTACACCACCTAAGAAAACATCCAGCTCTCTTAGGTACCACCATTATTACAGACGTTGATACAGCAGAGGGCGACTGCATTCAGCTATACAAGTTCACGCAGGATTATTCCTAATAAGATTATTCCTTGTTGACTGTCCCTGACAGAACAAGTTCAAAATCCAGAGCTTATTTGGTGGAAAAGTGATACTCATCATTCACTTCCTAATGTTTCCTGCTTGGAGCCACGATTGCTTATCTTTTAACCATTCACTTTCCGTTCTGTTACTATCTTGAAATGGTGTGGCAGTAATCCATTCCCACTTCTAACCTCTCTTGGTGAGTATCCCTCCCTCCTCAAAATATGCTGTTGGTGCTTCTCTAGTGTCATTTCTGGATGCACTGATTTTGTGGTAACCATTCTCGTACCGGCTTAGAAGAAATTATCTTTGAAGGTTCTGGGTGTGAGAATGTGCTAGTAGTAAAACCAACAACAACAAAAAAGAAACTTGAACTTTTTCCACTTACTTTAGTTTGTCAAGTATGAAAAATGTATTTGTACACCGTTTTAAGCCTTCAGTCTTGTGTGATAATTCTTTGTATAAATGAGATAAAACACAAATGCCCTAATCTCCCTCCCACAGTAAATAGCTTAAGTTCTACTGAATCAAATAATGGGAAATCAATTATTTGAAGAAACCAGCGTTGGAGATTCCAAATGGTTTTAAAGGGGTGCCAAACTGTGTTGGTGCAATCAATTAGTTTTGGCCATCAGGATTATTAAAGATGATCATGACTAATAATTTTAATTAATATTAAATCACCTTGTGGCACCATCTTTTTAAATAAAGGAAAATTGATTCATTTCAGCCTTATAAAAATCCATTAAAATGTTAATTTGGAATTCTGATTTAAGTTAATGACTACAACTGAAATGACCGTGTCAACAGCTGGTAGGTTGAAGGATTTGGAGTTCAGCATGGAAGAAGCTGGCCAACGCTCTTGTGCGAGAACAGACCAAATGAAGAAACACAAACTTTTAATAGCAAGATGACAAAAGCATAAATATACAACATGATCTAACTACATGCACTTACCTAAAGAACATGTGTGAAAGAGAGCACGTGTCTGGTTGCGAGCCAGAAAGAACATGCGTGTCTCTGATCTAAACATGTACATGCTCAGCGTGCACGAACATGAATCATGTGTTATATCAGAGACAAGGAAACATGTGGAGCCTCACGTTCGCTCTCCGGCTATGTGTAGGACTAAAAGATGTATGCGTGTGTGATCTGTGCAGGATAGCGGTGCTAAAGAGTCTAGTTTGTATGCCACGACCTTGTTTGTGTGAAGCGAAACCAAACTAACAGCATGGAAATAATAGAGTTTGGGGTCGTTTATGAAATCTAACCGACAGAAAAACACGATTTCTCCGAAACAAAGCTGAAGCAATCATAATGGGGGCAGTATCGTTAAAATGATCTGGTCTTTATATAAAACCTGTTTTTCTATTGGGGAACATCGGTGAGATTTGGACAATAGTTCAACCGTAATTCATATTTTCCCCCCCTTGGGACACTCCGGTTCGTTTAATATTCCAGGACCCTGCTTGACAAAAGAGGAAATAGAAAATCAGAGGGCTACAGATCAGTTAAAAACAGAGACATTCAAGAGCTTCTCACAGAGCTCTCGGAAGCAAAGGAGTTGCTGAAATCTTCTCTGCTATTAAATCAAAAGCTCTTTGAGGCTGACGAAGTGAAGTTGTTTTCCCAGCTGTGAATGCAAATTCGAACCATGAGAATTAGCAATGGGGCTTCTTTAAATAAGCAGATAAAGTGTCCTGCAGTATTTCATTTGTCAAAAGCTGTATTACTCCATCTTTTCGGATGAATATGGGAAGAGATGAGCTCCAGTCGAGCAACAGATGATGATTAAAGAGTGTGGTGTGTGACAAACACAGAATCAACATTAATTTAAACTTTAAGTTCCTTTTCGAGACATTAAAAGATGTAAGGGATAGAAGTTCTTGACCAAGTCCAAGTTATCAGTATTTGAGAAGCCTTTGTTCTTACTCTGCTTACCCTCGAGCAGGTGATGTTCCCTGACAGACACTAGATTGTCCTGTTCATTTTATTTAGAGAATTCATGCAGCTTTCCATTTGGCAGGTGAAATATACCGTTTCTAAAGACTGGCCATACTGTAAGCCTGGTCCCAACTTGACAGACAGTTGTGTTACAAATAACACTCGTCCCAATTTCAGCACTAGGTGTGTTGGTCTTTAAAAATTTAAATCAGGCACAACCTACTTCCATCTTTAGGGGTGTGAAAGCCAGTGAAACTCCATGTACACCTTTAAGGAGAGACTGTCCAAAAGTGTATGTATGCGTGTATATTCATCACATCAAGATTACATAGACACTCAAATGACAGAGATCTTAGAGTAGAGAGGAAGAGGGATACAGCCAAGAGGAGGCTTTGATAGCGGGCTTCAACCCATTTGGAACACAAACAACTATTTTGCCTTCGGGCTATAAAGTAAGTCCTTTAAACAAACCGAACCCTTTACTCTTCAGGGACCTTAAATATTGACGTTTCTGTTATTGGAAGTTTGCCTCTGGCCCTCCTGATCATTTTTGCACATCATGTGAAAGCAAGCTATAATTGTTCGGGTTCCTCAAAGGACAAAACTGTCGGTCATTTGTCACACGTGTTCATAGTAAAAGATTATGAAAAACTGAAAAAATAAATGTGTCTTATACTGTGACAAGGTTTTTGGAATTGTGTATATTTTGATCACATTAGATCCCTTTGTAAAAGTGTAATCTAAGGTCACCCAAGACAACAGCTCTGCAATGAAGCTTCTATGGAGCTTATAGTTTTTCCAGTTCTTGTTGACACCGTCAAAAAGGTAATAACTTTTTTTTTATTATCATTAATTGATGTTGTAGTGGGTGGTGAAATTGTACTGAAGAGCATTATGTTAAAAGCTGTCATGTATGTAAATGGGGTGGCTACATTTTTAACACACCTAAGTATAATCCAGTCTAGCACAACACCACTGCAAACCTCAACCTCGATAATAAACAAATAAATTAAATTAATACCTCTGATCCAAGTCGAATCGGATGGAAGTGTTCCTAATGATGTGGCCTGTGAGTGTGTTTGCACACAAATCTGTGCATCTGCTGCACAACAATGACCCTTGCGATGAATAAAACTACTCTCTTTTGCCTGCCTGTTATGTAACTGAGACTACAACCTTTTGGATAACACAGTTTAGCGGTCTGATAAACATTCTGCATATTTTTTCATACCTTCAAACAAAAGGTGTGCATCATATCAGATTGTGACAAAAAAAAGCGGGGGAAAAACCCCACAGGAATTGGATGCTGAGGCACTCCACATGGCGATTTAATCAGTTATCTAATTATTTCAGAGCACTTGCCAAACAAAAAACAAAGTGTCTGCTGATATATCTTGGTCAGACACCGAGATCTGACACTAAACATTAAATGTGACAACTACAATGTGCTGTACAATCTGTTTTCATGTACTGTATGCTACAAGAAGAACTGCAAGGGGGTATTACTGAGTAAACTCTGTCAATAGGAGGGTGTTCAGTATATGTTTGTGCTTTTGTGAGGTTAAACTGGCTCACCAAGTGAAGACTCTCATTCCTCTTTCAGCAGTGGAAGACACCCACTCAGCATTCACGTCAAACCCTCCTCGGCGAGCCCGCAGTGGGACACGTATTGATTCTGACACACAAACACACCGCCTTAAGTGTTGATAGGAGGGATTAGTATAGATAGAGGGAGTGTGTGCGAAATGTATGAAAGGGGAGAGAGACAGAAAGGCAGACATACCGAAAAGCAACGGCGCAGAAAGAAGGCAGGTTTTGAAGAGGTTTTCTGTGACAGGCACTTGAGGGAATAACTCATCTGCTAAATATTTTACAAGCTGAAGTTTCCTCAACTTTATATATAGAAACTTTCCAGTGTATAGTTTGTTATATAGCTCTGTTGTTGCCGTACTGTGAGCAAAAGGTGTTCATATTATTCGAATAACCTTCATAATTTTACACTGAAATAAAATATATTTTAATATCTGTATTCATCAGGGTTCCCACACCTTTTATGAACAAATTCAAGCACTTTTCAAGCACCTTCAAGCACCAGTTTTTCCATTTTTCCAGCACCTTTAAATAGGTAGCCTACTAGTTGTGTTTGCCATGATGGTCATGGGAAGCGCAGCGGTGTCACTGTATGGCATAATAATATGGGTCTAATTAGCATTATTTCATATGGTGGTAGATTGACTGTTTTGATTTTTAACTAATTGTGAAATTTCAAGCGTTTTCACAACCTTGAAAACACTGAATTGAAATTCAAGCATTTTCAAGGAATTCAAGCACCCGTGGGAACCCTGATTCATGAATGAACGTTTCCTGTAGTTTTGTTTCTCTTGGTCTGGTAATGCATGATGTAAATGTCAGGACACTTTGAGATTAGCCAGATCACATCCGGAGGTGGTCTTGCTCACACTGAGATCGGACCGTAGCCAGGTGTAAATACATGACCACGCTCTTAAGAATTCACCCAGCAAGTTGAAAGGTCACTGACCTCTGCCTCTTCCCGCTAGCTTAAACTGCCTGGCAAAAAAAAAAAAAAAAAAAAAAACTACAAGTAGACACAGCAGTTAGAAAGTCTTCCTTCACAAAAACTCATCTGAAAACAATAAGGCCTGTTCATGGCGGCTTTTTCCTTTCAATACAGAGAGAATCAAGTTGAAGCTAATAACTGATAACCATGAATTGGATGTTCATATTCAGATAAAGAGATAGATGTATTCTTGGAACCAATCTGCTATTGTCTAACAATATTTTAGCCTCTTCAGCCAACATCTGATGTTTTAAAGGCTTCCGGTGTAGCCAGCTAATATTGGAAAAAAAAGGATAACGGATACCCGGGCCAAGACCTGCTTTTGAGTTTCAGTAGCAACTCGATATATGACTCTGATTTGGTGTGCATCCTTTATTTCCTATTGACAGGATACGGGTATACATTTACATGCCTTTTCACACCTGAAAACCAAATTTCTCTGCTTCCTTTAACACTCAGTTCTCACTAAGCTACAAGCTGTTTCCAGACAGCAACGCTGAATAAATTCCCTTTTCACCTCCATTTGGCCTTGACGGATAGCAACTGGGACCCTGCTGCTCTAGAACACCGAGTCTGTGCCCCTGTAGTACATAACATGTCACTCTCCCTGTTGGTTATTCAGCACACTGCTGTTTGCAAAGCCCTCTGTGTTCACCCAACACTAGCTAGCTACACTTGGTTTTAACTTGTTGGCCAGTAGTGTTGTGGTAGATATTGCTAAAGTCAAAGGTCAATGGTGAGGTCAGGAGGGAAGACAGTGTGTTCAGGAGCCTCTGATGTCTTATGCTGTATCATTTATTGACGCTTGGCCAAGGAGAATTAGAGACACTCTCATAGTTCATCAGAAGTGCCTGAGTCGGTCTCACATTCTGCCGAACTCATCCTGGTGGATCGACTTTAAACCCCAAGATAACACCACAAATATTATATGCCCAGAATTAGTCAAATAGAATGTTTTTTTTTCATGGAGGTGATATTGTCAACACATTCTAGTCTGGAGACACAGATGTCTGCTTACGCAGATTGGAACGTCAACAAGCTATCTATTATGTCTAGGAATGCAGCAACAGGTCTTTTCGACCCTGGCCACCACAGTGTTGAGATATGGTGGCATCTAGTCAAAGACAAACAATTAATACTGCCGAGGACCTCAAGGCTCACACGTGATCTCAAGTAACCTAAGTGTTACGTCTGGCCTAGGGGAACATAAGAAAAGGGTGCTCCCCTCTTTCCCCACTCCCAAGAATAACCAAGGTCACAGAGTTGCAGTCCAACGAAAGATCATTTTTCCAATTATTACTATTATTATTATTATTATTATTGTTATTCCCAAAGTGGTAGGTTTTAATGATTCAGGGTGAGAAAACAAAAACTAAATACAGGGTTCTAACCTGCCTCCCTATAAAATAAACAGGAGAAAAAAAAAAGAGATAAACCAAAAGAGCTACTCACCTCTACTACTACCTCGACTGCTACGCTAAAGTCTGCAAAAGCAGACTTGTACAATTTCACAGAGCACAACACAATCAATACAATACAGCCTGGTGCAGTTTGGAGTCGGGTCAAGAGAAGAGAACGGATGAATCCAGCGGCGGCCATTTATAGCTGATCCACCAGTCCATTAACCAATCGGCAGGCAGCACCTGGAGAGAGGGTGAGACCCTAAGGTGGTAGCACCACCCCTAGGCAGGGAGGAACAATGACACAAATGTAACACATAACACTAAATTACAGTATGACCCTGGGTCATAACGTAAGGATATAAAATTCCATAACAAGTAGTATGTCTGCTGCAGACTGAATGTTGTTTACTGGATGTGGGTAGCTTTTAACACATAAATACTCACTATGGGTCAGGGACATGCTGAAGTGGCTCTCGAGTTGTTTTGCAGCTATATGCCAATAACAGTATTTTGCCTTTGTGTCGACAGAAAATAAAGTTTGGTGTTTACAATGAAGACTTTCAGATACATTCTGATCAGACATCAGCTCCGAGAACCAGACTGTAGTGCTGAAGTACATGTTTCAAGAGGAAGCTGCACTAAAGCTGGATATGCAGACAGCTCTCCCCAGCTAGAGACTTGAAAATAATACTGAGAAAGCAAAAATAAATAAATCACCACAAGAATCTCTAACCATAACAGAAAATAGATTTCTGTAGCACTGTAAACATGACTGTAGCAATGACTACAAAAGATACTTTGCAATGATGGAGTACCAGATGGTATGCTTGTTTTGATGACTTGTACAGTTTTCTACTGTAGTAAAAACTGCTGACTTCAACGTTTATTGGAAATGTGTTTAGCTCGCTGCATATT
This sequence comes from Collichthys lucidus, assembly GCA_004119915.2. Lineage (NCBI taxonomy): Eukaryota > Metazoa > Chordata > Actinopteri > Sciaenidae > Collichthys > Collichthys lucidus. Next base: position 18,496,936 of record CM014092.1, on the reverse strand, counting down.
GAAGCTGTGCATTGAAGGTTAATTTAAAAAAGTTGGACGCATCCAGGCACACTGAGGTCATGATACTTAACTGCAACATCCTCGATTCAAATCTAATCTGTAACATTCTGTGTGGTCTACCCATCAGGTGCATACCAGCAATAAAATATGATCCCAGGGTTACTGGCTCTACTTTGTTTCGGTTAGTTGTCTTCCTGATAAACTGATTTTTTTTTTTTTTTGCTGCCTCAGAGCATTGAGTGTTTCTCTTCCCCCGTCTTTAAAGCTCTGTCTCTTCCTTATTTTGTAAAGCCTGTCCGCTTTCGGGGTCTGACGGGAGGTTGTATGACTTAGATCCCACTCCTGCATTCACTCCTTCTGAATCCACATTCTTCACATAAATTCATAATGTACGTGCATTAGAAATGTTGTCATCAAAATGTGTATATAATGTCAGTATATTGACGGAGAGGGAATCCTTCTCTGATTATCTAGTCGTTGCCTCCATTGGTTTGTTTGGTTTGGTTTAGGGTAGCAGTGGGATTCATATATCTTGGAGTTTTTTGACATGTGATTTATATTTTATTTAGAAATATAGCATGCTGGTTTGTGGTAATGTTACCATTGCCTATTGAAATAGAATATAAGTATGTGTGAAGTAAAGGGGTATTTTATTGATTTTTCTTTGCTGCAGTTTCGATTATTAGATAAAAAAATGTAGTTCATAGAAAAATAAGCTTTACCTCCAGTATTGTTTGAGATGACGGGCGGCTCATATTACATAAAACGTGGAGCTTTTTTACAGTAGAGTGTTGAGAGACGCCCTCTGCAGTCTGATGCCATCGGGGAGCTTGTAGAGAGAATATACTTCCTGTTGATGTGTCCTACCCTGGAGCAAGTGATGTCCTCCATGCAACCACAAGACATCCACACCTGCAGAGTGAGAGAAAATGTACTGTAGCATGGACAGATGTGCTTGAGGACAGTGTATCATTCACATGCCGATGCCTGCGTTTGAATGTACGAGCTGTTGACGAGGTGTAAAAGGCGGGATGCTGGAAAATAGTGGGACACGGAGGGAGAGCAAAAGTATGGGACAAAAAAATACAGATTCAAAAACAGAAATGTGAGCAGGAGGATCAGAGGTGGAATGGTGATGAAAGAGGCAGAGGGGGGAGCAGAAAATACAACCAACATGGAGGCAGGGCCAACGGATAAAAGAAGAGACGGGAACAGATGTCCTGGGAACGAGGAAGGATAGAAGATGAGAAGTACTTTAGACAGAGACGGAATAAAAAGAAAATAGGATGACAGGAGTTGCAGTTGCAGTGAGGAGCTGAGAAAAGACAGGAGTGAAAGCAGCTGTAGAGTTACGGGTGTAAAGCTAGACGGGACAAAAAAATCAAAACACTGCAACATTTCTGCTGAACTTCAGGTAGTGACGAGGGTTTATCAGAGCTTGTTTGCTGAAAACAAGGAACAGAGTTTATGAAAGCAATGGATTAAATCAAATTAAGTTGCAGTCCATAAAACCAAAACACTGAGCTGAAAGATGCTAAGACGGTCAATAGAACTGAGGGCAGTAAAGTGAAATCTGTGGGTTTGTTTTCACCTTGTACATTACCCGTACAATTTAGTGTATGTTAATGTAAAAAATAATCAAGCACAGAATATTTTTATTATCTGTTACTTGCAGTTGGGTTCCCTTTCTGCCATGCTTGTGCATAGCGTTCAACAGGTTATGTGCCATTTCTGCATTAACTGACTACTCGCTGTATTGTAAATTTAAACAGAATTTTGAGAATATGGTTTAAGGAAGATGTGCTTTGGAAAACCGAAGAAGAGGGCGCAACTCGATGACGTAATTGATAATGGCTAATTTTATATGAGTTAATGATTTGTGGTGTGCATTGTGTCTGTTTCAGCTGCAAACATTTGCATCTCCCGATCATTGTGATGACACTTTAGTAGGTAATCCTCTACTCGGCTGGACCAGCGGACCTGTTTGACAAGAGTTATACCCAAATTAGATCCGGTATCAGATGTGGGCTGAAGGGTCTTTAAAAACCTGACATGACAAACTCTGATACGTCTTCTACACATCTACAGTCCACGCCATCCACATGCTCAACAAGAAACAACCTCACAACTTCTGATTAGGCATTTTTGTCATACTCTGGTGGACCAATAACTATTAAAATGCTTTACATCAAATGGTTAATAGAGTGAGCAGTATTTAACATGTTTCCACACAGCCACTGCAGAGGAGGGCTGAGAAAGTCACCATAATCATTTGTTAATTTCTGCGTTCACGTGTATTGTTTATTGCGCTGATTTAGCAGCAGAGGTTTCAGCCTATCCGCAAACACAGACCATTTGTTTCGTTCTTTTGCTTTGGCTTTTTTTTTTTAGAGCAATCAGGGAAGGAATGGATAATGAACACGAAAGGAAAGACAAAGAGGCTTTTAACAAAAGAGGATTAGAACAAAAAGGTGGGGTGGTGGAGGAGGGGGGGGTAGGGCGGAAAGCTGAAAAGCCAAGACTAAGACATGAAACATACGGAGAGAGTGATAACGGGACAGAGAGGGAGAGGTACTCGCTCCAAGTAGATTTGGCTGAGCGGGTTCCCTTGATATGTAAATGTACTTCTGCGGTATGAATGTTTGATGGCTGCTGAGGCTCGACGTGCTGCGCGGGCCAACAAAGCATGAAATATACATTACAACTTCAGGCATTGTGTTGGCAAGAATGGCGTGAGGCACACACACACTTTCATACACACTGTTTTGAACATACTCACTCTGTCGCTCACACGCTAAATAAAAGGCCAGTTCAATCTTGGGTCATACATTTTAAAAATCTAAAGGTGAGAAAAAAAAAAGAGGTGTGGTGTTCAGGTGTCTTTGAGCTTGATTCATGCTTTCAGGTCACAGCCTAGATGGCAAATATTAACAGCCATGCATTCATAACATGTTTTCACTGCCAAAAAAATAATAAATGTTAGTCAGTGGCCTCATGTTTTAGACCAGGAGGCTGCAGGTATACCACCTGTTTTGCATGCAACGGCTCTGCAGTTATATTATTATATTAATTGGTGCTAAAACCCATTAATATGCCAAGTCTGATCATGCTAGTATTAATAGATATGCAAAGTCTGGTTAGATTGTGAGAAAAAAGCTTCATTCAGGAGTTTGGTTATAGTGAACGGTGTCAGACCCAATATGCAAATAGCAGCCTGAGGGCAGAATCAGTTTTAAATAGTTTATTTGAATCAAAGGTGACATGGCAACTCTCAAGAGCAGAAAGCCAGGATAGGATCTGAATTCAGGAGATACAAAAACGGTGGCAGAAAACTCCAGGAGCAGGTTGCTGGGAAGAGACTGAGCTCGACGTGGCAGCAGAATCACTGGCAGGATTACCTGAAGCACAAGGGAAGCAAAGTTAGACAGTATTCACACAAACTACTTTTCAAAATCGTACAAGGTTCCTGAACAATCCGGGAGGATGAGGCTGTCTTTTATACAGCAGGGGTTGATTGATTCAGGTGGCGAGGTGATAATCAGGTGAGAGGTGAGAAACCGGAGTCTATGTCCAGCAACACGTATGAAAGAAAAAAACTGACAGACACACAAAGGGAGGGAAACACCAGGTTAAGTTCAGGAACAAAAACGAATCAATATTGTAGCACATAGTCTACAGAAACAGCTTTCTGTTTGTTTAATCTGTCTATCCGTCCCAAGCACCAGTCATGCAGGCTTTCTTGCTCTTTATATTATTCCTTACATGTTGGCTTCTAGTCACGGCAGATGGCCGTCCACCATGAGCTGCGTTCTACCAAGCAGCAACCTCCGGTGGAAATGAAACCAATGCATGTGTGCAAGTGCTAAAAACTGTAATTCCTCTAACGTCCACTTGAGGCTGGCTCTAGAAGTTAGTCGATCTCCATAAGCGCCCATATTAAAATACGCAGTTTTACAGCAATACAAACATGTTTACAGCCTGGTTAGGCAACGGTTTGGTTGACATGTAGGTGTTGTTACATATTGGCCTATTCAAGGCGTCAGGCGTCATTCTGACTGCTTCAGATGTGCCGATGATCCACGTTTTAGCATTTATTTAGATTAACCAAGAGGCGGAATAAGCAGTACGTCTTATAGGTTGCACATTTTCAACTTCAAAACAGCGCTTCGGAAACCTACGGGTGGCGTCAAGCAAGCTCTGTCCATACTGTCATTGCGTTACACTCAAGGTTTCCAATTCTCAAAGGAAGCTTTTCCTTGCCATCATCGCTAAGTGCTTGCCCGTGGTGGGAAATGCTGAGTCTCTGTAAGTAATGCTATAACGAGTACAGTCTAGACCTGCTCTATATGGATTAATATCCTTCTGTTATGATTCATCATAATACAAATGAAGATTAATTGAGCAGAAATTAAATTAACTGAAGTGCCTAATTCTAATACATACATTTAAGTTTTAAATAGGTCTGGATAACTTGAAATAACACAGACAGGGAGACAGTTTGGCCATTTAGACTCTATTACTCCTTGTCAAGGACTCCTAAAATATTGTCGTAATGTTTTGCATTCATTGTATTATACTTTTTATCCCCTCTTTACCGTAAGTGGAAGTATTTTGCTATTGCTTGGGTAAAAGCACACCAGCACCAGCATAGTTTATGTGGATAAAGAAACGGTTTGCACTCCTGTACTATAATATCTCCCCCTGCACAACACAAACAACTCCTCCTTCCCACAGCGACTCTGTTTCCTCAATCTCCTTCTCCGCATACTGCATGTCAAACTCCATCCCTTCATTCTCTCTGCAAGGTAGGACGCCAAACCCTCCGTCTTCCCATTGGCATGCCAAACATTTCACACCCTTCATCCTCTCCACCACACCGTTTGAGCTCACTAACTGCGGGGACCATCTGTTGGTAGAAACTGAAGTTTTGAGTTCTGTGCCACAAGGATTACCCTGAAAGCCTTTTAGTCATCTCACCTCAAGAATAGAACCGCTGTGTTGTGTGGTTACAGCATGACAGGGTCGTTTGCTGCACTGTATTAAACACTTCGTTTACACTGTCACTTTGTGTTTTGGTTGGGGTCATTTAGTTGGGTTTAAGATAGATGTTTTTCATCTGCAAACTTAATTTTAGGTCAATTTCTTTCCTCTGGCTGAGCCACAGGAGTACATTCTAAAGGTATAGGTGAATAAATAAGTAAACTAGTAGTACATTAACAAAGACGGAAGAATATTTATTTTATTATGTTAAAATCGTCTGAAAATGTTAAAGAATCACAAAGTCAGGGCACATTACCAGTAACTTATTCTGAAGTTCAACGTGAAATAAGTCTCCCGTTGCAGCTATTTTCTACTCATGTCTGTTCCCTTAGCACAGCACAGGCTTAATACTGTAACAAGCTGTCTATGAAAAACGTTTTACTTTCCAGTTCCCACATCCAGCCTGAAGTCTATCTGCTGTCTAGACTTTGAATCACGCTCATTAGCTTGATGTAGAGCAGGGATGACCTCTCCTGCTTTACCAAGGAAGAAGCTTTCTATAAACTTCCCATGTTCAAATGCAGCCCGGTAAGAGACGGATCATTAGAAGACTTTTTTGAATTAGGCTCATTAGTTGGATGTGAAATCACTTTTAACACATCCTGCTGCTGAAATGCTGTTGGCTATTTTATTTTAAGCACCGGGGGCTGATAATGAGAACAATAGATGTTTATCTAACACCCTGGCTAAAGGCTGTTTTATTGATACAGCTATATTTTATTAGCCAGTATACCATGTTTATGTTTTTCTTTATTCTTGTTGGATTTAAGAGTCGTTATTTCTGTAAGTCGTACATAGCTATATGATTGAAATTTATTTAAATCACTGGACAAATCATCAGGCAGTGTTTCTTTGGACATGGATTTACTTTTCTGTCGCAGGTTTGGACCGTAAGTAATCAAGCTCAATAGGATTCTTCAGTCCTGGTTGATTTGACGACACCTGTGGTTACTGGTGGTAATTGCAAGTACATGCAACAGTAAACGCTGCTGGAGCTTCAGCTATTTTGTCAGAAATACATCGGAAGAAGAGCTGGTGTACCTGGTTACAATGCAGCCAAACAGACAGATGTTCTAATGAAGAACACAGTTAAAAGTGATTGCAGTCATGACTGTGTTCATTCTGTTGATGCTCATAGTTTTCTACACAACTGCAGGGCTCCTTAATGCAAATTTGGAGGCTTGTACTCATCCTATACTAGTTTGCCATTGATGCTCCTTGTTCCACTGCTCCCACCAATATATAAAACTGATCTGTTTGTCACACCGTGGTGAGGTCAAGCTGGGTTTTTGTTATGTCTTGTCATTTCCTGTTTTATTTTGAAAGATAACTCTCCTCTCGTTTCAGGTCACTTGCCGTTCCTCATGTGTCACCGGTCTGATTGTCTTCCCCACCCTGATTGTTTCCACCTGTTCCCCATTTCCCTCATGTGTGTATATAGTCTGTGTTTCCCCTTGTCCCGTGCCGAAGTGTCTTCGTACTTTCTGTCGGCGCACCCAAGCCTTTTCATTGACTCCAAGCCTGTTCCATGTTTCTTTGCCTCGTAAGTTTCATAGCCCTTAGTTCAAGTGTAGATAGTATTTTTGTAGCCTGTTTTCGTCCTACGGGATCGTTTTTTTTTTCTAGCCAGTTTAGGAGATTAAGTCATAGATATAGATAGTTCTGTTTCCTCCTCATTGTTGAGTGAGTGTTTTTGTTTGATAAATTTTATGAGTTTATTCCTTCCCATTTTTGGTGAAGCGTTTTTCTTTCTAGTTTAGTCATTGTGATTTTCAGAGAGAGTAGCAGAGTTTTAGTTAGAGTTAATGTGCTGGTCAGAGTAGCCATTTTTGTTGTAGTTTTTGTAGACGGCAGCTCGGAAACAATAAAAGTTTCTTCCAAACCTGCCTATTCCGCATCTGAGTCTACCGCTTTGTTCTGGGCCTGACACTGTTGTCATATAATGCAGGAAATTACTGCATTTTGTTTTCCTGAACAACCACAGTTAGCGCTAATCTGAAATACATTGCGTTTCTTGTAACTGTTTCATAGTAATAGGCAGGAGGCGAAAGGTGTGGTGGCAGTCCAACAAGACTTAAGAGTAAGTTAGTTGACTTCAAAATAATAGTTCCTTGACATACTGAATGAAATAATGTAAAAAGAAAATGCAACTTATACCATTTCTAATTATGACATTGGTCAAACAAATTTGACACTTATGCAAACAATACATAAAAGCAACATTTACAAATTCCACTAGCAGTAACTTAATACTGAAAAGCTCCAAATGAAATATGAGAGTAAAGAGTGAAGCAGACATCAGTGTGATACAATTTTAAAAAAGTAACTTTGGATTTCATGCATTCATACATTTCAGTGAATTTCCAGTGATAGAAATTTGGATCCATGACAGGAATAGGGGCCACTGACAATGAAAATGACTACACTGGGAGGCAATTACAGACTGTGAGTACAGTGAATGGCTATTGCTGAAACCAATCCAACTGTAATTAATTCCATAAAGGCGGTTTAATATAATGAAAAAATGATTTAAATTGTCATTTGAAGAGGAAGAAATCATTAAGGCCACAGTAAAAGGGGGAAATGTTGGCGGGTTTCTGTGTTTTTGAATATTCTTACAATTCATGCATTTGATGTAAAAATAATGGCTCTATCTCAAACCTGGTTTGATAGCATAATATTATTTTGTCTTATAAAATGTTTGTTTTTAAAAAAAATGACTGTTAGTGTGTTTGAGAACAAGAGAGTGGAAATGTTGCTGCATCCAGTATCTTTTTCCTTTTTTTTTTTTCATTTCTTGTACTTGAGCTTGAAGGTGCTCTGTAGGGCCAAGAACCAATTAACTCATATGCACCACTGTGGGTTCTGACTGGTGTGACAAGCTCTGTGGTGCCAAACTGCATAATGGTCCTCAGCTCCCGGTGCAGTGGGAGCGCCTCCCTGTAGTGGAGCTGAATGAAACTAAGCAGCACGGGACACAGAGGGCAGACTGCTCTCGTGCTGCCGAGCAATGAGGACATGGTGACAACAGGTGATGATGGAGACATCGTGTGAGTTCCACTTTTACACATTTACCTGCAACTTTGCTGCATTGATTTTGCCCTCCGGCTCACTGAAGGACTGTAGCTAGAAACCAAAAGTGGGAAATCAAAAACCTTCTCTACATTTCATGCAGACTAATTTGAAAGGAATGGATTGGCAGATAAAAGAGAAAATATGCAATAGGTGGTTTTTACATTAGCAATGCAATCCAAAGATTTGCTTTTTTTTTTAAATTTACTTTCAGGGGCTGGTCTGCATCATAATCAGCAGCATTGCCTCCATTTTTTTCTTCATTTCCTTTTAGGAGAAGCTGCAAAAGTAAGTTTTGAAGCTGCGTTCCCTAGCAACGAGAAAAGACGTCCCTTTGTGTAGGAACATAAAATACAGACATTAGTTTAGGAAAGTCTACGTGCATGCTACTGAGGCGTCTACAAGAACAAAGGTGCGCAAAATTCAATGTGTAGAACTTTTGGTAAACATGCTAAGCTCTGAAAAAAACATTATCTCAGCTGAGGGGAGAAGATAAAAGATGAAGCAGAAAACTACTCAGAATCACTTTTTATCAAAAGGTCTCTTGTGCACACAATAAAGATTTCTGAACAGAAGGAGGAAGATCAACAGAAATACACCAAATGATTTTTGTCAGATCCAGAGATAATAAAAATTGCAAACAAGAATTACTGTGGATGGTTTAGTGATTTTCAATATTATCCACGTTTGTAGTTTCACAGCCCGACTCCAAGGATGAACAAACTGTGGAGACCACACAACTGTTTTAAAGTGAAATACATTTATTAAAGTGAAGTATGTAATCAATAATGGTTGTAATGCTGTAACCTAAAGAAGAGAGACACTGGGTTGATGAGCAGTCACAGTAACCTATGTGTCAGCAATCACTCCTAATGAACCTCTCCCCATGATCCAGAACCCAAACAAACAGGAATCTGAGTTTGAGGGCGATGGTTCTCAAAGGTTCTGCTTTTAGACTAATTTTCAACAGTGAAGAGATGTAGTTTTACCTTTAGTCAACTTCAGTTAAGATATTTTGCAGTAAAGTCCTAATTGGGTATGCATAGTTGAGCCTGAGGATTTAATGAGGATTCTTCATGTACTGAATACCTCTGTAACCAAAAATGCAAAAACTAAAGGAATCAAAAGCTCAATAGTCTCCAAAGAAAAGACTCTCTGTGATTTACAGAATTTCCTGATATACAATAAAGTGCTGCAAACTGTAGCTGCTGTTAGCCTTTTTAGCCAGGCTGCCCTGGCACTGGTGGAGTATTAGTATTAGTGTTTATTCTTGTTTTAGAGCACTGGGAGGACAAGGTTTTCAGGCCTTGGGTTCGAGGGGGATGCAGGAAGTGGAGCTGGTGTTGCGCCAGAACTGGAGCTGTGCACGCATGTACGTAACTGGGCTTAGCAGAGGCAGAGGTGAAAGACATTGACGGAGGAAGCTACAGTAAGAAGGGAAACAGAGAGAGTGACAGAGCAAGAAGCTGCTGGACAAGAGTGATTCACATTTAGTTGTTGGCGAGAGCTTTGTGGAATAAAAGGCTGAAAGACAGACGCAGAGCTGGGCATTTTGTCTTCTCTTCTGTTGGACGAGTGAGTAATATTAGCTGGCTGCTATGTCTGGTGTTGTTGTGTTTGCTTAATGTTTGGCTGTGCAAGTTGTCAACTCAATACTTCAGAAGTAATATAATCATAATAAAAAGCAGCTGACAGGAATTGAATGAACGCACAGAGAGAAAATGAAAGCTGGACCCAGGTGATTCATGCTGTAAAAAGCCTTTAAAGAGATTCAGGAAAATTACAGCAAAGGGAAAGTAATCATCGGTTCTTTTGGAGGAGAATGTCAGGGAGTCCGGGGCAAGAAATCGACTGGGTGAGGGCGACTGGAATAGGAGAGGAGAAGATGACAAAAAAAAAAAAAAAATCACATTTTGAACGTGAACAATGTGATGATTTATACAAGAGGAGGAAAGGGGGGTACCAGGAGGGCAGAAGATTGATAAATGGACCAAGTGCACAGAATAATGTCATTCTAATGACCATAAGAAGTATCCACCTACACTCTCCTCAGCTACTACAGGGTTTTTCACCTTTGTACGATCTTAAAATGGCAGAGGATAAACATCACATCTGTCTTCCTGAATAACAATGAGGGACCCTTGACACTCTTAAGGAATCTTTTATACAAGATGTCTTGTTTTTTCCCTGTCTGTGTGGCAACAAGGAATTTCTAGAAAACAAGTAATGCACAGTAATGTAATGCATGAACTCTTTATACTAAGTATAACTACTACTATAACTAAATGTATTGTATGTATTGTAGCTTATTTTGTCCAGACCAAGGTGAAGAAATGATCAATTGATGCATCTTAGTTCTAGTTTTATACACTGCACCATAGTCCACTTGGAAACAGGTCGTGACCACTCTTTTCAAGCGGCCTTGACTCGATTGTTTGGTCGGATTGAAAGCTTCTACACCAGCCCAGATAAACTTAAATAACCTTGGTGGGTTTGGTACTGAACTGAACCACACACTGTTACACCTGTTACACCACAGTTATACCAATCATAGACATTTGTCTTTACATAGTGATCAGGAAATTTTGATTTATTTTATTTTAGAGTCAATCATTGGCACATACATATCCAGTGCTATGTGTCTTAAAAGATATTAAGTTTTGAACAGTGAAGCCATGATGTAGAAAGAGAAACATTTTTACCCTCTCCTCAAATTACCTCTAATTTGTTCATATTCATGTGAGCCCTGTGCACGTCACAGTTTTCATGCTGATAACCATATTTTAATAACGAGTACACAAGGTCCACCTCGCGCACGTACAACACCATTTCAGGCCTCGCCATTGTTGTTAATAGCAGTCTGGAACATAATACTGTTTCTCTCAGCGTGGCTCCATTCGCCCTTTGACTCCATCCTCTCTCTCTTCCCTTTTCATCTCTGAATGCACAGTGCAATAAAGTGCAGACAGAGTAATTACAGCCTGCCGACAAAATAACACAGAACCATCCGACAGAGTGCAACTTCATGTGCTTTTAAGCTGCTTATTTTCACCCTGCGGCAAATTAGACACTTTGTGCTAAATCGACCAGCCTCTCCCTCGAACGCTCACTGTCAGGGTTTAATTGTGTAAACAAAAACCCACACAGTCTGTCACCCTCCTCTATGGCTGCCCTCTACTTGAATAATATCTGATGAACACGTCCATCCTCATCCTGACAGCCTCTTTTGATCTGAGCTGATTCTCAACTGTGGCTAAAATGCGTATTATATCACATTGAGGGACATTTTAGTTTCATGTAGGCTTAATTTTTATAATTAGCCATGTCTCTTTTCAAGGACAGTTAGCTCATTATTCTCTTTTTTGAAGACAAAGGAATGCTTTTTTTTCCTGTTCCTGTCTTTTTCACATTTTACACACCAAGCTTTGGTTTTGGCTTGCCTTTTTTTTTATTATTAAATTCTTTCTTTTAGGGTTAAAAACAACAAACAAAAATAACACCACTTTGGGTGAATACGAAAGTAATTCAACTCAAGGATTAGTGTGTGTTTTTGTCATTTTCCTTTCAGATACAAATACAAAACACACAAAAAAAGAAAAAGAAATACAATAAAATAAAGGTCTGGTCTGTCATGGTCAAAAAGTGATGGGTGATTTTGATTTTTCTAATAAAATAAAATCATGAGAAAAATAAAATGAACAAACGCCTGTTTTTTTCATATTCTGAGACAAAATTTAGCATTTTTTTATAACTGTACAGTAAAATATCTCTTATATATGTTATGATTTAATTTATGCTGACTTTCCCTTTAACATTTTTATTAAGGAAAATGTTCTATTACAACGTTTGTCTTCAGTACAGTGTCTTCATTAAAACCATTATGTGCAATATAAGGTTAGAAATGATTGCTGTTATTACCATTAGGTGTTCTGCTTTTTGTCCCTAACCCTTTTTGGCACTGTACTAAACCATTTACTAAATTATTATTTCACTGATCCCTTTTTGACCATTAAAAAGAAAAACACCCTCTGTTTCAGTTAATCTTTCTTGGTTTTTAATACATGTTTCTGAAAGTCAAATCAAATGACATGAAGATAAACGGACCCTCAATGGCTCATTCAGCATTTTTCCACACCCAATTCTTAATAAACCCTGTAGCTGCTGCAGCATGTAACTTTTCCTTGAAGCTTAATTGCTCCTGTTGACCTCCTTGGCTTATCATGTTCCCACTCCAGCACTTGTAATTCATCTTGATGAGCTCTTTGGATTCAAACCACCTCAGGCCTGAGACCGAGGTAATGGCATTTCTGAAGGTCTTAACGGTGGTTAAAGAAAATGCAGAACAAACATGTTTATTCATTGTTTTTTCTGTATTTTCCTGGGCTGGAACATCACATTAAAAGTAAACATCAAACTTGGCAGCAATGGTTCATATCCCTGTGAAACAGTTATAATGTTGTAAATGTCCCCAAATGACCTGTGCATTATTGAAAAGACAATTTCAGGTGGATGAGCACAAACACACGGTTGCAGAACACACACAGAGACACTTTAATAATCTAAAGTCTTTTTTTTTTGTTATTTAAAAAGTTGTGCATTGCAGCTCAGGACACTTTTATTAAAGTTTCTCTCTCTCTCACTCTCTCTCTCTCTCTTGTTGCTTGAAAGCCACTGTCAGCAGGATAACGCTACTTTGAACGGTCTTATCACCAGCAGCAGCCTCACCATATGCATGACAGAGATGGAGGCGAGGAGAGGCAAAGTGGGGAGAGGGAAAGGGAAAGGGGTGGAAGAGGCAGCGATGAGAAGATAAGAAACAATCTGTCAGAAAGGCGATGGTGGACAGAGAGAGAGAAAACCAGAGATGAAACCATGTTCAGGGAGGAAGGAGCCGTAATAAGAAGCCCAAAGATCAGAGAGAGAAAAAACAGACATGGGAGCAGATCATAGTGAAATGCAGCAAATTATCTGTTCTATAGTACACACTGTTGAGTCCTTCCCCGTTTATGGATTTATTCTATATTGATCATCTATAGGAAATGCACTGGTTGCTTGCAGTGAGTGTAATCCCATTTCATTCACTTGACACAACACAAGATGTAGCAGACAGCTAATATTACTTACAGTCCAACAACAATGAGCACGACTCAGTGTCTGTCTTTCTGCATCTCATTTCTGTATTTTAGTTTGCTGCAAGCATTAGGTACTCCTATTTAAATGTACACACAAAGTTACATCATGCAAACACAAACGTATGAATAACTTTATTTTGATTGTTTTATTCAGTTGGTAACTCTTAATGTTAGTATCAATATTAAATAATCAAAATATTACATTCAAGGGTGAGCTTTAGCTATTGGCACTTCAGTGCTTCAGTGTAAATAATACAACAGTAAAGCATACCCTCTAATGCAGTATTGCTTAATTAATAATTATTAATAATTAACATGTTGTATAAATAATGTGTAAACAGTTTAAAGCTCATTTCATATACTCATTACTTTTCAGCCCATGCTAGCTTAATAAAGTGAACCCTGACTTTAACTTTTTTTTTTTCTTGGGGCCATGATGCGGGCAAAAGTTCAACAAGTATCAACGAGTAAGCAAAGCAGTGAATACTGTGATTATATTGTAATAAAGGGTGCTGTGAGCTGAGGTTTAGCTGCCTTTAGTTCAAGTGCATAAAATAGAACGAGACAGAGAAATAGAAACGGAGAGAGGCCCCACGGACAGCAAATGCCAATCTCCAGTCTTAACGAAGACAGTTCTGCTTCAGCTAATGATAAGGCTTAGTTGGGGGGGAGAAGACGAAGAGGGAGACAGAGTGGGGGTGGAGTGGCTATGGGAGGGAAGGAGGGTGAGGGAGTATGCGCCAATCTTAATGAAACCTGGCTTGTCTGATGTCTGGCTGACCACAGCTAATGATTAGTTGGGTGACTGAAGGTGAGAGGGAGAGGAGGAAGGAACGAGATATTTATGTGTGTGAAGGAAAGTCTTCCTTACCCTGCCACTACAATTACTCAAAAGGTCAAATCAACCACTCAGTTCTACAAAATCTCTTCTGCAAGAAGGTCATTCTTCCTTGTATATTCCATAACATTAGCACTCATTTTGCCATTTCACCCTGTTGATTACAATGTAATCATTGGATTGTCCATTCTGTGGCAAGAGCATGTCTCCATATTTAGTTAATTATTATTTTAGACAACTGTGTGTAAAGAGTGTCTGGCCTTTTTCTGTTTTTACCATGCCCATAGCCCAGTGCATAAAGCCAACCAGTTAATTACATTAACACAAATCATGATGATAAAACTTTATGAGATAATGACAAACTTTAATTGTCAAAATGTTTGACAATGTCAAAATATATTTACAGACAGGGCTAAACCGTAAGTAAGACATATCGAGGTGAAGTGATTTGTCAGGTGGTGTCAGGGTATTTTGAGAACCACACCCATCTGACACGTTAGTCAATCATGTTAGTCAATCTGCACCACCTCTCCTACTCTACTACCTGAACCCAACCCGGCCTGCAGACCACCATACAATATAGCACCACGGTTGTCAGGACTGAGCACCGCTGCACTCTCGAAAGGATTGATCCTTCTGATGGGAGAATCTAGAAGCTGTTCAGGGTAACTTTTCTTCCACAGTACTACAGAAACTATTGGCTAAATTAACACAAATCATTCCCATATGTGTTCTTTATTGTTGAACAGGAGCAAAACAGGTAACCCTTCATAATATGTGTCTCTTACACACATATTCACATGTCACAAACAAACACTGTAGAGAAAAAAACAAACAAAAAAAAACATTAACATTAACAACTTTGCCTAAAAGATGTAATGACTTTGTCACCAAGAACTGTAAAATATACATGTATATGTAAAATATACATATACATTTTGTATAAAATATGAATCTACAATGGCTGTCGGAATTAAAACTGAAGCCAAGTTGATAAATGGAAATTGATGAATGGAAATATTTTCCTATGGGGTTCCACAGGGTTCAATTTTAGGGCCCCTGCTTTTCTCATTGTACTTGCTGCCCCTGGGTTCCATCCTGAGAAAGCATGGTATCTCTTTTCATTGTTACGCTGATGATACCCAGATCGATGTGCCACTAAAGTAGAAGGACACGACGTGCAGCTGATCAGTTGCTCCTGGAGGTACCAAGGGCTAAACAGAAGCTCAGAGGGGATAGAGCCTTTTCTGTTGCTGGTCCTAATTTGTGGAATGACCTCCCTTTATGCTTTAGACAAGCCCCTTCGCTGTCCATTTTTAAAACACGTCTTAAGACCCATTTTTATTCCTCGGCTTTTAACCCAGCATGAGACTCTGTTTCTGTTTTAATATTATTTTAACATTGTTTTATAGTTTATTATTGTTTTTATATTGTTCTTTGTTTTATACATCTTATTTCATGTTCTATTTTATGTACAACACTTTGTGTCAGCTGTGGCTGTTTTTAAAGGCTTTATAAATAAAGTTGAGTTGAGTTGAGTTTAGAACAGCTTGACCTCAACCCCATCCAACACCTCTGGGATGAATTGAAATGTTGCTTTAGTTAGTGTTTTTCTCAGGCTGCCTATAATTTAAACACCTGGAAAAAAAACTGAAGTCAAGGTCAGAAATGGAAATGGTTTCCCTGGTTTAGTTTGGAAGGGCTGGCTGGTCTGCATAGAGCCCTGACCTCAACCCCATCCAACAAATTGAAATGTTGCCTGTGAGCCAGGTCTTATCATCCGACCTCACTAATACTCTTGAGGCTGAATGGGAGCAAATCCCTGCAACCAGGTTCCAAAATCTTGTCGAAAACTCTCTCAAAATTGGAAGCTGTTACAGAACCAAATCAAATCAGTCAAACTCAAACAGACTTGAAATGTGAGATTTCCCACTGTATTTGAATGCAAAGAGCATCACTAGTGAAATATTTAAGCATGGAAGTTTTCAAAGTTTGCAGTAAAAGGTTAAAATATGACAACAGGACCATTTGTGCTGATCCGTACGACCTGCTTACTAGCATTACAGTGGAATGAACCCAAAATAAAGATTCTGATGTTTGAACTTTACAATGGCTCTTTGACTCATTCAGTCTATAGTCCTCTCCAGAGTGTGATAGCTCCTGGTGCTGACTGATCAATAAAATCATCATAAAATCATCCAGGCTTTTAATTATGATTATGCCTTAATCGTTTTAGCTGCAGTATAATTTAAATGAATGAGTTATATGGAAATTCATCCCTTGTAGCTGTCACAAATGGGTGAATTAGCTATTTTGTAGTTGGCTCTAAACATGCTGTGAAGTTGGACTTTTTAATATTGGGGCTGATGGAGATTGACTCATTTTGTAGCCAAGCTCAAGTGGCTGTTTGAAGAACTGCAGAACTCAGAAACTCCTGATTATGTTTTTGAAATCCTTCCTATTTTTGAGGGCCTCGAGGTTGGCCTGATCCCGATTAAATAAAGTTTAAAGAACACTCATGCTCTCAAAAAACGGCAGAGGTGGTCACCTACTATCCTCTGTGCACACAGCTGGGTGTGCATGCATGTTCATATTCACATCTCCATGACTGATGATTAATTATTGTACGGAGGGGACAGAGGCTGAGCGTTCAGCATCATTACCTCCACCTTGATTTGTCTGCAGCACGCTTGCAGGGCTCTCTGCTAATTCATTGCCTTTTGTGTTTCTTGGTGGAGCTGTGTTTATGTGTTTATGGGGCTGCGGGGTACAAGGTGCTGTTTACATATGCCGGCACACCATCTGTATCCACTGCGGCGGAGAAAAAGAGGAGTTGAGGTTACTGCAGCATGGTCCTGTAATGCACTTTTTTATAATTAGTCTTTAAAAAAATGCCAAGTAACAATTTACAATGCCAGACTTTCCTTAAAGATATACCTGAATGCCTTGCAGAAAAGAGTCACTTTCTTTGTGTGTTCTCTTGCACACAAAGTTTTTCATTCGTCTTTATTTCGTAGCCAAAGCTATTCCCCGCGAGGAACACGGCTTCATTAGCATCTGTAATAGTACAAACACACGTTGAAGCTTTGCAAATTCTAAATAAGGTCATTGTTAACGTTGTCATTGTTAACACTGTCATTATCAACGTTATCATCATCTCGTGAGTAATCGTTTATCACCTGTAAAGTAGAGAAAGGGGAAGTGCTGAGAGAGAAGAGAGGTGAGTAAAGGCATATTATTATTTTTTAATATCTTTCCCTGGGGAGTAGACGGCCCATTTCCTGTTCGGCTAATGAAAGGAGAGAAGTAGTGGAGCAGGGGGGGAGAGAAAGGGCGTGGAAATGAGGAAAAGGTCTAGGGAGGGGAGATGATGAGAAGAGAGATGGAAAGAAGGATATGAGTCAGGTTCTGAACTTGTCAGAGCACCATTTCTTAAATGGAGAAATAAGTAGCACAATAAGCAGTCATAGCTTATTCACCATCAGCAAACTGTTGCAGCTATCAGTTTGTTGATGCAGCCATGCAATACATCCGTTTGTTGGCTGGTTGGTCAACTACTTTGGTCTAGCTTGAAATATGTTCCTTTGGTATATCCCTTTGGCTTCTGAATATCAAATACTGATGCCCCTAGAAACTTAAATATGTTTGTCAAAACTGGTGTT
This sequence comes from Collichthys lucidus, assembly GCA_004119915.2. NCBI lineage: Eukaryota > Metazoa > Chordata > Actinopteri > Sciaenidae > Collichthys > Collichthys lucidus. The sequence continues at coordinate 18,479,192 of CM014092.1, read as the reverse complement.
AATCCAGAATGCAGTGGGCGTCGAAAAAGGAACAATCACACAAACTCTATTCAAACCTAAATGAAGTGAAAAGCCTGTTCAATTTTTAAATTTAGCCTGAATTGAGTTTGTCACTCCCATGTCAGACTCTTAAGCTGTTGAATAAAGAAAAGTGGTGAGGTTCAAACATCTGAAACAAACGGCCCGATTGAGGTGGTTGGGTTTATTTTCCACTTTTCTCTCCTTTTGCTTCAAAACTCCAGCACTGCTTTAAAACCCCCCACCATCCACCATCATCCCCCAAAAAACAATAACCACGGGACATAATGACATCAGAGCGGTTACTCTGACCTCTGTGGTAATGAAGTCATTTAAACACCTTGTGCTGACTCACTTCAAAGCTACCTATTACCGACCCCCTGCTGTTCGCCTACAGACCCAACAGGTGATGCTGTCGACATGGCCCTTCGACTTCTCCTCCAGGCCCTGGAGTATTTAGGAACATATGCCAGAGTCCTGTTTGGGTTTTTTAGGAGGCAAAAGTTAAAACTGCCAAAGTCAGTTATGGTGCATTTCTACACCAAGTGCATTGTCACTTTCTCCACCACCATCTGGTATGATGCTGCCACAGCCAAGGACAAAGGCAGACTTCAGCATATCATTCGCTTTGCTGAGAAGTGATTGTCTACAATATGCCATCCCTGCAGGACCTGTACTCCTCCAGGAGGGAAAAAAATATGGCCAACACCTCCCACTCCAACACAGTCCCCTCCAGCAGGAGGCTGCGATCCATAAAGACCAAAAATCTTACACCATAATGACAGTCACAATAATAATTTCTTCCCGACTGCATCAACAAGGCCCAGGACTCTAAAATTGATACCACACGACTTCACATGTACCTTGTTCTGGATTATTTTATTTATTTATAGTGGGTTTTATTTACAATTCTATTGAGCCCTGATTCCAAAAAAGGTTGGGATAGGACATTTATGATTTTTAAAGGTGGCCACAGCACCCTAGCTGGTGGGGTTTAAAACGACTAGAATCGTGTACCACTGTGTACCGCTGTGGCGACCGCCACGCACGCGCAACGCTGCACATCTGCAACACTGTGCATCTGCAACGCTGCGCATCTGCAACGCTGCACATCTGCAACGCTGCACATCTGCAACACTGTGCATCTGCAACGCTGCACATCTGCAACTCTGCGCATCTGCAACACTGTGCATCTGCAACGCTGCACATCTGCAACTCTGCGCATCTGCAACGCTACGCATCTGCAACACTGCGCATCTGCAACACTGCGCATCTGCATCTGGTAGAATTTGGGGGTAATGCTCTAAAATACCAACCAAAATCCCTTGTACTGTATCTAAAAACCTATTATACCTGATCCTTAATCTGTTGTGGAACATTGGGGAAAAATTAAACAAGCAAGCAGCGAGACCAGCGGCTTCTCCCACTCCATATACAAATCTTGATTAGTGCATCTTTAAACTTCACGCTCTAAAGCCATGGAAACTATGCACTCACTCCACGCTCACACCGTGATCGCTGCTTGAGGCCCCGCAACATCTCAAAGCTCTGAGAACAGCTGGAGCTGCCCTCAGCCAAACAGCCCTTTATACTTCTAAATTCTGTTCATCGATTCATTTGAGTTCAGTGGCTTTTACTGGCCTGACGTTTGACATGTTACCAGAACAAAATGCACTAGTTGAAACAATGTTAATAATGAAAATATGCACATGTTCTGTCTTTTCACCCTTTCGCTCTTCTATTCTCGCATATATTTCCTCAGCCGCCCTCTCTCCCGCTTTCTCTCGCATGCCTGCCAGTGCTGAAAATGATTCCCACCGAACAAATGAATAATATCCATGACAGCACATCTTCAATTCAGCATGTTACTCTGGTTTTACTGTGCCCTCCAGGATTATTGGTGGCCTTGATAAAGATTAGCTCATTACTTTTACAGCCTTTTGCCTCATCTTCACCAAGGGTGTCAATAATTCTGGAGGGCAATATATATATCTTACCCTCCTACGACTCTTTCCCTTTCCATTTCTCCTCTCAACACATCGCCTTATCTTACTTTCACGCTCATGCATTATTCATAGACGTTTTTTTTTCTGGTAATAAGAAATTCTATTTAAAAAATGAGCAAACAACAGGGATTTGTTTATTTGAACAGGACTGTGATCCACAGAACAGCTCTTAAATTTCGTCAGTGCATGTGAGTGCTCCCTTCCAACCACTGTGAAAGTGAAAACTTGCTTTGCTTTACTTTCAGCTGCTTTTGCCGTCATGAAGAAATACAGGCAATTTGTAGAGATATAATTTCAAACACCTCGCTTCAGGGTCATTTTTGAGATGTTTATAGCTTGATTTGGACATTTAATTCTTGGCCAAAGTATTGGTCAATTTATCAGAAGTCAAAGCAGACCCACAGTTCAGATAAAGTTCAACTCACTGCAGACTTTTTTTTGCTTACATTTCCCCATTCCATTCCTATCTAAATTGAATATTTCCTCAGCCACTATGACTGTGTTTCAGTGCTGGAATTTACGTTCTTGTGGGATCCACTTGTGGGACACAACTGTCATCCAGTGTATTGTCCCTTTGTGTTTACCCAGTTGTTCTGTTTGTGCATTTTTAGAGCCGTGAACCCAAGAAGAATGTAATGTTAAATGTATGGTGGTGAAAGGTAATATGTGTGGGTGTCATTTGGTGGAGGTTGAAATGGATGGATAGATGGTTGGATGGATGGGTCAAACAAATTCAGGGCTTTTTATCCAGGAGGCTGCTGTTCACCAAAAGTTAGATATTTAACCTAAATCACAATCCTTTCCCAAACCAATACAAGTAGTTTTTGTGCCTAAACTCAAATTGCTACTGTTAAAACTAAAAATTGTGAAATGTTTCTCAGCAAGCTTCATTTTGAAAATCTAACTGGATGTTGCATACACGCAAAACTAACAGTAGTTTAGAGTAGGGCCACTGGCTGAGGAGCTGTTTTTGACTAGAGCATGTTGGGGGTGTTGCATCTTTTTAGTAACATTGCAGTTTGTTACCACTTTAAGATTACTATAAGCAGACTACTGCTATCCTGCTATCTCCATCATGTCCATAAAACTTGTTGAAGTTTTCTCACAGTCTTGTTCAGACAGAATGTCATCAAACTGACCAGTGGCATCAGACACAAAGCGATTTGCACTGTGCTCGCTGCTGGGTTCAGCCACTGAGCCAAAATTTTAAATTCAACCCTCACCGCAAGTGCACTAGCGCTGTGCCAGTCATTGGAAATAATGGCTTTGAGAGTGCAGTACTGCTGGTTTCTGAAAGGGCCACAAGGAAGCTGCCTTCTTGCACTGGTGATGTGATTTAGAGCCAGCGTCAGAGCGGGGCGTTTTTGAGGTCATGCTGTCATGTCATCAGTGTTTATATATGTTGGCAATTGTAATCTACAGAACTTAAAAAAAAAAAAATCTTTAACACTATCCTGATTAGGATAAATACAAATGCATTGATAATGTGATTTTTTTCCCGCCAGCCTTTGTGAAGACATTGCAGGAAAAAAACTGTAAATGTATAGTAAAAAAAAGAAAATCTAAGAGAGCTACTTACACTGTCTAGTGGTTGTCATCTTAATTTTTAAACTCATTCACAAGTAGTAGAACAGTAGAGGATTAAAATAATAAATAATAAAAAAACAAATCCTTCTCAATCATCAATTTCAGAATAACCCTCCTCAGCCTTTTTTTAATGTCTGTACTGCAGAAAAGCAGCTTCAAATCTTCCTAACCGAGTGCTGGGAGATGGGGAGGATGTAATAGAGTTCACGAGGGCAGTGGAATATTTTGTTGGAGGAATAAATTAGCAGCTTCTGTCTTTGGTGCTGTGCCAAGGCATCTAAGAATTCATTCACCGCCTTGCAAATACAAGCTTAGGATACCGTAATGGAGCTACTGTAATTTCAAAGCTAATTGAATCCTACAAGATTTCATCCGGACGATGAGCGTTTGCATTCATCCGAACAGGCAGTGTTTTTTTTTTTTTAAAATGCATGTGTTTCAGTCCCAAATGTCAATACTTTTATGGACTGTTGTACATCATGTTGAGATTTTATGTGCAAAGATTTAAGTGAGTGATTTTCTTCATCTTACATAAGTGGTTGTACAAGTGGTCTGAGGCGCATAGTTCCTTCACACACACACACACACACACACACACACACACACACACACACACACACACACACACACACACACACACACACACACACACACACACACACACACACACACACAAACACACACACACACACACGCACGCACACCAACCTCTGGAGGTGAGAGGATCCACTATGGCTGCAGGGCATAGTACAGTCTATGGTTTCATTTATTTTGCCTCCCCTCTCCATATACTTTTACTGCATTATTTAACACCTCGGGAAATGGAAATGTGAACAGGAAATTATGCATCCCACTGTAGATCAGAAGCACAGTTTATGATAAATCTTCACTTCCCCCCTCCTCTCCAATCCCAGCGATAATATTGCACTTGTCCCCTGATTTATTATGTAAGGGTTCAACGTCATGCATGGACTCCATAGTTCAAAATGATCAGGCATACACACAGGAGCTGTTTTGGAGTATTCTCTGTAGGGTTTCAGCTGCATCACAAGGTTAAGCAATCTGCGATGTCTCTTTCTTTGGATTCTTAATTTGTTATTTATATATGGAAGTGTTTGAAGCATGAAAGCATGGAGACCCAAAACAATCAATGTCTGTACTGTGGATTAGACAAAAAAAATACAAAATAGCAAGTCTAAAGCTCAAGTTTTATATAGTTTTATATATTATAACTTGATCAAATTGGGGGTCGAAATAAGAAATCACTTTGTTCAATAAAAAAGTTACTGAATCTATTCGTTCGCTTTTTTCCTAACCGCTTGTGTCATTGTCCAACTGCAGTTTTAGCATGTACAACAGTGAGTGAATGCGTTATTGTTCACAATGTATGACCCAGCATTCAGTGCTGATTCAGACGGTCTTCAGTTTTACATCCAGTAAAAGCTATGTTCAGTATGATAAATAGTCAGTAGGATTTTAACAAGGAAGTAATAAGCTGTGATTTCTAGCAGAGCTAAGACCAGTGAAGAGTTATACTGCAAAAAGTTGTGAAATAGTGACTGTATAATTAGAGATTTTTTATTTATTTTTTATTTTTTTTGTACTGGACTGTGCTCAAACCACAAACCCACAGAGGATTATTACCAACTGTGTAGCTCCAAAAAGCTTTTAGACCACGTTTATCTTTCCGTTGTGGTTTGAAGGCACATTTATCTGCCATTTGGTGCTGAGTGCAATGGACAAACCCGGTGTACAGGTCGTGCAGGTACAGTTTGTCAGAGTTTATTTAGTAAAAAATAGCTGGCTGCTGCTGCTGCTGCTAGAATCCATGTGAAAGCGCTGAGACCAAACCACACATTGATTTCTTTGTTGGAAGCTAAACATCGGTATTGTATCATAACCTTAGCACATTGGAAGAACATGTTCAAAAAGGTTCACAGCATTTAATCTGTGTCATAGGCTATGCTTATTTGTATAGATGTGTCCTGTCCTGCATACTTGGTCTTTTCAGTTTCGACCTACTCAACTTTTGCTTATCAGAGAGAAAAACGACCTAAGAGGAAGCCTTCGGCAACTGATTCCCTTCCTTATATGTCATGTTTTACTGTCCGCCCTGAGGGAAGCAGAAGTAATCACAGAGGAGCTTCGGGCTCCCAATACATGGCAGATATGGATTATATTTTGGTTGAGTGGGATTTGATTTTAAAAATACCCCCTGCCTCTCTTTCACTTATCTAATTTATTCTCCCAGCTGGTTTCAGGAGGGTACAAGGTTCACGTGGATATTATGAGGAAAAAGTGGCTCATAGTCCTGGAATCTACAAATGGAGGGTTTAATGTTGTAGCTATTTTAGCCTTTTCATAATTAGGGACATTTCTGTCACCATTAACTTAAGCAAATCAAATCCATCTATAAAGCGTTTTGCTGCTTTTGGGGCCAAAACAGATATTAATCATTGGGCATACATGCTTACAGAAATTATAAATTTATTACGGATTCTGAAACTATGGAAGACAAGCAACAAACTTATTTGAATCTGATCTTTAAAATACTAATTAGAGTATAATTCTTAGAACAAGTAACAATTAATTCTGACAGATTTAAGATGAGGATTCAAATTAGGCTCATCTGACAATTTAAATGGCACATGCACCAACATGTTTTGATGATGGATATGAAAACTCACGGAATCACCAGGGTTACTACAATTAATTCTGCAATTCTGTTAAGAACGCATGTACCAAGTTTAATGGCAATCCATTCAATTGTTGCCAAGACATTTCACTTAAAATCACAAATGATGGTCCCATAGTGATGCTTGCTGAAAGTCAGAGGATCATTAAGATGAGTAGGTTTCCTCCTCTGGATCCCATCAATGTATATACACAATAGTTACTGGGATAATTCATTCTGGACCAAACATTTAGACCGTCTGACTAACACAACTATCCCTAGAGCCACTTCACCAGTACAGGTATAGCTTATAGGTGATGCAAAGTAGACCAGAGTCCAGTAAAACAAATAAGAATACAGCCTAAGTTAAATTAGGCCACAATCTTGGCCAGAGAGGCTCAAACTCTGAGAAACATAATACGGAGTCGAGCCATAAAGAGTCTTAAAGGAAGCCAATAAGGTTGGAAAACCCCAGGGGCCCATAGCTTTTGATCAAGACAGGTATTGATAGCAAATGAAAGTCATATATAGCCAACTTTACCTCCTTGTGGTTCAGTAAACATTCGACATAAATCACTAAAAGACTTTGTGATGCATGCACAGACCCACAGAAAATACACCAGATTTACTGGGAACTTACAGGAAGATCAATATTATGAGGAGGTGCTAGGTGATAAACAGAGATGGCCTGATTTTCAGCAGGTAATGTTTATTATAGGCACTATCTTATTTTGGCTTTTAGCATGCTAATTAGTGATTAGCATCAAGTGTGTATTTGATCATTAATTAATAATGGTGCTAAATGGAAAGTAGCAAGACGTCAGATCCAATCAATGTTGATTTCAGTTTGGTCCAAAGTGATAGACCGACTGAGTGCCATTCTTCAAGCCCCGCAGCTACTAAATGTAAAGTACAAAAATGACTGATTTCATTATAGCACCTCCGCCTCATTATGTTTAATGAGTATATCAGGACACATACATAAACCATCAAGTCAGCCCAGACAATCGATTGGTAAAATGGGTTATGAAAAACAGCAAAAGCACCACAACAATTGTAATGAGTGCAGTTTTTTTTTTTAATAACAAACTCTAAAAAGAAATTTGATTGTCCAATCAGATACAGAGTGGCCGTACAAAATGTCCTCAAGTATGAAATTAACTCTAGTATGTGGAGTTTAATTCACTGTCAGATTTAATTTCTACTGATTTTAATGGGTTTCGACTTAAACTTCCAATACTGCCATTGGATACAACCAGGCTGCTGTTGTGAAACATTTAAAAGGAAAAGTGTCCACCAAATGGTGCATGCCTGCGTCATCAGTGGACCCACAATACAGAAAAATACATGGATATTAATAGTAAGGTGGCATTGATAATCCACATGAAATATTTGTGCGGAGGACTCAAGATGATTCATGTGTTGCACACCAAGGATTCAATGCCAATCAGGACTTTGTTTTTTATTTTATTTTGTGCAAGTTTAGGGTCATCTCATGATCCATATCCATGTGATTGACACAGGCACACACACAGTGCTGTGAAGGCTACTTTGTGTCCTGTGGGTTTTTTTTCTATTCAGAGATTCCGCATTATGAGAACAAAATGGATTCAATTCAATCCATTTTCCCGGTTTTCAGTTGAGCTCTTTCTCACACAATTGTGTTCCGTGAATGGTCAAACATGCACTGCTGAGAACTGCAAGTTTACACAAAGAAAATGCAGTCTTCTATTTCATGCTTGATGGCCCTGTGAGGAGAATATCAATTCTGCAACAAACGCAAAGGCGGCCTTTGGACATGCACGCAGGTGCACACACTTTTCTGTGTTATCTCTTTTTTTCAGCTACTAAACAGAAAAGCGCAGACACAGTCATTTACTTTGACAGTCAGAGATGATTTTCAGGAGATCTACAGTAGACCAAACACCATGCAGAAATAATTACCTCACATGTGAGATGAGGCATTTAGCCTAGTGGAATCAAAGAGATTGAAATCTGATGAACTCTTAATCCCTAAGAGTGGAACAATATAAACACAAATGGAAGGATTAATTACATTAAGTCTATTAATTATTAATCAAGCTGCTGGCTGATGCAACTGAGACGTTAAATAACAAAGCCAGCTGCCACGTAAGTACCAGTCTAGTGTGTGTATTCATGAAATACAGGGAGATTGATTACTGCACAGATTGCCTCTTTAACACAGAAGTACACACATAGGATATTATATCTACATATTCATAAAAAAATAAAGCAGAGGGACACTGTGTGATGAAATTTAAGATGTCCTCTTTGAGTGCCTGGTAGATCTTCATCATTTGGTCAAACCACTGTTGTGTGGTGACACACTAGGTCCCATTTATCCTGAAATTGAAGGAAGCCTTTGTTGTTGTCACAAATTAGATGTCCTCATGTTCCCGTAAGGGAGTCTCTGCATGCTCAAGCAAACTGACAATGCGTTTTTATATTTTGTATTTGCAGTTATGCGCACCAGTGACTGTGAAAACAGAGGGAGGGAATATGACAGGGGGAAAAAAAACAACAAGCTCTTCCAAACGAAACAGAGAAAAGTATTTCCATTCATGAACCGGGCTTCAGTTTTCATTTTGCCAGCTCATGTAGATTTAGTCTTAATCTTTATATGAAAATGCTCGTTTTAGTCACATTTTAGTCATTTTTATCCTTCAGACTTTAAGTCACTGATAAGTCTTTACTGTTAAGCCAACTGTTTTGCTCAACATGTCTTGGAAGGTTTCCTGTTTTGCTGCTATTCAACGATAAAGAACACGCTCCAGCGCGGTAGTACTGTGGGTGGGGGAGAAAAGAAAGGAGAGCACCCTGGAAGCTTGTAGCTGCTCCCTGCAGCAGGATCAGCCCCTTGGAGAGTGCCACAGTACTAAGTCCTGACCAAAGTGCTACTATAATGCATAAAATTGACAATTTTCAGGTCGGGTCGGGTAATTGATTTACAGATTTTTGTTGTTGTAATGGGCTGTTCTTAAAAAAAATCCTAACCCACCCCCATGACTATGCCTCTATTCACTTACTGTACATCTTGGGGGAAAATATCTTGCACTCTAGTCAGTCCTGTGCTGTTGATGAAAACAAAACAGTTTTTATTATCAATCGTCTCATCTTCGTTGATGAACGTTCTTGTTGATCATTTTCTGTTAATTAAATTAGCACTGGAGGAAATAAGTTCAGGAAAAGTTTCTCTTTAAACACTAATTTTAAACTATTTTCAGCAACTTTTAACAAGTATAATTGGAACAATTGATCTTCTTGTGGCTGTCAGAGGCACTGTTCACTGACAGAAAGGCATTGATCTCACCAAGAGTAGCAGAAAACATGTTTCTTGTTAATAAATAAGGTTTCTCTGGTGTTCCTGAAGGTGCAGAAAGCCTGCGGCATGGGAAACACACCATGGTATATTCCGGACATAATCACATCCATGGTCTGATGCTCTGGTGAAGGCCGAGGCATGGTGCTGGCACAAAATCATTTCATTCTGGGCTGTCTGCCACCCTCTTAATACTCAAAAAAAAACATAAACACTTCAGCAGGGCATTCAAGCAGAAGCTGTATGCAATGAGCCTCACAACCTATTTTATCTTTATTAACAGGAACTGACAATATTTCAAGTGTCAGAAAATGCATCTTAAATCAAAGAATACATTTAAATGAAAACACAGAGCAGCTGACAGAGACATCGAGTTTTACCTTAAATTAGTGCTTCTTAATTGACTTTGAGGTTTCCTTTTAATAATTGATCCATGTAAGTGTGGCAGTGGGAGCTCTTGTCTCCCTCTTGCTCTTTGATTCTGAACCCTGCCTAATTCCGGGGTGTGTGGCTTAATTAGCCAATCATAATTAAGCCGTAGCGTGATAAGGGGTAGGGTAGATGTTGGCTTGGTGTTTTACCAGCAGCCTTGTTCTTACCAGGCAACGTTGTGTCCCCCCTCCCTGCTGAATGCCCCGTGTGTCCAGACGAAAGCATAAAGCTCTCCTCTGAGCGTCAGACTCGCCTATCGGTATGTGCACCTCATGATAGCCTGTTAGGCTCGCACACAGGTATGAACGTTGTTTGTTTGTGTCAGGGCCATGTTAAGAAGCCCTGCTGTTTTGACTCCGCGGCCGTGAGGTCGGATTGATTTACTGTTTAACTTGTTTTGGGTTAAGTTTGGTTAGGTCCTTGATTCATGTATTTTTGTTAACCACATTAATTTTACCTGCACCAGTAGTAGACCTACTGGCAGCTGGTATTGTTTTCCTTTCGTTGGCACTTAGTTGCTGCCAATTTATGGTTGATTGTTTCTCCTTTTTTGTTGTCGTTGATTTGAATCCCACTGAGTGTTCATCTTGTCCTTTCAGGTGCTGAGAGCTGAAGGTGGTGGTCCTGGTGTCCTTGGTGGTGGGTCCCCGTGTGTGTGTGTGTGTGCGTCGGGCCCTGATTTGTTCCTCCTGTTTGGTGTGCTTGAGTTGCGCAGGTGGTGCGGGTGCTCCTCCCTGGGACTCCTCTCACTGTGTTGACCCTTCCCTCATCACCACCAGTAGGCCTCAGCCCTGATAGTGCTTCCCCCTTCCTGGTATGAATGGTTGGTTTTAACTAATTTAGTCTTGTTAAATAAAATTGTATTTTAAACATCGGAACCACGTCTCTTTGCCACATTTATGACGAACCTGACTGCCTTATAGTTAGCAGTGCAATCTATTTCCTCGGGTGTAATTCCCGAGGTGGCATTGTCGGACAATAGTACTGAGTATTCCCTCCATAAGTATTTCCCTTTTTGTTTTACTTCCACCCCCATTGCTCACGCCGCCACATAAGAACTGCTGTAAATCTATCTTTGTGTCTGTTTGTTTCCTATGTGATTCTAATTCCAAAAACAAATATAATAACAATACACTTGTAAACTGCTCATTAATTCTCTGGCTACTTGAGTGAAAACCTCGAGTGAGCCCACATTAATACTTATGGGACAATGTGTGGTGGTGTTGCTGTCTGTGGGCCCTTATGATACATTTTAAAAGAACATAATTGGGTTTTTTTTGGGAATGAAAGGGCCATCTGTGAAAGCTTCAGTCATTAAAGGATGGGCCAAGGCTCGCTACTTTGTGCAGGAACTGGGAATTTTAATCTACAATCTGTAATATCATTTAAAAAATCATCAAATCCAGAAAATCTCTGCACAAAAGGTCCTAAACCAACAATAAATGGCCTTGACCTTCAACTGTATGTACTGGTAGCAACAGTGGTGGGGTAAGTTGTTTGTTCATTAAAGTCTGAAAAGTCTGCATGCTCATGGTGAGGTGCAGCATAGAAAAGCTAAATATATGTTTAGAGATATAGCTCGTCTGCTGATTAAAATATAAGCAATTTTGCAACTTCAAATCATTCAGAATTGAGTAGCCAAGTCAAATTTCTTTTTAGTTTTCTTTCCTGACATGTAGCTCTTCCTGTTTTAACCGAAAAATGTCCTAAGCTTATCATGGATGAAATATATCACTGACAGTTGGTTTTAAAAGATCCATTGCTTGCTTTGCTCTTTTCTTTTCATCTCTTTTGCCATTTTTACATCATTGTTTAGTCCCTGTAGGGTGTTATTGGTTGTATTGTAAATCATTGCTCATTTTATCATGCATATACCATTCAGTGTCTTCTCTTTTTTGTTATGCATTGTCCTTCAGTGTAGCTATGTGGCGTTTCAAAGAATTAGATATGATTAAGTAATAGTTTAACCACTTATTCGGGAATAAAAAAAGAAACCACTGTGAAAAACACATCGAAATATAATTCCTCGGAATAAAATCCTTTAAATTTAGGACTCGCTCATTCAAACTTATTCCAAGTTTCCATGGGAGAAGCAGGTGTGGGAATAACAACACAGTAATAACAGTGTGTGGTGGCACATGAAGTGCTGAGGCATAGTGCTGTCAGCTCAAACAGCAGCTTACTGTCCCATCGCAGCTGGAGTCCAATCTGACAGATAAGCAGTCCTGTCATCCCGTGTCTCCATGTTTTCACTGCTGGTGTGAAGAAAAGTGGGATGTCAGGAGCCTATAAGCGTTTTTTGAAAAGCGAGCTTGTGTCAGGATGTTTGGTGGATGGGAACAGCTGGAACAGAAAAATTTACAACTCATTATATCTTCTTCCTTGATAAGAGCTATTTCTTAGAATTAGTCTGTGTGTGTGTGTTCATAAAATATTTTGATTGTTTTGCAGTTTGAATAATCTGATTTATAATGTGTACAAGGTTTTAGAGTATGCTTATATGTTGTGGCTGCATTGTGAGTAAACAGACATATTATACCATATGTGTAGCACAAAAATATCCATATAACGTACATATACATGACCAGGCCAGCCCTAGGCCTTCAGTGGCCCTAAACAAGATTTAGTTTGAGGCCCCAAAATACTCCTAGTGCAGTCAACAAATAGCACACACCGCTAATAAGTGAATGAGCGCACACACAGCAATTCATATTCACACAGATATACCCCAGACAAAGTTATTTCACACATTTAGCACACAACAGGAGATTCTCCGTGTCAGATTTGTTTTCTTGTGTTGACAAAACTTTACAAACTGAGTCTCAGAGGTCTATGACACAGTCAAAAACTAACTGATAACTGACAACGTGCGAGACTGCGAACGGCACACATGAGGCAGACAAACAGCAGCGTGCAGCACTTCGGACCATCAGGGGCAAAGTGAAAATATGTACATACAGTATATCAGCAACATGATAGAGGCTTTAAATGTCTGTCTGTAGAAACCTAATCATCCGAACATGAGATGGATCCTCATAGCTCCTGTGGTTGTAATTAAATTCCGACTCCTGTCTGCTGCACCTGCCCCTCATTTGGCTCCTTGTGCTGATCCGGGGCAGCAGATCCCCGACAGTCCTCCAGAGCAGCTTCTGTAAGTCAGGATCCATTTTTGGAAGAAATACTGTTGAGCAGAATCTGGCGTTGTAACAATCTTCACAGGTTTGTGCGTGTGTGTTGTTTCCCCTTTTGGAAATTAGCACTGGCTTCCATGAAACAACCAAAATCAAAATGCTGCACGAACACTTGGCTAGTTTGTTGCACAACATAATTCAGCGTGTTTTACTTTCTAAATAACAAATGATTCCATAGTCACAGCACATGTCCTGAAATATTACTGCTCTCATTTATTCACTCATTTATTCATTTTTTTTCTTCTGAAAAACACAAGCCCTTCTAACCTTTTGCCTCAGGCAGCGAATGGTTAGAATGATTTCAAGGCTTTAATAGGGGATTAAGGATAAATAGGACTAAAATGTTTTGGGGATTGACCATCAGTCAAGGCAAGGAACAGGCAATTCAAAGGGTTATAAATATAAAGGGATTAAGATAAGAAACACAAAGCAACATAAAAAGTAAGATTAAATGAGTGAATTAAGATTAAGATTAAGATATACAAGGTAAACAAGCAGAATAAACATTACCCTGCAGTGTAAGATATGAATTAATAGTTCCAAATACAACTTTATAATAGATCTAGGTCTAGAGAAGATATTTAGTTTTTCCCTTCATGTGCTCCAGTTGGAGCATCTAGATTCGTAACATAAGAGGCTCGAGAAAGGAGCCTTGAGGGATTCCATGTCATTTTTTCTACTCAGACATGTAATTAAGATTCATGTAATTATGATTACATGTCAGAATGTTAGACACAAATATCCTTCAAATAAGATTCAAGCCAGTTTAGAGCCATTCTAACTGAAACTTTTCCAAAGTCTGTGTTTAAGTGGATGTCATTGTTGTCATGTCATACATCCTACAGTTCAATAATGCATCATACATACACATTCAACAGTAGATGATGGCCTACTGAGCCAATCAGGAGGCATAGTGGTGCCAGATTTGATGGCACAACCTTCAATGATAACAATCAAAGCAGGCTCACTACGTTTGAGTGATATAATTTAATAAATAAGGAACCAAAACAATGAGCTAAAATAGTATATAATAATAATAATAATAATAATAATAATAATATAACTATTGCTTATTCCACAAGCTACAATTTGTGTTTTGTAAAATATTTTGAATGCCCAGTTTTGGTTTTTAATCGACTCATGGTTTGCAATACGTTTCAACATGCAATGTCATCACTTACAAAAGCCCCGCGTACAAACGACAAACAGTGTCAATATGAAAGTCGGCTCCATATTAAAAAGACTGAAGTGTGAATGCTCTGTTTCTTCAAAGCTGGTCTCCATCTGTCTTTCTCTCCTCCAGAGTCTTGTTATCTCAGTCTTTGGTCAGTCGAGGATGTCAAAAGGCCCAGTGTGAGACAGAATAGATCGACCATTAACCCCGACTTCAAAACAAACTAACAAGCAGCACAGTCAAGACTGTGAAAGACTGCCATGCTGTGTGGAAAAAAAAAGAAAAAAAAAAACTTACAGCAGCAAGTGTTTGATCTTTTAATGAGCTTGAGAGGCTTGAAAACAGCGTAAGTCCATGAATAATGAGCTATTGATTTTAATAGTCTTGCTGACAATGTAGGAAACAATTAATTGTGAACTAATAGCCAATGTGATGATAATGATCAGAAGACAAAGTTGCCTTGGGGAGACATATCCAGAGCCACCAAGTGTTTTTTCACCATTTTATTAATTCCCGCAAACTGAGGTCATGTACAGCTTGAATCTCCACATTAGACATTAGAAACATCCGCACCTTAATTCAAACCTGCTGCATTTGATGATCTTTTTCCTGCAGCCTCGAAACAAAGTGCATGCCTGGCCACCATATAATGAGGAGTCAGACAAAGGAGGAATAGAGTGTGTGTTTGCAAGCAGCTGTGTGTGTGTGTTCGTGTGTGTCTCATTTTAAGAATTCACAGTAGCTCATTGGGCAATTGTGCAAATGCATCCGTGGGCATGTCTGCGTTTATGTGTGTGACTTTTTTTTTTTTTTTTGGAATAAATGTGAATATAAGTGATGGTGTAAATGTGTGTAAAGTTAGAAAAGGTGACAACAGGAAGCAGACAGGGTGAAATTGGCGTCAGGCACACAGCTAGCCGGCCTCTTGAAGGGCCATTAAAGTGACATGGGAAAAATTGCAGAGACTCACTGGAATGAATCGTTGCTTTCAGGCTATAAATACTACCTCTCTCTCTCTCTCTCTCTCTCTCTCTCTCTCTCTCTCTCTCTCTCTCTCTCTCTCTCTCTCTCTCTCTCTCTCTCTCTCTCTCTCTCTCTCTCGAGTTTAGAGTTGGTATTGTTATTGTTCGTAGAACAACTTTCATGACCATCTGGGACTTGACAATTCTAAAAAACTTTTGCAAAAACCACTTGTAGGAACAAATCTGTAACTAAGTGGTATGTAGGAGTGAGTGCAATTTTAGTTAGAACTTTCTTAGGTATGAACAAAGTCGGCCTTTCTACTCTGTTAAAAAAAACATGTTTCACTTTAACGTTTTCAATTAGAATGGCTTCATCTAAATAGAGTTTCAGTAAAAAATACAAATCAATAAAACCTAATCAAAGGTAAAAATTCTGTGAGTGCCCTCTTCCCCTGGAATCCTCGCTTGCTGAGAGAGATTTGCTGTGGGAGGGAGCCAGATGTCGGTCTTCAGACAAGTTATTTAGTTATTATTATTTTGGTACAAATGATCTAGTTTGAGCTCTGAATGAGAAACTTTTTCTCCTAGAAATTACATTTGCAGATTATGTATAAATGGGATTAATAATTATGCTGTAGTGACAAACATTATTGCTGCCTGTATTGTGTTTAGACACAACGGTTCTTTGAGTGAATGAATCATCATTCTTGCATGTATATTAATATATGTATATATGTGCACTACATACATACCATGCAGTTTCTGGGGGTGGATAGAGGCCATACAAAGTGCAAGATTGTGAAACCATGGCCGTAGTCCAATCTCTAGGTTTAGGCAACAAAAGATCTTTGATTGAGGTGACGGAAAGATTGTGATTTTGGAATTTGATGTCTAAAGTACGGCTGTCAATAATCATGGCCAAAAGAATTCACAATATTATTGCAATATCTATCTAACATCAACAAAACAAACAAAAAAAGCTTAAACTTGAGCTCTCTTTTGGCAAAATACAAGATAGAGACCAGAAATGTACAATTTACACTGAGTGGGAACAACAAAGCTAGAACTAAAAGAAATAGATTGGATTATTTTCACAATATTATCATATCTGTATTATTAATGGTGATTCCAATATTTCCTTTTTAAATTGTTATTGTCAATACCCTTTTTATCCCCATAACTGGTCTGAAGTCACTTCTGACCTTTTCTTTTTAAAAACAAACCATCACCTTAACAAAGCGCTAAACATAACCATAAAAAAGTTAAATAATAATGTAGTCTAAAAGGATAGCATATTGAAAGATTTCCCATTTTGACAGAAAGCTAATTTTCGCTTTACTGATAAGTTAAGTATCAACATTTTTGTACCTTCCCAGGTACGTTAATTAACAATTATAACTCATTATGTTCATATAAAACACATTAAGGACTTAAGTGGGGTTTCTAGATATAACATCTAAGTACGATGCTCATCCTCCTTCATCATAACAGATAGAAGCTATGTGGAATCTAAAAGGGTTCAGTAGTTGTGCCAAATCTTGTGCTACACCTGCTCCGCCCTGGTTGGCACGTTGGCATCTGACAGCTGAAGACACTTTTTTTTTTCTTAAATCAGCTCATTTGAATGCAAAGCCAGCGTTTTCTTTCCAATTACACACTTGCACTGGAGCAAAGTAAATCTGGAAAGGTTTTTAGAAATTACAGTTATTAGATTATGACGAGCAGCGTTCAGTTGAAAGGCTTAAGCCTCTGCAGTTCACATGAGAAAAGAAGTGTGCTTTACACAACACTTGCAGTGCACTTCAACCCTCTATAATCCTCGTATAGCACATGCAGAAAAGGTTATTACTATTTCTTTTTTTCCCATATTTCTACCACAGTGGTTAGCCACAGCGAAATGTGTGTATGTATGTATAAACACTATCATTCCATCTCATTTTAATTTGATATATTTGTACAAATCCATATGCACAGCCATATGTTATGTGTATTTTTGCATATTTTTTCTGCATGAAGGACATCAACATGATCATTTCAAGTCACAACAAAGACATGCACAATGCTGCACCCTCTGTGCAACACAACGTGATTGTGGTTCCATGTATTTTGTTTGGTATGTTTATCTTGGAGATCTGTGTTGATTGAAACATTGCTTTTAATGAAGACTACAGAAATTATTTCAATACTGTATGAAGATGGTGATCTTGTTCTCCGAAAAGGTTAAAGTTGTGCCGAAGTAATGTTCTTCATACATCCACAATCAGTGTATGATATCTGAAATGTAGAAACTCTAATCTGCATCTAGTTTGTATAATGTGTAGTGTATAATTGTTTATAATCTGAAGTGTATAATTTCAAGTACAAAAATGTAAAGTGAACTGCCCACATGGGAGATTGACATAACCCACAACGCACAAAGAAATAAAGGATATATATAATAGGATTTATAATGGAACCACCTACGTAAGGTAAAAAAAATAATATTAATATATATAAATAAATATAAATAAATAATAATAATAAAAAACAAAAATTCAAATATAAACTCGTTTGGCCTTTACAGTAAGTCAATCAAAAGTTCAAAAGTGAGGGAGGGGGGAATGGCCTATGCTGTTTGTGCATGTATTTTTATTATTATTATTTTGTATCGGGGGAGCTTGCTGTTGTACAAGCTGGTCAAACAAGTGGAAGCTGCAGTTATTGAACCCAACCACTTGTGAGCTTTGAGTCTCTTTGGATTATTGAGTGAACTGTTTCGTGTCTTTCGAGATCTTTTATAAACTATGCAGGACCTGAGACCTGAGGAGTCTTTTGGCCTTCGATTTTATTCTGAAAAAGTTGCCTTTTTTTTTTTAAATAAGAATTTTAATGGTTATACTCCTCCAGCCTCCATCCTTTGGGGTACTGAAGATTTCTTTCCTCCTCAAGAACTGACTGCGAGTTATAGATGCTCCTAGGGGCTTAAAGCTGCAGAAATGTGATTCTAATAATTTGGGAAAGAGAGAGTTAAAGCGTCAAAAACTGTAGTTCCACAGGGTGTAAAACTGAAACTTGGGGTTGTTGTGGTCATAAGTGTGTTTCAACCCAGTTGTCCAGTTCCTTTTTTCTATCCCATCCATCCATTATTTTCATGTTTCAATTCTGGGCTACTTTAGTCGATAGTACCGATACCCAGCCTGACTTAGATTTGAACTTGGTAAGTTTTGTATTATATTATGAGCAAAAGCTAAACTCCTAAACTTACAAAAGCAGTTTTGTGCTGGCTTATCCAACCCTCCACCTACGTATATACTTTTCCATCATAGCTGCCAGTCTACTTCATACTGCCATCAACACAAGTAAACATCCACCACCCTCCTTGCCCACCCACATCCATTCCTCAGTGTAATCTCTGTCCACCCAACCATTCGTCAATCCATCCATCAGTCACTCCTTTATCTGTTCAAGTTTCTATACTGGAGCCAGCCTGGGGAGTACTTTTTTTTTTCTTCTGTTTGACAGTCCAAAAGACAAAGTGCTCTTGAGGCTGACAGCAAGCCGGTCAGATAGGAGCAGGTAAGTGGCACCTTTTGTTCATCACTGCCAGCAGAGACTGAGCAGCCTCACGCTGTGCCTGTGATCCTCCGGCAGGACCACTCCACAGTGGCAATCAGAGACGGAGTGATTTCAGCCATAAGACCCCCCTGCTGCGTTGCCTCTTTTCTAGCTCTCATCAGGTTTCAACCCTACTTCTGGCTCCAACAAAGTCTCATTAAATTCTATAAAAAATGAACACATCCTCTAAGTTGTCAATTAGTCACTTGCTGCACTTCAGTTGTCATACTCCTTAAAGTACAGGTTCTGTCACTTTTACATGTTAAGGAGAAGGCTTACGGTGAGGTTAGTGCCTTTCATGATTACACATGAACATATTCATGTTTTCGATTAATCTGAGATGATTAACACACTCCTACAATCCTACAGACCCCAGGCCCTCAATGCTTTATGGTCAATTTGTTACTGTTATGAAATGTTCAAGTGCAGTTTGTAGCAAAGGTGATGTTACCAATAGAGTTAAAACATCCAGTAGAGGGGTCATTGGGATCCCAAACAATGAGAAATCAAAGCCATTGTCACTTAAACACAATATTTAACAAACCTAAGTAGTGATATGTAAAGTGCTCTTTCAGCCTGGGTTGTTATAAATACTAACAAAGATGCCTCTGAAATTAAATCGTTTTTTCTGCAGCACTAATATGCATGTGATATGTTCTTACAAACTTTGCTATTGGTTTGTTGACTGGTGTGTTTTTAAAATTCAATTGTCCTCGTCCAACAACAACAGATACAGCAGGAAGTATTTGCACAACTTTGCATACCTGCTCTTCTCTCGTTCACATCTCAGCCAGAATCTCCTTTTCCTCGCACAATGCTGATTACAGTTAGCCCATTCAGCCTTTCTCTCATTTTCTAACTTATTTCCTCCCCACTGCCGCCTTAATACCTTCATCAACCTCCAAACAGCCTTAATGGCTCGAGCAGATGGTGCGGCTGTCTGAGGATGGTCAATCTCAGGTGACTTGCTGAGATGAACTAGTTTACTGTCCTGCAGTCATGTTGTTTACATAAAAAAAACAAGTATCCACGCAGTAATTCTCATCAAACGGCTTACAGAGGTGTTCTCCCCCCTGTTGTTCAGCAGGAATATTGACCCGCTGCTCTTTGCAACGCTGTCAAAGTTATTGATGTATCATCATTGATGACTTGTGGTGTGCACAGATCTCTTTAGGCTCGTTAGATCCCACCACAACATCTCAAAGACTTTGAGGTTTGGACATTTGCTTTGGCCACTTTAAACCCATCATTTATTTTCTTTCTCAGTCATGCTTGGGATCATTTTCTTGTTTACTGATGGTATTTTGGTCAAACACAAACCTGCTCTTTAAGATATTATAACTATAAGACATAACCTAGACACTAAAGAGGCATTACAGTGTTCCTTTCACACGTCAAACCTGAAGCAAGCTTCTACACTTTTTTTTTATAAAAAAGCCTATACCAAATGTTTTTCTTATGTTACGTGAGTAAATTGCCAATGCGTTAATACAGCAATGCTTCTATAAGACAACAGCTTGTTTAGTGCACTGCTACGTTATGTCAGGGCAGGACTTGCTCCAGGTGTTCCACTAGGCAATATGGACTATTCCAAATGGAATTGGGTTAGGGTGGAGGCAATAGCTTATTTATGTCCTATTTTACTTGTAATGTGAACAGTAACCAGAAGGTATTAAAATTACCTCATGTTTTTCCTTCAGGTCTTGTGGATGTGGATGTTGTGCTGCTTTGGATGAGGATGACTCATCGATTTTGATTAATAGGCTACACTAACTGCTTAATTTGCAGAATCTTCAAAACCAGAAATGGGGGAGAAAAAAAGTAAACTGGCATCTGATTTATAATTCCCTTTGATCGGAGTGAGATTCTAACTTTCTGACAGGAAAGAGTGCACAACACAAACTTGAATCATATTCATGCCATAGCTTGGGTTGAGCAAACAGCATGAAAGGAGTCATGAGGTGATAAAAAATTGTATTGGACACAAACCTCAAATCTTTGAGCTGTTGAAAATCTAGAGCAGAAGTGAACTGCAGCACCTACAGTTTTTCATTTGAGCCATTAAAATGTTTTTTTTTTAATTTATTTTTGTATGTGTTGTTGATGACTAAATGTGCCTTTGATACAAAGAGGGAAAAAGGCAAAAGGGAAACGTTTTTTGTTGTTGTTGTTTTTGTTGTTGTTGTTGTTTACTTGACGTGTAGAAAGCAAATATAACTTTTAAACTTTTAGGTTTATCTAGGATTCAATGTGTGCTTGTGTAAATTTGTAATATGTGTAATGTTGGGATAACTCAGGGAAAGTTTGATAACCTACTGTCAATCGTAGACCACCAATTACAAGGAGTCCTGCCAAGTGGCTGAGTTTTGTTTCTTGTAGGTTATGTTTGCTTTAATGTCATCACTATATTTTGGGTTTATATGTGTCTTGCAGCTTGTTTGCACTAGTTTGTCATCCATGTTGTTATTACCAAGCAACAAAAAAAAGAACTATGCACAAAAACACAAATGATGTCAGGTATCTTTCTGCCCTGGCTGAGGGTCTCACGCAGCGGAAAAACACAAGATGCTCAACTAACTAAAAGCAACAATCAAAATCCTTTACTCTGACCAAAAACAATTACAAAAGCTTATCAAGTTAGCCAGAAGCCAGACACAGAGACAGCATCAAGAATCCAGTTTTTTTCGATTTTCAAAATAAAACATCCTGTGCAAACTGCTCATGGTAACAAACAGCCAAAAGGGAAACAGTTATATTGCATAGCATATTTACATATTCAGAAGCATATTCACAAGCATATCAATCAAGGAAAAAATATAAAATCCTTGTGACGGACGAAAACAGCATAGTGGCCGTCATGTAAGAGACATGTGAGTGGGGGTTTGGCGTGTTCTGATCTGATCATTTGAATTCTTTGTTTTAATGTTCACAACAAAAGATTTGCAGATTTTAATTTTACAAGGGCATCCATCCATCCATCTATCCATGCATCCATCCATCCATCCATCCATCCATCCATCCATCCATCCATCCATCCATCTATCAATGCATCCATCCATCCTTCCATCATCCATCCTTCCATCTATCCATGCATCCATCCATCCATGCATCCATCCATCCATCCATCCATCCATCCATCCATCCATCCATGCATCCATCCATGCATCCATCCATCCATGCATCCATCTATCCATCCATCCATCCATCCATCCATCCATCCATCCATCTATCAATGCATCCATCCATCCATCCTTCCATCATCCATCCTTCCATCTATCCATGCATCCATCCATCCATGCATCCATCCATCCATCCATCCATCCATCTGTCTATCCATTCAACACAAGTCCGACACATTTTACTATGTGCAGTAATGAACACTGCAGCCTCCAGGAGACCCTAGAAGATTATCTTTTTTCATCTTTATCCTATTTACTTACTTTACTTTACTAGTTTTTGAAGTCAGTATTTCCTAAAACACATTGTAGCTGAACTACAGTATGTCAGTCTGTCAAATCTCTGAATGATGTGAAAGTGGATAAAACATAAATAAATAAATAAAAGTAGGAAAGAACTCCTTCACCTGCAGCCGTGAGTTAAACTCTCACTTGTGCTGAGGCAGGGAATTTGAGTTATCCCTCCGAGACATTTCCTCAGGCTATCAGACTATGTAAACATCAGTCTGAGGTGATTAATTATGCCAGGCAGAGAGAGATAGAAGGAGAGGGCAGAAGGGAATGAATAAAAAAAAAAGATCATATAGATTAGACTCCTGAGTCTCCTTGACCTGGCTCTCCCATGGTACCTGCTTGTCTTTACAATAGGAAAAGGTATAAATATTTCAAGTCAAATAGAAAGCGGTATAAACTGAGCTTTCATATTTTATTCATCAAAGCCAAGGGATGTAGATGCATATCCACCAGTCTTGGTGCCTGCAGGGCAAAATCCTCCAACAGTATATACATTTGTGTGTTTGTGTGTGTGTGTGTGTGTGTGTGTGTGTGTGTACGCATGCACAACTTTGTTTGCAGAAGATCTCTCCAGCCAGACAAAGCCAGGTGAAGAAATATAATCTAAAGTTTTTTGTCCACTCTTTACATCTCTTTTAGCTCTCAGTGCAGGCATCTTTTGAGATGTCTGTGGTGGTGACACCATATAAACAAAAGTAAAACAACTTTTACTGAATAAAAAAATCAGTAAACGAGCTTGTGGCTTCTTTTCACATTTTAAGTTTAAAATATGCAGAGTTGTAAAGATGTAGGGATTGTAGAAGTCAAACTTTTTCCAGACTGGGGTTGTTTTTTCTCAGTGTCAACGAATTCCATGAAAAAAAAAAAGAAATCTAACAAAAAGAAAAAGAAAAAACTTTCTGATTTCCATAGTCTGTCCATGACACTCAATGGGCTATTGGTTCCCACTGCAGATTGTGAAGGAATTTTCTCTTCTAGCACGCCAAATATAGATGTTACACAGGGTCAGACATTTGTCTTGAGCTTACTGTAAGGGTAGCATTAAATCTGTAAGTCACTGACTTGGTAACCGAGGTCAGAGAATGGGGCAGTCTCACTCCCTAGACACAACAGATAAATAACATAGAAGCCTTGGACGGAGTCAAATAGCAATGTTGGACCACAAGAGTAAACATATTTCTTGTTTGAAGACCAATTGGCAAATGACTTGTCTCACTATTCTGAGGACATACAGACTAACCAGAGAGCTTCTTCAGAATTGAGGTGGCCATGACAGAATGTATTGATAAATTCTCCATTCTCCTTGGCCATGCATTAATAAACCTCGAGGCATAAGACATCTTGGACTCCTGTGCACTTTCTCTCCACTGCCTGAACTCATAATCATCAACTCAACAGTTGAAAATCTTTTAAAACACCCCACAAATACAGTTCAGCAACAGAAATACTCCGACTCCACTGTTGTGTTTAGTCTACAACAGAAGGGAAGCTTTGTCGGTTTGTCGATGACAACAAGAGACTTAACCTCTGGTATTAACATGATCACATGTTGTTTTTTTATACAATATTTTTACTATATTTATAAGAAAGAAATAACTTATTCTCTGGCATGTGCATAATATATAATAAAACCCAAACAACCTTCAAAATTAGATGATTTCTTTAAGAGAGCCCAAGGAATTTTCTTAAAATTTTACATCCTTACTGTCAATAAAATGTCTTCTTTCATAAATTTTATGTAAATGGTGAAATCAGTTGAAACAGTCACATGGTGTAACAGTAAGACATAGTCGGTATTGTTATTGTTGCATTGTGATGCTGTAACAACCTCATGATGTGTTGCATTCATTGCCAAATTTATAACAGGGCATGATGGATTTAGATCATTCAACAATAATTCAACCTTTGTTTAAAAAAAAAAAAAAAAAACTCTCCTGGAAAACTGCAGAATGTTCAGGGGTCTGCAGTCACAGAAATCAAACCTCTCCGCAGCATTTCCCCTGAGCCCGTCCTATCCTACAGTTTCCGGCCACTATAAAAAGGCCAGCAGACAACTAATGGTATCACTAACCATCCTGCAAATAAAATCCCATGAGTGGCTCCAGTGCTCTTAAGTGAATGTGATGCAAACAACCAGAGAAAAAGGAAATATACATACAATCATTATAATGAATAAATAAAAAAAAACAGATATTTTCAGGGCTTAGTAAAAGTTGAAAAAAAATAGTATACAGTTGTCCCACAGTACTTATTTGGAATCCTTGCATGTCTGTAATATATCATTACTACTACACAGTGTACTATCAATAATATTTTTTGTGAAGCCAAAAAACCTGTTGTCAGTGCCAACATTTGGATCACATGGAAATCATGATCCTCTGTATTGTAACTATGCTTGAATGCATAAAAAAACATAAATATCTTTTGAATATCATTGAAAAGCACCTGTACGGCCAGTAACTGACAATAGTTTTCTCTGATTTGAGGTAAAGTGAAGAATTTCGGCCAGAGCAAGTGCAATTTTCAGAAAGGTCATCCTGAGCTAAGATTGCAGTTTATGAACTTGGGTTTTCTCTATAAAAGTGAGATAGTGATATTCATTATAAAGCGCAGGAAAATAATATTTTTTTTTGTGAGAATTCGTCAAGTAGACAGGCATTTGGATGAGATTTTATCATAGAATGACCCATATTCTTATTTTGCTACTTTACCCTTGGTCTCAGGATAGTCCCTGCCAATTTTTATTCTGTTTATGCAATTGCAGTAACCAAACACATGTATTTCCATATGTGAGTTGCAGGTGATTGACAGCTTGACCTGGCTTCTGGCCTTAACGGTCTTATCGATGACATCAAGCAGGATTTTAATAACACTAGTCCAGATATGAGACATGAGCACCAAAAAACCCACCATCAACTGCGGAGTAAAAAATGGAGCAAGGTTACAGAATACTTGTTCAGATGAAAGAAGGCAGAATTGGATATTGATCCTGTAAGCGGTTACAAGAAGAAAAAGAAATGAAATACAAAACACGATTCTTCTCTTTAGAAAAGCAATACAAGGGTCAACAGACAATAGATATGGGAGTATAACAAAGAAAAGAACATCTACTCACTAAATGCAGACAATGACTCCTTCATAGATACAAAAAAAACATATTTGTTGATGGAGGTTGGTGTAAATTAATTCAACTATAACAGACAACTCTCATCCATCTGAGAGTTGAGATTCTTGCCGTTTTTGTAATGCACTGCTTAATGAGGATTAAACTATACAGCAGCCTGAGTCTACTTTGTGTTTTGTCTTGGCAACGAACCAACCGTTTCTGCATGTTAGAAGCTAGTTAAAGCGGACACCAGTGCAGTACAGTGGCAATTTGTAGTGAATTTCCAAGAATTGCAAAAACATTGCAGGAATCATGATCTAGTGTGACTCAAAACCACAACTGCCTAATAAGTAAGAAATCACTCTATAAACCTATAAAATAACTGCCAGTGATGCAAAGTATGGGGAGCTGCAATAGGTAAAGCATGCGGGGACTTTAAAGTCTGTGTAAAGTAAGAATAAATATGTGATCTGAGTTTGTCAGACCAAAGAGGAAACGGTTATTAAGCACCCAGTCAAATGATAAAAACGTGTCAGATGATTTCAGAAAATTACATGAAACACTCTGAACGAGATTAATTAATCTCTGTCTCTGCTACGGGTGCAGGTGTACGCTCAGGGTGGCCTCAGCGTGTCATCGAGCCACGATTTAGGACCGCCCACAAACTGAAAACTGGCGAGAAACTGTTTTAACCTCTAACTCCACATTTCAGTAATAAATCATTCAAAGTCTTTTTACATGTTTTTTTCAGCAACTATTTTCCAACATATTTAATATATTTTGAAAAAAATATCCTAGAATTGCCTTTACATGGACTTTAAGTGGAATGTTGACCATGCCTTCAGACAAACAATAACTGGCCAGTCAGACAGAGAGCAGGAAAGTAAGGCAGTGCGTGTCTCCGGGGTTTAGCAATGTCAGACTGCACAGCACAAAATATTAGCCTTCCCTTTATTGCTTTCTGTCAGCTGCTCTAAAAGCTCCTCCATCATTGGCTCAGAGAGAATTCAGGCTCTGGAAACAGCAGCAGAAGCTACCTGAGGCTTCTGAGTTTTTAATCTTCAGATTCTTAGATTATTTGAATGTTAATCACCTTGCTAACATTGTGCTTCTATTTGTTTACAACAACCAAAATGACAAATGTTTAGAGAGGGAGTACACGTCTCCGCTTTATTATTTTATGTCTCTCTGCTGTCAGGCAAACAATCACAAAATACAAACAAAGCCAGGTTTTGACCTTTCCCACACACACTTGTGCCTCAGTGTTGTCAGACAGAGGGTGAGAATGGGGTTGATGCTGCACAAATGAAGCGAGGCTGTTGAATATGTATGGATGTAGGGTAGCGTGTGTGCACTGGTGCAGCAGTAGTAGGGCCTGTCAGACAGTCTTCCTCATTAGCAGTGAGTGAAACAGACATGTTAACGTTGCACACTGTAGCAGTCAGACTCGGGCTGTCCACCAGCGCGCTCGGTGCATAATACTTAAACTTTCAACTTCTGACTGTTGTTGACTCTTGTTAGCAAAAAATCCCACGTCGGAAACTTTTCCGTTCCCGTGGGAAAGTTTGAGCAGAACTGAACGGTGTTGTCTTGCATTTTAACAGAGACGGAGAATAAAACTTTGCAGTTTCGGGTTGATGTGGGAGGAAGTGGAGCCAAGCTTTTAGTCGTCCTCTGTCAGCAGATTCCGCTTGAAACCGAGCAGCATGCGTGGGTTCAATGAGTTATCTGCACACAGGAATATGGAATCTCAATGACACAAATATCACAGCTTTCTACTGAAAGAAGCTCAGTGTGCGGTGGGAGAAAAGTTTTTAAAACTTGCACTGTTCTTGAACCGTACTACCAGTTTTGCATTGATTGGTGTATTTTGGAGGAAGTAAACAAGTTTGTTTCATTGGAATATGGAAATATGGATTTGAATATAACAGCTACTAGGATAAAAACCTCTTTAGTCTGCACTGAGTTATGTCTTTTAGAATTGTCTTGTCATTAAACAGCCCCTGCCAGCATCGTGTGCTTCTTTAGGGAGTTAAATGTTAGATGCTGTTTGGCCTTCTGTCTTTTAGTTTAATCTTTTTGTGTGAATGTTTGATTTTATTAATTATCATTGTGCAGCCATGACTAAATAAAGAACTTAGAAACCATTTATATTAATTATTCTTTGTGACATTCTATAGTTTTCTTTGCTTGGATGGTGAGCTACCCAAACTGAAACCGACCTTGCACAGTGTGTGTTGGAAATGAGCTGAATGTAATTCAGAGCTCTAAATATCACTGGTGCCTATGTGTTGGTGAAACATTGCCCTCTTGGATCTTTTTCATCACAGTTTTCTTTGGATTTAATCTCTTCACCTACACTACACCACTCTTCCTTAATCTTACCACCAACACATTCCCCAAAATGATGCTATCACCAGAAATCTCCCCAGACAGCGATACTATTTTTCGAAAGGGATCAGTGGAAAGCAACTTCAGCAGCGGCTCTGCAGTATTTGGAAAGTGAATGAAAAGTTTGGTGCACACTAAAATTGAAAACTATCTTTCACACAAAGCACACACTTGCCGGGCTGCAAAGACATTTGTCAGCTGCTCATGGTACAGCGATCTGGTAATTTGGTGCTCAATCAAAATTTGAGGCAGGGCTGGAGCTCTTGACATGGTGCAGCGGTGGCAAATGTCCCCCTTCGTGCATGTATGCTCCATTAGTAATGGAAAAGAATATTTATGCAGACGTAAAAGACACACATCTTCTGTCTTAACTCAGCCGTACAGTGTTTTTCAAACTTTTAACTATCATACCTTTTCTTGCAAATAAAGTCAAAATACACAATTATTTCAAAGCTGCCAAATCGGAATTAACTAGACTATTTTGCGTTATATGTGCTGTTTGCCAAAACGGGTGCTGGTGCTGCATCCTGCATTTGCACAATTAGCATATCTGTGTGGATAGTTGTGTTTTGCTTGTTCTGTATAATTAAGATTCTTGTTAATTTCATATAAGAGAGATATACTTCACACTTGTCATCAAACTCAAAGTGACAGTTTTATTGCCCCTAAGCCCCGCCCCCTGACAGCTGTCGCTGCACCGGAAGGAAGTCCCCCCTAGCCCCTCCCCTTCCGGAAGGAAGCTCCCCCTCTAAGTCCCCGCCCCCTAGCCCCTCCCCTTCCGGAAGGAAGCTCCCCCTCTAAGTCCCCGCCCCCTGACAGCTGACCTGTACCGGAAGGAAGTCCCCCCTAGCCCCTCCCCTTCCGGAAGGAAGCTCCCCCTCTAAGTCCCCGCCCCCTAGCCCCTCCCCTTCCGGAAGGAAGCTCCCCCTCTAAGTCCCCGCCCCCTGACAGCTGAGCTGTACCGGGAGGAAGCCGTAGGTGTGAATAACCCACCCCGCTGGGGGTCAATAACAAACACACACACACACACACACACACACACACACATACACACCGCTGACCCGTGGTGACCTTCCTGTGTCTTGTGGGAAAACAGAGGTGAGGCATGTTATGACATGTTTCACGCCTTTCTGCGACCTGCTGTTGTCTGCTGCGTCAGTTAGGATAACAAAGAGAAACAACCAAAGGGAGAAAGGAGGTGTGGAAATCACTGTACGATTCCTATAAAGCGACTGCGTGCAGCTCAAAAACCATCTTGCTGTCCTGTGGGTAAACAGAGGTGATGTCTGGTACGACAACTTTCTCACCTTTCTGCAACCCCCTGCTGGCTTTGTGTCCCTTCCTATGGCTTGTGTCTGCTGGGTTATAGGAGAACAAAGCATATTAAAATCTGGTTTCACACCTTTTTGTTACCGTCTGATGTCTTCGTGTCCCACAGCAACTCCCCCCTGTGTCTTGAGGGGAAACAGACATAAGGTCTGGTATGCCGAGTTTCACATGTTTTTGCTACCTCCTGTTCCCCCACGATAGAGAGATTGAACATTGAATCAAATGTTTTTTCTGTTGTTCTGTTAAATAAAAAAAAAGAATAAGTAACTCTGCTCAGCTAGTTTTTTTCTACGGGTACAACATCAGTGGCTAAAAAAAGTAAATCAAGCAGCAAACAAAGACTCAAACAGACTCAAACTCCTCAGATGTGATGTCTTTTTCCCCCTCCTTTTCTCACAGGCTCCTGTGCTGCATTTCTTATCATTCGCTCTGTGTTAGTATATGTAATTACTGTGTTTCCTCTCTGTTTTATTTCAGTATACTCATCTCCTAAATTACAACAGCAGAAGGCACATTGTCGCTCTCTACAGTCTTAAAAATGTCCTTCTGCATCCTTAGTCTATGTTTCAGGTCCCAGAACTTAACTTTCAAAACCATTGACGGTTGATGGCTTTAAAAATGTCCTTTTGCATCCCTAGTCTATGTTTCAGGTTCCTAAAACTTAACTTTCTAAACCATTGACGGTTGATGGCTTTAAAATGTCCTTCTCCATCCTTAGTCTATGTTTCAGATCCCAAAACTTAACTTTCTAAACCATCGGCTGTTGCTGTAATCAAAGAGTTGATGCAGACATTGAGGTGTGAGGCTAACCCCCCAAATGGTTGATCTGAAAAGGCGGGGGCTAACCCCCCAAATGGTTGATCTGAAAAGGCGGGGGCTAACCCCCCAAATGGTTGATCTGAAAAGGCGGGGGCTAACCCTCCAATTGGTTGATCTGAAAAGGGAGGAAAAGCGTGGCTCAGAGCCCTCAGAGAATCAGACGGCAGAGTCAGTTGAAACACGAGGACATGATGGAGCGCGGTATGGGAAAACTTTAACTACTTCTTCAAATTTCGCATTCTACGAAAACAGACAAAACAGAAGAAGTAAACTAAAGTACTAAATGTATTTTTAGAAAATAACATTTCATCGGTGGTTCAGCCTACTTCTATTCCTTCTGACGAGGAATTTACCAATTATCCCGGTAAGTTTTTTAACATCTTTTAATTTATTTTACTACTATTTTTTGTTGTTGTTGTTTGTTTTCAACAATGAATATCCTTTTTCATTCTTCAAGTGATTCCTCTTGAATTTGAGGACATCAGGCTCACGCAGACGGATTTTGGTGGGTTTAACATTTGCTCTTTACTTTCTTTACCTTTTTCAGTAAATTGATAAGATTTAACATTCTTATTTTCTCCCGAACTTTCATCTATAGATCTTATAGATGGAGCGTCGCTGCTAGACAGTGCTAGATCGCCTGTACAACGTCGCACATATCGTCTAGGATCAGGACGAGCCAGACCTCAAAGTCGTAGGGAAAACCCTACAGTTGAGCCCCTAACCAGAGAATCTGACGGAAGCACGAGTGGAGCATCGGGTGAGTCGCAAAACTTTCTGGAAAAAAGTACTTTCTAAGAAAAATAAGAGAGAAAGAAATTGAATTTCTATGATATTTTAAACAGAATCCGGGCCTTCGGTTTCTCCTCTCGGGAGGTCTGTGACGGAGCCGCCTAGGCCTAAAAAACGCCGCGTCAGTCAGCAAGGTAGGCAAATGTTTTCAAAATATAAACTGAGCTTTGAAAGAATTGTTGTGTGAAATGTAAATATAACATTCTTTTATTTTTTTGCCGCAGTTGTAGAACAAAGGAGCATCGGCACGCAGACCGAAGCGCAACCGAGGCGAGAGGAACCCGCAGCCAGAGAGGCAGAGGATACCCAAACAGGAATACAGACTAATCAAAATCAACCCGGTGCCGAAGCAGAGTTTAATCAAAATCAACCCGGTGCCGAAGACGGAGCCACAAACATAACGGATCTCCCAACGCCTCCTACGGGCTTTGGCGTCCTCGACGAGCTGGACAGGTTGGCGCATTTACAGCTGCTTTTAAACTGTTTGGTGTCTTTCTGTAGAAGGCTGTGATATTAAGCTGTGTGACGGTTAACTGAAATTAAGTAAAAAATGGATGAACGAATGTTTTTAGAGTCTGTGGATCTGTCTGATTTAATGCAAGCGGTTGAGCAACTGAACCAACTCACCCCACCTCCTCCGGTAGATGTAGCCGTTGCTAACGTAGATGATCCGACAGCATCGGTGGTCGATAACTTTTTTCAATCCTTAGAAGATGCTCTTTTGCATCTAAATCAAAACCCGTCTTCAACCGATTCTGAGAATTATTTTCAGCCTTTAGAACTGGCTCTCCTGCAGGTTAACAAGACTCCTCCCTCCACCCCATCCACCTCCACCAACTCTTCCTCACTGTCAGATGAAAACCAATTGTCAAACACCTCAAATTATTCGGGTTCAACACCAAATTTAGCTGAAGTCGCTAGAAATGTCCAGCATGGTGGCGGGATTGTGAGCGGTCAGCCTGATTCACCCCCCAGACCATCCACCTCCTCCAACTCGTCCAACACGACGACCGTGTCCCGCGAGCGGTTCAACAATGTGGAGTTGAGACGCGTGTTTGCCGTTCCCCCCTGCCAGAAACATACCAGATCTTGCACAGTTTTATGATGATGTGATGTTGATCCTCAGAGAAATGGCTGATGAGGTCAGAGGTCGGGTTAGGCGTAATGATGTGATACAGCTCGAATTGATTGGCGAGAATGTTCAAAATCATGTCTCTGTGGCTGTTGAGGATGAGGATGGCGATGCTATCCTGCCTGCTTTTGAGGGTTTGCTGGAACGGCTGGTGCAATCTAACGCTGAGATAGCGTCAGATGCAAGGTTGGAATTAGTGGTTCAGGTTGTGCATGATCCTAGAGGTGGTGTGAAGCGTAAGATGGAAAAAACGCTGGACTGTGAGATATTACGCATCAAAAAGCGTCATCTGTACGTAGTAAACAACGTGGATGATCAGCTCTGCTTTGCAGTCAACTTGGCTCATGTGATCGATCCTCTTGCCGCGGATAATCAGGCTTTGGAGCGAGGGAGAAGGCTGCAGAGCCTTGCCGGTCTGAGCGATCAAACCCCAGTCACCTTTACCGACGTGTGCAAATTTGAGCAAATTATAAAACGCAAAATTGTAATTTTTTACAGAAACCCTGATCAGCAGCCGCTCTCTCATTTTGAGACGGCTTTCACCGATAGATCTAATCCTCTGTTTCTATTTTTATTCCAAAACCATTATTACGGCATAAAAAATCTGAAAGCCTTTCTCGGTGCTCCATACGTCTGTCAATACTGTTACAAAACCTACACGAAGCCCTACGCACATCAATGCAAAGGTCACTGCTCTGTTTGCAACGACCCCGAATGCACTAAGCAGGCGCTCAAACCTGTTGTGTGCAACGATTGCAACAGGACGTGTCGTACGGCTCAGTGTCTTGTTAGGCATAAGGAGCCTCGAGAAATACTACCGCGTAAAACAAATAGCGGTACTACCACTAGCAGTAGTATATGCGAAACCATCAAGAAATGTAATAAATGTAAAAATAATTATTACGCGTCTCAAAGTAAAGATCACAAATGCATGCGGCCTAAATGCACCATCTGCGGAGAGAAATTAGTCTCAGACGCCACTGATCACCACCACTGTTTCATGCAACCTTTGCCTGCTACTGCGACTCATGCGCAGAAACTGATTTTCTATGACTTTGAAACATTTGTTGTTCAGCAAGATGTGCACAAGCCTTTTCTTGTCTGCACCAAAACGTTGAAGGGTGTGCGCTGGTCGTCTTACGGTCTGAATTGTGTCAGGGACTTTCTCCTGCATTTCAGGAGGCCCATGTACCGAGACAGCGTGTTTGTGGCTCACAACGCTAAAGGCTTTGACAGCTATTTGGTCATAAACACCATGATAGAGATGGGGCTACAGCCTTCTCTCATCATGCAGGGCAGTAAAATTCTCTGTTTCCAGGACCCTGATTACAATCTAAAATTCATCGACTCGCTGTCTTTCCTCACCATGCGTCTCAGTGCTATGCCTAAAGCGTTAGGTTTCTCTGACCAGACCAAAGGGCATTTCCCTCACATTTTCAGTTCAGAGAGGCATTTGCAATACATCGGAGCTTACCCTCCGCCGTCTGATTACGGTGTGGAGCGCATGGCTCCTGCTCAGCAGCGTGAGTTTTACGACTGGTACAGAGAGGCGAGTCAGGATGTGTTTGACTTCAAGAAGGAAGCTCTGCGGTACTGCGAAAATGATGTTGACATTCTTGCCAAGGGTTGTATCATGTTCAGAAACCAGTTCCTCGCTGACACGGGTGTAGACCCTTTCGGATGCATCACCATTGCCTCAGCATGCATGAAGGTCTTTCTCACAAATTTCCTTCCTCCTAAAACCCTGGCCATACCTTCACCAGACAACTACAGGCGCCAGACCAAGAGCTACTCTCACGCCTCCATCCAGTGGTTGGAGTGGGTAGCGCGCAGCAACAATGTGTTCATTCAGCACGCGTTAAACATGGGGGAGAAGCAGGTGGGGCCGTACTTTGTCGACGGTTATGCCGAGATAGACGGTGTTGCGCATGCCTGGGAGTTTCTGGGGTGCTTTTATCACGGTTGCCCATCTTGTTTTAACCCGCTTGACACTTGCCCTCTGAGGCGCATCCCCTTTGAGGAGGTTTTCGCGGCGAATGAGAAAAAAATTGATGCTTTGAAATCTGTTCATGGTGTTCGTACGGTTGTGATGTGGGAGCATGAATGGCTGTCTATGAAAAATGTGCACGTGGGTGTGAAAGCTTTTCTCAGAAGCTTCCTCCCTCCCGAACCCCTGTGCCCCCGCGACGCTCTCTTTGGCGGCAGAACAAGCGCTGTGAGGCTGAGGTACACAGCAGGGCCTAACGAGACTGTGCACTACGTAGACGTCACTTCTTTGTATCCGTATGTGAACTGTAGCTTCTCCTACCCTCTAGGTCACCCCACCATCATCCACAAAGACTTTGATGCCCCACAAAACTACTTTGGGTTTATCAAAGCCACCATTCACCCTCCTAGAGGTCTGCGGTTCCCTGTGTTACCTTACAAAACATCTAACGGGAAATTGGTGTTCACCCTCTGTCGTACCTGCGCTGAAATCAACAATCAGACGGGTCCGTGTAGTCATGACGAGCGGGGTAGAGCATTGACGGGGGTGTGGGTCAGCGTTGAAGTGACTAAAGCTCTCGAACTCGGTTACAGAGTAGGCGAGATCATTGAAGTGTGGCACTTTGACCAACGTAGCGACTCCATTTTTGTCGGCTACATGCATACCTTCCTAAAAGGTAAGCAGGAGGCTTCAGGCTACCCGCCAGAGGCCACTGATCAAGAAAGCCGGGAAAAGTACATCAGAGACTATAAGCTGCATCAGGGTGTGCAGCTGGAGGCTGACAAGATTGAGGTGAACCCCGCAAAGAGACAGGTGGCCAAATTATGCCTCAACAGCTTCTGGGGAAAGTTTGCGCAGAGAAGCAATCTGCCCCAGACCACCCTGGTCAGTGATCCTGATGAATTTCTCAAATTCATGTTTTCTGGTCAGTACAAAGTGAAGTACTTTAATTTTCTGAACGACAAGACCGCTATGATTCAGTGGAATTATCAGAAGCAGTGCGTCGTGCCTCCAGGTAGAGCCAATAATGTGTTTATCGCTGCATTCACTACCGCTTATGCCCGTCTTAAACTCTACGGCTATCTAGAGCAGGTGGAGGAAAATGTTCTGTACATGGATACCGACAGT
This sequence comes from Collichthys lucidus, assembly GCA_004119915.2. NCBI lineage: Eukaryota > Metazoa > Chordata > Actinopteri > Sciaenidae > Collichthys > Collichthys lucidus. The sequence goes on along the minus strand of CM014092.1, from coordinate 18,444,060 downwards.
CTGATATATGTGGTGAAAGAAGGGCAAACTCCTCTAAAACTGGGTAACTATCTGGGGGATTTGACCGACGAGCTGGACGGTGACACCATTCAGGAATTTGCAGCCGCTGGTCCCAAAAGCTATGCCTACCAGACTAAACACAGGAAAAAAGTAGTACTGCGCGTCAAAGGCATCACTCAGACGAGAGAGTGCGCTGACAAGGTCAACTTTGACAGTGTCAGGGAGTTGGTGGAAGGTTACCTTGAGGGCTCTCGCGGGGGCGTTATTGAGACACCGCAGCACACCATCAGACGTGATAAAAAGAACTTCGTCTTGAAAAACTCCACATTTCAGAAAAAGTTTCGAGTGGTGTATGACAAGAGACGTCTCTTTAGCGACGGCACAACTCTACCTTTTGGCTATTGAAACAGGAGGAGAGCAATAAATCAGACAGACCCGAAAAAAAAATGTCACACCTTCCTAGCATGGAGGAAGTTGAGTTTGATCCCAGACTTGTAGCACCATTTTCATGCATGATTGTGGGACCGAGTGGGTGTGGGAAAACTTATTTTGTAAAAAGTGTTATTGAAAAGTGTGAAAATGTAATAAATGTTGTACCTGAAAATATTGTTTGGATTTATACTTCTTTTCAACCAATGTATGCCGAGTTACAGAAATCGAATAAAAAGATTAAGTTTGTTGAAGGACTTCCTGATTCTTTTGATGACCCAGAGCTGTTTCCTCCTGATCAGAACCATTTGATCATTTTGGACGATGTTATTTTTCAAGCCTCCGACCATCCTGAAGTGGTCAAAATTTTTACTCAGTACAGACATCATAGAAATATGAGTGTGTTTATGTTGACGCAGAATGTATTTCATCGGGGTAAACACAGTCGTACCATGAGTTTGAACAGTAATTATCTTGTATTGTTTAAAAACCCCAGGGACAAATTACAGATGAATATATTGGCACATCAGATCTTCCCATCTCAAAAAGCTTTCTTTTTAGAGAGTTTCGAAGACGCCACCAAAGACCCCCGCGGGTATTTATTAGTCGATCTCACACCTTCCTGTCCAGAACCGTACAGGCTGAGGACGGGTGTAGTGCCTCCACAGTGGCCGACCGTATATGTTCCTAGAACAAAGTAAGTCTCTGTCATCGTCATCAGCAGCAGGAGCAGCATGTCGGCGCGTATAAGAAGAAATGCACCCTTACTTAAAGCTCTGTACCACGCCACGCCTCGTAAACGTAAAGACATTCTTGCCCACTCTTCCCCGGACTTTCTGCAAGCTCTGTGTGAGATTGCTTTGAATCTTTTAAAAGGGAACATTCCTCTGTCTTCTCCTCAATACAAAAAACTGAAAAGCCGACGAAAAGTTATCAGACTGCTTGCTGATAAAAAGACGGGTTTAAATCAGAAACGTCGAACCTTGATGAAACAGTCGGGGGGCTTTATTTTGCCTCTGCTTTCAGCTGCGGTACCCATCCTCGGTAATCTTATAGGAGGACTTGTTAATAGAAGATAAAAAGACATGGCCCTGAAAACGTCGCAGAAAATGTTTCTCGTCGCACCTCATCAGTTAAACCGCCTGAATCAGCCTGAATCCTCCATCAGACAAACGGCCGAAAATGATTTAGACGCAAAAATGAAAGAGGTATTAAATGAGCCGGGGCTGAGTTCTTATGAAAAAATTAAAAAATACGACGCCTTGCTGCAGAAATATCTCAAGCTGATGAAACAAGGTCAAAAAGAGGAGCGTAGGGTAACTTTGACTTTACAACACGACCCGAGAGAAGAGCCGCCGGATTTTACACCTAGCCATCTTGCTGACACAGAGAGGTTTGATTCGGATGACACACTGAACGAGGTCATAAAAAGCCTTCCCCCGCGCGACCGCAAGAATGCCGAGTACATTATGAAGAAATTATCCAGAAGCGACGCTGGATGGAATTCAAAGGGTGAATTTATTTATAAAGGACAAACCGTGAAAGGGTCTCATATGATTGATTTATTTAAAAACATCTCCCTCCCTTATAAAAAAACCCAGACCACGCCGCCTAGAGGCTGGATGAGTTTCTTAAATACTCTGTCAGACCTCAACATTCCCTTATCCTCTGTGAATAACCCTCGAGCTCGCGAGCAATATCGTCGCCTCAAAATGGATGAAACCCGGGGCGGTCTTGAAAAGCGGAAAATAATACTGTCCCCACGCTGGAGCAGACCAGAGGGTCAAGATAACGAAGAAGAAGAAAACACATTAGCTCCTCCAGCGATCAAACGAGTGTCCAGAAGGAAGGTAACCCTCTCCCCACAGTGGAATACTCCGGAAGAAGAAGAAGAAGAAGAAGAAGAAAACACATTAGCTCCTCCAGAAATCCCAAAAAGAGCGACCAGAAGGAAGGTAACCCCCTCCCCGCAGTGGATTACTCCAATAGAAACCCCAAAAGGACGTGGTCGTAGACGGGGTAAAAAGAATAAATCTCCCTGGATCCCCTTTTCTCTTTAAATGAATGTAAACGTACAAAAATTGTTTTTCTCAATAAAGACTTTATTGATCACATTCTGTCTACAGAGAGTTATTTTTCATAATAATAGGTCATTCATAGGTTGTAACACTGATTAAACATTTGCAAAGAACAAGATCCGTGGTTAAAACATCTGGAGCTTCGATTTCTAATACAGCGTTGATATTTCTCCACAAAATGTGATACAGTATGATCATTTTTTATCACATCGTCGTCATACAGAGACAACAGTCGATCAAAGGACACTCCGCATGCCCTATGGCAGAGATAATAAACGCAATGTTGACCGCATACGGTGGACAGGGTGTGTTGAAGCTGACGATCGTGGTACAATATCCGATCAGAACGCTGCTCCAAAAACTGTAAGATGGTTGAGGGGTAATGAGTAAAGTCCGGAGGAAAACCAAAAGAGTCAAAAAAGGTGGCTACGCCGTCCTCTTCCAGAGTCAGAGAGAGCCAGTGCTCACCGGGCTGGTCTGCAGGGTGTGTGTTGACTATAAAGTAGACTGGGGTGTCAAAGGAACGTGTCAGTAACGGCAACTGATCAGAAGCCCACACACCGCAGAATTCATCTCCTAGGAGACGATGCAAAAGGTTTTCCAGTTCATGATTATTCATGTTTTGTTTTTTTTTAATAATAATCCACCAGCACCTGTCTTTTAGAGTTAATTTCCAGAATGGAATCGTAACAGGCGTAGACGATCAGGGTGGTGGTGTGTGGTAAGGCTACTCTGAATCTCATCTCCAATCTTAAATTCCCATTGGAAACAGGGGACAGAGCATCGCTGTCATCAGTCGGGTTGAGATTAAACACAAACAGAGAGTATCCGTGGTTAAATTCGTCACGGCTGATGCTCAGAGGTAGATCTTTCAGGTGTCTTCCTGTGGCGATAAACATGTTGTAAAACTCTCTGACCGAGCTGCCTTGATTAAACTGGGGCTGGAAAGCCTTAGCCGGAACCTGTCTGCCGTCCTTACAGAGGGCCATATATTCTACGCTGTTGTGGATAAAATTGAAAGGCGACAGGTCTCTTTGTCCTGTGAAAGCTTCATGGTGTACCATACCCAGCACCACGTATTTGGGCATAGCACCCAGAAAGAGGTTCTCCTGGTTACAAATCCTGGAATTCGCGGGTATGGAGTAGGTTTTTACATTGACGCGTGACAGGGGGTACAGCGCGTTACCCCTCTGCAGAGCGGCTGCGTGACCCAGACGTATAGCGGGGGAGACTGTCACTTTTTTAACAAACAGCGAGGCGCCTAGTATTCTCAGACGGAAAGCAGAATCGCGAGCTCCCATCAGGCAGAAAGCGTCACTGGCTCTGGTCAACTTGATTCTCATATCCACCGAATTCAGAAGGAGTCTCTCACAGAAAAATACATCCCCATGGAGGGGACCAAACAGGTGTACTTCCCGGGAATTGGCTGAGAAGGCTGCTCGTGAGTTAAGCCCGCGATTAGGACCGTTGTTGGTCACAATAGAGTTCACTGCTCCGGCCGTGTCTTTGTAAAAAAGACCCGCGCTGAATTGACTCTTGAGCGTATCTTCAGAGTAATTGAGTAGGGTTTCAATCATGGCTCTGTACGGATGCGTAGCACTAGATTGTGAAATTAATCTATCCCCCAGAATAACGTCGCACTGACTGAAAATTGTATTCAGAGGGTAGTTGATCAGGCCCACAGCGGCGTCATTCGCCAGGTCTGTACCGTCTGCGTTGGTGATTTTCACGCGGAGATGCAGCAAGGTGTCGTTCAAATCCAAATACTTTTCACCATCTCCGGGAATAAAGAACTCAATGTGGCCCCCGTCGGTGATGGCCGATAGAGGAAGAATTTCAGTGTAGACCTTATCTTCGATAGACAGCTGCGTCATGGGGGCTGAAAATAAATCCAGCTCCGCCAGTGTGCACTCGGGTGATTTTTGGTGTAAAAGAGCCATATTGCTTTTTTTTAAATTTCCGTCTTCTTGTTGTATTAATTAGGTCTAAAAGATGTCGCTGCTTCTGGCAGACTTCCTCCCCTTCGGCTTGCTTCTCCCTACTGATTTTTTCCTTTTGTGACTCGCGCGTTTATTAGGGGGCGAAAAAACACGATCCCCCGGCGGCCTCCTCCTTTGTCTACGCGATAAAACCATAATCCCTCCAGACCCCTCCTGATTCTGTAGGTTGGTCATACTCCCCACCGCAGTTTTTATCACATCAGAGGCGATGTTGCTAGCGGCCGATTTAAGGTGTGGCTTGGCGAGGGCAAAGCCTCTTTTCACTAGAGGAGAGACAAAACGAAACAATCTCGAGAAGATGGAGCCTATACCACGACCGTACATGACCGGTGCTCCGTAAAAACCGGGTAAAGCACCTCCCACTTGACTTTCATAATAGTTTATGAAGCGATGAGGATCTTCTCTCAGACGCACATGGGCCATGTTTTTTATTTATTTTAATACAGGATGCTGAGTCGCGGCTGGTTTAAAGTGAAGTTTCAAAATAACCTTCCCGTAGACAAAGTCCACACAACGGTTGCGATCCGTTTTAACCTCGATATGAATAGTTTTAATGTAACTTTTAGACACGCGCACGTAATGCACCGTATTGTACCTGAGACTCACCACGTCTCCGAAACCACCTTTAACATTCACCACGCTCAGCAGCGGTGAATAGCTGTCACCGATCGGTTGATACTGAATGATGTCTGTGTAAATAAAGAGGTTATAAATACCTCTTTTGAGATCGCACGGATAGGTAGCCGGACGGGGAGAGAGGTTCCACCACTCACCCGGTTTAAGACCCAACATGTAGGCCAAGGGGGCTTGCGCTCGGATTTTATACTGATCGGTGCCTCTGAAATCAATGCACTTGGTCACGTCGTTGTAAACAGCATCGGCTGCGGGGTCATATTTTTTGAGTTTCGGTACAATTTGTTCCAGGAGGTCTCTCGGTTTCTCATAATATCCTCCCCGACCGAACGTTTGAATGATGAGCGTTCCAGGCTGTGTACCATCATATTTTTCTTCTTTCCCCGCTGGAATTACAGATTCATCCGGGTTTTTCATAAGCTCGATATAAGCGTTCTCCCGAGGTAAAGTATACCACGTGTGAGGATAAATGATTTCGCACAGACCCACCTCCCATTCTCCGTTCAGCTCGATAGCCTTGGCTAAGTCTACCGTGTAATTTGAGCTGGTGTTATTTTTAAACACGTCTTTACTAGCGTTGGAAGGTAAGGTGACGTAAAATCCTACGTCTGTCGCCATATCCGACGGTATGATCGGTCCGCGTCGTTGAGCGCGGCTTTTATATATTTTTCAGATCCGAGGCCTTGACCCAGCTATTGAATTTATCAGGCCAGTTTTTCCAGCGCACAAAAACCTGTTTTTCACCCTTGACGGTACGTCGTTTCAATATTTCTTCAACGTGATACGTCCTGTCTTTAGGCATTTTTACTTTTTGCAACTCTGCCTCGTAAAAGGAGCCCTCGATAGGCTCGCCGTCATAATCTCGGAGTTTGTACACAGGGGGTGTACGAGGAATGCAGCCCTCCACCGTAAACACTTCGTCCGTAAAACTCTGTTCATATTTTTTATCAAACGCACCTCTGACCTTGGATAATCTGACAAGATCACCCTTTTTAAATTTCATCTGCACCGCCTGACGGTGTCGCGTAGGAAACGTACCGTACAGATTTTGAAACACTTGAGAGGCATTCTCGGAGGTCACCTGCATAGGCGCCATTTTTATACTTTTATGAAAGCTGTGATTGTAGCTTTTCACCAAATCCTGTAAAACGTCGAGGTATCGCCTTGTGTTGTTAGCCGTAAAATATCTCCACATTCTAGTTTTTAACGTACGGTTAAACCTCTCAATAACAGAGGCCTTCAGATCACTCGCTGTAGCAAAGTGTACAATGTCATGCTTCTTCATCAGAGCGTCAAAACTCTTGTTGAAAAACTCCTTACCGGCATCCGTTTGTAACTTTTCAGGGATCTGACTGTCTTTGAAGATTGAAACAAAGGCCTTCACCACCTCGTCTGCGTTTTTTCTCTTTAAAACACGCACGTATGCTTTTTTTGAAAATACATCTATGACCGTTAGTAAATATTTAAACCCGTCGTTGTGTTCCACCAAGGCCTGCATGTCACAGAGATCTGCTTGAAATTGATTTAAAGGCCTAGGGACAAAAACTCTGTTTCTGGTGAAATGTATTCTGGCTGGTTTATGCAGAGTGTAGGTATCTTGCTCTTGTAAAAAATCTTTAACATTTTCCACACTGACTCTCTTCCCCATTTCATCCTGCACACCCCTATGCAGTCTGTCTACACCTCCAAAACTAGCCGGGTGCGCCGGGTTGTAATACACTCTTTTCATGATCCGTCTCACCGCCATTCTGCCTGCACCAAACTCTCAGGGTTTAATGAAAAACACACCACTTCGGATCGCTTCTTTATCTCTTTTAATGATTGTATTGTAATAGGATACAACAATGGTTAAGATACATAAAGGATAAAACACACGCACACACACACACAAAGCGTAATACTGTTACATATTATTATTTACATAAAAGGAGACAGCCCCGATGGTCATCCTCCCTTCTACATAGGTTACAAGTTTTCTACAATAATTACCCATTTAAAAAAAAAAATACTCAAAATAACTCTTCTTTCAACAGTGTCAGTTCTCTTATTCCGACTATGTTCCGGTCAATCAGCTCGTCGTACACGCTGTTGATGTAATCCAGCATGTTTCTCGCGGATCTGAGCTCATGTAATATGGTCAGCGCCACGGTTCTGACTCTCCCGTCGTCCTCTTGGATGTTGCGTGCGGTCAGGAGGCGCTGGACGGAGGGAATGAAGTGAGGGTGAGTGAAAAGCATCTTCGTTATCCCCTGAAAGTTGATCCGGTAGTACTCATCATCCACAGGGTCCAGACACGGATGATGTCTCTGGCTAGGGTGGTTGGTCTGACAACCATAGCACTGCTTGGTTCGATACTTTTGAACAGTGATGTTGAGCAGATGCATGACGGCTGCCTTTACACCGGTGAAGAAGGATGATGACAGCACCCCGTCGATCTCGTCTACAGGAGACGGTGTAGCGGGTGAAGAGGGTGGCGTAGGGGGACACGGAGACTCCGTGTCCACCTCCATGTCTGCGGCAGTGTGGTCGTCGAGGATCGGAGGTGCAGAGGCCAAGCTCTGCACATGGTCCGGAGAAGGGGATGGGAGGGTCGCGGAGGCCTGAGCAGAAACTTCACACCAGGGTGCAGGCTCCTGAGGCAGGGGGGTCCATGCGGTGGTGACCCGTCTCTGGTTGTAGCGTCGGTTGAAATTTTCCATGTCTTTCAGTCAGGAATGAACCAGTCCGTGAGATGTGTCTCCTTTTTATGCATCGCACGGATGAGGGAAGGCGTGGTTTCAGAAGGACAGATTTTTTTTTACCGCCAGAATGTCATTCCATTTCCGGCAGCAGGCAAACAGAGATGTAATTTTTTCTCCAATTTCAGCCATCTTGTCCCTCCACGCAGCTCCCGGCAGATCTATCAGGGTCTGGAATACACCACACTCTGAATTAAAACACTCCAAGAGGAAGCGCTCCGCAGATCCTGTCTCTCCAGAAGGCCTGAGAGTGCCACGTAAGAACCAGCGACCGGAGGGGCAGGATCTTGATTGCCAGACCGCGCTGAAAGTAGCTCTCAGTCTCGGCCTCCAATCTGGGCTGTTTAGCGGTTACAGCGCCTTCCTGATCCTCGGGGTCCTCGGACTGGGTGAGTAGGGCAGAGCGATTTGACATCACCAGTCTCAGCACTGCCCAGTCGTTGGAACTCAGCATTCCCACAGCAGACAGAGGCCCCGCTGTCTCACCCTCACTCCTCTGATACAGCCAGAGTTCACCCGTCGAGTACTTGAACACATACCCCCAATAACCTTGCACTCCGTACGGCTCCAGAGACCACTCCTCACGCAGAGATTCGCACGCGGGTGCTTGCAGTCTGCGTAGATAGACTACGCTCTTCTCCGGAGCATCAACAGTCGAATTTGATGCCTGAAAAATTGTAACCGGGGTCTCGCATATCATGGATGCGACGACGCCATTCCGCTGTGCATTCTGCCCTGCATTCTGCATGTCTTCGTTGCTGTCTCTGACGGGACTAGATCTTTTCAGCGGCATGATGATGATGAGTGTCTTCGTTTTTCAGCAAGATGGTTTTTGAGCTGCACGCAGTCGCTTTATAGGAATCGTACAGTGATTTCCACACCTCCTTTCTCCCTTTGGTTGTTTCTCTTTGTTATCCTAACTGACGCAGCAGACAACAGCAGGTCGCAGAAAGGCGTGAAACATGTCATAACATGCCTCACCTCTGTTTTCCCACAAGACACAGGAAGGTCACCACGGGTCAGCGGTGTGTATGTGTGTGTGTGTGTGTGTGTGTGTGTGTGTGTGTTTGTTATTGACCCCCAGCGGGGTGGGTTATTCACACCTACGGCTTCCTCCCGGTACAGCTCAGCTGTCAGGGGGCGGGGACTTAGAGGGGGAGCTTCCTTCCGGAAGGGGAGGGGCTAGGGGGCGGGGACTTAGAGGGGGAGCTTCCTTCCGGAAGGGGAGGGGCTAGGGGGGACTTCCTTCCGGTACAGGTCAGCTGTCAGGGGGCGGGGACTTAGAGGGGGAGCTTCCTTCCGGAAGGGGAGGGGCTAGGGGGCGGGGACTTAGAGGGGGAGCTTCCTTCCGGAAGGGGAGGGGCTAGGGGGGACTTCCTTCCGGTGCAGCGACAGCTGTCAGGGGGCGGGGCTTAGGGGCAATAAAACTGTCACTTTGAGTTTGATGACAAGTGTGAAGTATATCTCTCTCATATAAATAAACTCCACATCTTCATTACTTGTCATATCTTCCTGCTCATTATGTTATTTCATGTAATGTCCTTTGTCTCTCTCTTTGTGATGAACACATCAGAAGAATGTCCTGGATTATTTAGAAAATCCATCATGTCACATGTTTCAATTAACAATTACACAGTTTAAGCAACTAAAACCACCCTGCTGATTTGTTAAATGGACTTCAGTGAAATCTCATTTGGCAGGGCTTTGGTCCTACAGTGACCGTCAGAAAAATGACAGCACTGGCTGTTGATTGAAAGGACATGCAGTGAGATGGAGCAGTAAAGAGGAAAGGTGATTAGAGAGGAGGTTGAGGTAAAATTCACCACAACTGTGCTTCATATCCTTTGTCCAACCAAATTCAATGTTGTTTTCTTTTCACCATGATAGTGATATTACTCTGATAATAAACAAATGTTTTTGACATAGCCTAAATATCCCTTCAGGAGAGGTTGCAGATCAGAAAATGTAAACTTTTATTCTATTAACTTTCTACATATATTTCACTGCAGGTTTATCTGAGCTCTTGGCATTTAAATTCATATCGGAGATATCTCAAAGAGAAATCTTGGTGACTTAGCAAACACAGAAAACTATGGACCCGTTTTGACAAGCTAAGAAGTGGTGGAGTTCTGGAGTTTCCAGCAGCAACACCTTGTAACTAACAAGCAAGTAACAAGCCTGTATATGTTGAATCTTTAACGCTGCGATCATTGTCATCACAACTATTTTAATTCATGGATTCATTAGATGAAACATTTTCCATGGATGGAGCATTTAATAAACATTATTAAGTCTGTTTAATTAATCAAGTTCAAATCAAGTTCTTTCAGTTTTTTGACTGCACTTAATTTCAGGTAATGTAGTTTCTTGCTTTCATATTATAAAGTTGCATCCTAGAAAATTTTGAATTTAGACATTTCAGTTATATATATATATATATATATATATATATATATATATATATATATATATATATATATATATATATATATTAAAAAGTACATAAGAACAAGTCAGTGGCTCCAAAAAACATGTCAATTTCCATAAATGAACATTTGAAAATGTCTTCACAGCAGAGAGAAATATGTTCAATGATAGTATGAAAAAAAGTTTGCACAGTTCAAACACAGAAATCAACGCTTATAAAAAATTTCTAGTCAAGATGATAAAAAGGACACGAGTAAGTTGCAGCAAAACCAAGAAGAACAGGCCGAATCATCTAAATGCATGTCAAGAGACAACTAAAATAACGTTGAACTGAATTTGTTAGTTTGAATAATATAATGGTAACAGGTCAAGAGTTCAGTGTAACGCTGTGTGTGTCTCATTTGGATGAGTTTTTCTTATTTCCCTGTAAGCTTTCAATTCACAATTTTAAAACAATTAAAAACCCAATTCAGCAATCGGCTGTGCAGTTGTCGTTTCCTATCTCAGGGACTGCAGGTTTGCTGCAGGGTCTAACTGGGCCCCGTTGGTGGGCACGTGGGTTGCTGCCGTCCTCTGGCTGTCTTTTCCAATGAGTTGAATGTGAAACGATTCCTTAAGCGACGCTGACTGTTACACCTCGCTCATATCTTATCCATGTGAACAGATGCTCGTTAGCCATGGGGGGATTTAGTCCCGACAAAAACAACATGAGGATGTGTGACGTGAGGTGCGTGCAGGAAGACTCATACCGCCTTAAAAACAAAACAAAAAAAAACAGTTGAAACCTGCTTAGAATTAGACACAAAACCCATAACAAACACTCTTTATTGGGGATTCAGTATCCCAAGTGCTTTACAGTGGTGTCATTACACTAATTGCATTTCTTAACGTGGTTTGTGGTTTCGACTGGGAATGGAGGCTTTACCCTTCATGCTAGATGAGGAGGCCTTTTTAGCCCCCCCGATGTGTAACATGAAGCATGTAGGACAGAGACAGAGCAGGATATTCAGAGTGCAGAGAACATTTTTGCGATGCCTTTTCTCTCTTTACCTCTGTGTAATATACAGCTTTTCACATCTTTCAGAGTACGTCTCAGCGGACAAGAGAACCATTTGGGAATCCATGATGCATAATCCCTTTAGCAACATGCACAGGTAAAATTGGGATGTTTCCTCTCTTGGCACGTCCTCTTTGGGATTTATTTTTTTTTTTTTATAAAATGAACAAAAAAAGCATTTTTAAATTAGAAGCATGTAGAGACCTGCAAGGGTGTAATTTGCTACATTATGGCAGCTGGGAAACTTACCCTGCTTGGGCCACAATAGCTGATTTTTATACAAATATATAAACATAAAAGCATGTCATGGACGAACTACATCTATTATCTCACAGCACTCGAACCCTAATGATTTCACCATGTTTTACAACCATTATCTGAACTGATTTGAAAGGGGAATGCCTGCAAAAAGGTAAGAAGATAAAATGATTGCTGGTGTCACTCTCCTTTATCATTATCGTTGCAAATAACGTCTTCAACATAAAGTCTTTGGCGATCATTGAGATTTCAGTCTCCTGAAGCGACTCTGTGCTCATTTCTTCTTCTATAGCTTTTTAGTGCGGTGATAGCGAGAAGAGGTGGATTTAGCGTGAGCTTTTTAACTTTCTTTGGCTGTTTATTAATTATTATAATGTGGCTGTTCACTATTCAGACTGCATTCACACCTGGCTGTGGTCTGATCACAATATGAGCCAGACTGCAGATGTGGTTGGTTGCAAAATGGTAGATTTGACGTGCGTCTAAGCTTTAGAGGGCTCTATTTACACGATTGAACTGGAATAGAATATGCATAACTCTGTTTTTTATTAGCGTAGAATCACCTGAAAATAGAAATTGTTGTGTTTTTCTTATCTTAGAATGACCTCTTGCATAGATTCTGCCATGTTATTTTTACAGTAGCTCAGAATGGACAAACTAAACACTGGCTCGAGATAAGACTTTGCATAGCCGATAAGGTCTTTCACTTATTATTCAGATACAGATTACATTTTAATACAAACAAATTATGCATGGGTACCTGGTTTTTAATGTAGGTCAGTGCATGCAGATTTCAGCTAAATGAATTTCTGATCAACATAGGAATAAAAAAAGAAACATTCACTGTTACAGTTAAATAAGACATCTGGCTCGTATGTCGGTAACAACAATTAAACAAAGGACACCCTGCAACAAACTGTTAAATGGATTTGTGCGGTTCAAAGTTTCGCAGAGAGGACACAAAGGAACACTCCAGCCTGTGTTGGGATTTAACTAGATAGTGCAGTGATCTGTTTATTGATCAGAGGTTAATGCTGCTAACATTGCAGCATGCTCCCAGGCTCTGGACGATCTGCACAAAACCTTGCCGAAGAAATCCAATAAAAAAATCAATAACACTGATACAATATGCTTAATTATTTTTCATTTTGTGTCTATTAAATCTAGAATTGTACAATCATAACTAATTAACTTCTGCTGCCTCCAGGTGGCCAAAAAGATAATGAATGTTTGTTTTTTGTTTTTTGCTTTACTCGCTTATCATTGTGAACAAAATGTTTATTTCACAGTGGCTATCAAATAAAAACACCATTTGTTTAGCCTCGCTTTCAATATGCAATTATTTCAGCCACCAAACACCATATTTCCCAGGGAAACGAAGGCTTGATTTAAGAGACTTAAATACAAGCTCACACTTTTTGTTCTAATGATTCCTTCTCATGTTACTCCCCCTTCTACCTCAACCCTACTTCAGACGTAGGCTTCGATGCAGATAAGGAGACTTTGACACAACTAAGCAGTTCCCAGGTGAGATCGTACCAATGTCAAGCATGCTGCTGGAAAACGGCATACATAATACACCTCTAATACCCGTCCTGGGTAGATAAAGGTTAAAAGAACTGTATAGCTGGCAGCTGCTGGCCAATGGATCTTGAACATGTCCAACGTGCCCGGAGCTAATAGAACAAGCTCTCAGAAATCCCCAGACTGTGAAATTACCATCAGTGAATGTGGCTTAGCTATTTAATTCTGTCATCTCCACTCAGTCAAGAAAAAAGCATATCTGCTCTTTGCAATATTACTGACACAATGGCCAGTGCAGATGAAGTATAATTTAGTATAATTTTCAAAATATCACTATTGTGAATATGGACAGCTTTGCAGGTGTATTTGTTATAATAACAATAATGAATTAGTTCAGATTTAAAAAAAAATAGTGAGCCGACAACTTCCTATAACAGCCAAACATCAAGCAGGTGCAACAACATAAGACAGTAGTCAACTAGTCCAACAGCAAGAAGCCCAGCTCTGTGTCTGTCTTTCAGCCTTTTATTTCACAAAGCTCTTGCCAACAACTAGAAGTCAGTCCCAGATTTATTCTTGTTTGACCTCTTCCTCAGTCCCGTTCTATTTTTTTTTTCTTCATCTGTGTTGGTATGTCCATAGAAGCTGCTCAGGCTTGTTACATTGCCCACTTGCCCAGCTCCAGTTCTAGCACGACACCAACTCTGCTCCTCGTCAGCATTCCCTGTTTTGTCTAAGTGAAATAAGTGAAACAGTTGGTCGTGTGTCACTTAGTGACACAAAGCACTATGTACTTCTCATCGGAGATCGTACCCTGAGTAACTTTGTACAAAAGCAGGCATACAGCGTGAGAATGATAGAAAAGTTACACAATGGTTTAAACATATACCATGAAGCTATGAAGTGATCAATGCTCGACTCCAACTGTGAAAATTGATTAATTATGTTCACATTCAGGTTTAATAAAAATAACATATGGGAATATTTTGAAATCTGCATTGTTTACGTACATGTTTTGGCCATTACCACCAACAGTCGATCAGTATTTAATGTTTATAATCAGATTAATTTGCACATTGAAACAGGTAGATGAAAACTGACTTACTGTCTACTTGTGACCAATGTTTTTTCTTGGGATCGCTTTGAAAGTCCCTGAGCCTCAGGTCAGGAAACATTGTTTTATGTGCGCAAGAAAATAAAGAAAGTGATGCACCATCAAGGACAAATGATCAGCAGCTTTGAGTCTGAGAGGATAAAATGTATTATTCAAACACTACAACACTGAGCCAGCTGAAAACAGATGGGAAAATTAACATCTGTGTTTAATGACTACGTACATGCACGATGTCAAGAGAGGGTCAAGAGTATGCAGGTTGTTATTTCACTCAATCAAGCACTCAGAAAACTGCACTAATTAGATTGTGGAATAAGTTGTTCTAATCAGTGAGAGCAACTTGTTTGTGTTATTTTGAAAGAAAGAAAGAAAACTGTAAAAGTGTAGTTTAATTTACATACAAAGTTTCTGCAGATCACAGCAGTTTAATCACAACTTATCAGTAGGTGTAATTTACTTTGTTTCCTTTCATCACAGTTTAACAGACACTATGTACTACAGGATGCCTTTTAGCTATAATGAGGCTAAAGGATACTTCTGGATGATACAGATCACTTTGTCAAACTGCATCCTGTGTGCCTCTTAAATAAATCAGTAGCTTACAGCCTGATATAAAATTATAAAAATAAATATAAAAAAACTAAAACCAGCGACCTACAGGCAGAGTGTCACCTCAGCTCACCCACAGCTTGCGGACTGGGGAAGACGTGGGTTGCAGGTAATTGTATCTCTGACAACCAAAAACTGATTGGGAGGGAAAATACTTCAGCTGCACTACAGTCATTTTAAAGTTTGCGGGCTGTTATAAGATTACAATGCGGATTGTAATGATGAAAAAAAGGGGTGCCACTTTAATTGGATAGTCCACCTAGAGAGTATTTGTAACATTTCAACAAATAACACCAACAGACAAAGTGAAACGCTCCAAATAATTTCCAAATACAATATATATAATATCATGAATCTATATTTGTAGGCGGACAATATCCAAATAAAGTGCAACAAAAAGTAGTGAAAATGATCCATCCAAGTTTGTTGAGCCAAAGGCTTGGTTTGACTTGATTTGTCTGACTAAAATCCCCAAAAAACCCAAACCCCCAGATCCAATTTACAAGGATATGAAGCAGTAAATCCTCACATAGTGATGAGGCTGCAGAATACAACCAACTGAATACCCCTTGCCTCGTGCTCCCCTTACAAGCATGTCAGAAACTGGAAAACTCTATCTGGAGTTTATTGTAGGAAAATATTGATGTCAACTCCTCTGTAGATATAAAGTGCTAATTACAAGAAAACACAATTAGTTACATTTTCAGGTACACTAATGAAAATATAGTTATGAATACTGGCCTTTCTGCCAATAGACCCTTCTTAATCCCATACACTGGATCTTTAAGCACTCCTGTACCTGCTGTAGGCAGAGAATACTATGAGCTTTATTTGCATTGTAATGAGACAACAGTGTAAACCAGTTACTAGTTCTTAAATTACAATATACCTCGACTCATTCACCTCAGGAGGTATTAATTTGTGAAATAATGTCTCATTGAAAGTTAAGAGACAACACTATTTAATTATCACCCAACGATAGATGCTAGAAAGTGCTGTCAATGGGTCACATTGGATTCATCTTATGAGAACGGTGGATATCAATACCAAATAGGATATATATCGAGATTGTAGTTTTCCACCAGAAAACATTTTCAGATAGTAGAATAAAAAGCTCCCTAAAATAGATTTCCATCATTGACTGTGCTGCAGTGGAAGAAAAAAAAAAAACATCTCCTACCTTCAACTGTTGTGAATCACAGATTCTAGTGAGAAAGAAACGTCTGCTTACTTTGGTGCACTGTTTCAGCACACAGAAACTCTGAATAAGTTTATATTCTGTACCTTGTAATAACCTCAAAGGACACGAGTCATACTCTGTTCAGAGTACTCCCAGCGTTCAAACTGTTTTCAAGGGATTTCCTTTATTTACGGACGTATTGGAAATCTACAAAGAAACCGACAATGCAGAAGGAATTTAATTTGATCAACCAGAGCCTGAAGCTGCAGCAATAGATGGATGGATTTCCCTGTGGTGCTGCAGCCTTGTCCTATAACTGGAATATTAAATTATATTCCTCAACACAAGTTCCACTGGGTCTTAATATACATACGTAGTGTGTGAGATTTGCAGATAAGCAGGTTCATTTGGATTAAGCTCAGGTGAAAAACCTCTAGAGAGTCTCACGCGTCCTTTGAAGATACTTCCCTTCATTCCCTTTGCATTGCTTATGGGAATGTGTTTGCACTCACTACACATAATCAATAGCCAAGGAAGCTGGTGATGAAGTGTTATACTGATGATGTGTTTGTTTATCCAGCCTAAAGTGAAACCATTTTGAAGGTGGCTTGCAGCTCCACAATTAAAAATCCATACAATCCCCAACCATTTTTATGTTCATGCCCATCTGCATGAAGCATGTTTACATTGCTGGTGATCACTTCCAAAGCCATGCCGATTTTCACTGTAAATTTAGGGTTCAGTATCTCACCCCTCACCCACGGACACTTCGACAGAACTGGGGAAGGCAGGAATCGAAGCTGAAACCCTCTGACCAGCTTTACTATCAAAGCAACAGCTGCCCTACAGGTTTCCTGGTGGTTTTTCATACGTTTTTAGATCTTCATGTCTGTCATTACTGTGTTTTTAATAGCCTGACCATAGCTGCTGTGGAACATTATGTATACTTCTCTGACACACGAGTGACTGACAGCTGTGCCGCGTTGCCTAGCAACAACAGGATGCCTCTCATGGCGAGGATGAAAAAAGGATGTGATGGGGATCAGAGCTACACCATTGTGATCTGCACTTCATATCAACTTGTGTGACCGCAGTCAGTGTCCAAAAAATGCAAATTTAGTTATCAATTATTTTTGTTTAATCAGTTTTCATCCAAACCTTTCCCAGTAGTTACAATTTCTGTTAAAGAAATACACTATGACTATTGCTGCTGACAGTTAGAAAGTGCTATTTTCAATTTAAACCCGCAATCTTGAGCTTGAGAGGCAGAAGTCATCATCCACCGTCCATCCAATTTTCGTTTTCTGCTTTTTCACATCCATTTTTAATTGAGTGGATGTCTCACTCTGAAAGATTAGATGGAGAGCTGCAGCCTGTGGTGGTGTAATTACATTAGGAAGGGGATGTTTGGTTCTGGACGGATACCTGGCTGTCCCCTGCTGTCGACTAAACTGTCTGTCAAACATCAAAACATCTCACTCTTTAGTTTTGCTTTTTGCCAGTAAAGACTGAAAAGTGAACGAGTTAGTTAAATCCTAAAGAGAAGGGAATTGAATTTTTCCTCACATTTGCATTTTTATATATTTTTTGTAGGAATATTGAGGTACGCTGGAAAAAAAAAAAAAAAACAAGAACCCAGGGAGCCATCAGGAAGTTTGCTCCAAAAGTGAGTCAAATGTCTAACTTCATAGCAGAAATAAACATGTTTACAGCCTGGTATATATAAAAAAAACATTCATAACAGTAAGGGTCAGTTTTTATATGACTTCATATACATTTCAGATAACAAACACATTAAACAAATTAACAAATTAAAGTTCTACATAAATAAAAGCAAGTCATATTAATTGGCAAGTCTTTTTTCACACTAATATTGAGCTTATCTAATTAATCACTGCTTTGTTTATATTAGCAATGTTTAAAAAAATAAACTTATTAAAGTTCATTAAAGTAAGTGGTTCCATTTAAATGTTAATGAAGTAAATGCACCCTGTTTCATGCTTCAACTCACTGCTGATTATTTCGATATTTAAGATTATTATTTTTTAAGTGCCTTGAGTGCTGAAACATAAAAATGGTTAATATTACATATAGTACACACAGAATAACAAAATGAAACACATATTACATATGTTACACAATAAACAGTTTACAACTTAAGTTGATGAACAATTTTTGTGGGTCCAAGGATTTCATTCCAATATATAATAGCAGTCAGAGTGCCATTGTCTAACCTGTAGAGGACTGTGTGTCCTTCCAAGGATACGCCTCCCCAGTCCATCACTGACCCACCACCAAACCGGTCATGCTGAATGATGTTGCAGGCAGCACAACGGTCTCCACTGCGTCTCCAGACCCTTTCACATCTGTCACATGTACTCATGTTGAACCTGCTCTCATCTGTGAAAAGCACAGGGTGCCAGTGGCGGACCTGCCAATTCTGGTGTTCTGTGGCAAATGCCAGTCGAGCGCCACGGTGCCGGGCAGTGAGCACAGGGTCCACAGGACGTAGTAGGGCCCTCAGGCCACCCTCTCATGAAGTCTTTTTATGATTATATATACTGGAAAAAAAACAGTGGGGTCTCTCACAGCTCTGCACTCTGTACAAACTGCCTTTCGCGAGACTCCTGCTCCGTCCTCAGCTTCTTGCTCTGATGTTCTGAGTCAACATCCAAATCAAGATCTGTAGCCAGCTCAGAAAGAAGGACCCGTTCAGGGAGAGTTGCTGAACATGCCGCTCTCTCACTGTTTCACATTGATCCGGACAAAAAAACATGGAGCTGAGCCCAGTGACACTGATGGTCTCTGGGTAGCCCCAGGTTTAGCCTTTTGTAGTTTTATTCCTTTTGTATCCTACTTTCTTATCACCTCTACACATAGGCACACAAGATCAAAGTGCTATTTATGTGATATACTGCATGATATTAGAGAAATGCTGGGAGACAAGCATACCACTTGTTTGCGTTCCTTGGGCAGTAGATCTCCGAAAACAACAAACATGTTTATGTTTAATTATTTTTTAAACCTTATGTCCAAAGGCCTTCTGGTCTGTAAATGAACATTTCTCCTTACGCTTAGTCATAATATGTATTTTAAGCTAATGCTGAATTAATAGCCGCTTGTGTTTACCAACCACAGTTTAGCAAGTTTACTTGCTAACTTGTAGATAGTTCAGTTTTAGAATGTAGAGTCTCTGTTGTCTCAGTCTTCGCCATGTGGTCTATAAATTACTACTGATTTGAGATATACAGTTCTTCCTATTTTCCATGCCAATGGACAGATGGACCCACAGATTTATACATTTAAAGCCAGACAATGAGTGAATGACTGTATGTGTGTCTAGGTGTGTGTGTGTGTGACTGATACAGATGACAAACTAGGACTCAAGCTGTTATTGTCAGATGATAATCATCCTGTCATCTCTGTCCACCTTAACACTTAAAAAACGGTTTGCTTAGCTGTTTGTCCATCTGTTTTGTTTAGTTTTTCACTAAAATAATGTAAGAGGCTTTGGGAGAGAATTAACTGTTTTTGGTTGTTTTTGTATCCATGTGAAAAGCAGTACTCTAATTGAGATGGTAAGAGGGAACAAAGGATTTCCTCCATTTTTTTTTGTTATATGTAATTTTTTATTTGGTGACTGAAAATAAAAGTCAAGCTATTTTCCTCCAGTGTGATTTTTTGTCTTCCATGATACCCAGCACCTGTCCTTGCTGCAGCCAGGAATGACATTAACTTACAAATTCAAAATATATATTTATGAGGCGAGTCACTAGTTTTAAAGTAGATGCTAAAGGACTTGCCTTGTGTTGTAAGAAATACCATGTTTGAACACTTCAAAGATCAATCAGTAACTATTTCTATACTGTATCTGCTTCACTGGACCCATATCTCTGTTTCCCTAACTCTTACATGGAGATGATTTTCATCTAGTGATGACATTGATGTCAAGGCCAGGAATATCCTTTGGAGCCTCAGTCTTACATCTCTAAATTTAACGGATGATGTGCGCTGTAGGCTTCATTAGACCGTGACCTTCAGCAGCCAAGTGTGAGAAGGCCAGAATGAGAGTCAACACCTCCAAATTTGAGGCCATGGTTTTGTGCCAGAAAATGATGGATGACTCCCTTCAGGTTGGCAATGAGCTTTGGGTAGTCAGCAAAAATAAATTTCCTTAATTCCTTAATTTCTAATTACTCCTTTAGAAAATGCACACATTCAAAATGGCCCTTGACATGGTAACAAGGGACAATAACTTCACAGAGGCTTTCTATTTGACAGAGGCAGTTTAGGACCTCAGAAGGAACTCAGAGCCCAGTTGCTTTGACTCTACAGTGAGATGAACCAACCGAGGAGGTCTGAGTTCCTAGTAAGGCTCTCCTATTAGTGCTCAAGTTTTTATTGGACCCACTTACAATATGGTAAGATACGCAAATGTAGGACAAACTTTAACCCAACTATATAGCACATTTTGGGTGAGCCCTAACTAGGTTCAGGGCTGAGAATCAAAGCTCTACCCTTAGAGGATATCAGGCTGACTGTAAGGAAACCCTAAAATAGATCCAAACACAATGGAAAGTTTTTATTTCCCAGCAGACCGGGGTGCATATAGAGATTTCCCAGGAGGTGCTACAGTAAGGGGAGGAACTACTGGAGAGGTCAAGAAGTGAGCTCCTCTGCCTGCTTTGATGCTATTGTAATTATAAATCTAATATTTAATAACTTAATGATGAAATTATCTTTCTGTGCACTGTTGAACTGGTCAATTGGAATTTAGGGTTAACAAATGTCAGATTCATATTCGTTGAGCACCCTTATTCAGATTCATGCTGAAGGGGAGGCTGAATGAGGACGACTTGTAACGAGAGACAAGAGGGGCTGAGGCTGGAGGCCTCCATACATCTCATTTGGGTTCTGCTGCTTGATTAATGTGGTCCTTCATTTCAGATTGGGTATTCACCAAGAAATTTGATGAGACAATCAGATTTCCACTGTTAGGTTATTCCTACGGCACAACGAATGGATGCACTTTTTATAGGGCCTATTGTTTTAATGATGGATTGCACGCTGCATCTTGAGAAAATTGAATACATTAGAGATCAAGTTTTAACAAGAGCAGACAAGTTTTGCAAGCTATGCTTTTCTACAAATATGATGAAAGTTGAAAAATGTAAAGCCACTGTCCTTGCATTTTTATGTCACATAATGCCTTTAAACCTGAATTATTTTGGTATTAATTAAGTGACAGATCAATGGCTGTAATGTGAAAAGGTCCCACCAGCATTGTTATGCTGAACCTACCTAAGAATAAATAGCTTTCTCTGATGTTTACCACTGGACTTGTCTTGATCCCATGAATTGGTGAAGACTGTTGTGGAGAAATTGCTGAAGTCAAAGGTCAATGGTGAGGTCAGGAGGGAAGAAAGTGTTCAGGAGCCTCTGATGTCTTATACTGTATTATTTATTGACGCTTGGCCAAGGAGAATTAGAGGCACTTTCATACAGTAGTACATCTGAAGTTACTGAGTCGGTCTCACATTCTGACAAACTCGTACTGGTGGATAAACTTTAAACCCAAAGATCACACCCCAAATACTACACGCCCAGAATTAGTCAAGGAGAATGTCTTACCCTTGGAGGTGTTATTGTCAGCATATTCTAGTCTGGAGAGACAGATGTCTGTTTTACGCAGATTGGAACGTCAACAACAAGCTATCTATTATGACTAGGAAGTCAGCAATAGGTCTCTTGGATAGAAAATTTCATAACAAAGACTAAACGAGAACTAAAGAAGTGTATAAGTGAGAGAGTGATGATGAATGAATGAACTTTATAAGCTAACATTAAGTCACGTTTGATCATAATTTTTTTGTCTGGTGCGGCTGAAGGCTGGAGGCCTCGTTTAAGGGCAACACTTGCAAAGAGAAGGGATCATACCATTGTACTAACAAATTCAGAACAAGAAATCTGGGCCAGAAGCATTCCACTGGCTGTCCTTTATGTGAGCGAGCTGTTGGAATGTCTACCTACAGTTTAATCTGTAGACAGCATTTTTCAAAACCACATAACACCTTAAAGAAATAGCTTGAATCATGATGTTTTTAACCTGTGTAGTCTGATTTTTTTTTGGCCTTATCCCTCATACATATAGAATGTTGTGTGTAGAGAACAAAGACACACACCATTCACTCCAATTAGATTGTGATAATGACACCAAATAACATACCGGGGATTCTGTGATTTTCAGTCCTAATTATAGAAACAGATTAATGAAAAGGGTAAATCTGCTAATCGATCAGTTTAGGTTTAATTACAAGCACTGATGTTTCAGTATGTTTGCTCAAAGAAACAAACAGGAAGCAATCTTTAACCTGCAGAGAGAAAAGGAGTGGTACCGTGAGTAACATGTTTGTTTGATCGAGGTGGAGCAATTTATGAGTGAAAAGAAAGTATTTTTTTATCAGTGCAACCAGCTGTGTCCCTACTGCGAAACACCGCCAGCCCAGAGAGCAGCAGCTGGGGGGGGTGCAGCCAGCGATTTCACTGATAAGCACACCTTTAATCACAGAAGGAAGGCTAATCAATGAAATCACCTGAGTGGTGATTGGTTTGTCTGCTCGCCTGCAGACACTCAGCTCTCCACAGGCTTTGCAAAAAAGGATAACAGGAACTGCTTTTTTTTTTCCACATCAATATTTAAACCAAACTGAGTCACATTTACAAACTGATGGTCCAGGCATTTTTGTACTATCCGAAAAACAGTGACACATCTTCATTTGGTTTGTGTCTGAACTCGGGCGCGTTAGATTGTGTGTGACCATGTGGTTAAAGTGCTGACTTTCAGCTTTAATTTGAAGGTGGTTCACATCCATATTGAGGGGACTCGTATCTCGTTGAGATCACAGTCTACCTCCAGAAGAACAAACTACTAGAGATTCATGCATTTTCAAACCAAGATGCCATTTTGTACATTGTGCTTTCTCAATGTCAGACTAAATTACCCTCTGTAACCTCATGTGACTCTCTCTCTCTTTCACAAAAGACTTTCTACAGGGCTGCACATGTGGTATTTTTATCATGATCACAGTTGCCCACAATTATCGTGTGTCCCCTCATCCATTATTGTCACATATGCTAAAGATGTAAGTGGAGCCGGCAAAAAGATTTATTAAAAAATCTGTATTGTGCCACTTTTGTAAACCCCAGCAGCTTTAAAAGGGAACGAGACAGTAAATCAATCAGCAGAGGAGCTTGGACTTAATGCTGAACTGACAATTTGATTAATTAAATGTCGATTCTAGTTGCTTTATGACTGATAAGACTAATTTTGCAGCAACTGCTGAACAGAACCTTTGATGCAGGTTTTGAATGTCAAACTTGTGTGCAGTAGGTTTAGCTCATCATAATTTAGTCAGAGTGTGTGTGAGGCAGATTCACACCCAATTAACTTTCTCCATCCACTGATTTTTTTTTCAATTAACCAAAGTTAATTGATCAAAGTTTAATAAAAGTTCTGTTTGTTTGTTTTTGACTTGTTTCAAGTCCCCATACAATCAGTCAAAGCTTGATGAAATGAGGCAAACAAAATGACAGGCTCAATTAAATTTCACCTCACAGAAAAAAAATCTGCTCTTTTAACTTATTAAGTATATCAACTACTTTCAATTTAATTAAGCAAAACTGTGACGATCTTATGATAAGAACTATTAATTCATGATTTAAATAGCAATGCAAACATTTAAAACAAATGTAAACAAAAATCTGCAAAACAAAACAGATCATTAGCATAGGTTACATATTTCACCATACAAACTATATTATAAAACTGTATTAGAATGAGGATTTCTATCTACAGACATTACAGGTCTACGTAGTCCACAATGTTGAACCATCATGTTTCTAGCCCTGAATGGAAAATCTCAACACTGGCTCTAGTTATGGTTATTTGTGTTTTTCACATATTTTGCAGCCACTGTAGCAAGGGAGGGTGATGTAACGGGGTTCAATAACCAACTACATGACTAGATGTCACTAAATCCTATACACGGGTCCTTAAAGAAGGCATTGTGCATTAAAAAGTTAGGGTTACTATTATATCTGATGTATTTGGGTCATTATTGCTGTTACAGTATGTTGCATTTTATTGCTGTTGATTTTCTTGATTGTTCTAATTATAAATACTGTACATGCTATAGAGTGATAACAACACATTGTTAGGCCACAGCAAAGGCCAACTTTGCCTTGCATAAAAACAAACAAAAAAAAATGTTTTTTTTTCACAGGATGTAGTACAGGAAAGTGTAATCTTGTAGGATACAAACGTGTGTTGATGAGAGTTATTGAAGTCATGAGAGTATATAATTCAGTAGACAGCATTGGGCTGTGCCTTTACCTTGGGGATTATTCAAGTGATTCCTGATACATATACCACATTTGTCCAGGTCTGATTTCCTTGAGTGTTTAGTCGAGAATGTGAGAGGCTGTCATGCTGTCATAAATACCTGTACAAGCTCTGTTACCGTGCACAGCAAGACACCGACCGCCCTCCCCTGATGCTCCGTGACCTTACCTCGAGACTCTCCTGGCTGTCCAGCTCTAATGGAGTCAACCCGTCGCCCATCTGTCAGACAGCCTGTGAGCGCTGATGTTGTGTGGGTGGAGAGCTGGCTTGGTGTAATGAGCCAGAGAAGCAGTGACAAAGGAGAAGCCATGTGGAGGAATCTAGCATCCATCTCTGTCTGCAACAAGTGCACCTGTTGACCTTCACGGGCCAGACCCGGAAATCTCATGTGTTTAAAAAGACTTTCTAAAACAACAAACTCTGTGTCTTCAGATTTACCCGTAAAAAATGATAGTCGAGGTGTTTCCGGAAATAGATGAAATCCAATGTTTTTGCTTGCCCTTCAAGCCTGCGGTAGCAGAATAGAGATCATGGTAAAATAGATAAAGTGTGCAATGCACTCACCGTTATCCATTAAACATCTGTAACCATGGATACTGATAGAAACTTATTGTGTATGTGCTGTTTAACTGCAATATTTCAGTAGGTCATTCTTGAGTCTGGAACATGAATAACAAAGTAGCTAACATAACTGCATAGCTTTTCTAGTTTTCAAGGTCCGGTGTGTGTCAGATTTATGAGGCTTTATTTCCAGAATATGGCAAAAATACAATAAATAAAAATTCCCCTTAACTCTTATTGTAAAATCACCTGAAAATTAGTCATTATGCTTTTGTCACTTGAATGAAGCTTTTATATCTACAGATGCTGCAGCTTACCACAGCTCAGTAGTAATCAGCACAGAGTCCGATTCATCACATGAGCTAAGTAGGAGCTTCTGTCATATAATAACAGGGGTTTATGTATAGGGAAAACATGCGTTTGTAAAGAAATTTTATTTATTTAACACACACACACAGGCGGGAGTGTGTCTTTTTAAAACCGTTCTATTCATAAAACACGTTGCACATGACCTTAGACCTAGAGGCAAATAGTCTCCCATCCATACTCAAACTCAAGAACATTTTATGTATATTAAGTTTCATTTCGAGTGCAATGGCACTGGGATTTTATGCTATAACATGGCCACAAAGAAAAAAAAATGTGTTCATATAATCGTAATAGTTTTGTGTGTAAAACGCACAAATAACGCCACAGAGATCGTCACCCACACTCACAAATGACTCCCATGGCCCCTTTCTTCTTTGCATGGCCTTGCCTGGAGGTATACAAACACACACACACACACACACACACACACACACACACTGTGTAGAGTGCAAAGCAGGAAACAAAATGATATGATGCTGCATCATTATCCCTGAAGGCACATTTTGCTGCAGAGTCTTTGGGGTTTTTTTTGGGGGTGGTGGTGGTGGGGCTCATAATCTGCTGCTGCTTCAAGGCTTTCTTACTGACATGTAAAAAATAAAATAAAAGCAGCAGCAACCTCTGGGTCCCAAACTAATTATATATATAAGCTTATATTGCTTTTGTTCTTTCATCGTACCTCTTTTCCCTGTTAGTATAACTACTATGCTTCTTCCAGCAGTGAACATGTTTACTCCAATGTCCACATAGAAGCTTTATCAAAAGATTACATTGGTCAGTGTAGATCAAGACACTGAGGAAATAGGTAATCGCACTTTTGAAAAACAGTGATGAAAAGGAGCATGATACAGACAGACAGATGCTTAATGGACTTTGCTGTAGATGTGGATGTGGCACTTTAAGTACTTTTCCATAACGTTCCACACTGGTTCAGGTGCTCCATTGGAATCCATTATATCTGCTGCATTTCAAAGACACAAATAGAGCCATCCTTCAAGTCTATTGAGGTTGAGTGTTTGGTGTACTTGGTTTTGGGTGGAGTAGATGATTAATGATGCATTTTCTTTAAAACATGGCTCAACAAAAAAAAAGTGCTTATAGTTAATGTATTTTTTTCTGGCTCCGGTAATTGATGAGTGAGAAACATAGGCTTTGTTCAGACACAGACAAATCAGAAGTGACAAAATAACAGATTTTAAATAGTTTTTATGCTAAATGAATTTGGTAAAAGGTGTCTCTGTTAGTCTACGTCTCGGCTCACTCTGAATCTAACTTTGATCTCCCATGAGAAGTATGTAATGCTTTAAGACACCGAGTAACACACCACCGACTATTTCATTGATGTGGTGAAACTGTATCACATTTCGTGGAGAAAATGTTTTGTAGTTTTCTCTCTGAGGTCCTCCGGCTGATCCGCCTCAACTCTCTGTGATTTATAGAGTTTCCTGATGGACCGTAAACGCTGCTAACTATAGCCGCTGATGTCTAGCAAGGCTGCCCGGACTGTGAGTTCAGATCACTGGTGGGTTTGTAACACAGATGTTTTTGGACCACAGGGAAAGAGGAGGTTTTTTAGACTGGGGGCCTGGAGCAATGCTGACAGAGAGCAGACCCCATGTCATGCCAGGCGTTAAGGCTACAAACCACTACTTGAATAGGCGAAATTGAATATTATCATATATTTTCATTAGTTTATAATCCTGTTTACGTTCGAATCATGAGGTTTTCACTGTGTATCTTCGATTGAGCACCGTATATCTACAAAGAGAGCCTCCTCCATGGAGTCTGCCATGATGCACTGCCATGTTTCTACAGATTAAACAAACCAAACACGATAGGGAGTTTCACAGCCACTTTTTCACACATGCCAAGAGAAGTGTTGGAAGTAATATGAAGCCTCACTGCTAGATGCCACTAGATCCTACACACTGAACCTAGACAAAGTTAGTTTTCAAAAGCAGGAGAAACTTCAACAGGAATTGGTTGTATTTAATAGCAAAGGATTTCTGACAGTCCTCTTTGACTCTTAAATGTCTCTGTTGTCCTATTGTCAACAGGGTTCCCACGGGTGCTTGAATTCCTTGAAAATGCTTGCATTTCAATTCAGTGTTTTCAAGGTTGTGAAAATGCTTGAATTTTTTGTGAAGTGCTTGAAATTTCACAATTAGTTAAAAATCAAAACAGTCAATCTACCACCATATATAATAATGCTAATTAGACCCATATTATTATGCCATACAGTGGCACCGCTGCGCTTCCCATGACCAGCATGGCAAACACAACTAGTAGGCTACCTATTTAAAGGTGCTGGAAAAAGGGAAAAAATGGTGCTTGAAGGTGCTTGAAAAGTGCTTGAATTTGTTAATGAAAAAGGTGTGGGAACACTGTGTCCAAAATTAAAAATTAAATCAATCATATGATCTTATTTCAAGAGGTCATTAAAGGGTGAAATGGTTGTCCCACAGTGATTCAAAAAAAGGAAAAAAAAAGCAGCTTGAAAATGTGATATTTTCTTCCATGATATCTATGACACAGTACGGCTTGCTTCTCCCAGCTCTAATATATTTCAAGATCCAGATTCACTGGAACTTGCAGCAACCGAATATCTCGAGCCGAAAAAACAAGAAGCTTTTCCTCATTTATTATTTAGTCACTTTCTCCTCGCTCGCAGCTTCTTTTTAAGTTTAGCAAAACCGGCAGACTGTGTTTACGTTCAGCTCCAGTCTATTATTTATGCAAGATAATCGAGTGCATGAGTGAGTGAGTGTGAGCGGGTCGGTACTGTCGACACAATACAATATTCATGCACCGTGCTAAGGTGTGTGTGTACCACAGTTTGAATGTGTATCTTCCTGTTTGATTGAGATTACACATTTTTGTTGGTCTATGTGTGTGTGGACATGTATTATTTATGTGGGGACCTAAGTCTCTGCACGCAGTTAAGTTGTCGGGACACACCTTCCTTTTAGGGACAAACAAAAGTCTCTTAAGGTTAGGGTAGAGTTATGCTTTAGAAAGTTGTGGTTATGGTTATGGTAAGTCTCCAGATAATGAATCTTTCTAATCTCTGTGCTGCCCTTTCCATTATGTCAACTTGTATCTCTCAGGAGAAATAATAAGCAAGACTAAAGTACTCGAACGTACATTTTTAGCGTGCATGATGGTTGCATTGCAGCCTATTTTAATGCTGCTGGCTGCATTATCACTTAATACTGGCAGTAAACCGTCTAAAAATGTCTTGCATTCAAAATCCTAATTAAATAAAAGCAGAAATATTATAAAAAAAATGTATTTAAATTATTAAATGTAGATGTTAGGAGCTCAGCCATGGGAAAACTTTACTGCACTCCATTAGCCGCACGATGACAATATGGGTAATTTTAGACCAAGAAATTGGGTCTTCCATAAGAATGAAAGGACCCCTGTCTCAGGTTCTCTTCACACATCCATGATTAAAAACGACCATGTCACTTTTGAGGTGTTCTTTTTCAAACCAGACTGAAACTTAGCAAAAGCCCTTTCCCCCATTTGGGGCTTGACAGAACAGAGAAATCCGTCAGGCAGCTTGATATAACACAGATTCTTGTCAATAGGGAGCAGAGCTCTCTCCTCTGCAGCACCTGTGAGGTGTAAAATCAGATCCTGTGTCGGCATGACCACAGCTCTCCTCCAGAAAATGAACAAGTGGTTATTAACCATGTCTGAACAAATATCGATCCAAATAGTCCCAAAACTCTAAGTGATAGATACGAGGTCATACTTATGAATTTTATGAACTGTGGGTCCAGAGACAATTCACCACTCACAATTAAATAAACACAAGGCAATCAGAGGCTTGACGGTCCTGTGTCTATAGCTTGTACATATATCGTTTTATTTTGAGATTTATTTGGATTGATTTATATTTGATGATGTTTGTATCTTGGTTTGTATTACTTTTGAATTCTGGCAGATTACATTTGAATACAGGTCAATAAAAATAACACTGTGAAAGTCTTCCCACACCAGTCATTTATTCTAATAAATGCTTTACATGGTATTTTCAATAATTTCATGAACTTGAACTAAACTGAACAGAATCTATTTAATGACAGACATGGAAAGCATGAATGTAACTTGTTGCCTTATAGGCACATATTCAAGTTTGGAAAAAAAAAGATATTTCATCAATTGAAGTGGCTTGGATGACCACAATGCCTCTCTGACAATACAAGAGAGTGAAAGTGAAGAGGCTGCTTCCAGTGTTCACTCTGTAGCATCCTTCACCCATGCCGGTCATCCACCAACGCATGTACTCATTACTACTGACGGATAACAATTAATGCAGCTGACTGCATTACAATGAAACTCAAAGAGTTTGAAACAGTCTTGTGTGAGTTTAGAGGATTGGAAAAAAAAAGAAAAGAACTTGGAACCTTTGTTTTCTACAGGTCGATTCATCACACCGAGATAAAATTTATTAGCTCGGTGTGAAAACCCATTTTTCTGATCAAGGGTGCACAGGAGCGAAGACACCATACATCAACGCAGGTTGATAGAATAATCTTGCCTCCACATGAGGCCCAGGCCCAGGCACTTACCTTCAAAAACCCCAGTGTAGTGCTCTACAAAGGCGTGAGAATGCAATGCATATTATAATGCCTGGTTGTGGGTGCTAAAAGCATAGAGACAAGCTGATCTGTGGGTACCTAGATCACTAAAAACAAGAAAACATGTTAAAACCTAGTAGCGTAACCATGAGTGGTGAACTAATCAGTATATCAACAGTATTACCAAGGGTGCCTTTTCATATTTCAGAAATATTTCCGAAATCAAAGACTTAGAATCATGCTTTGGTATATTGATATGTAACAATAAACGTAATACGAGAAGAATGTTAATAAGGATTAAAGCAGGTAATGCAACTAAGAAGTATTAATTGATAATAGCATGAAGAAATATTTAAAAAAAAACAATAAGAAGGGACACTATGTCCAACTCTGTATCAGAGAAACCAATGCATGCATTTGTTATGAGTAGCACAGACTATTGCAGTTCTCGTTTTCAGGTGGTCTTTGGAGAGACCACCTGAGCACATGAGACCCATGATTTGGGCTTCCCTTTGGAAGGATACCACAAACCCTCCAACTGCTCACATGATATGCAGAGACATATTCAGCAGCAGAAGCACTAACCTAGACAAAAAAAAAAAAAAAAAAGTCTGCAGTCTTTCAAAACTTCCTTCACTAGCTATCTACTGAAATCCTCCTCCAGTACTTGCTGGTCTGGCTCCACAGTAGGCAGTTTAAAATCCCAGCAGATATCTCTGTGGTGAGATGGTGCTCAGCCAGGATGGATGGATCAAACAAACACACCCGGGAGACCTTTGTTTGTAGGCGATGAGACCAAAGTCAGGACTGACTCATTTTTAACTTATATAACACAAGTTACTAACGTACATTATTATGTTCATTATGTTACGAAATGTTAAATGTTACATATGAAGGTTTGTTTTTGAATTCTCACGGGATATTGCATGTTAATTATTGCTAATTTGACCACGGTATCTACAGCATCATAGCTTCAAACATATGGCTAATCAGCATTCAACCAAGTCTCTTTCTTCGTCTCTCACAGTCTGACATATGATGACCTAATAAGATCGTTGTTATCTGTGTATGTGTTATGTAATCTAAATTGAGGGGTAGCAGTTTTCCAACCTGGAGATGTGAAACTAACTGGACTGTGATGAAATGAAATTCATCAATTGTTAATTTACCAATTTCTGAAATATATATTTTAGCTTTTAATCTATGTGAAAGTGTACCTAAGTCATTTAATGTCATTTATTTTATTTTATGACGAAATATGTCAATGGTGTCATTTTCTTTCTCCCAAGAGACCATGTGTCCACTGACAGTGAGTGTGTGTTGGATGTTATATACATCTATAGGTGTTTTGACGCAGTGTACATTTCTTGGAGTGATTGGCACAGAAGCTGGAGTGTGTAGCTAAGAACCACCCCGCTATACTTTGATTTCCATGCTGGCAATGAATAATTCTATTGGGTTAGTGGCTTGCTCGAGTACACTTGAACAGGACACACACATTGACTGAATCAGGTTACAGTAATGATCTCTCACTGGGTCGCTGAGCCCCTTCCTCACTAAACATGCCGACATCTCTTGGAAAGGCAGTGCCGATGTGAGAATCCATTTTAAATTCATGAGAACTAGTGCTAATATTTAATATTTCAGAGTGTTAAAACAGAAGACAGCTTGTGCTGTGAGCTGTTTGTATATTTGTAAACACTTACAGTTTATGGAAAGAAAAGCCTGGATGTGACAGATTATGAAAAAGCTGTCAGACTGTCATGAGATACATCCACTTGCACCTATGTGGGCATCTTTTTTTAAAAGCTCAGAAATAATCAACAAACATTCCAACATGCACTGTTTTTTCTCTACAACAACACATCAGATGCATCCTGATACAAGTTCACATGCTGTTGTGGTTACTCCTGGGAAATGTAACTTTCATCAGTCACAGTTTCCTTCTGCAATAGATTTCAGGCCATTACTGGAGCAGTTAGAATAGAGGAAACTAGAAAAATTCTGAAGAAATTTTGAGTGTGCCTAACTCTGGCACTGTCGCCCCAATACATTATTACTGACACTGCTCAGTAAAATCAGTATTAATACAACAAGCTGTGTCATCATTGCCTTTTCAATGGGCTCTTATTTTGAAGAGACTCTGTGTCTGTGTGTCTCTGCCTTGTCTGTCTGTCTGTGTGTGGTGTCTGTCTGTCTCTCTGTCTATGTGTCTGTGTGTTTGTCTGCGAGAGAGAAGGATAAAATGAGATCATACAGAGACTTTTTCCTTCTTTCCTTCCTTTCTTTTATAGCTTCTTCCTCCCTTTCTTTGTTTTTTTCCTTCCTTCCTTCCTACCTTCCTTCCTTCCTTCTTTCCTTTTGTTGTTTTCTTCCTTCCTTCCTTCCTTCCTTCCTTCCTTCCTTCCTTCCTTCCTTCCTTCCTTCCTTCCTTCCTTCCTTCCTTCCTTCCTTCCTTCCTTTCGTCGTTTTTTTCCTTCCTTCCTTCCTTTCATCGTTTTTTTCCTTCCTTCCTTCCTTCCTTCCTTCCTTCCTTCCTTCCTTTTGTTGTTTTCTTCCTTCCTTCCTTCCGTCGTTTTTTTCCTTCCTTCCTTCCTTTCAATCTTTTTTTCCGTTCCTTCCTTCGCTTCCTTCCTTCCTTCCTGCCTTCCATTCCTTCACTCCTTCCTTCCTTCCTTCCTTCCTTCCTTCCTTCCTTCCTTCCTTCGTTTTTTTTCCTTCCTTCCTTCCT
This sequence comes from Collichthys lucidus, assembly GCA_004119915.2. Classification (NCBI taxonomy): domain Eukaryota; kingdom Metazoa; phylum Chordata; class Actinopteri; family Sciaenidae; genus Collichthys; species Collichthys lucidus. Next base: position 18,411,362 of record CM014092.1, on the reverse strand, counting down.
TCCTTCCTTCCTTCCTTCCTTCCTTCCGCACATTTTGATACCTGTTTTGTGTGTGTGCGACGGAAGAAGCGTGGTGGATAACATGTAGTGTGCACTTTCAGGCACACTCATTTACACCGAGTTCTTGCAGAAAGTCATTTGGAGTAAATGCAGTTATTGACTTCACAGTATTGTCAAGTAGAGCGACCCCTTCGTCCTTCAGACCCCTCCTTCAGCCAAACTGAACTGATGTCAATGTGTGGAGACAAATGGTCATATTCCATTTCCAGCTCGGGTAATGTCGTGTTAATGAACAGAACCATTTTCCACCAAATTAAAATCCATTTGCATGAGGCTTAAGTGCATCTGGCGGATACATTTCCATAAGCCAGACAGGGCTCAGGGGCAGCACTTGAGGCGTTACTGTGCTTGTAATAACTGAATTAAATTTTTATTAGAAGCAGCTAATTTCAAGTGAAGAAAATTACTCTGACAAGTCGGATGGTTTTCGGGACACTGAATGGAGGCATGGCAGGCACATTAGAGAGGCTCTTCACTCTTCATGCTTCTTTATGTGACAGATCCATGCAGCTGAACATAGAGCAGGCTTCTGAAGGTTACTCTGTGTGTGTTTGTGTGAGTGGTTCAGTTTTTGATTTTATATCTGCAATAAAAAAATCCTCCGTGAAGATGAAGAATTAATTACATTCATAGGCTGGATAAAACTGAACTAAGTAGGCCATGTTTACATTATGAAATCTGAAGCTTAACTCACAACCAATATTTCTTAGGGAGCTCCACATACAGTGATGGGAAAGAATTCGGTTTGAGAAAATCGAAACCTGCACTAATCGATTTGATATTAACAGTAAATCAGTCTTATCTATGATATGAAATGCTCAAAGGGCTGAAGTTATAAAAGGAATTATCTCACATTTCTTCCTAATTACGAAGCTTTTTAGCATCATTTAATTTACGCCACCAGTTAGGAGCTGGTGGAGCCCAAAACAGAGCTAAAAAGTGATTGATTCATTAGTTGGACAGACACACGACTCAAAATAAATAATAATGATGCTTTCAGTTTGCTGGTTGTGTAGGGTAGGTGGCTTGAAGGTTGGATTGTTAGTATTGTTTCCATGTGGCACAAATGAATGCCGCTATCCCATGCATTGTTTTTCACAATGTGGGGATGGTATGCTGACCTAGATGAGACCACCTGAACATTTTGGGAAGTTTTAATACTCTTTAAATTTACAGTCAAAAGGCATTGGAAAGATCTGAAGACTAGAAGGGGGAGAGGGTGGATTTGCAGCAGCCCTGACATGTTCAATAGTGGATTATTGGAAGCATGAATGAAGTTCTTGCAGCTCTTTTGATCACATTTTATAATACATAATTGTATGGTTGGACACAGCCCCTCCAATCTGATGATTGGAAGATGTACTGATTCCCAGAGCTATTCAATTATCTGAAAAAGCCTTTGAACTGCTATACTGACACCTTGACACATTTGACAAAATAACTTTATTTAATGATGCAGACAAATGCCGCTTTAATTTCATCAGCTATACAAGCAGATGGAGTAAGCAATTCCCCAAACACCTTTGCTGTCCAAGAACATATCAAGCATGGGCAACATATTGTTAAGAGAGTGCTTTATGCATCGAACCATTGATGCTCAATATGTTTTTTTTGTCAATTTAGATAACATAAATAGAACATATTTTAAAAAATGTGTCCATAAAAATTGTACTAGAAGCAGAAGGATGTCAATAAACTGTTGAATCTGTTTTATGCAGAAGACAGAGACTATTTTAAAATCTTCTTCTTGTTATACAGAACAAACACTAACCATTGAGTTTCAAAGAAGAGTGTTTTTGCTTATAGTTTAAAGTTTATTTTTGATATCTAAAGTTGGCTATCAGTTGTGTTGCTTTTATTTCCAAGCAACTGTTTGGTTTAGTGACGCTTGTCTTTACGATATGGTATGATTTGTTTTTATTGTGCTGGTTTCTCTTATCTTGTGTACAGATGGATGATATGTGATATTTTTGATAAGAAAAGATGGGGAAAAAACTCACTGTCAGACTGTACAGTTCAAAATCAATGCAGCAGAACCAAAGATATGGTCTTTTTTTTTTGCCCCCATACATTCTTCTTCCTTGTCAAAACCTGGTGCCTTCATTACTCACAATGTAACTCAACTGCCGACAGCTCAGTTGGAGTAGCCATGAGTTGCTACTGGCTGACTAACTTTCTCCACTTTCTCTAAAGATTTTTTATATACTATACTAACTATACTAATATTAGTATACACACACACACACACACACACACATGTGATATCAATGAAACGTGTGTGTTGGAGGGAAGCCTTCATTCAGAGATGCTGTTTTTCTCTTCGATAAGAGCCTAGGGGATGAATTGTCTAAAAACTCTCAGCTCAGCATCTTCTGCGAATGGATTTTTAATAAACCAATGTAGTTTTTCCTTTTTTTTGTCCTGCAGTTGCATTTAATTTAAAAAGAAAAAAAAATTATACAAAGCCAATATGGCAGATAAAACAGTCAGTTCATTGTTGCCAAAATCGATTTTGAATTGCAGGGTTTGATCTCACAGTTATTCTTGCTCAGCAACAGATGTTATAGCTATGAAGGTGGCTTTGGATTTGTCTGATGATACAGTATCAGGTATAGTAAGTGTTAGCATAATTAGGTCTAACTAACTATTAAACTCTAATTCACAGAAATACAAACTAGTTTGTCATGTACTTTGCGTTGGATTTTTCTGTTTCCCAGGAGATGAAGATGATAATGATTTTGGTGATTCCTTGACGTTTCATCGAATTCCACTGACAGACCAAAATTTCTGACCCAAACTTCATTTTGCCACCAGCGGAATAATGTCAATTTTAGAAGAAAAAAACAATAAATCACAAAAATCTTATGCGAAAAACCTTTTAAAAAAGAACTTAATTCATACCTCAGAGGCAACAAAGCCTTTTTACTTCAGACACTTCATTTCGTCACTTTGACATTGGCTCTTTGTACTGTCTACTAAATTGTACCGAAACCATCAAGACTGTTTACGTGGTCTCGGACAGGTCAGTTTACTTTAACAACATTGTCAAAATGATACATGGGAAAGCAGCATTCATTTCCTATGTGCTACATATCTGGAACAAACTTCTGCTTCAGCTCTCAGTTCTGTTTAGACTTAAACTTTTCTGTTTGCCAATGCCTTTTATTTGATTCAAATCTGAGCTATGCTTGCACTAATAGCAAGATTTTGAAAACAGTCTCCATGAAATGAACCCATGTGTACTTCCATTTGACTATCAAACTTTTTTCTTTGTTTCAGTAAAACTCAATAATTGTGTACCCAAGCATATATCAAAAGGAAAATAGGACAAGATGAGGATATTGTCCTACATATCCCCTACTGTCTGTCTTTTTTCCCACCTGTGATGATTCCATTGTTGGACCTTTGTGCTTTGAAGACCTGATATGAAGTTAGTAATTACTTGCGCTGGATGGATGCAAGGCTGAAAACGAGGATATGGGCCAAGCATGAGTGTGTTTGTAGAGGGGCAGAGAGGAGCTTGATGGGAACTGTGGTTTGTGAAGATCCACATACTGAATGGATTGATCAAACTCAGCTTACCATTGCCTGGGTTACAGGACATGAAAATGTCACCCAGGAGACTCAGGAGATTTATATAATATATCAGCCATCTAAAAATGCAGTAATATATTTGTCACATTTTAGAATGCAGAGAACAACTAAATCTTGCTGCCATTTTGTTCCAGTTTTTGAGAGCATTGTTATGGAGCCACTCTGGGAAACGTAGGAAATTAGGAAGCAGATGAGATGGGTTTGAGTGCAAATGGGTGCACGGAGAGTAAATTACACCACTTGATCACAAAAATACCTCCTGGAGTGCACTGAACATCACACAGAGCGTTGATATATACCGAGGTGAGATGGTGGATTTTTCTTTGGTTGTCATCATCCTATCAGAGAGACCCCTCGAGTATTCAGATAAATGCCTCCCCGCATGCCACGAGATGTGACTTTAACCAAGATGAAATGGAATTAAAATGATAGGCCATCTCAGGGGTGCAGAAAGAAATGTGTTTGCGTTTCAGCTTTCTGTCTTTCAAGTGAGCACTGCTGTGTGATCTTAGAAACTTGGGCTTCATAACCATCTCAGCTCCGCCTTGCCTGTAAAAATCTGACAGTTCGGTAAGGAATGGTGTGGATTTCCAATGCGGATTGGCCTGATTTTGTAGGTGCAGATTCAGAGCCCTCATTTAAAACCAAGAGTTGCAATGTGGCATGTGGTTTATACTTTGGAAAAGATTATCTGAACTAAAACACTACTGTTTCATAAAACAAAAGGGATTAGATGCACAGTCAAGAAAGGAGATCCCTAACCCACAGGTGCCTCTTTCCTGTTTTGTAATTTTGTTCTTCCACTTGCTTCATCATTTATCCATGTATCATTAAAAATCCAAAAGAGTGTTTGATCACACAGCTGGGATGTTGTTATCCTTATTCCTGTTTGTTCTGTTGCCTTCATTTAATTTGTGCTGCTGTGCAGAGGAACTGTGATTCTCTGCTATCTGGCAGATGCTTTCACACTGGATCTCTTTTGCAAACTCACTAATTCTTCCTGGCAGGGTAACGGTGGGAATTGCTGACTTTTTTTTCCCTCTTTGGCTACTTACAGTTCTTTGTGGATCAAGTTGATAAAATCTGTCAAGCCAGTGATGCGACAGAAGCAAGAGCTTAGTTATTACAACTGTAATAATACCATGCATGTACCTTACAGCATTACCCACAACAGAACAAAACAGGAAAAAAAAAGCTTCCTGCTGACAAAGCTCTTTGGCATCTCCTTTCAACACTCATGTGTCAGGGTTTAACGGTTCTGAAACCAAGATTGTAACAAGACAAACACATCTACGGACCCAGGACTCCACCAGTTGTATCAGATGCAGCATGCTGGTTGACTAAACTGTCGCTGATCCACTGTATGGGTCTGTTAGTTACAGTCAAATTGGACCGAGATTAGTATTAAACCATAGACTGACATAGTTCAAATAAAGTCGGGTTTATCTGTGAAAGCACTGGAATGAGACGATCGTCAGACAAAAACAGACCTGAAAGCGAGTGTATGGCGTCATTTCGGTGCCAAAATCCGCATGCATAAAAAACATAATCAGCGCGCATAAAGACCACTCCACTAACCCCCACTTAAAACGGCTACTGTCTCCAGGTCAGAGCCAATCCGAGGCAGAGTAGGGCGGAAACTATCACAATTACTCCCAAGCTGTTCAATACATTTAAATTTAAATATTAGTCTGTTTTTTCAACTTATCTAATTTTTCTCTGACTTCTCGATCTGCAATGAAATTCTGCCTCCAACTCTACTTTGCCTCGGATTGGCTCTGACCTGGAGGACCCGTGCAGATTTTGGCACTGAAATGACGCCATTTGAGTCCTTCTCGTGACAGTGTTAAGTTGATGTCACTGCAGCGTCAGGCCAAAGTAATAAAGTGGTACAGGCATGTTTATCTCTGTGGATATGTGGTCATACTGAGATGCACTAGAGCACATGATCAAAGTACTTGAGGTCTGCTACAACATGCCTTCTTCGCGTATGATCGTGAATTGATTTGTCAGTCAATTATACAGCACTATAATTGAGCACAGGTACAGGAATTATCAACAGGTCAGCAACTGAGATTTACTGAGTTTTATTGATTATTAATTGTTTGAGTTTTATTTACTGTGTTTTATATTTTTCATTCTTCAGAGAAGCCATCTTTTGCTTTGATTGCAGATTTAAACACCCTCAGCACTCATTAATCGGCTTCATGAGGTACTCGTGCCTTGAATTTTGAATAAATCATCAACAGTGTCATAAACAAAGCAAAACTATAGCATCACTCCTCCTCCATGCTTCACAGTGGGAACCACACATGTAGATATTTGTTCTCCTACTCTGTGTTACAAAGATAAAGCAGTTGGAATCAACTATTTCAGATTTGGCTCATCAGACCAAAATACATATTTCCACTCTAATGTTCATTCCTTGTGTTTCTTGGACTAAGCAGTTCTCCTCTTCCTTAGTTAAAGTTCCTTACCATGAAGGCCTGATTCATGCAGGCTCCTCTGAGTAGTTGAGATGTGTCCGCTACTTGAACTCTATGAAGCATATATGTGGGCTCTAATCTGAGTTTCTGGTAATTGCTAATTTCTAAGGCTGGTGAGTGTAATGAACTTCCTCTGCAGCGACTAACTCTTGGTCTTCCTTTCCTGGGGCAGAGCCAGTTTCATTATATTATTTGATGGATTTTGTGACTCCACATGTTGATACATTCAAAGTTCTAAATGTTTTCTGGATTGACTGACCTTGACTGTCATTTGTTGTGAGTAGTTCTTGCCACAATATGAATTACTACTACTACATTTGTTGGATAAAGGTATTTACTGTATGCCAACACTATCAACAATACAACTGATGGTCTGAAGGCAAGAATTTCTACTAATTCACTTTTGAGAAGGCACACCTGTTGAAAAGCTTTCAAGGTGACAACCTCATGAAGCTGACTGAGAGAATGCCAAGAGTGTGCAAAGCTGTAATTAAAGAAAGAAGTACGCTGAAGAATCCAGTTTGGCCGAATTTTCTGTTGCTGAGTGGTTTTCTAATTGAGGAAAATGGAATAAAACAATATTTTTGCTGTACTGAATATTATCTGTGGGCCTTGGCTAGTGTTTAGACCCTAGATTGAGGGAACATTTGTGGTGTCGGTGGTTACTTAATTTTTGTACAGAAAGAAAACAACATACGACTTGTTTGAGATAGGTAATCCATCACAGCGGACACAATATCAGCTTTTATCTTGTCAGAATTATTATATTGTTATGAATTGCAAATCCACCATAACTATGATCAGAATAAAAGATGACGCTGTCATGGCGACACCTCCTTACTTCATCTTACCAGCCTTTGTGTTGTGTGCGATATAGACAATGATTTATATTCATTTAGTCTAACAACAGAATCAAAAGAAAGAAGAAACAGCTACATTTATGTGTTTTATTTGTTAGGCGTTGAAATACAAATGTGCTTGTATTTCATTTTCATATATGAACTGTGTTTTTTTTTTTTTTTTTATTTAGCCCGTGGGCATCCGTCTGAAAACCTGCTTGATCAACAAGTAACATGTACTGCACTGTACATGTAGGAGGAACTTCAACATTTTCAACATCACTATTTTCCGTTATAAATTTAAATTAACCTGTTAAAACCCCAAAGTGACTCAATAACACAAACAAACCGATCAGGGCAGTAGACTAGCTACACCTATATTATGTGAAGTAAAATGACTTACCGGTCGAGATAAAATAGAGCTGTATAACAATATATCAATATAACTGCTGGTTAAACATAACGGATTAACCCCTAAATTCCAATGGGCTCTTGTTAACTTGCTCAGATTTGGTCATTTCCTCCCTGGTGCTTCTACCATTGGTAAGAAGGCTACATAGCTAAACGGATTAATCTTTGTTTGTGCTGCTTGACTACGTCCATCAAAAATTGAACAGCTGCGTATTAGAGCAAACTGCAAAGCTACTTTTGGGATGCTTCTAAAATACACCCTAGTTTCTGGTGGAAACACAATCATTGACTAGAATAGGAGTGATCAGCTTCGCTGGCGACAACATAGCCAAGATGTGTCATAGCTGTACCTGGTGGAATTTAGATGTTAATACCATCAGACACATGGAATAACAATTTGAGCTTGTCGGGGCTAAAACAAGCACCTTCCTTATTAGTCGTTTAAAAAGCACAACAGTGTAAAAAATATATATAAGAGAATATAAAATATATATATAGTAATATAGTTTCCCTTTAAATTATACATGAACTCTGCTGCTGGGCCCAAGATAGATTGCTGAAATCAAACAAGTTTCATGTCTTTGTAAATTGATTTTCACACTAGAGTAAAATAAATTGAAAAGACTGGCTGTCTAGAGGGTGAAAAAAAAAGATAAATAAAAAGAAAAAACACGCACTCAAAACTAAATTACAGCAATAAATATTTGATTTGTAGTAAATGGACTGAAAATGCAAAAACCCCAGCATAGACCTTGTTATGTAATGTAAAGTCTAATTTCCGGCTGACATTCTTTACGGCTTTCTCTCAGCCGAAGAGTCGGTGAAGAGCAGTTTGGCTCGTGTACACAAGCTGCTTTTGGATGTGTGCCTGGTGGAGGCAACCTGAACAGAATATATAGCATACCGTATAAATCAGTTCAAAGACGGAGGTGACAGCAGCATGTGTGTGTCGCCAACAGCCAGCGAGTAACTGACTGAAGTACAATAAGCAGCGGTTCCTGCTTGTCGCTGTCAAAATGCTGTTGTTATTCCGAGGTTCCAGTCTGCGGTTTACTCACCACAGCTGAACAGTTTCATGTAAATATAACAACAGGTATTTAACTAAGTCACTGAGCCTCCGAAGTACTGTGGAGTGGAAGAAATCATTTGCTTCACAGCTAGAAGGATGATGATGAAAAATATACAGAGTGAGGGACAGGCTGTTATGTTGAATGAGTGGAAACAACAGGAAAGAGGTGAAGACTTACAAAAATGTCCAACTAAAAGAGGTAGGGGGATCAATTTAGGTCTTTGTTCACGCAAACAAATTCAAAAATTCTTTGGATTTAAATAGTTTGCATAGTACCAGATGCTATATAACTTGCAAACATGCTCGGATGATTAATAAACAACAACAGAGCTGCAGTTGCGTCCCTATTTCCTTAGTTCTAACTTAATTATCTCCTGACAAGTAGAGCTATCCTCTGACAAGCAGAGTTATTTCCCCTGAGATTCAATAACAAAGCACAAAGTTATAAGAAGTAAATTTATTGTCATGAAGCATCTGTACAGAGAAACAAAAGCTCATGCAGGAGTGTAGTGCAAAAGTGACGATATAGATAAGTAATTTGATCGGACAAGGCCTTCCATTACAGCACAGGGACTTTAAACTAAAAGTATCACCTAATTCCTTAACTTGCTGTCCAACACATCACTCTAGAAATGTGTGTCGACAGTCTTCTTGTCAATTTGACATGAATACAATACATGACGATAAACTATTTCCACGCACACATTACCTTTTTGGTAACTCAAGAAGTCGCCACCAGCCTCCTTTGTGGGAGACAACTACAGGAAGGTCATGTCAGAACAGTTGAGGGACAGCTGCAATAAAAAAAAAATGAAATCATGAAAAGTACAACAAAAATCATAATTTTCGGCTGTCAAAAATCAGTGTCTGTGGTTTTTAAATTTAGTTGTAATATTTTATTTGGAAAAAGTTCTCGTCACTCCTTTAGCCTTCATGCCTGTGAGTGGGCGAGCTGGTGTCTGTGTTTGCAGTGAGTGAGATACAGTTCAAAGAAGCTTAGGAAGCACAAAGTCTGAGGCTGTTTTGTTTTATGCGAAATTAAATGATTGGACGTGCGCATTAGTTCTCTGTGTGCGTTTTTGTTTCTGTGCCTAGAATGCAGACCGACTGATGCCAGCACTGTTTTAAAAGGTTTATTATGAGAATTAACACAAAACGCAGGTGGTGGTGGCTCAAGGCCGGTCGTCACAGGTGAAGCAAGCCAAGCAGATTGAAGGATTCAACGGAGAACAGTAGAGAAAGAAAAAAGACGAGAAATACTGCAAAAACATACAGGAACAGATAAAGGTAAATTACCAGAAGTTCACCAAATATGAAAGATGAATCCACAGCATGTTACTGACTGCAATGAGCACAGGTATAGGATAATCTAGCACAGGAGTGGTGTCTTGACCAGGCTTTTATGGGAGGTTTAATAGCTGGATGACAGACAGATGTTCCTTGCTACTGAGACCAGAACACACCACACACACATACTACAAGGGAGAATAAAAACAATAGAAATTTAATTTTATTTCATGAATGTCATTTACAAGCACTTTTATTTCACTTCAAAGTGACAGCCTGTTGATGTGTTACATCACCTAATAACACCATTGTAGAACAGCTCCAATCTGCCTTTTTAAACACCAAGGCATGTTAAAGAATTTGACCCGGATACATCCACCCAGGTCCCCGGCGACCCGTGTCTGCCGCTGCGACACTGCCACGACCGTGATTTTCCATTAGTGTGTGACAGCGGAGCCATTTATAGCAGTGAAGCCCTGTGGAGAAACAGGTTACCTGTAATTATTCAGCTGATAGGTTATGAAGGGAGCAATCCTGTCACACCTCTCCTGATTTCCTGGACTGAAAGAATCAGAGGCTACAAGGAGAATATTAGTCAGACTGCCAGTAAGCAAGTACTTTCACCAGGAGTCAGTTTGATTTTGATTTTTACCCTAACCCTCTTTCTCTTGATTAGCCTGGTTAACACACGCTAATAAGTTGCTGTTCATTATGGCCTATTTCTATGAGACATTTTTTAGACGTCAAAGATAAAAGTTGATGCCGCTAAAGAAAGAGAATGTTTTTCTTCTTCAACCGCACCAGGGTTTAATGAAACAGTTTTTGTTCAGCTTTTCTGTCTCCAGCATCTGTTTTCCCATTTCAGGTTTGCTGATATTCATATCGCACATCATCAAAAGGAGTGGGTGCAATTTGCAGGGTCATAATATGATGGAGGTGAATGCGGAGCTGGATGTGTTAGAAATGCTTTTTCAATGACAGCGCACCCCCCAGCCCTTTGTTCAATTGACTCGGCACAGTGCAGTACAAACACATCTCCAGAGTCTCTCTGTAATTGTGAACATTACCCGCCATTCACTTCTGATTGTTTCCGCATCTGTTTAGAGCTCGAGGTGTCAAAGTCTCAATCACACGTCTCGTGCAAACAGCACTCACAATGAAGAGCAGGCAGTGAATGAAAATATTGTATTTCGCTTTTGAATGTGTTAAAAGTGTTTCTGCTTCAGAGCAGCACGGCGAGCAGCGAGAGTGTCTACCATCGTTTCTCAAGCTGGAATTTTTTTTGTGCGGAAAATCCTAATGTTGTAGCTTTCAGTGATCATCAAAACACATGCAGCCGCTCAGATTCGCAACGACGGCAAATTACAGTTTTATGTTCATCTTCTTAATCTCTGATGTTTCTTATGGCTGCAAATGGCCAAAGCAGAGGAGGTTCTGATGAGAAGCATGCTAATTAAAGAATGCTAAGACTACTGATTTAAAGATTACTTCATCCAAAAGACACAAGACTTTTGTCTTTTTTTTTTCAGCCAACTGAGTGTTCACTTTGTCCGTTAAACCAATTAGAGTTTACCACTGAATTCTGTAAGCCAATCATCTTGTTTCCTTTAAGCTTTAAACCTGTTTCATGGTTTGTGAAAATGAGTGGGGTTCTAGTGTTTTAAAATAGACATGGGTTTTAAAAATGCTTTATTGCTTTATTTATTTATGTATTTTATGCAAAAATTGAATTTAAATTTCACACATCCAATCCTCTCTTCTCTTTTTAATCATTGTCTGTGAGTGGTCAATGCAGTAGTTTGATGTAAGTGAGCCTGGAAAGTACTTGGAATATCCTTGATTTGTGTTAGGGAATCCTACAAATGTCATTATTCACATTTATCTGTTTTTGTTGTTGTTTGTTTGTTTGTTTGCATCTGTTATATTGACATGCATGTTATGAATGTATTCATACATACATCTGTAACTGCTTATCCTCACTAGGGTCGCGGGGGCTATCCCAGCTGACATTAAGTCACACCTGCAAACAATTGACCTATTAAGTGCATGTTTTTGGACTGTGCGAAGAAGCCGGAATGCGAGGAGAGAACCCACGCAGACAGGGATCCATCTGGGGTTTGAACCAGACAGTGCTAACCACTGCACTACCGTGCCGCCCTTGAATGTATTCATTTGAGCTTATTAATAAGTATGCACAGATAGTGGGACTCGGGGATAAAAACAGTAGAGAATAGGCTAGTTGCATGAAGTAGGAGAGGGTTTGTACTCCTGAAGGAGGTCAACTGTGGAAGCCCTTGAAGATGAGCAGAAACTTGGACGAGCTGGTATTGGACATATGGTCAGTGTTGTTGGATGAAAATAGGGGTTGGGTGATTTGGTGGAGGGATGGTAATGATCTGGCCACTGAGTTCTAAAAATTGTGCGGAGGGAAGACCACAAGCACCTCGGTCCTGATCATATCACTTTAGTGGCAATAATGATGTTAAAGTGCATCCTCTCATGCAATATTGCTTAAGTGGAGTGAGAACTGGATGAGTGGAGGTGGGTCATGTAAACTTCCTTAGTGCATTAAACTCTGCTGATTTCATGTAGATGGACTCTTAAAACAAGTGAAAGGGACAAATGATGTTTGGGCCTCAGGAGTTCCTGTCATTTGTGGGAAAACCTTTCGCAGGTTTCATGCCCTGACTGGGCAGAAATGATGAGTTTGTTTGACCTTAGCTTTATCAGATTTCCAAGGAGATGTCTGCAATCATAGACAGGTGCTGAGTCAAGGAACTGCGTGGTCAATTATAGGATGCTAGATGGGACACAAAGTGGGTGTAACACGCATAATAATTCAGAAAATAGTAGACATTGTTGTTTCATTGTATGGTATTTTGTGTGCAGGCTTGTAGTTCTGTTTGTCACCTTGTGACTGTGTTTGGAGATCGCTGACAAAAGGCCAGAAATCAGATGCAAATTAGCTTTGGCTTGGCACTTAAGAATCTGCTATTTATGAGCTCACCAATGCCGTGCAGAAACTCATATAAAACAGGCTAAATATCTGGTCGTGTCAGCAATCTCCAGCCAATGAGAGCAGACATAGATTGTCATCTGCAGTAACTCTTTAAACCCAATATTATCTGCCATAAACAATCTTCCCAGTATTTGTAACCTCGCTGTATTTTGTACATAGGAGATGAAGACCTCAAAGAGTGTCATACCATTCTCTGATTCTCTTGTATTGTAGATGATGATGAGGTACTTGGATGTCATCATAGAATTTACACTACATGCACAGCGAGTCATGTGGATTATGGAAATTATATTGTGTCAACAGCTATTGTTATTTATACTGTAGGTTGCATGCATCTCTTGGAAAGAACGTGATAACTTACAAGATACAGTTGTTGTATACAATGAAATGAACTAATATGTAACAGTAGAAGAATGAAAAATAGTATTTTGCAGTTGACACTGTGCAGTTGCATAGCTCTACAATACACAAAATGTGTGTAAATGTCTAGTCTCTCACAGCATTTGTTCATCATGAACTGAAAAGAACTGTACTTTTGCAAGTAACTCACTGTTGCCATGCTTACAAAACATCCAGTTGTTGTTGACGCATCCACTGACTCAGCGATTCGACTCAAGTCCCCAGTGGTGGTTATGCCAATGTAGACATGTAGCTTTCTAGAAAAGCTCTTCACTGACGAGTGAAATATAGCACAGAAGAACTACTAAGGATGTCAGTTTCATGGAAATCCATTCAAATTTGGACAAATTAAAAGTCATCGGTCACCTAAACCTGCAGTAAATTATTCTTTAGCCACTTGCAGGCAACAGAAACACCTTCTGAACACAACATTGACATATCCTGAAGTTGATATGGTGAGCTAGCTTGCTTATTTGCACTTTCAGCATTTACTGAACAGCATTATCATGCTTTTGGAGTCACGAAGTGAACATCAAGTACATTTCAGGCCACCTAATGAATGTAGGTCCATTATTTACTCCCTTTTGGCACTGTTTTTTGTTGTCTGTGCTAAATGCTGAGGGAGATATCTTTCTCCTCAACTGCTGAACGCTGCACGACATTCACTAGCTAACTGTGTCTGTCTTAACTTATTCGGTTAAAACAGTTGCAGCCAAAAGTGCCATCAAAATGGATAGAGTGAACAATTGTGGTAAGGTTGTGGGTTAGACAGACGTGCATTACTACTTGAAGTTCATCCTGTGATGAACATAAGACTCTTTACCATGGCAATTCCACTTCTAGCATCGTTGAGATATTTCACTCTGGACCAAGGCCACCCACCAACTAAAAGGCAAACCAAACAATTTCCATACAGCAGCACTGTTAGTGCGGATTTACAGGTAGTGATATATGAATTTTAGCTTACATTTTTTAAATCAACACCTGAATAGCTGTTAGGTTTTCGCTTAATATGTATCCCCATTGAAGAAACATTTATGGACTTTGTTAGTATGTTACCTATACGCAGTCGGGCATTGGAATAATAAAAAAAAGACATAACATGTTATTTTGTCACTTTATTGCTCAGTAGAAAAATATATAAATATTTGCACCATAACATAAATATGTACAAGACTGTGTTCCTTTGATAAAAGGCATATCCTTGGAATGCATCTGCACACTGTGCAGGAATAAATGTCAAATAATGTTTTTTATACTTTTTCCAGAGTTTTCATAGAGTTATAACTTGCAAAAATATCCCACATATGTCGTTGTTTTGGTACCTTGGGTGAAAAGACAGAGCGCAGGCATTTCCCATTGTTGGAATTGTTAAGGCAACAATTGAAAAAGACAGTGAAAAGAGGCAAAAGAAGAGATGATCCATTGAATCCAGCAGAGTTTGTGTTGGACAGGAGAATCTTTGCAAATTTCCATCTCTTGAAAATTGTTGACATCCAAGCTTCAGTCTGTTAGAGCTCTGTGTTTTGCCAGGGTTTCCCCCACCCTGGGGAAGGACAGAATACAGACAGTTTTATCAGTATCCCCCACCCTGGGGAAGGACAGAATACAGACAGTTTTATCAGTATTTTTGTGAACTTCAGTTGACAGGAGATTGACTAAATGTTTGTGGCACTGGTGCTCAGGCAAGCGTGACTTTCTTTTACCTCCTTGCTCATCACAAGGTCACGCTGTATGATTGTATTCTGAATATTGTTGTGTGTGGTCTGACCAACTCTTCAGCTCTTAGCCAGCACACTGGATCACTGCTGTGCTACGGGGAATGTTTCTGAAGCAGCACTGTATTCATTTGTAGCTTCTTATCTGGACAATAGTAAAAAGAAGATTTGTTGGACAAAGTTTATGTCTTATCAACAAAATCCCATAAAAAGATCAAACAAACTATGCTATCTAATTTCTCAATACTTCCCAATTCCTCTACCTTTAGACCATATCTTCTAACCTATCTAAGTGATCTCATCTCAGTTGATATTGTTTATAAATATTAATAATATTTTACCTGTTTCCAGAGTGTTTTTAAAAGTATGTGTTGAATGTTGCCTTTGATACAGACGATCATAATACCTCTTACATTGCTTAGAGACTCGCGTAGGAATCAGAGACTTGGCTTTTCATATGTCTCCAGCAGAACCTTCTCTGTCGCTTCGGGTACCTCTACTTCCTTGATGTCCCTCAAGGCAGCGTCCTTGGCCCCCTTCTATTTTCTAGTTTTGGCCAAGTTATTGAAAATCATAATGTGCTTTACCATTTTATGCCTATTATACACAGATATATATGCCTTTATAACCCTGATTGTTGCAGTCTAGCTAATCTCACAACCTCACTGATATTAAATCACAGATGTCCCAAAATGTACTGAAATTTAACAGTGAAATTCATCCTGTTTGCCCCCCTCCTGTTTGACTGAAATAAGTTGAAAGACACTTAATTGTATTTAACAACACAAATAACCTTTTCCCCCTAAAAAAAAACTAGCAAAAATCTAAATGATTCTATCATAATGTATTGTTCACCTGATCAAAAGTGACCACTGTGTCATGATCTTTTTCTTTGGAAGACGCATCCTCTCAAGGTCCAGTGGCCTCAGTTGGCGCCCTGGTTAAAGTGCTCCAGCACGGTGGCGTTGGTTCTCTCAAACAGCCACTGCTGGCTAAGAGAGGAGGGGTCGCACGTGTTCATGAAGACTCGCCTCTCGCTTGGGCTGCTGTCAATACAGCTGTTACTGACAGGGTGATAGAGACTCATATCCTGGGGGAAACAAAGTAAACAGAACAGTCCTATTCATATGGTAAACTTTTACAGGACATGTATTTCCTTCTTCATATGATTTTGGTGAAAAAGCTTAAATACTTTCCAAAACATTATTGCAATAAACTACCAAGATGACACTATAGCACTCCTCTGCCGTACCTTTCTGTAGCGCCACAGCTGGTTCCCCTTCATGCCGTGACAGTCGTACAGGGTGACGGGGCTGTTATGGGAGACAGCATCGAAGCAGACCTTCCTTGTGTGCATGGGGTCACCCACCCGAATATCCTCCCTCCAACCGAATGTTAACACCTGCAGGGAACAAATTTAAACCGTGAACACACATCAGATGTTTTCCCCTTCTCTGCTCCTGCACTCTTTCTTTCTATAGTTTTTGTTATCCTTTATATTATGATTAGAATAGTCTGTCAAGTCCACTGAATCAAACTTTTGCTGAACAATTTTGACTGAGTTATTCAGATCATCATTCTTTCCATTATAGTTAGATCGCCATGAAGATGTATATATGAATTGTCAACAATGAATTAGGATTAATCTACTATCCCAAAAATATACAAAATTTCATGACAATCCATTTGCCTCTCTTCATTTAGATACTCTAATCTGCAAGTAGATATATCCTAATAAGTAAGGACACTTAAATGCCTAAACCTAAATACATAACTGTGCTGCCCCTCCAATGAAGTGCTATGAACAACTTAATAAGGAAACCATTAACCTCATTAACAACACATGCAGTGTAGCACTCCAACCAGACAACATGAAGGAAGTGGAGGAAATTGAGACCAAACATATATAACAACAATAATAAAAAAAGAAGTAAAAAAAAAAGAGGAATAAAATGAAAACAAAGAAAAGCAAAGGGACAGTCACAGAAGAAGTGAAAGCAATAAAAAAGAAATAAAAACTGCATAAAAAACAAAGAATAGAGATGAGAAAACTCTTAAGAAGAGATTTAAAAGAAGCTGAGGACTATAGTATATCTGATTTCAGTAGACCATCGTCTGGGGGTTCAAACAGCAAAAGCCAGATGACCCTTTGTCAAAAACAACTGGGCTCCATTCATGGATGTCAGTTATCGAGGGGGCACATTCCAAGGCAATAAATCAGAAATCTATTTAGGAGCAAGGCCATTTAAAGCCTTAAAAGTGAGCAATAAAATTTGAAAATCAATTTCAAATCTAACAGGGAGCCACTATAGAGAAGGAAGTACAGAGGTGATGAGTTCATGTCTCTTTGTCCCAGTAATGAGTCGAGCACCGGTGTTTTGTATCAGCTAAAGATGGTGGACCAAGCCCTAGCTGTACTAGAGGAATGAATAACCCTCACCTGTCCATGACTCCAGCCAACCTCGCCTCGTCCTTTCACACAGCTCTCCAAGCGGATGGGGCTTCCTGACACAAAGTGTTTTATCTCCATACACATCCCACTACCCACATTCCGTATCTAGAATAAACACACAAGCACAAAAACACATGGACGTGTAAAAATAAAAACAGGAAGCTTCCACCAGACAGTTTTATTCATGGCCTTCGTAGTACCACTGTGACACTCTGACTCTGAAACATTATGTCTGTTGTGGCTCTGCATGGTGAACATTTCCCTAAAAAATTACATGGGTAGTCCTAACTTTGGATCTGCGTAAAAAATAACCTTATTTTAGTTCCCCCTCTTATTAATGTAGTGTGGATCACACTTATTTTCTTTAATACAAAACTTAACATGTTCCTGCATAGCAAGACTCTGCTGACAGTGTTGTTGGTTTGTACCCACAGCAGTGCAGTGGTTTTTGGTTTGGACCCAGGGTGTGCATTCAGAACGCCCTGATGATAGTTGCAGCATACATGATCCAAAAGAGAAGCCAAAGACCCTGTGTTATTGCAAACAAGTTTCATCACTGCTTCTTGTTCTTGTTACGACTGGGAATCACTCTCTCCAGCTCGATGCACACCCCTCTGTTTTCAACCTGGAAAAGTCCAGCCTTTTAATTTTTAATAAGGTAAAAATCCTGTGTTGAATCGGATATGACCTGAGCTTCAAGATGGCCACTTTTGTTTGTCCAGTTTTTCCTGCATGTGTCCGGCTTTAGGAACATGCTTCCACCTTGTAATGCATAACGTAGATTTCTAAATACTGCAAATAAGCATTTACCATGACTTCCATCCATCCATCCATTCATTTTCTGTAACAGCTTATCCTTATCAGGGTCATGATTTGAATATATTAATGATAAGATCACAAAGCACAATCACAGGGGATACGCTAATTTCAACCTATTTGGTTGCTTCGGGAAAAAGAGCTGGTGAAAGAGCCTTCAGGCATTAAACTAAAGAAAAAAGTTTTAAGAGGAAGTAGAAACTGCTGACAATTTCAAACAATAAATGTTGGATGAAAACACTGTTTAAACTTTGCTTTTAGCTAAGGAGCACTCTCCTTTTCATACTAATTTCCCTCTTCCTTTGATATATGTTTCCTTTTATTGAGTGTGCCTGAAAGTGCACACTATATGTTATCCACCGCGCTTATTCTTCTTATTGAGTGTGCCTGAAAGTGCACACTATATGTTATCCACCGCGCTTATTCTTCTTATTATTATTATTATTCTTACGCCCTTTTTTTGGCTCGCTTCTCCTCCCAGAGTTTTTGTCACACACACACAAAACGGGTATCAAAACGACCGGCTCGGCCGGGAATCGTGTGCTATGTCTTTTCTAAGAGATTCACGTGTTTTTCGCGAATTTATTCGCGAAAAACTGAGAATAATTTCCCATAAAGAATGAATGGGGAGGCCCGAAGAAAAATAAATTTCAACAGACATTTTCAACAATGAACTGCTCTGGCATACTTTCACCGAGAGACTTTATTTAAAAACTAAAAACGGAGGTATGCTTGCCTTCTCTTCATGGATTCACTACACTCATCGACAGCTTTTACCGTTTTTAAACTATCAAGGCTCAAAGTTGAGCAGGTTTTTAGTCAAATTTCTGGGTTTATAATGGGTGTGTATGTGGCGGAATGTTTTTGCTAGAGTGGATGACATCATCAGCTAGAGTGAGGAGCAGGGAGAAAAATCTGTGAAAAAATAAAACGTATTTCACTACCATGGGCTCAAATGCCCCACTACAGACACGATGTATACATAAAACGTAGGAAAATTCGAGGTAATCGCACTGATACCACTGTTGTAGCTGTCGCTCGTATAGTTTTGGGTCCCTACACGTTAATTGATCGACTACTCCCATCCACAGCCTCATTCACTCCCATGGTTTTTGAAGCAGAGAATTTACCGGAAGGAGCAGGGCGCACCTGTGCTTGCTCTGACTCTCGAGGCCAAAGTTTATACAATTTTCACCTGAAACTTGGCACAGACATTATACACACAATGAGCATTCTTCTGGTCATTTAGATTTTGGTTTCCAGGCATACCTTGAGGGTTTTTTGGCCCCTTTTCCAGGGGGATCATTCAGACATATACTGTGCATTTCAGTGAGACAGACATGCTGCATGAACACCTGTGTCTAATTAATGAGACCTGCAGCTCACCCTGCTTGAGGAGGAGGGGGGGAGGGGTCAGCAGACAAGCCGAGCGACAGCTTGAACTTGTCTGTGTTAAATGTGCGCACACAGACAGACAGACAGACACACACACACACACACACACACACACACACACACACACACAGACACAGACAGTAACACACACACAGACAGTAACACACACACACACATATATGTATATATATATGTATGTATGTACATGTTAGTGCTCTTTATTCAGAAAACCCTCATGCGTCGCGTCATTACTGTTAGCCACTAATATATGCCTGTTAGTTCTGCCTGTTAGTGGCGCCACCATTATTGTTTGCCACTAAGAATGAAATACATTATAATTGCTAACTTGGTAATGCTAACATGGCTGGTGCAGGATTAACAGGATCTTGTACTATTACAATTTTTTTTTTTTTGAGATTCAACTCATTTAGAACATTTCTACAGACACAAGCATGCACACACACACACACACACACACACACACACACACAGACAGACAGACGCGCACACACACACACACGCACACACGCACACACACAGACACAGACAGACAGACAGACACACGCACACACACACAGACAGACACACGCACACAGACAGACAGACAGACAGACAGACAGACAGACAGACAGACACACGCACACACACACACACACACAGACAGTAACACACACACAGACAGATATACACACAGACACACTTTTAGGCTGTAAAGACATGCTATTTGCAAACATTAGCGACCAATGCTAAAATTAGTGCTAATTAACATTAGCCACTAGGAATTAAATACATGTTGATTGATGTTGATAACATGCTAATGCTAACATGTTAATGCTAACATGCTAATGCTAACATGCTAATGCTTACATGTTAATGTTAACTGCTAGCGCATCAGTGTTAACATGTGCATGCTAACATGTTAATGCTAACATGCTAATGTTAACTGCTAGCGCATCAGTGTTAACATGTGCATGCTAACATGCTAATGTTAACATGCTAATGCTGAAATGTTAATGCTAACATGCTACTGCTAACATGCTAAAGCTAACTGCTAGCCCATCAGTGTTAACATGTGCATGCTAACATGCTAATGCTAAGATGCTAATGCTAACTGCTAGCGCATCAGTGTTAACATGCTAATGCTAACATGCTAGTACTAACATGTTAATGTTAACATGCTAATGCTAACGTGCTAATGTTAACTGCTAGCGCATCAGTGTTAACATGCTAATGTTAACTGCTAGCTGTCAGTGTTAACATGTTAATGTTAACATGCTAATGCTAACATGCTAATGTTAACATGCTAATGCTACCTGCTAGCTCATCAGTGTTAACATGCTAATGCTGACATGCTAATGTGAACATGCTAATGCTAACATGGTAATGCTAACTGCTATTGCATCAGTGTTAACATGTGCATGCTAACATGTTAATGCTAACATGCTAATGTTAACATGCTAATGCTAACATGCTACTGCTAACATGCTAAAGCTAACTGCTAGCCCATCAGTGTTAACATGTGCATGATAACATGCTAATGCTAAGATGCTAATGCTAACTGCTAGCGCATCAGTGTTAACATGCTAATGTTAACTGCTAGCCGTCAGTGTTAACATGTTAATGTTAACATGCTAATGCTACCTGCTAGCTCATCAGTGTTAACATGCTAATGCTGACATGCTAATGTGAACATGCTAATGCTAACATGGTAATGCTAACTGCTATTGCATCAGTGTTAACATGCTAATGCTAACATGCTAATGTTAACATGCTAATGCTACCTGCTAGCTCATCAGTGTTAACATGCTAATGCTGACATGCTAATGTGAACATGCTAATGCTAACATGGTAATGCTAACTGCTATTGCATCAGTGTTAACACGTGCATGCTAACATGTTAATGCTAACATGCTAATGTTAACATGCTAATGCTGAAATGTTAATGCTAACATGCTACTGCTAACATGCTAAAGCTAACTGCTAGCCCATCAGTGTTAACATGTGCATGATAACATGCTAATGCTAAGATGCTAATGCTAACTGCTAGCGCATCAGTGTTAACATGCTAATGCTAACATGCTAGTACTAACATGTTAATGTTAACATGCTAATGCTAACGTGCTAATGTTAACTGCTAGCGCATCAGTGTTAACATGCTAATGTTAACTGCTAGCCGTCAGTGTTAACATGTTGATGTTAACATGCTAATGCTACCTGCTAGCTCATCAGTGTTAACATGCTAATGCTGACATGCTAATGTGAACATGCTAATGCTAACATGGTAATGCTAACTGCTATTGCATCAGTGTTAACATGCGAATGCTAATATGTTATTGTTAACATGCTAATGTTAACATGCTAATGCTAACTGCTAGCGCATCAGTGTTAACATGCTAATGCTAACAGAACCCCAGCAACAGCCCACTTGTCACTCTCAAAATTTCTTTTCTAGTACTGAATTTGCTGAGCAGTGTCAGTAATAATGCATGGGGGCGACAGGGCCAGAGTCAGGCACACTCAAAATTTCTTTAGAAATTTTCTAGTTGAGTGTGCCTGAAAGTGCACACTATATGTTATCCACCGCGCTTATTCTTCTTATTATTATTATTATTCTTACGCCCTTTTTTTGGCTCGCTTCTCCTCCCAGAGTTTTTGTCACACACACACAAAACGGGTATCAAAACGACCGGCTCGGCCGGGAATCGTGTGCTATGTCTTTTCTAAGAGATTCACGTGTTTTTCGCGAATTTATTCGCGAAAAACTGAGAATAATTTCCCATAAAGAATGAATGGGGAGGCCCGAAGAAAAATAAATTTCAACAGACATTTTCAACAATGAACTGCTCTGGCATACTTTCACCGAGAGACTTCATTTAAAAACTAAAAACGGAGGTATGCTTGCCTTCTCTTCATGGATTCACTACACTCATCGACAGCTTTTACCGTTTTTAAACTATCAAGGCTCAAAGTTGAGCAGGTTTTTAGTCAAATTTCTGGGTTTATAATGGGTGTGTATGTGGCGGAATGTTTTTGCTAGAGTGGATGACATCATCAGCTAGAGTGAGGAGCAGGGAGAAAAATCTGTGAAAAAATAAAACGTATTTCACTACCGTGGGCTCAAATGCCCCACTACAGACACCAAGTATACATAAAACGTAGGAAAATTCGAGGTAATCGCACTGATACCACTGTTGTAGCTGTCGCTCGTATAGTTTTGGGTCCCTACACGTTAATTGATCGACTACTCCCATCCACAGCCTCATTCACTCCCATGGTTTTTGAAGCAGAGAATTTACCGGAAGGAGCAGGGCGCACCTGTGCTTGCTCTGACTCTCGAGGCCAAAGTTTATACAATTTTCGCCTGAAACTTGGCACAGACATTATACACACGATGAGCATTCTTCTGGTCATTTCAGATTTTGGTTTCCAGGCATACCTTGAGGGTTTTTTGGCCCCTTTTCCAGGGGGATCATTCAGACATATACTGTGCATTTCAGTGAGACAGACATGCTGCATGAACACCTGTGTCTAATTAATGAGACCTGCAGCTCACCCTGCTTGAGGAGGAGGGGGGGGGGGGGGGGGGGGGGGCGCACACACACGCACACACACACACACACACACAGTAACATAGACACACATGTAACCCAGAAAAAAAAACATGTGTATTAAAAAGGTATATTTTATATCTAAAAGAGAGAGAGAATATGTGAGTTAAAAGACTGTCAAATTCATGAAGAAAAGACTATTTGTGGTTATTCTTGTAGAAAAACTAGGGGAACTTTAATTTGAAAGGGATGAGTTGTGGTCCCGATCTGTCATACAGTCGGAGGAGCAGACGCGGTCTGTAATCCCACCTGACGCAGGTTCACATTTCGCCGTAGCCTCTAGAAGGAGCAAGAGGAAGCATGTTCTGGACACGGTCTTAATGTCAGGACGGAGAAAACATAAAAGTGGATAAACTCCCCGGACGACCACGATCTGCAGGAGTGCAGTTGGAGGATTCGCTCGGGTGGAGAATCGCAGCGGTGAGAGATCGTCCTGCTGTGCTAATGCTAAGTGCTAAAACGCTAATTCTACAAGCTAAACGGCTAACTCCGTGAGCTAAGTACTAGCTCAATGCTAATACCGGAGCGCTAGCTCCGGGGCTTATCAGCACTGCCAGTCACACCAAGCTCTGATGTAACAATTTTGTCTAGCTTTTACTTGAGTTATGGTGTGCCATGTGTGTGACTGTGAACATATTTGTTTATTTTAAGCACATTAAGTTATGGTTTCTTACTGTGAACATTACAAGAGTTTACATTTTGGTTATTTGTGATAATTAATATGTTAATTGCTATGTTAATAGCATATATATATATATGTGATGGTACTGTTCGAAAAATAATCATTTGGTATCATAATATACTTTGAATTATTCACCTTTTGCTACTGAGAAATTGTGATCTTATTTTGCAATACAAGTTAGTTAAAGCACTTATCCTCTACATAATATAGAGACAATTTAAAGTGATTTATGTACAATAATTCATAATTTAAGATCTGAGAAATTGAAGAAATATGTTCTGATCCTACTTGATTCGTAGGTCAGGTTTTTGAGGAACCCTTGGATTTGGATAGAGCCTGTCTGGAGGACGGAGCCAGAGAGAGACGTTGATGGCGAGCCGGACCCTGGAGGATCTTAGACGTACACCGTGAATTGAATCCTTTTGCTCACTTTTACACATACACACACACCCACACAACCGTGTGGCTGGACTGACACCTAAAGGGTGCACATATAGTGAAGTGAACAGAACAATAAGAAAAACCACACGCAGCTGCGAAAACCTTTATTTTGTTTGTTATTCTCTATACCTACCCGGGTAAGGCTGTTGTATGTATTTTATGTGTTTTATTATTCTCCCCAGCTTCATATTAAAATAGGGGAGCATTGTTCTCATTAACAAAAAGAGCCACAGTGTCGTGTCGTTCTTGTGCATCAGTTGGTTACACCTGGGCTCCGTAGTCGAATTTAAATCTTCTGTTTCTTATTCTGGCCATTAGTTAAAGTTATTATTATCATTACTAATACTTTTCTGCTTCAGAAGGGTTACACACACACACACACACACCCACTGATAACACTGTTGAAGCTGTCTCTGTTATAAATGTGTCTAAATATACATGTTAACAATGACTATTTGAGGTGTGCTTTTTAAACACAGAACCCCGGCAACAGCCCACTCGTCACTTCCAAAATTTCTTTTCTAGTACTGAATTTGCTGAGCAGTGTCAGTAATAATGCATGGGGGCGACAGGGCCAGAGTCAGGCACACTCAAAATTTCTTTAGAAATTTTCTAGTTATTATTATTATTCTTACGCCCTTTTTTTGGCTCGCTTCTCCTCCCAGAGTTTTTGTCACACACACACAAAACGGGTATCAAAACGACCGGCTCGGCCGGGAATCGTGTGCTATGTCTTTTCTAAGAGATTCACGTGTTTTTCGCGAATTTATTCGCGAAAAACTGAGAATAATTTCCCATAAAGAATGAATGGGGAGGCCCGAAGAAAAATAAATTTCAACAGACATTTTCAACAATGAACTGCTCTGGCATACTTTCACCGAGAGACTTCATTTAAAAACTAAAAACGGAGGTATGCTTGCCTTCTCTTCATGGATTCACTACACTCATCGACAGCTTTTACCGTTTTTAAACTATCAAGGCTCAAAGTTGAGCAGGTTTTTAGTCAAATTTCTGGGTTTATAATGGGTGTGTATGTGGCGGAATGTTTTTGCTAGAGTGGATGACATCATCAGCTAGAGTGAGGAGCAGGGAGAAAAATCTGTGAAAAAATAAAACGTATTTCACTACCGTGGGCTCAAATGCCCCACTACAGACACGATGTATACATAAAACGTAGGAAAATTCGAGGTAATCGCACTGATACCACTGTTGTAGCTGTCGCTCGTATAGTTTTGGGTCCCTACACGTTAATTGATCGACTACTCCCTATCCACAGCCTCATTCACTCCCATGGTTTTTGAAGCAGAGAATTTACCGGAAGGAGCAGGGCGCACCTGTGCTTGCTCTGACTCTCGAGGCCAAAGTTTATACAATTTTCGCCTGAAACTTGGCACAGACATTATACACACGATGAGCATTCTTCTGGTCATTTCAGATTTTGGTTTGACGCATACCATATAGGGTTTTTTTGGCCCTCTTTGACGGGGATCATTCAGACATATACTGTGCATTTCAGTGAGACAGACATGCTGCATGAACACCTGTGTCTAATTAATGAGACCTGCAGCTCACCCTGCTTGAGGAGGAGGGGGGGAGGGCGCACACACACGCACACACACACACACACACAGTAACATAGACACACATGTAACCCAGAAAAAAAAACATGTGTATTAAAAAGGTATATTTTATATCTAAAAGAGAGAGAGAATATGTGAGTTAAAAGACTGTCAAATTCATGAAGAAAAGACTATTTGTGGTTATTCTTGTAGAAAAACTAGGGGAACTTTAATTTGAAAGGGATGAGTTGTGGTCCCGATCTGTCATACAGTCGGAGGAGCAGACGCGGTCTGTAATCCCACCTGACGCAGGTTCACATTTCGCCGTAGCCTCTAGAAGGAGCAAGAGGAAGCATGTTCTGGACACGGTCTTAATGTCAGGACGGAGAAAACATAAAAGTGGATAAACTCCCCGGACGACCACGATCTGCAGGAGTGCAGTTGGAGGATTCGCTCGGGTGGAGAATCGCAGCGGTGAGAGATCGTCCTGCTGTGCTAATGCTAAGTGCTAAAACGCTAATTCTACAAGCTAAACGGCTAACTCCGTGAGCTAAGTACTAGCTCAATGCTAATACCGGAGCGCTAGCTCCGGGGCTAATCAGCACTGCCAGTCACACCAAGCTCTGATGTAACAATTTTGTCTAGCTTTTACTTGAGTTATGGTGTGCCATGTGTGTGACTGTGAACATATTTGTTTATTTTAAGCACATTAAGTTATGGTTTCTTACTGTGAACATTACAAGAGTTTACATTTTGGTTATTTGTGATAATTAATATGTTAATAGCATATATATATATATATGTGATGGTACTGTTCGAAAAATAATCATTTGGTATCATAATATACTTTGAATTATTCACCTTTTGCTACTGAGAAATTGTGATCTTATTTTGCAATACAAGTTAGTTAAAGCACTTATCCTCTACATAATATAGAGACAATTTAAAGTGATTTATGTACAATAATTCATAATTTAAGATCTGAGAAATTGAAGAAATATGTTCTGATCCTACTTATTGTAGGTCAGGTTTTTGAGGAACCCTTGGATTTGGATAGAGCCTGTCTGGAGGACGGAGCCAGAGAGAGACGTTGATGGCGAGCCGGACCCTGGAGGATCTTAGACGTACACCGTGAATTGAATCCTTTTGCTCACTTTTACACATACACACACACCCACACAACCGTGTGGCTGGACTGACACCTAAAGGGTGCACATATAGTGAAGTGAACAGAACAATAAGAAAAACCACACGCAGCTGCGAAAACCTTTATTTTGTTTGTTATTCTCTATACCTACCCGGGTAAGGCTGTTGTATGTAGTTTCATGTGTTTTATTATTCTCCCCAGCTTCATATTAAAATAGGGGAGCATTGTTCTCATTAACAAAAAGAGCCACAGTGTCGTGTCGTTCTTGTGCATCAGTTGGTTACACCTGGGCTCCGTAGTCGAATTTAAATCTTCTGTTTCTTATTCTGGCCATTACTTAAAGTTATTATTATCATTACTAATACTTTTCTGCTTCAGAAGGGTTACACACACACACACACACACACACACACATACACACACACACACACCCACTGATAACACTGTTGAAGCTGTCTCTGTTATAAATGTGTCTAAATATACATGTTAACAATGACTATTTGAGGTGTGCTTTTTAAACACAGAACCCCGGCAACAGCCCACTCGTCACTTCCAAAATTTCTTTTCTAGTACTGAATTTGCTGAGCAGTGTCAGTAATAATGCATGGGGGCGACAGGGCCAGAGTCAGGCACACTCAAAATTTCTTTAGAAATTTTCTAGTTGAGTGTGCCTGAAAGTGCACACTATATGTTATCCACCGCGCTTATTCTTCTTATTATTATTATTATTCTTACGCCCTTTTTTTGGCTCGCTTCTCCTCCCAGAGTTTTTGTCACACACACACAAAACGGGTATCAAAACGACCGGCTCGGCCGGGAATCGTGTGCTATGTCTTTTCTAAGAGATTCACGTGTTTTTCGCGAATTTATTCGCGAAAAACTGAGAATAATTTCCCATAAAGAATGAATGGGGAGGCCCGAAGAAAAATAAATTTCAACAGACATTTTCAACAATGAACTGCTCTGGCATACTTTCACCGAGAGACTTCATTTAAAAACTAAAAACGGAGGTATGCTTGCCTTCTCTTCATGGATTCACTACACTCATCGACAGCTTTTACCGTTTTTAAACTATCAAGGCTCAAAGTTGAGCAGGTTTTTAGTCAAATTTCTGGGTTTATAATGGGTGTGTATGTGGCGGAATGTTTTTGCTAGAGTGGATGACATCATCAGCTAGAGTGAGGAGCAGGGAGAAAAATCTGTGAAAAAATAAAACGTATTTCACTACCGTGGGCTCAAATGCCCCACTACAGACACCAAGTATACATAAAACGTAGGAAAATTCGAGGTAATCGCACTGATACCACTGTTGTAGCTGTCGCTCGTATAGTTTTGGGTCCCTACACGTTAATTGATCGACTACTCCCATCCACAGCCTCATTCACTCCCATGGTTTTTGAAGCAGAGAATTTACCGGAAGGAGCAGGGCGCACCTGTGCTTGCTCTGACTCTCGAGGCCAAAGTTTATACAATTTTCGCCTGAAACTTGGCACAGACATTATACACACGATGAGCATTCTTCTGGTCATTTCAGATTTTGGTTTCCAGGCATACCTTGAGGGTTTTTTGGCCCCTTTTCCAGGGGGATCATTCAGACATATACTGTGCATTTCAGTGAGACAGACATGCTGCATGAACACCTGTGTCTAATTAATGAGACCTGCAGCTCACCCTGCTTGAGGAGGAGGGGGGGGGGGGGGGGGGGCGCACACACACGCACACAGTAACATAGACACACATGTAACCCAGAAAAAAAAACATGTGTATTAAAAAGGTATATTTTATATCTAAAAGAGAGAGAGAATATGTGAGTTAAAAGACTGTCAAATTCATGAAGAAAAGACTATTTGTGGTTATTCTTGTAGAAAAACTAGGGGAACTTTAATTTGAAAGGGATGAGTTGTGGTCCCGATCTGTCATACAGTCGGAGGAGCAGACGCGGTCTGTAATCCCACCTGACGCAGGTTCACATTTCGCCGTAGCCTCTAGAAGGAGCAAGAGGAAGCATGTTCTGGACACGGTCTTAATGTCAGGACGGAGAAAACATAAAAGTGGATAAACTCCCCGGACGACCACGATCTGCAGGAGTGCAGTTGGAGGATTCGCTCGGGTGGAGAATCGCAGCGGTGAGAGATCGTCCTGCTGTGCTAATGCTAAGTGCTAAAACGCTAATTCTACAAGCTAAACGGCTAACTCCGTGAGCTAAGTACTAGCTCAATGCTAATACCGGAGCGCTAGCTCCGGGGCTTATCAGCACTGCCAGTCACACCAAGCTCTGATGTAACAATTTTGTCTAGCTTTTACTTGAGTTATGGTGTGCCATGTGTGTGACTGTGAACATATTTGTTTATTTTAAGCACATTAAGTTATGGTTTCTTACTGTGAACATTACAAGAGTTTACATTTTGGTTATTTGTGATAATTAATATGTTAATTGCTATGTTAATAGCATATATATATATATGTGATGGTACTGTTCGAAAAATAATCATTTGGTATCATAATATACTTTGAATTATTCACCTTTTGCTACTGAGAAATTGTGATCTTATTTTGCAATACAAGTTAGTTAAAGCACTTATCCTCTACATAATATAGAGACAATTTAAAGTGATTTATGTACAATAATTCATAATTTAAGATCTGAGAAATTGAAGAAATATGTTCTGATCCTACTTATTGTAGGTCAGGTTTTTGAGGAACCCTTGGATTTGGATAGAGCCTGTCTGGAGGACGGAGCCAGAGAGAGACGTTGATGGCGAGCCGGACCCTGGAGGATCTTAGACGTACACCGTGAATTGAATCCTTTTGCTCACTTTTACACATACACACACACCCACACAACCGTGTGGCTGGACTGACACCTAAAGGGTGCACATATAGTGAAGTGAACAGAACAATAAGAAAAACCACACGCAGCTGCGAAAACCTTTATTTTGTTTGTTATTCTCTATACCTACCCGGGTAAGGCTGTTGTATGTATTTTATGTGTTTTATTATTCTCCCCAGCTTCATATTAAAATAGGGGAGCATTGTTCTCATTAACAAAAAGAGCCACAGTGTCGTGTCGTTCTTGTGCATCAGTTGGTTACACCTGGGCTCCGTAGTCGAATTTAAATCTTCTGTTTCTTATTCTGGCCATTAGTTAAAGTTATTATTATCATTACTAATACTTTTCTGCTTCAGAAGGGTTACACACACACACACACACACCCACTGATAACACTGTTGAAGCTGTCTCTGTTATAAATGTGTCTAAATATACATGTTAACAATGACTATTTGAGGTGTGCTTTTTAAACACAGAACCCCGGCAACAGCCCACTCGTCACTTCCAAAATTTCTTTTCTAGTACTGAATTTGCTGAGCAGTGTCAGTAATAATGCATGGGGGCGACAGGGCCAGAGTCAGGCACACTCAAAATTTCTTTAGAAATTTTCTAGTTATTATTATTATTCTTACGCCCTTTTTTTGGCTCGCTTCTCCTCCCAGAGTTTTTGTCACACACACACAAAACGGGTATCAAAACGACCGGCTCGGCCGGGAATCGTGTGCTATGTCTTTTCTAAGAGATTCACGTGTTTTTCGCGAATTTATTCGCGAAAAACTGAGAATAATTTCCCATAAAGAATGAATGGGGAGGCCCGAAGAAAAATAAATTTCAACAGACATTTTCAACAATGAACTGCTCTGGCATACTTTCACCGAGAGACTTCATTTAAAAACTAAAAACGGAGGTATGCTTGCCTTCTCTTCATGGATTCACTACACTCATCGACAGCTTTTACCGTTTTTAAACTATCAAGGCTCAAAGTTGAGCAGGTTTTTAGTCAAATTTCTGGGTTTATAATGGGTGTGTATGTGGCGGAATGTTTTTGCTAGAGTGGATGACATCATCAGCTAGAGTGAGGAGCAGGGAGAAAAATCTGTGAAAAAATAAAACGTATTTCACTACCGTGGGCTCAAATGCCCCACTACAGACACGATGTATACATAAAACGTAGGAAAATTCGAGGTAATCGCACTGATACCACTGTTGTAGCTGTCGCTCGTATAGTTTTGGGTCCCTACACGTTAATTGATCGACTACTCCCATCCACAGCCTCATTCACTCCCATGGTTTTTGAAGCAGAGAATTTACCGGAAGGAGCAGGGCGCACCTGTGCTTGCTCTGACTCTCGAGGCCAAAGTTTATACAATTTTCACCTGAAACTTGGCACAGACATTATACACACAATGAGCATTCTTCTGGTCATTTAGATTTTGGTTTGAGGCATACCATATAGGGTTTTTTTGGCCCTCTTTGACGGGGAT
The DNA here is from genome assembly GCA_004119915.2 of Collichthys lucidus. Classification (NCBI taxonomy): domain Eukaryota; kingdom Metazoa; phylum Chordata; class Actinopteri; family Sciaenidae; genus Collichthys; species Collichthys lucidus. The sequence goes on along the minus strand of CM014092.1, from coordinate 18,380,066 downwards.
CATTCAGACATATACTGTGCATTTCAGTGAGACAGACATGCTGCATGAACACCTGTGTCTAATTAATGAGACCTGCAGCTCACCCAGGTTGCTTGGCAACTGCTTGAGGAGGAGGGGGGGAGGGGTCAGCAGACAAGCCGAGCGACAGCTTGAACTTGTCTGTGTTAAATGTGCGCACACAGACAGACAGACAGACAGACACACACACACACACACACACACACAGACACAGACAGTAACACACACACAGACAGTAACACACACACACACACACACACATATATGTATATATATATGTATGTATGTACATGTTAGTGCTCTTTATTCAGAAAACCCTCATGCGTCGCGTCATTACTGTTAGCCACTAATATATGCCTGTTAGTTCTGCCTGTTAGTGGCGCCACCATTATTGTTTGCCACTAAGAATGAAATACATTATAATTGCTAACTTGGTAATGCTAACATGCGCTGGTGCAGGATTAACAGGATCTTGTACTATTACAATTTTTTTTTTTTTGAGATTCAACTCATTTAGAACATTTCTACAGACACAAGCATGCACACACACACACACACACACACAGACAGACAGACAGACAGACGCGCACACACACACACACGCACACACACAGACAGACAGACGCACACACACACACACACAGACACAGACAGACAGACAGACACACGCACACACACACAGACAGACACACGCACACACACACACACGCACACACACACACACACAGACAGTAACACACACACAGACAGATATACACACAGACACACTTTTAGGCTGTAAAGACATGCTATTTGCAAACATTAGCGACCAATGCTAAAATTAGTGCTAATAAACATTAGCCACTAGAAATTAAATACATGTTGATTGATGTTGATAACATGCTAATGCTAACATGTTAATGCTAACATGCTAATGCTAACATGCTAATGCTTACATGTTAATGTTAACTGCTAGCGCATCAGTGTTAACATGTGCATGCTAACATGTTAATGCTAACATGCTAATGTTAACATGCTAATGCTAACATGCTAATGTTAACTGCTAGCGCATCAGTGTTAACATGTGCATGCTAACATGCTAATGTTAACATGCTAATGCTAACATGCTAATGTTAACATGCTAATGCTAACATGCTAATGTTAACTGCTAGCGCATCAGTGTTAACATGTGCATGCTAACATGCTAATGTTAACACGCTAATGCTGAAATGTTAATGCTAACATGCTACTGCTAACATGCTAAAGCTAACTGCTAGCCCATCAGTGTTAACATGTGCATGCTAACATGCTAATGCTAAGATGCTAATGCTAACTGCTTGCGCATCAGTGTTAACATGCTAATGTTAACTGCTAGCCGTCAGTGTTAACATGTTAATGTTAACATGCTAATGCGAACATGCTAATGTTAACATGCTAATGCTACCTGCTAGCTCATCAATGTTAACATGCTAATGCTGACATGCTAATGTGAACATGCTAATGCTAACATGGTAATGCTAACTGCTATTGCATCAGTGTTAACATGTGCATGCTAACATGTTAATGCTAACATGCTAATGTTAACATGCTAATGCTAACATGCTAATGTTAACTGCTAGCGCATCAGTGTTAACATGTGCATGCTAACATGCTAATGTTAACATGCTAATGCTGAAATGTTAATGCTAACATGCTACTGCTAACATGCTAAAGCTAACTGCTAGCCCATCAGTGTTAACATGTGCATGATAACATGCTAATGCTAACATGCTAATGCTAACTGCTAGCGCATCAGTGTTAACATGCTAATGCTAACATGCTAGTACTAACATGTTAATGTTAACATGCTAATGCTAACGTGCTAATGTTAACTGCTAGCCGTCAGTGTTAACATGTTAATGTTAACATGCTAATGCTACCTGCTAGCTCATCAGTGTTAACATGCTAATGCTGACATGCTAATGTGAACATGCTAATGCTAACATGGTAATGCTAACTGCTATTGCATCAGTGTTAACATGCGAATGCTAACATGTTATTGTTAACATGCTAATGTTAACATGCTAATGCTAACTGCTAGCGCATCAGTGTTAACATGCTAATGCTAACAGAACCCCAGCAACAGCCCACTCGTCACTCTCAAAATTTCTTTTCTAGTACTGAATTTGCTAAACAGTGTGCAGTAATAATGCATGGGGGCGACAGGGCCAGAGTCAGGCACACTCAAAATTTCTTTAGAAATTTTCTAGTTTTCTATATTCATCTACTCAAAAGTTTGGAGTCACCTGTTTAATTGAAGCTTTTCGTCTTTCCTTCAATAATGGCTATTTTACCAAAGATAAAAACACTATAATTCGGAGACTAATTGCATTATTTACATTTTAAATACATTTGGCCCCATTTAAAATAAGTAAACGATTAAAACTTCCATTTAGTCATTGTCCACGTATGACAGGCGAATGCTCTTTACCCATTTTCCCCAAAACATCCTTTGATTTCAATATTGTACACTTCTGATTTAAGTCTGCACAGATATTGATAATCTGTGCAATTGCCTTAAATTTATTTTACAAATGAATGGTGATTTCTAGTTGAACTACTGGACAGTGAACTAGAAACAAACTCAACTATGGTTTACTTAAATCTGGAGCAAGGCCAAGTCTTTTCGTCAGACTATGGTTCGGCTATTCAGCTGTTTACCTCAGACCATGAGCTGTGGAAAGTTTCACAGTTGTAATTCCTTTAAATCATCTTCAATCTAACATCTGTCATGGACCTAACTTTCTCACCCTTACCTCTCCCCATGCAGCAGCGGGTGGCTCCACCGGTGGGTAGTGTTTCGGCAGATCCCAGGCCACCTGGCTCATAAACCACTTGAAACTCTTACAGTTCAGACGGTTCCTGAGCTCCTTTTGGGCTGTCATGTCTCCGGCTGACAGGTGGCGGTATTCGGGCCGACGCTGGTAGACGAATTCTGCGTATTCGTCCATCCACACCTCTGCCACGCGCTTCAGATTCTGAAATCAAATCAATGAGAGATTCACTCACTAAACATCCATCTTTTCTTAGATCATGGGAGACTGCTATGAGCTTCCCATAAATGAACACAGAATCCCACAGTCCCTGGCTGTGAAGGACTGTTTTGTGATTTACAACGTCTGTCTCAGAATGACCCAACATAACAGAATCATTTTCCTACCTTGTTGCATCTGTTCTACTTTTCACCATTGAAATCCATTTGAATTGGATTGTAAATCCAGGCTGACCTTATTAATTTTAGCAGTAGCAGAGTACTATAGCACAAACAGCAATTTCAAACCTATGCAGAGAGCGAGTATATTTATGTTTGTTTATTCTGCAAGTTCAGGTCGATTCATAGCCATCAGCATTCCGCAGAGGTTGTGTTTAAAGACTGCTGGTCAGAATAAAAAATATCAACACAAAAGGCCAATGCCTTTCAGTCGCACACTGAGCCAAACTGAGCCAAGTTCCAGGTTGCGGTGGAGGCATACATAATGAATGGTGTTCTGCGACACCCCAGATGATTTAGCGCTTTTAGACAATTTCTCATTCCGTGTAGGTACTTTGAAGAATACCGGGAACAAAGAAACTTAAGCTCATTCTTCACGGTAACACCTGCAAAGGCTATACGTTGTAGATAGTGGATAGACTGCATACTGCTGCCTCTTGTCTGGTGGTCTTTTCTTAGTGGATGCCGAGCTGACTGTAAAGTGCTCTTGTGCTTAGAGGAGAAAGAGTGGAGTACTTAGCGGAGGACGCAGGAAACAAAAATGCTGCCATTTGTTATCCTGCACCACTTAAAGACTAGCTTACACCACACGTGTGTGTGTAAGTGTATGTGTACACTTTGTGTGCAGTGTGTGTTTACATGTGTGTACTGTATATGCATGTTTTTGTTTAATATCTGTTTCTTTATGTACTTAATTAAACAAAAGCTCCATGTTAGCGTGCGTATGTTTACAGTTCCACTAAAAGGTGCAGGTCAAGGGCACAGAAGTTGCATTTACATTGCTGCTCTCTATGAGCTGATATATATATATATATATTTTTCTATTAAGTCATATTTCAGCAACAATGCACTGTTTACATAACTGTAATTCAAATGCTGAAGAGCCCTGTGTGTGAATACTGCAGAATACTAATAGAGTTAAAATCAGTTTTGCTGATAAGATGTCATTTTTTTAAATTTTGCAACCCATAATTGGATTCTTCATTTGTTGTTTAATTTAATCGAGAAACCTGACTGATAAGGTTTTTTTAAGGACACCAGAGGGGAATAAAACAGAGATGTATTAAAGAGGAACGGCTAATATAAATGGACTGTGGATAAACATTGGAGTGGTATTGCTGCTGTGTATAAGTTTTATTGTCTGGAGAAGTGTTGTCAAGTCTGACGAAAACAAGCTTAAAGACGACATGTCTTTACCAAGTATGTGGCACTGAAATTGATCGATGTGGATGTTTATCAGACAGGTAAAGACCAACAAAAAAGACAATATTGAGTTGAAAGGGTGAGAATTCAGTGATTGTGGAGCTTGATCCACACCAGGCAATAAAAGTCAGGATATCTGGATCTCTGTTGCTTTTCAGTTGCATCTTATAATGCATGAAAGTGCATTATAAAATTGCTACTTTTACATTAAGCTCAATTCTGTGAATTTGTGCTCAATTCTTATTTATTGTTCAGATCAGATTTTTTACTGGTTGCCTATTGTCTTTCTTTTAATGTGACCAGTGTTAGATTCCAGTGTGAAGTGGTCATTGTTCTGAACTGACCCACATGTGGACAATGCATTTAGACAGTGTTTACGGTTTTATTTACGAGCTGTGCGGAAGCCGGCAAATTCGTGAGCAGATAATAACATAGACGGAGAGAAAGATAGCCAAACACAGACTGCTTTCCAGTTTTGCCTGTCACCCCAGATACTTATGAGGTCTATCATCTGTTCGATTTCATTCAGTATTTGGTGTTCACTCGGCCACTTCCAGGTTATGCGACCGCATTGTGCTAAACCAGACTGCTATAGTATACAGAAAATCTGTGACTGATCTGCTGTATTGTATTTTCTCATGAACCGTGGAGGCACACAGTGTGAAAAATTACCTTTGCCAGGCTGATCCCACCAGGGACCTTGTAGGGGACGTACTTCCTATAGATGTGTCCTACCCTGGAGCAAGGGATGTCCTCCATCCGACCACCACACATCCACACCTACAGAAACACAGAAACACACAGAAGGATAGAAAGCTTGTTTTTAATCTAACAAATCTCTCCTGTATTCAGAAGCTTTGTCCAGCTTTAAAATTCAAAGACTGAAAGTTGGTGGAATGTGAATTAAGGAGACGATCAAAGAGATGAGCAGGAGAACAATGGCTACCGAGAGAAAGGCATGAAATGCTAACAGGCTTATAAATCCTAGGATACTAAGAGGAGAGACGAGTGGATTCTGGGGTTGAGGTGATACAGATGAAATGGCACGATAGTGGAGGAAGAAGAGAAGACACTGAAACCATATTATGATACGATGGTGACCTGACTTCACCAAGCTGCTGGGTTTTGAGCTTTTGAGGGAAAGAATGACATGCTTTCTCTTTGTAATATTGAATGTATGAAGTAAGATTTTAATATGTTTTGAGAATCATAATGTGCTTGTCTTAAGTATAAACAAGCCTTCCTTCAGAGCAATTTGATATTGTTTCTTTTTCTTTCCCTCGTCTATCTCACATAACAGAGACATCCAGCAGTGGATCCACATTTTAATCCCAAACTATAATGAAGACAAAAGTGAGGAGTCTCTTTCTTGGCTTGTAATGTTGAAAAATAAAACTTAAAAAGGAAAGTGAGGCCTTGAAAGGGATAGGAAAGAATGGAGGACTTAGAGACAGCAGATGAGACAGAGAATGGGGCTTTGTTTTTTGAAACAAAAGCGAAATGAAAAGCTGGATTTAAAGATGGAAACAAACAAATTAAGTACGGGAAGAAGAGGTGTTGAGCATCAAAACTGTTTCTGTAAAGTCCTTTAATATGTAAATAGGATTTTTGCTATTTGATGGTTAGAGGCAGGCTGAGGCTGCTTAGAGAAGCATGAAATCTACAAGTCTTATACAAGACTTCAAGGTGTGAACAGATGATTCTGCCTACTGTGCTTCTACAGTACAGATGACCTGCAAGTTGATTTGAGAAAAAATGTTTTGAGACTTAACTTGGACACAAAAAAATGTCAGCGTTGTAATGTTATGTTTCTGCAAAGCATGGATACATTTAAACAATTATGTTAAATTTTTTTAAGTTAAGTTGGAAGGAAGTGCAAGAAATATTGCTTAAAATCAAAAGGTCCCTCTATATAATGCACACAAGACCGAAGCTTATACAAAAAGAATTGCAGCATTTGACAATGGATACCTGAGAAGACTACCGAAAGCAGGCACCAGTGTCAGGCTTGAGTTGAATGCAGACCCTCTAGTATGGCAAACGCGACTGCAATAACTGGACTCATCCACACAAAAAGAAGAAAACCTGAAGTAACAGAAACGACCTTCTGCAGAACTGTGACAGACCAGCAGCCAAGATTAACTGAAATGAAATATGGCTCAACACAATGCTGAGTATTAGGGAGAGGGAACTGATTGAAGCCGTATGTCAAGGGATATAAAGGATTAAGCGCTGGTATCTAATGGATTATCCCAAATGTTTTGGTAACAGTATACCGTTTCTTCCTATAAATTACTCATTACTTCCAAGTCTTTTTGGAACAGCTAGATAATTTTATGTATCTATTTGTGCACTGTTTTGTAAAGATTTATGTCTCCAGAAGGAACCAGTCGAGTTGGGGCTGACTGCCACAGGCAATCCAATTCATTAATGTTATAACTAACAGTAGGCTATTATACAATCCAGACATAACCAATGCGTCCTCATGACCTTGTGTTGACATTATTGTCACTGTAAGCACAACCACAGTTTCTTTTCTGGTGCAGATGAAGGTCCACCATCAGTAAACCATCTCAGATCACACGCACGTACAGCTCAGCTGATGGAGAGAAACTACAAAACAACAGGACTCACTCCAGCCGCATGAATAAAACATATTACTGCAACATGAAAACTGCAACTAAAACTTGAGTTGTCTCCATTGGTGTCTTTGAATAAATAAAACATGAATGCATACAATTACAGCATTTCAGTTGCTCCAGTCATCTATTTGCTCCCACTATATATGAATTATAATGACCTAATAAAAGGCTAACAGCAACAAATGCAAAGTCTTTAATGCTTCAAGGTTAGTACTGGCTCCCACATGAATCCGAATGGACCGACCATTTTTTTTAAACAACAGATGGTTTACATGTTAATTTTTGTTTTCAGCAAGGACCAGAGCATAAACAAGATGGTAATAAGCAGGATGCAAATAAATACATGTCATGAACCATAACGTTTTTTTTTTTTGTTTTTTGGCCAGCATAGACGTTTGATAATGTAGTCATGAAAAGATGTGTCAGAAAGTCAGTGCACAGCAATATTGTGAATTTCACAGTAATTTATTTTTTAATGTATGCTTTTAGAAAAGTTTTCCTCTGCCAACTGTTTGCCAGTTAGTTAACTTTTACTCTGAATAACTACTTTTTTCTGGCTCCATCCATGGAGGTTTAATTATTTCTGCCTCCAGAGTAGCTCTGTCTCTGAGAAATGTTTGCATAACTGAAACCCCAATCTGCCCAAGCGATATATAAAAAAAAGAAAAAATCTGCCATCAGTTTTATGCCTTGCACCATCTTCTCGCTTGGCATGTGAGGTCATATTATCTCCGTGCTCTGTGTGCCTGTATGTACTGACATTATTTCACCGTGTGAGCTGGAAAAGCCTCATGTTCCCATACCGGTGCAACCAGGATGGAGCTTCAGATTAACTGTGCCAGTGAATGAAATTATTGTGTTTCACATGCAAGCACAGCCTGGTTGTCTGTGGAAGCAGCAGTTTGGTTGTAAGGATTAGCACGGGCGCCTGTTAATCTTCTCACCTCAGGAGACTGGCTGTCTGCGCTGTATCAGCTAATGGGGATCTTAATAAAAAGGAAACCAAATTGAATATCTGAGGGCATAAAGAAGTCTTGAGAGGCACAGCTAGGCATGTGCTGATAGCAACATGTAATAGTACGATAATCTTGGCCACAAAAATAACCTTGGAAAGTGATATTATCACAGTAATGACTTAAGATAATTCAAAACAATATTAAAAGAGGAGGTTTCACACCAGGCTCAGCCCTGGGTCACAGCCAGTGATAGTCGGTGCACACTATCATTCATTTCACACTCACAGCTTTAAAGGTAAGAAATCCTGCAGCTTTTGCCCAAGATCAGAGTTATCCTTTATTCTTTAGGGTAAAGGTGGAATTATACTTCTTCTTCTGTAATATTCATTCTATGAAAACCCCTGTGGTCAGGTGAAAAAAAAATAAAAACAATAATAAAAGAGCCATGTGCAAATGTGTATTCTCAATTTACAAATCTGCCTTGGATTCATAACCCATGCCCATGGATTTGTAAACCTTGTGCACAGATTTTCAAAATATATTTATTGGCAAATCCTTGCACATGGTTTATGAATTATTTTTCAGCTGACTCCAGGGGCCTCCATAGATTTGAACTATTGAAATGAACATTGGGCAGATGTGTCAAACATTATCAAGACTTTAATTAATACAACCTAAGTAGTTTGTGTTGGAAATGATGTCAAGTTATTGCCTGTGCCATCAATAATCACAGTTGGCATCGGATGAGTTTTTAAAAAAACACAATGACACAATAACTTGTTTGTTTTAAATTACCCATATAAACATTTTGTGATTATCAATAGGATGCCACAACATTGCTCATGAACCAAAACATAAAGGTTTCATAGTGTGTAGTGTGTGATTTTGTCATATTTACCTTGAAGGAGATCTCGTACTGTTCTCCTCCCCAGATCTCCAGACCCGTGTCATATCCTCCCAGCTCCCAGAACCACTTCCTGTCCACAGCAAACAGTCCACCTGCCATCACTGGTGACCTGCAGGACACATCAAATACAGCACACACGTTTTGTACAACAGCTGTAGCCAAAAACATTAGATTTACATACAGAGGTGCAGCGCCGTTTTTTTACTTCTCACCTCCCAAAAAACAAACATCTAAAAAAATGAAATATTTACTCACTTATTTTCTATTCACAAGCAACTGCATCACCAAATATGATCCTTCAGCTCACCACTTTATTAGAGCTACAGAAATAAATAGTTTCACAGTCATCGAAAGAGATAAACTAACTATCTCTCACAACTGAAATGGAACCATTTTTTTTATCAAGAGAAAAAAGAAGACACTGACTCATTGATAACACTATTTATAAATCTTTGAAACCTCCCATATATGTTGTATATATCTGTACAGGAGAAGCTGTTTCTTAATTTTAAATATGACCAGTGTGCCAATGAGGTCGGACTGACCAAAGCTGCATACCTACTGTGAAATTTAAATCAGAAAATCAAATGTGTACCTACAGGAGAAAATTATTGTGGTTTAATTGATTACAGTCCCTTCGGTTTAAACATAAATGGCTAAAGAGATATAAATGTTTTACAAGGAAATAGTTGGAGTATCTTGTACAGGTATCCATTGGTATTTTATCCAATATACAAGTACAACAAGTGTCTACAGCCCATAACCCAAATTCTTCCTGAAAGCTCCAATGCTAGCACATTGTGTGGTCTCCTGGAAAAGTAAAGGTCCTGTGTTTGTTAGACCCATTAATCCATCACACTTCTTTCATATGTGGACTTGGTCGCTCTATATACTAGGTGACTGACATCAAACCAAAAAGCTACGTGGGTGTGTTAAAACATGAAACTTGAGGCGTACCCACATACATTATATTTTGAAGCACAGGGTCACTGGTTAAGTGGCATTTAAGGATATCCTGAACAAGACTTCCTCAGCAGTTTTGATACACACAAATGATTAGAAATACAAGTTTAATAGCTAATCTCTCTGAACATATCTGCATCTAAAGGCAGCTAAATGTTAAATAAAAAAGGTTTAAAGAGCCAGACCATAGCTGTTTGGTTCCAAGATTGCATTTAATCAATGCGTTCTCCTTCTTTTGCTCTCCACATGGACTATTTACCTGTATCAATAGCCAGTGTGTAGAGCAAACCCCGGTCAGATGTGATTGGTCAATGCTACTCAAACTGCAAATGGAAACCAAAAGGCTCCTGACTCCAAAGTCTTGTACCTTGTCTGTGTTCTGGTACGGAATATCTGTTTATAGACGTTGGTTTTTCTGCATGTACAGTATTTCTGTTCTTTACCGTGACTCACTGACTACAGCTGCCGTCCAAGATTAGGTAACAACAAACCTTTCAGGGACACTTTTGTAAGCCTGGAGGATGAAAGAGTTCATGTATTTATGCTGGTACTATTTCTCAGCAGATAATGAAGATGCTCTGAACAATGCAGAACCAATTAACCCACTATAGAGCACTGTGGCTTCTGTCTGCTGTGACAAACGCCGTGCTCGCTGAGTGCAGGGCTTGTTAGCTGTTGTGTCGCTACTGCAATTGATTGTAGCTGCAGCACACCTGAGGCAGAAAACTGGGACAGCAGGTGCACACATACAGATTTATTTTTTTTTTGTGCGATTTCTTGTTAGGAACACGACATTCTCCGGCACATGCTTCAACCTGATGACACTGATCTCAGCAATCAATCAAAACTCCGTTGGATTTTTCTCATCTTTTAATCCCCCCCAAAATAAATGTGGTTCACTTCAGCGTAGAAATTTCAAAAGGCACACTCGCGGGTTGTCATAGTTACGAGCTTTTCATCAGGTGGAAGTCGGAGGCAGGCAGCCAGCAGGTAGTCTGCTCTCGCCAAACTCCTCCCTGAGGAGGATCAATTAAAGGCAAATAGGGCAACTACTGTACAGCAGCAGTGAGAAACACTCTGGGACTTCCCACGCCTCGTGAGCAGTGAGCACAGATCCGAGTCCCGTGGTGATAACAGCGAGCTTTCACCTGCCGTTTTCCTTCTCTAAGGGTGAAAAGGATGAAATGAAACTAACAGCGGTTACAAGAAATCCTGTACACTCCTGTCCAACACTTTTTATTTATTTATTTATTTACAGTTATGTTCTTTTTTTTGTAATTACTGTGAAAAGGAATTTGTGTGGAGCGATGAAAACATTTATGTTCTGCCGTGCCCTCTGTGGGTTGTGCTATCCGATGGGTCTCTAAATTACCACGACAGCTGTACAATATGTATGCATGATGGCTTTGTTTGCTGTGTAATGAAATTACCATAATTTCCAATTTACCTTCTCAATGGCAGCAATGTTCTTTATTGAATATCTAAATCTCTAGAAGAGAAATGTGCACCACATGGACAAAAGTGAAACGTTTATTCTGAAATTTAACAGCCTCCCCACTTCAGGAATTACTGCAACACCAGATTTTATTACTTGGCTTCACTCATTAAGACCTGGCTCCAATCAGTGTTACAGTTCCTTCCAAAGGTGTTGGTTGTGGTTGTGATTTATCCGTGTTTTGTCTCTTTCTTTGGCCAGTGAGTTACAAAATATGGTCAGTATCCATATCTACTATCCATCCAGTAGCCATGAATGTAAAGAAAGAACAATTACGCTGAGTGGGAAACACAAAGCTAGAACAGAAACAAATAGAAATTATATAAAAAGACTTGATTTATTTACACAATATTATTATTACCAACTTGATATCAATAGATTTTATTCCATCTACAATTTTTGTCTTCTCTATTTGACCTTTTTTATATGACTTGTGCAGCTAGGGCTTTTACTGCCGAGCCCACCTATTTTTCTTGTCCAACAGAGTTCATCGTACTGTTGCCCTCTGTACTAACCTTCATTTGACCAATAAAAGTGAAAACTGGAGCTGAGCTGACCTTGAGGTCGTGTCTCTGTGCAGACCATTTCAGTTCCTCAACAGCAAACTAGGAAAACTTTTCTTTCTTTGTATACAAAGGCATCACCATGTAGAAACAAGCGTCTTTAACAAACTTTCGCCACAAGTTGGCGACACTATCGATCACATCGTCTGCATATATAGTAGTATTCAAGCATATATTTACACCAACTTTTATCAAGCAACAAGTTGCAGCAATTTGTTTCTTGCTTTGCTTTTGTTACACCCTGTAAAGTATCATGACCTCTCCTCCACAATTCCTTTATATGATGAGTGTCTTTTTTTATTATTTTCAACCTTTTTTAGTGTGAGTGAGATGCTTGGTGGGGTTTAGTTTTGTCTGTGTTTGCTTGCTTGTTCTTTTCCTCTTCTTGCACTCTCATGCCCTTACTCTCACAGCACACCCGCCTGCTATCACTCCCTCACCTCACCGCTGTAAGAACCCTATGCTGACATCCAATCCCTGCCGGATGGTTGCGCCATACACAGCGCGTTTAGGTGCCTCGTTTCAGCTCAGTGAAAACATCTAGTTAGCCAGTTTATCTTCCGGCTCGTTAGTTTGTTTGCTTGCCTGTCTGCTTTCCAGAATAACTATCACTGGTTCTCTCTATCTGCAGGATCCCCTGTCTGCCAGCACTCCACACCAGTTTGCCATGCCAGCTGCCAAATCTCCTTTCTCCAAATACCCCTCCAGTGTAAGCCTTCACTCCCGCTACTCTCCCTCACTTCAGCCAAACATCAAGCCTGCCACCAGCTCACCTTTCTTGCCATCTTCCAAAAAAAAAAAGACTTGTTGTTCACCTTCCTGCCTGTCTAGAGTCTGCTTTCGCGTTCTGCCTCTGATTCAGGACACCTTTCATATCAACAGCAACAACATAATTCTGTCACAGTGGATCTTTTAGCCACACTATATTCTTAGAAGAGAGTTGAAAGATCTCATGGCCTAATACATAATTAATTTATATTACTTCTGCCATTATGGATGTATGTTTCCATTTGTTTTCACCTGTTTCATCTGCAACACCCAATTACTAAATGAAGCGCACCTCAAATTTGCCAGGAATGAGGTGCTTAGCATCAGAGACACTCTCAGACTGGGACTTTGTGTCTTTTCATAATCTTGATTTCAAAGAGCTGTTAGTTTTACATTGTTATGTTGGTAACTCCTAAGGGTTTGGTCCTAAAAGGTGTCTTTCTGTGGTGGTTTTGTGGTGAGTGATGTGGTTGGCTGCCCCAACCATGGGTTGGACATACCAATGCACATTGGAAGAAAAACAGCCTCATTGGACACTGAAACATGGGTCGATATCCAGCTGCTGCAGACAGTTGTTTTAATTACTTGAATATGAATCTGATCAAATGAGCATGTCCATGTGGACATGGCGCCAGATTGCAACTGACAGAAACACTGCTTCTGTAATGCACCTGCAGTTACTCAATATAAACTGGACTAACTGGAATAACAACTCAATTCTTTAAAACTTGGTCTAAATCTATATTAGTATAAATTTGAGTACAAAGGTTGAGTTTGAAACAAGACAGGGGAATGGACTTAATTACTACTGGGACAAGTGAAGCAAAGGAGTAGATGGTGCTACCAGCTTAATAAATTTCAGCTTCTGTGCCTTGCTTTAATTAAGAAAGCTCATATTGCAGAAAAAAAAAAAACACATTGTGCAGACCTAATTACCCACGGAAATTGTATTATAGTCCATTGTGCATGGAGAAAATAAAATGTCACACTATAACAAGCGATACTTTGTTCCTCGGTAATACACAAACATCCACATCTTCCTTGCTCCCTTCCCTCACTGTCACACTGGACAGATGAAGGACATTCAGAACATTTAAGGTTCTGCAGCATAAAAACAGGTGGTCTATTGTTGTCGAACCAAGTCAGTATGCAAATTCTACATATTAATGAAGCGCATTTGGCACATATATCTAGGTATTAAAGTGTGGCAGGAGCAGGTGCACTTCTGAGTACAATAATTAATGAACGCATCAAGATACAGTTAAAAGAGCACTGCAATGAACCAATGAAGTGGCTGCTCAGGCCGGTTTGATTTCCACTGTACTGCCTGATGTACGATACATGGACTCCAACTCCCCCCTCCAGGGCTCTGTCAGTCGAAGAGTTAAAACGTAATGGAAATGGAATAGCATGAAATTTGTTACAGATATCCATGGTGCCCACATGATGGAACCTAATAATTTCAGTGATCCCCTGACTTTTCCTCTAGCACAACCAGCTCATAAAATCTTTCACTTTTTCAGTGAAATATCTCAACGTCTATGTGACTGATTGTCAAACTTTGTACAGACATTCATAGTTTTCAGACACAGTTGTAATGAATCTATAAGGAAATTAAATCGGGAAGACTATCTTCATCGTTATTCTGTTGTTACATTATGTACATAATGTAACGTAGTAATATGAACCATGAATTTTTCCTAATTCTAACCAAGTAGTTGTTACTCAAACTTAACCACACTATGGTCATTTCCCAAAGTTAACCACCTGATGATGAACATCTGATATGCTGATTATCACGTGTTGTACTGGGATTTAATTGACATATTCACACGTGTTCATAAGTACCAGGACGTGTTGGTCTAATTTCTGTTCTCTGTTTACTGCCAATTACCTATTTTAGCATAGTCATAACACATGTCATTTCAAGCTGTCTCAAATAAAGCTCAAAAAGTAAAAAAAAAAAAAAAAACTTTAAATAAATAAATAAATAAATAATACATTGTTTCTTTCCTCTGCTGATAGTTTAATGTTTATATGTAAGCCTGTATAATGATCATCATCATCAACATGTCAAAATACATCAGTGTCCCATATATTTCATGGTGTCAACACAGTTCAACTCACACAAATAGCGACAGTTTTATCAAATGATGCAATGCTACATGTCATAGCCAGTGTTTCACCAACTGACATCACCTTCTCCAAAAATCATTTAGTCAGGCCTAGGCCAATCAGAACAGAAATACTGCATTATGACAATGAGTCTCTCCATTTTAAGAAAAACCTAAATCTAAAAATGACATTGGAAAGCATGACACAAATAATGAATAATAATCTTCACTTCAAATTGTAGTTTTCAAACTTTAGTACACTGGTAGTACACCAAGTAAAGTCACTCACTCAAAGGGTTCGCTGGGGTCGTCCCCCTGCATCTCCGGAGGGATCGGTATCCGCTTATAGTACATTTCCCAGTCAAAAGCCCCTCGCATGGCGTCCCCTGCCTGAGTGTCATAGCCGAAGTTGTCGTGGTCGATCACGTCGATCATTGGACACACAATGGTTTTCCTGTTCTGGGCAATTCGGTCTGGGAGACACAGACAGAGGCAGATGGTTGATATTCTATTCATTAAAAAAAAGTTATTGCACTGCTTTTCGAAGAAGAACCACAGGAAAACACAAACAAGGTTTTATTGTTAGAGGACGTTTCTTTGTGTGTTCTGAGGAAGGGTTGCCAGCGCATTGATGCAAGTGACTAAGTGAAAAAAAGTTTTAAAGGCAACTGATATTTTGATTTTCAGTAGTAATTGCTTAATGTTTGACCATGTAGTCATCCCTCATTTTAAAATTTTGATCTTGGCTTTTTTGGTCCTGTGTCCCCATTATGGATACATTCTTTGCAAATAAACTATAAACACTGGTTTACCATCTTATCTCTAACACAAAGTACAAGCATTTACAAGGTTTGTGAATGGAAGTGCAGAATTGTACTTTTTTTTGGTGTGAGGTCCTATGTTGTAATGCCCCTTGCACAGAGAAAAGCACATAAACTCTACTGCCTTTAAACAAGGTGTCAGAACTTTCAGAGGTTGTAATAGGTTGTCATAAATATAATATACAGAGCCACCATCCAGATTAGCTATAATCTATTACTGGTTGGCCTTCAGTGTTCAGTGTTTTGGAACTTAAAACTGTAAAAAAAAAAAAAAAAAAAAAAAAAAAAAAAATAATAATAATAATAATAATAATAATAATAATAATAATAATAAATATATATATATATATATATATATATATATATATATATATATATATGTATATCATTTCTTACAGATATCAAAGTGTCAAATAAAACTGGACCTAAATACGAGATGTTTAGATGAGATGTGATTTGATCTTTTATTTTTCCCTGTATTGTCCTTTGAATGCCACACAATAATAGAAACCTGTTTGTGAAATGTAATTTCCATCATTTTTCCACATCCTCCACATCCTATCTCTGTTATTAATAGCCCAAGTGTCACAATGTGCTGTAATGAACATAACAACTGCCTGTTTATGTTACGCACTGGCAAACACGCATCCGCATTTCCAAGCACTGAGTGAACAGCTTGACATAGAGGTAGTAAGGGTCATAAGGTTTGTTATGAAATGGTTCCCTTGTGGGACGGCACCATGCTGGGAGACAGAGCTGAACATGGGCCCTTAATGGAAAAAGGGGTAATTGAGAAAGTGAGAGTGTTTGTAAGAAAGTCCATCAGCCTGAAGATGAGTCACTCCATCTCACAGTAGGGGTGTGTGTGTGTGTGTGTGTGTGTGTGTGTGTGTGTGTGTGTGTGTGTGTGTTTGTTATTACTTCAATCATTGAAGGCACCTTGAGAATGAGGACACTTCAGAGATTGAGCACATGATGGTGTACGAAAACCAAAGAAATTAAGTTGTGACAACAGGTGGATGTAGTTCTTCTGTTGTAGTTCATCATGTGCTACAAAATATATTAGAAAATATTCAACATTGAGTGACATCTGTAATTCCCGAGAAATAATGGTGTCAGAAGAATTGAAATCTCCAAAAATCCAAAAGCTAGAATAAAGACCAAATAGGGTATGAGAACCAAGACACCATTAGAACCAACCTAAAGGATCTAAGAACTTGAATAGATGGAAGATAACCATTATAGGAGAATGCATCAAGGAGAAGCAAAGTCATGATATAAAATATGATGTAGAGCCATTTTGTCCTTAGTTTATTTGCAGAACTAAATCTTGTTTATTTCTTGTTAAGGAATCAACACTATTGCACTGAACCTTTGAATCTTTTGAATGTTTTGAGACTCCAGTAGATATTTATCTATCCTGCAGTTAAGTTTTAAAGTCTAGACTTACAATCCGGCTCGGCCCTGGACTTCTGACCTTCAATACTTCTTTGCATTTTTTGTCAGACAATGGAAATGGGGAGTGCATGCTGGAAAATAACAGAATGGTCAGAATAGATTCTCAGAATAGTCAGAGAATGTCGATGAGCTACAGTTGGTCAGAAAATAAATTACAGCTCACCGACAGCTAAGCAAGGGCAACAGGTGAGTGTCGAGATGACTCGGAACAACTTTGACCTGGAGCTGTAAGTCTGTCCTCTTTGCTATTTGACTACTGTCTGCATGATTAAGCAGGTTGTTTCAGTTGCAGCAGTCTGTTATTGAAGCATCGCCATCGTCCATGATTTTATGTTTATTGTTGGGTAAAAAGCTCACCCAAGAGTGCAAGAATATTGTGCACAGGTCCATTCCATAAGGTATTGTTTGTTGTTAATATTGCAATGTGATATCAACCAGTCCATTCACATGATCCAATAAATCATGTTAAAGTTATTATAAGAATTTGGTGTTGTGTATATTTTTGATTTGTATTTTACAGGTGACAGTCCTAACCCTAATCCTGAAGCTGAGAGTCAGACTGTTTAAGAAGTGAAGAAAGTTCAGCCAGTTAAGTGTTAAACTGGAGATTTCTTATATTGTCCTTTGACTGTTGTTCAGAGGTTCTGTGTTTCTTTATGCCCTTCAATTCTTTAGTCCGGTTGGAACCATTGAACAGTGTTTTGTTTTCATGCGCAAAACATAGTCTTTCAGAAAACCCTCCATACAAAATAACATCTATTTGGAAAGAGGACTTTCTACAACCACACTTTTCCAGCAGCCTTTTTCAAACAATGTCCAAGATAGATTTCAGGATCTCCTTGGGGAGCGGAGAAAAGAATCATGTAGGTGTCAAATACAGGACAGTACTAAAACTAATCATTGTACTCGGAGTTTCACGGGGAAACTGACAGAAACTTTGGTCTCAGGACTCAAAGACTCAAAACAACTTTTACTGAGGTTTGCCTCAAAATCAAACCACTGTCACTTTCTAACTTCATGTGGTCAAGGGGCAGGCCGAGAGGGGATGCCTCTACATATTTTAAAAAGGTGGTTGATGGTAGCCATTTTGTCTGGAGCCTCTTGTACGTTTTAGTATAGAAGACATGTTTTGCATATTTAGTAACATTTTAATTTAAAAGTAAGATTTTACAAATTACATTTTTGAAAATAAAAATAAAGACAGTTTTAACAGTTTATAACTTCTTCAAAGTTCGATTTGATGGTCATGAACAAAACACATGACCCTAAAACTTAACATACAACAAAAATGTATGTTTGTGTGTGAATGACAGCAAGATTGGTCCCAAAACTCTGTGTGTGCACGTTTGCTCCTCACCCAGCAGCGGAGGCAGCCAGTTGGCGTTGGCCTCACAGTGGGAGTCCAGGAAGGTGATGACTTCTCCTTTAGCAGCAGCAGCTCCAAGCAAGCGAGTCCTGATCAAGCCCTCCCTCTTCTTGGTCCTCAGGATCCGAACCTTCGGCATCCTTGTCATGTATTCCTCCAACGCCACCTTTAGGTGCTCTGCACAGAGGAGGGAAAAGGAGGAGGGATACAGTAAGAGGGTGAGATCATCCACTGTTCGACACAGTTACATCATTTGACACATTTACTTCAGTTCATTTCTTGGTTTCCTCCTAAGCAATTAACAAAGGGAGGGATGTAAACCTGGCCACCACGCTAACTTTGATTTCATGAACAATTCATAGATTTGATGGGTAGCAGTGTGGACATCATCAGGAATAAAAACTAGGAAACAAAAGTTTTGATTTAATATTTGAGGGAGGTAACAGATATGCTAACTCAGTTTAAAGAAGCACAAGTCCAGCTCCAGTTCTTTGAACGGTGTCTGTTTAGTTGAATTAGAGGTTGCAGTGCCATGGTTACAACAGAACCCTGTGATAGACCTCCTGCTCAGTGCACGCTGGCAACTGGGATAGATTCCAGCCCCCTGCAACCCTGTCTAGGATAAGTGGTTTAGAAAATAGATGGATGGTTGCTGAGGTAGAAGTGAAGGACGGACTCAGGATGAGGAACTTTTTAAACAACAAAGGTGGCCGTCAATAACAAACAAACCTCTCCTCTCTGATACAGACAGAGTCGAAAATGACTCATGTCTCTGGGATTTTCATATTCGTGAAACCATACGCACAATCAATCAGACTGACAAACTGCACAAACCAACGTGTTTATTTATTGATGCATGCCAAATGTCATCAAATAAAAGTATGATTGTCAGTTATCTTGGATTAGTAAATAGCTCTACATCCTCTGTGAGGTGGGTATGTATTGATTGAACAAATGTGTGCAGAGAAGAGGCAGAAACAAAGCAAATCAAACTGAGCTCAATCTCCCTTTTTGAGGCTTAATAACGGCCGATTATTCATTATCTCGCTTCATACATGAGCTTTCATTCCTGAATGGTGTTTGCTTGTACTTACAGCAAACACCTGCCCTTCCAGAGTGGCTCTTAAATTATGACGGTGAACCTGTCATCCCCAGCAAATGCTGCAGGCCTCCTTCTAGCCAGATTGTAACGAGTAAACAAATTAAGGCTCGAGCGCATTGTAACCCAAAGGTTTGTCAACATCAGCAGTTCTCACTTGGGTGCACATAATTTTGTAGGACATCCATGCTGGCCCCGTGACTGCCACTGTAATAAATTTACACCCATCACTGCAATTAAAGTCAAAGAAATCTATGTGCAAAGTTCAGCTACCATTAGTCACAGAAAAAGGTTGGATTAATGGCCTCCCTGAAGAGAACACAGCTTTCTTTCTGATTTAGATGAGATTTCCATTTACTTTTTTTAATGCTCTTTATGATTTAAGGACTATGATTCTTTATTAAATGTCTTTCATCTGTGTTGACTTTTGGTTGATCAAAAAAAAAAAGATTTTTGTGGGAGATTTTAGTCGTTGTTACAGTACAGTTTTCAGATGAAAAGCTTTTTGTCAGAAGGTGTTCTGTACTGATTAGTGCACTGTTAGCGTTTGACAGTAGGGTCAAACATAGAAATAGGTAGAAAATGTGTCAAAATTGGATGCTGCAGCCTCTTCTCCTGATAAATCTCATTTTTTGAGGATAAGAGCCTTGAGTTCTCCCTTCCTGAAGAAGTCAAAACATGAAATGTAACTTTGACAGCTTCTTTACAAAAAGCCAAAGCACCGCCTGTTGACTGAATCGGAGAGATGCTGCGAGAAGTTGAAAAGTTGACCTTTCAACCTTTTCATCTGTTGGAAACTTTATTTCCATGCCAATTGCAGATCTGACTGAGCTGAAGCTGACAGCGAGGTAGAGAGACAGAAAGAGTGTGAAAGGCTACCTTTGTACATGAGAAAGACCTATGACAAGAAATACAAAACAGTTAATTGCTTTGATTATACCGCAAGGCATCGAGAAAAGTCATGGCTGAACAACAATGTTCAGGGCGGAGACAGTGTTGGAAGGGACAATTTGACAAATGTTTTCCATCTTTCAATCCAAGTATCCTCACTCCCCTCTGTCTCTTCTGAACCATTATGAATAAAACTCTATTTTTGTCATAAAGAAAACACTTTCAGCAAAGAATAAGGTGCAAGAGCAACATGGAAGATGCCACAGGAGTCCTTCATTCTCACAGATTGTCTCTTTTCTCTTTTTGTCCCTTCTCTGGTTGGACTAGCTGACAAGCAGCACTGGTTTGGATATCTATTTTTTTTCTCTTCCACCAATCTTTGCATCCATCCTTATTATACATTCTGTGCAGGGCCTCAGGGGTTTGGAGCTCTCTATCACAGGACTGACACAAATAGCATTCACACTTACACCTACGGGCAATTTAGTCTCCAGTTAACCTAATGGTAGTAGTCTTTAGATTGTGAAGCTAAAAGGAAACTGAAGCCGCTGATATTACATCAAAAGAGTTCGTTTACAACAATGGGAAATGTTTCAGATGTATTCATAATATAAAATGCACAGATGTTGTGTGTTCATGCTGCAAAGGATCCTATGGTACTGAGAAAGAATAAAGATGGCAGTCACGGTAATGCACTGTGTTTCTACAGTAACCACCACAATATAACTAAAAATGCATTGCTATTACTAACAGTGCCATTCCCACAGTAAATACTTGTGATTTACCATGTTTTACTGTATTATTACTACTAATTCAGTATACAGTGGTCCCTCGTTTATCGCGGGGGATACGTTCTAATAATAACCCGCAATAGACGAAATCCGCAAAGTAAGTTTTACAATTATTATACATGTTTTAAGACTGTAGAACCCCTAACCACACCTTTTTACACGCATTTTGTACAGTACTCCCTTAGTTAATCGGGACGCAGAACACAATGCGTGTTTATACTGTACAGTACACTGTAAAAAAAAAAGCGAAATCCGCGAAACAGCGAGTCCGCGAAAAGTGAACCGCGTTATAGCGAGGGACGACTGTATGTATAAGTTTTAATCAATGAGGAGGTAACAAGTGAACTTCAATTTGGGCAGGAGATCTGGATTGGACAGCACAGTACAGCCAATCATAATGTGCTAATGTATTACATCATCTGTTACTACAGGACGCCAAGGAGATCTAGTAGGCCAAGCACATCTAGTACCTATACTTTGGTACTGGTACTGTACATAAAATAGGAGACTAATGAAAGAATTGGAAGTTTTGGCTTGCCTGCACCATCAAAGGCTCTGTAACCCTAGATGGACAGACAGAAACCACCTGGATTGCTTTTGATACTAGACAAAAAGTGAAAGTGAGATTTACGACAATGTAAACTTGATGGACATGAAACGTACAGTGATCTCTGGATATGACTCTGAGAAGGAGTGTGAGTTATTTGAAGCAGAGTACATGAGTCTGGTGATTCTTGCTTAGAAGATGCTGTACTTCTCTCTCACACAGTTCAGATGCTACATCGCCCCTCGTTTGAAATCACAGTGCTGCATGAGGATGCAGGTTTAGCGTCGGATGTTGAAATAAGGCCTCAGTACACCGACCATCTCAGCAAGTAACCTACTCTCACCTCAACCTAATCCCTTCCAGCTGAGTCTTTCTGATGCTTTTTAAAGCCACCACCCTCCTTTTCTTTATATCTTACCATCTCCCTCCATCACCCCATCAAAAAAGATTCTAAATCTAATCCCTCCATCTTCCCATCCCTGATTTTTCTGATTTGCATGTCTTTTTTTGTCTCTCCTGTCCAGATTCTCTTGTAGGTCAAGCGTCTTTATCATCTGTTGCCGAGTTTATTGCGTTATTTATTGTGTTGCAGGGTAGCTGACCTACACGCTGTAAAGTGTGACATTGCAACAAGGGCGAAAAGGCACCGTAAGGTCGGCGTCAAGCAGCGAGGAAAAGGCGAGCTGTCCTCCCTGTGTGCTCCTATAATAAATCAACTCATTAAAAACTGACCATTAAGAGCCTGACTCTGCCTCTTTATAAAAGCGCGCCCTACACAAAGTGACGCTTACATCAGCCTGCTAATGACAGGAAGCCGGGCAAAATTAATCAACGAGAATTCGCCCCGTGTGTGAAAAGAGCTTGTATGGGGAGAGGTATGGGGAAAAAAGATCAGAGCATTTAATTATGATTGGTTAATTTTCACTGAATAAATTGGAATACGGCTCATACTGTTTACCGAAAGCAAGGAGGCAATTAATCATGCTAATGAGAGCAAACTAATGTCGGCAAACACATTAGTCTTTATTAGAATTTGAAGCGTAGGAGATTGGGGAGGGGGGCTAAGGCAAGCTCGACATCGGGGTCATTTCACAGCGTGGAGCAGAGAGGGTAAATCGCTCAAATCCAGACCATTTTATTCAGCACAGACTCCACCTGAACTCCCACTATACCATCCATCCACTTTTTTTTCTACCTCCCTGCAGTCACTTCTATCTTGTGTGGACGGTGCCCGGGCCGCCCAAACATCTTTCATCTGCTCACATGGGGGCCGTACTCAAGCATGAATTAGCTGTTAGCAGATGAAACGCGCAGCAGTTGGCTCTAGGCTCTTGTTAAAGTGTCTATGTGCATTTAAAATGATGAAATGAACATGCGTTTGCAGATCATGCTCTTCTCATTTTGATGCATGCCACTGACTGGAGTATTTAAAGGAGTAAGTGAGTCATTTCACGTCTTTTACGTTATAAGCAAATTAACTGCAAAATGTCCCTCTTACCATGTTGGTTATACTTGTCTGGGCTGTTCGTTCATGTGAATGAAGAAAAGTGTGCTAATGTGACTCCATTTGTCAGCTTTGATTTGTTCAGGAATTTTCAAATTTGACTGAAAAATGCTAATTCAACGACGTCTCAATATACACACTATTCAAAGACATTTAGACTACAGAATTACTCACATCAGTGTTTTCTTGACCTGCCTCATAAATGTTACATAGCAGTATAAGTAGTGGATTAGGTTATACGCAGGTATGCCTGTGTATTTTCCAGTTGGCAATGCCCACTTCTAAATCCTTTCCCTCTGATCTGCATCATTCAATGCTGCAAACCATATTTGAGACGGCATGACTGGCCCTACTCTGCCTCCATTGGCCAAGAATTGCTGTCTTCATTTGTTGGGTTGCTTATGTTTAGATCAGTGTTAGTATATAAGTGTAATCCAATAAGAGGCAGAGTAGGATAGATCAGGTACCTTTGCTTCCCCATCTTAAAAAAAAATATTGAATTAATCTAATTATGTAGTTGTCTAATGCCTCTATGGGGCAGTATTTATGGTAAAATATGCATCTCTTCTGTGGCTAATGAGTCTTACTCCCTAGGCCAAGCTGCAGAACTGGCCCATTTTTGGGGGAACTAGACTAAATATGCAAAAGTAGTCCTATATGTCACTTTTTATAACACACCTTTGCTGAATGGGTTCCTTTTAAAAATACACTGAACAGAAATATAAATGCAAGACTTTTGTTTTTGTTCCCATTTTTCAAGAGATTTAAAACATTTTCTATATACAATATATATATCTAACCATTTCTCTCAAATATTGTTTACAAATCTGTCTAAATCTGGGATAGTGAGCATTTTGCCGAGATATTCCATCCTATCTCACAGGTGTGGCATATCAGGATGTTGCATGATTATTGCACGTGTGCCTTAGGCTGGCTACAATAAAAGGCCACTCTAAAATGATCAGTTTTATCACACAGCACTGCCACAGATGTTACAAGTTTCGAGGGAGCGTGCATTTGGCATGCTGACAGCAGGAATGTTCACCACTGAATGTTCATTTCTCCACCATAAGCCATCTCCAAAGGTGTTTCAGGGAATTTGGCAGTACATCCAACTGGTCTCACAACCGCAGACCACGTGTAACTACACCAGCCCAGGACCTCCACATCCAGCACGTTTACCTCCAAGATCGTCTGAGACCAGCCGCTCGGATAGCTGCTGCAACAATCGGTTTGCATAACCAAAGAATTTCTGCATAAACTGTTAGAAACCGTCTCAGGGAAGTTCATCTGCATGCTCGTCATCCTCATCAGGGTCTTGACCTGACTCCAGTTCGTCCTCGTAACCGACTTGAATGGGCAAATGCTCACATTTGATGGTGTCTGGCACGTTGGAGAGGTGTTCTCTTCACGGATGAATTACAGTTTTCACTATTCAGGGCAGACAGCGTGTGTGGCATCGTGTGGGTGAACGGTTTTCTGATGTCAATGTTGTTGAGTGGCCCATGATGGCGGTGGTGTTATGGTATGGGCAGGCGTATGTTACGGATGCCGAACACAGGTGCTTTTATTGCTGGCATTGTGAATGCACAGAGATACCGTGACGAGATGCTGAGGCCCATTGTTGTGCCATTCATCCACGACCATCACCTCATGCTTGCAGCATGATAATGCACGGCCCCATGTTGCAAGGATCTGTACACAGTTCCTGGAAGCTGAAAACGTCCCAGTTCTTGAATGTCCAGCATACTCACCTGACATGTCACCCACTGAGCATATTTGGGATGCTCTAGATCGGCGTATACGACAGCATGTTTCAGTTCCTGCCAATATCCAGTATCCCACCCAATGAAACAAAACTGCACGTTTCAGAGTGGCCTTTTGTTTTGGCCAGCCTAAGGCACACCTGTGCAATAATCATGCTGTCTAAGCTGTCTAAGCATCTTGTTATGCCACACCTGTGAGGTGGGATGGATTATCTCGGCAAAGGAGAAGTGCTCACGATCACAGATTTAGACAGATTTGTGAACAATATTTGAGAGAAATTGTTATTTTGTGTATATAGAAAATGTTTTAGATCTTGTGCTGCGTTTATATTTGTGTTCACTGTAGTTTGAGACATAGATTAACTGTATATCCACCACTCCAGCGACCCCTACACCACCGGATGTAGGCAACCACAACATTTTTGGAGCTAGAGAAAGATCATGTTTTTAAATAAACGTATAGGAGACGGATCACAAATTATAGTCTCTGGGGTCATACACTTTGTATTCGATGATTCGATTTGATTTTTGTACGACCTTTAGTTTACCTTTATATATTATACACAAGCCAAATTACAAGCTCTTCTAAATTTCAAATGGCCCAAAATTACAGATTGCTGCTTTTAGATTCAGTAAGTGCTTTTTAACATATTGTCAAATGTGATGGGAGCTGTTCAGGATTACAATACGAACAAACACACACACAACCACCACCAGCAACATCCTCCCTGATGCATTCTTTTTTTTTTTTTTTTTTTTTACAAAATTCAATTAGCGTTGAGACACAGGGGATCCAACATGGTATGCTGAGTTCTGTTTCCAGGGTGGTGGATTAATCCCAAGATGCTCTGGCACGCCACCAAAGACTGGAGCTGCTCCTTTATTCCCTCAGCAAAATATTTCACTTGTGAACTTCGTCACACCCTATCAGTTTTCTTCCTGCTGCAACTTGAATTTTAGCTGGAATCATTAAAAAAAAGGGTCTGGAGGGAGTGAGTTTTCTGCATTGTAAGGCACACAGGATGAGTTCAGTGTCAGTGATGTCAATATTTAGCATACTTTCAGATCAGTTTTAATATTGTTCATCCTGTCACCATGACAGTCTAGTCACAACACCACAGCTGACATTGCCTGTCAAGCTCGCACCACGTCAGCTCCCTCATGTGAGGCAGCAAGTTCTGCACTTCCAATTAAAGGAAAAACCTTAAAAGGGACTGCTGTTAATTCCCTGCATTGCGTAAATATCATCTTTACACTCGGCTGCAAACCCACATACGTAGGCTGGAGGTTGATGAAGTCAAGAGAACTTCATCCTCTCAAAACAAGTAGGAAAAGCTGTGTACAAATGACACAATTAACTGCACAACACTAAACAAAATATGGGGATCTTCATACAGTACCACGATAAAACTGCTCGAGTTCAAAATGAAAACAGGGAAACCCAACAAAGACGTCTGCAAACAGAAGACAAGAAACTTTCTTGGGTAACTTGAAACATGTACATAATATGATTATGTGCAATGAGATTACAAGACATTTCTTAAATCATGTTATTTTTTTTTTTTTTATTGGAATATCGCTGAACAAGTTGTACCACCAGGAAAACATTAAATATCACACTGAAAACCAAGAGAGGCTACTTTTTAAATATAAAGTTTTATCTCTATTAGAGAGTTTTCCTGATAGATTGTTAAGTCTTAGTGAACATCATACTCTGGAGTTTAAACCAGTAGAGATAATTATTGTTAGCTTATTGTCTTTCTAAAACTGAACATCAAATAAATAATATTTATTTGAGCAAAGAATTGTAGAACTATGGAGAAAGAAATATCTTCTCATCTGAGCGAAAACACACCTTTGTATGACTTTTTCCACTGAGAGCTCTATGTTGAGCTGAGCTGAGGCTGTTTTATTTGTAAAAAGCTTTTTGTTTAGTATTGTGTAGTAGTGAAATGAAACCTTTTCATGATATCAAAGCCTAAATTTAAAGTTTAAATTCAGATTTTTTCCTTAATCAAACAGCTATTAAAATGTTTTGCAACATTTTTCGTAATGAGTTTCCATGGTTGAAAAATGGAAAATATAATTGAGTTGCTTAATACACTTCCTTGTACTCATTAACTTACTGAACCAACGAAGCCCAAGTGACATTTTGGGCATTTTTTTTTTTATATATAAATCAACTGAAAGCTCAATTATCAATGAAAAAACACCTAGCAAAGAGCTAACACTGAACTATTTGGGGCTAAAAGGGGCTTACAGTAAATAGGCGTAAAAGATAGAACATGTGTTTGTTTTCTAATCTATTATTCTCTAAGTCTAAACCTTTGATTCAAGTCAATTGTATTTCTATAGCCCCAAATCATGTTTAGACTGTACTCTTTACAGTATTATTCACCCAACCATTCCCACCAAACATCCACATGTTTACAAAGTTTTACTATTAAAGACTGAATTTAATAAACAAAAGTCAGGATACATACGCCACCTGATATTCATGTACATCATATATAGTTCAATTAAACTAATAATAAACCCAAATCAGAGACGAGCAAAGCCGGTTTTTAAGTGAAGCTCTAGTGCATAACTTAATGCTGAGGCTACTAAATTCATTGCTAAAGCAGTACAGTAGACGATCTTTACTTTGTCCTCCGTATACGTGACTCATCTGGTCCTCTCCTCTTCACAAAGACGTTTGGATCGATTAGCTCCCACTGATGGCTCAACATCTCTAAATGGCAACACTTAATTAGCTCCTTTTGTCCTCTGTCGTCTGTCTCCCTCTCAACCTCCTTCTTCATATCGCTCTCTCGCGCTTCTCTCCATCACACTTCACTGAGCACCATTACCTCATTATCTCCCTACACCCTCACATACACAAACAGACACACACACACACACCGACGTGAATGAATAAACATGTCGAACTGTGTTCGGTCTTTCTTCATTCGTACTCGCCTCCGTCGCTGTCTGTCCCGCAAAACGTCTCTTATCGCCTCATCACAGTCGCTTTCTCTCCCCACCTCTCCGTCATGCAGATGGTTGGGCTGCTGGTGTTGATAAGACTGTTCAAAGTTGCTCTACACTGCTGATAGCAGCATTGTCAGGCAGCCAAAGAAACTAAATCATTAATAAAATCAGTACATTAAATACCGATTAGAAAGGTGCTGTGTTTATAGTGTATATGTTAATTTCTATGCAGGGCTCTAGCATACTCTTCGTTTTTTGCCTGCCAACGGACACGGCCAAAAGAGAGCCTCTATATTAACAACTAGTGGCCTGATTCCGATGAAATCTGCTATGACTCTTGATGAAGTGACCTCTTACTCTGGAGGCTACCACTACGACCAGTTCAAGAAATTAAGCTAAGATTTACATTTGTACAACCAAAAATTGCAAAAATCATCCCCAGAGAATGAACCCTCCATTTTTTTCTCAATTTACACATGACCAAGCTGTTCTCACTCTGACTTGTAGCTTGCGATATAAATGGTCGATCCTGAAAAAAGCACGCAGAAGGTATTGCCTTAACAACGAGGACCCAAACACAATCACAATTTTCATTCAAGATTGTTTGACTTTTCATTTTGAATACTGCAGTTTGAAAATAGCTCCTGGCTTGTTCACTACTTTATCCTGGCTCTAAGAGCTGATGCAAATATGTCTGAGGGTTAAATCCACAAGTAGCTGTGGCTGGCAGCACTGTGTAACCTCTGCCAGCGCCGGTGCAATCATTTCCCTTTTGAACACAATGACATATTTCTGCACAATTAGCAGCAGACCTTTTGTGGTCAGTTCTGTGGCGGCTCCAGGTTGGAGGTTACGCTGATGCCCGTTGGGAGCCGTGCTGTCTGACCGCCAAACCGCCTCTACATCTGACTGGGAATACATCAAAAGTCACTCTGCATAAGAGAAGTGTACAGGCCACTCCTTATTCGAAATGAAGTATTGCAGCCATTTGTTCAACTGATCCCATCGGGGGAAAGGAAAGTAGGGAAGTAATTGGACGATCAATCTGCCAATGGCAGGTTTCCATCACAGAATAGCTGATGATGCAGTGTGCCACCGCAGCCCCACTGAGTAAATACAGGCTCTGCTACTGGCTGTGATTACATGGCACAAATCTTTCCCATTCCGAATTAAAATGTCGATGTTATTGACAAATGCAACAGAAGTATTTAAAAGAAAGCTGCACAAAATATTGTAGAGGTTTCACCTAAATCTGGCACTCCACCATGGATGGTTTTACGGTGACCTTCCTACAGAAGCAGCATATTCTGCTGTGAGAAGATGAGCTACCTTCAGTACTATGATTCAGAATTTCCTGGGGAAAAAAAGAAAATGAGGCCAGAAGGCTCATGTATTACAAAACACTGGCATAGAATGATTGAGAGTGATTGAATGAATAATTTCCCTTTGGAGGGCAGACAACATGCAGGAACCACTTGGACAAACAGATTTAATCTTTAATGAGACGTACAGGAAATTTGTCATCAGATCTGTTATTTGTAATATACAGAGAGTCAGTTCTGCTTTGTCCATTCTGAATCTGAGTTTAACTTTATATTGAAATCAACAGATCAGATTACTGTAGTACTAGAACTACCTAGTTTTGTCAAAGCTACTATAGTAAGACATTATACAGGTCTTTGTCCAGTATCATCCTCTGTTAAGACACAATTTCATGCTCACGATCAAATACGATATCTCCTTATGGATATGCATTAGGCTTAAAATGAGCAATTTGCAACAAGGTAAGAGAGTCTGGTGAATCAAACTTGGACCACTACAAAATACAAAGAAATCAGACTTAGCAGATATAAATATAAATATTGGCATCTTGATGGCAAAAAAAAAAAAAAAAACATCTGCAAACTAAATTTAAAAAAAGAAAAAAAAATACACAATTAAAAGCAATTTTTTAAAAAAGTAATAAACGTGTTTGCATAAGATTTAGTGAAGCGTAACAGTGGCCAGAAAGAAAACATACATAAACAAACAGAAGCAGAAAAGTTCAACAGAAAGCAACGCACCACAGACAAACACCAACTGTCAGCTGTAAACACAGAACAGTCTGCAGCATACTTCCTAAATCAAGTGCATTGGTGAATGGGATGAAGAGTGAAAAAAAAGAAAGACTATCAATTTGATCTTGTAATATTATAAGTAAAGAAAATGACACAGTGAATCAGTCTTCCTTGGCAGCACAGGTAGGAGGAAGATTAATACACATCTTACGTATTCACTAAACTGAGAAGTGCATGGTGTTTTTCAGTCTATGAATGTTGCTCCGTAGTTTTCAGAGAATAGACATAAATAGATTAAAACAAACCAACCACTTGGCATCTCATTTCACCCCTTCGAAACCCCACTGTGACGTGGCCAAGGGAAATGAATAAAGAACTAGCGTCATTAAGTCCTGTCAGAGTGCTAAACAAAGCCCCAAACTGCCGCAGACTCAAGCTGCTCCCAGCTGTCAAGGTGTGAATGTATATTATTCTCGCCGGCAGCTATGGCTGTAAACAATGCTGTTTTTGTTGTCGTCAACTTCATTTCATTAATAAGCTTAATAAGAGTGAGCTTTCATGTGGTGTAACAGCCATGGATGTGTTAATGTGGTCATTTGCCTGAGAAGGAAACAATGGAATGTACTCCTAAGGCATTCCTATCTCTTGCGAAATAAATTCAATGCTAACGCGCTACTGAATAAGCTTTGGAGAAAGCATAATGTTGTAGTTGTACTTTAGGAAGTGTGACCTTTCTATAGCAGACACATGTTGGTAGGCTACTGTAACACTCAAGCTTAAGTTTAAGATCAGTGACTCAAGTCTCATGACTAATCCTTTAAGTCCTGTTGGATTTTTACATTTTACAAGTTGTAACCCACAAACATAAGCATGAAAGCAATAATCATACCTCAGTGCGGTAACTTCAGTCCAGCAATTGCTTAATTAGACCGGGTTTCAGTGACACCTGCTGGATTTTGATATACAGATCTGCATTCAGTTGAGACTAACTTGTCATTCTAAGTGTGGCACGATGATGCGGTGAGTAAGAAGAATGTTACCGGTTGGAACTTCTTCTTCTTTCTGAGTGGGATTTGCTTGCTCGTCTGGCAAAGCAATGAGAATTTGGAAGTTGCTGAACATACTGTACGGATAGAGTTGTTCGAGAAGTTTCTGTGGATATTTTGGTACTTCTTTACTTCCCTTCTTCTAGTCCTGTCCCATTTGACATCCATTGTAATAGCTGGGAATCAAAGCTGAGTGCATGTAGCAGGAGCGGGAGCAGGGGTGAGGTTTGACAACACACAGTACTGAGTCCCTGCAGGGACTGAACAGATTCTGGTGGATCTGTGAGAGCCAGATTTATGAGCTTTGATCTGATCCCTGAAAGGCTAACATAATGGAGCATGTATGAGTCTTGTGAAGGCACATACTGTAACTCTTACATACCCTCTACTCGCCTCGCATGCATTCTCTAATGTGGAGAAGAAGGAGGCAGCTTTCTTTCTTTTCTTTACTGTTTTTGTACAAGTCAGAGCTACTCTCCCTGCCACCCTGTCTGACCATAAATCAGTGAAATGACTTGGACTCCACCAGCAGAATTCAATGTTAAGCTGCCAGACACATACAGCCATTTACCCAGTATTATGATCTTTACACAGCGGAGATGAAGCTCCACGATTAGCCTGACATAATCACTTTTACTTGATAATGTGATGATATCAGAGTTAAGGTTAGGGTAACAAGTGTTTAATGGCTTAACAAAGGCTAACAATTATATACTGAATATGATAGTGGCTGAAAAATAATGAAAGAAGAAGTAGAAGGGCATTTGTCTTTTATACGACCATATCTAACCAGCTGTAAAATTAGCATTAGGCTCAGATAGATTTCAAAGGGAAGGGTGCAGAGAATTATCTTAAACATTGGCAAATCGAATGAGATTCGAAGATGAAGAACATCCAGCAAATGACAGCAGGAAGTTATCAGGCCATTTGCAAAGATCTTTATCAGCCTTCAAAAGAATAATTTGCATTAGAGGTCAGGTGTTTTTTCCCAGTTTGTAAAGTGGAGGACATACTTTTCTTTATCTCCTTGATATGCTACCATCATGTCAGCTTCACCATTCATCTAATATTACAGCGGCAGAATCTATCGGAGAGAGATCAGATACACGGAGGCAGGGTAAATCCATGCAAATAGTGTGAGAAAGGTGCTATTTGGAGATGAGATTTAGACATTTTTTTAAACAAATCAATATCCTCGGTGATAATAAATCTGAGAATGGATTATTCAGGAAAATGTTTTACACAGAGAAGTTGTGAAATATCCAAATCTAAGCCCCTAAGTTCTCTTACTGTGTGTATAAAGTGGGGAGGCGAAGAACCGAGGGAAGAAAAAGAGTCAAAACGAGGAGATATAAAAGAGCCGTTTGTCAGTTCTGATAGCAACACTCGCTCATTGTGTGTAGCTCAGTGTCACGGTTGAGCTGCTGGCTTTAAATCAGAGCTGCTCGCTGGTCAGATGTGGAGCGAGTGAGCGAGGGGCAGAAAGAGAGAGATAAACAGAGAGGCAGAGAGTGAAAGGTAGGGGTCCCTCGACGCGGAGAATCGACCTTGACTGAAACCTGTAATTAAAGAAAATCTGACATGAAATTCTTGTTTTTCCTCTTCCACCTGAAATCTCTGTGGGTTGGAGTTTAGTTTCACTCCCGTGTTCCTGTTTGTACTTCCACATATCAGCTGTTTAGTGATTGCTTTCAGCTGCCTTGGAGCTGCAGGTTACTACTAATAGAGTGAGTGTTAGAAAGGCAGGGGCGAGGAATAAAAGGGAAATGCAGAGACTGAATAGCGGGCTCTCCTGACATGAAACCTGCAGTTAAAGAAAATAAAGCCACCGGGAGAAAATGCAGAGAATAAAGAGAAAATGAAGATGCTGCCTCCTAAATCTTACAACAGTATATATGGCAGTAGGGGGTGATTTCATGAAACCAAATAAGATGATGATTCAACAATGAGACAATCACCAGTCCTCAGCATCAGAGATTGGTTTGAGAAGGCAAAAGGAAGGAGAGTAAATAGTACTACACTTAAATATCTCTCTTTTTTCTATTTAGTCGGCCATAAAGGTCATTGGATTGCATGTAAGTGTTGCAAGGAACAAGTCATAAGAGTCTATTGTACATCAACCCAGTTTGAACACAAGAATGTGACAAATAGGGGATATAAAACACTATGGAAAATACCTACAAGTGAACTCCTGTTCTTTAGACAAAAAAAGTAGATAGATAGATGCTTTGATGAATGAAAGGACAAGAGGTTACTCCTGCGGCTTCTTTCCCCCCCATCATACCTCCAGGGCTCTTGTTGCTATGATTCCTCCCCAGCATCACTGCCACCTGACAAATACCATTTGTCACCTGCAGCTTGCTGTGAAACAGACGGCAGCTAAACCTGATGTCAGCAACTGGCAGGAAAACAACAAAGTTTTTAGCACGTCATCTCCTTTTGCATCTTCTTTTGTTAACAGTTACCTTCATGAGTAAAGTGGAAGAAGTAACAGATGTTTTCAAATGAAATTAGAAGGAAGGGTCAACACAGTACATATATAAACAAGAGACCTGAATCCAACCAATTGCGAATGGCCAGATCATGAGGGAGATGAGGGCCAGTGTGTGAAGGACAAGTTTGCAGATGTGCTCCACACATCTGTTGATTCAATATTTTCAAATCCAAGGCCAGACCAGATAGCACATCTAGTCTAGGAAAACCTTGCCAGGAGGAGCTGGAATCAACCAGATAAGCTCAAGATGGATGGATGGATGGATGGATGGATGTATGAACGGACGGATGGATGGATGGATGGATGGATGGATGGATGGATGGGTTTATGATTATTTTGAGGAATCCATTAAACTTTGTCAGATGCCAGAAAATAACAAAAGATATCCGTTATAGAAAAGCAGCAAGTCCTCACATTTGAGAACCTGGAACCACCAAATGTTTGACGTCCACGTTTGATAAATTACTCCAGCCATAAAATGGATTATGGAAATTGTTGATGAATCATTTTCTGCGAAAAGACTGATCAATTAATCAACTTGTTGTTTCAGGACATATGGTTCTTTATGGATCTTTAGCCATTACAGTGCAGCTATTAATAACATCACTACACATCTCTGAAGTTTACGTCTCAAGAGATGTGAATGAATGAAGAGTGACATAAACGGGAGGGGAACAGCTGTTTAGTTGTTGAGTTTAGTTAATCATCTATAAATATCTTCAAACACTAACAGCAGGTTGATGTGTTTGAAATAAATCTATCTACAGTATCTAATGAAAACGAGGCTAACTTTCCCCAACGCTGGGGGGACCTTTAACGACCACGTTAATAGAACTGGGGGTCATTTCTATAATTACAACACGTGTAATCTGGCTCACCTTAAAGGCAAACTTCACAGTATTAAAAGAAAAACTGCCTCATCATGAGCTAATTTGCTTCAGGGTAACTGTTACAAGCAGTTCTGATGCATAATGAAGTGTTATAAATATAACAGGGCATTAGTATGGCTGCAGGCTCTGTGGATGTTAAGCAGAGCAAGGTAACACAGCGTCAGCAGAACTGGCTGGCAGGGTTTCCTACTGGCTGTGTGTATGTGTTATGAAAGTGGAAGTGCCTTTGTCGGGGTGGGCTGGGGCATTAATGACTCACCCATTGATTATATTTTGTGAATAGGAATTAGATCACAAGATGCTTAAGAGTCATCAACTCTGAGCAAAGAGGAAGTTTCCATAGAGTACCCCACAACAGGACCAAAAGCTTGTGTTAAAGGGATGGTTCATGTTACATGTGGGGTACTTATTCATAGGCAGTTTATTACCTACAATAGATGCTAAGCAATAACAAAACCTAATTTGTATGCTAGCGTACGTTATATTTAAAATATTTTGCCTTGCTTTACCGCGCTGTCAGACAACAGTTTATATCGATCTATGCTGCTTCAAATCCCACGCGGCCCCGCCACGCTCAGAAGTTCACAAAACGTCCCAGATGCGGGCCTCTGCTTGGCTGCTCTGGGAATACGTCACTATTCTATTTTTGACGGACGCCACAAGCAGCCCATGTCAATCTGTATAGAGCAGCTTGAGCTGATAGGAAGCCAGGTACAGAAACGGTATAGAGAATCCAGCTGATTTTCAAAATAAAACAGCATATTTAGAGGCTTCTGAAATGCTAACCTAACCAAGATGTGCACAGACGTGTTTCCCAGTGGAAATGTCTGTTTGATGTCAACATACTGTAAAGCAGTAAAAAATATTACAAATGTAGCGTCTGGTGTTTTGTTAGAGCTTTTGTTTGTACCT
Source organism: Collichthys lucidus (assembly GCA_004119915.2). Classification (NCBI taxonomy): domain Eukaryota; kingdom Metazoa; phylum Chordata; class Actinopteri; family Sciaenidae; genus Collichthys; species Collichthys lucidus. The sequence continues at coordinate 18,344,596 of CM014092.1, read as the reverse complement.
CCTACTTTGAAACATTTCACAAAATAAAACTGCTACACCCCAAGCTCTCATTGATGCATGTGTTGTGGATCGCTCTCTTTGTCTGTGGATATGTGGTTGTGTTTGTTTGGCTGATTATGCCTGGGTGGTCCCTGTTGGGCTGCCTTAAACACACTACACACACCCTGATTTAGACTTCTGCACAGGCTGGAGAAAACTATGACAGAATATATGTTAGGACACCGGATTCATCAGGCTAGTTTTGAATAATAAAAAGCTGACAAGAGAGTCAGGGAGATGTCGATTAAATAGAATCTAAAACCCAAACAGACCTGAGGTCAGGTCTAATCAACCAGATTAGGTAACAGTATGTTTCTGTTGCCTCTACTCACTCTATTTGTAACAAGTCAACCTGCTTTTACATGCAAGCTACATTTTACCGTAAAAATAATCTGTTCCACCCTGGTAGGGTTGTATGCATGATGAGTAGTCTTTGGTAAGCTGTTTTTTCTCATGCTTTAAGCAAAAAGCCTTTAAATATTTAAGTATTTGTGTCTATTTTAATGATTTTTATGGGCTGAAGCCAACATGCCTTTAACTAAAGTCTGTAAAAAATGAAGAAGTACGCCACAGCTACAGCAAGACACACAAATACAGGCCTTATTCACACCCGCTAAAGCAATTTCCTCCTTTTTCCACATTTGTACAGGAAATAATTTCTCATCTTGGTAAATGTACATGTGAACTAGAAATTAAGCACCGCACTGTAAATCTGAACAACTCTTTATAATAAATCACCTTTTCTCTCCTCCTCCATAACACACTTAATTTATTACGCAAGGGTTCAATGCCGAGCATTGATTTGTGGCGCTCTGCGAAGAAACTGTTTTAACACCAGTTACTCAACCAGAGACCAGAACCAAGTGAACTTCACTCTGTCCTTGTGTCTCTTAAGCCTTAATTACAGCCCGACTCATTTCTTATCAAAGGACAGTGGCACTGAGAGGGAGTGTGTGAGCAGACGGACTGCAGAGGTTAAATCCCTTCCCCGCAGCTGCGTAATGTTCTCCCATCCATCCTAGCGACAGAGAGCTCAGACCCCTCCCAGGTTCCAGGCTATTTTCACACAACCGAGTTGTTCTTTACTCCCCACCCGCCGGGACGTGTAAGGGTAGAGGGCAAGGGATTATGTAGAAATGCAGGCTTGCGTTTTCTTTGTCTGAATGTAGAAGTTAACAATTGGATGTTTGTCAGTGATTCAGTTTGATTCAAAGTGCTAAACAAGTTTTTTTTTTCCACAATTTTCATTCAACAAGGTTCTAACATCACAGACAACCTCTGCAATTATTACAGATTAGTAGAGAGTACTGGGTAATACTACCTCATCAACCACAAAGCATGTGCATTGCATTATTTACAAGAATATGTTGATTTTGTCTGGTAATTGAAGCAATCATGTGACTGTTTTGTGACATCTTGTTTAACATCAAAAGCTTTACAAACCCCAAATTTACATTACCTGCAACATCTGAAAGTAGGACTAATGAACGAAGTGTCCTGTAGTTTAAACAACTAGATTACAGCACCGCTTTCGCCATTTTTTATGTTTCTGCTCCACTCAGCAGGAGCAGTGGGAGGGTTTGCTCTCTGAGCTCTGATGGGTGTTAACCTCTAAATGAGTCTGAGGCAGCGGAACATCTCATTACCGTGGAGACGAGAGGTAAACACATCCTTCAACGAGGGACCGTGACAGAGAGCACTAATTAACAAGGAATTAAACACTTTCTTAAGGGGGCTGATGGGAGGGTGAGAGAAAACAAAGCGCGTGCGCACACACACACACACACACACACACACACACACACACACACGCACGAGTGTGCACACAAACACAAAGCTATGCAACAATGGAGAATAGATGTTTGTGCATCTCTGACTCCTCAGCACCTCATGCAGCAAACAAAACAAAACCCACACATGCTGAACACAGTGAGCCAGAGCAGTATGCACTGCAGTGGAGAAGTCTTCCCGTTTCATGGGATATGATTATACTTTCATCATTCCTGTGCGAACTGGGCGACCATTATTATATGACAAATTACTGCAGTGCCCGCGCTGCTAAAGCAACTACATAGCATCTGTGTCTGCAGATGTCTTGACTCTTTCTAGGTAGAAACAGATGTTTTTACCCTGAACCTTTATGTATTGGAAAATATCTGACTGAGCACGTTTTATGCATCTTATTTCCATTTATTTTCCGCAGCTTGTGAACGTCCAGGTCCACTGTTTTTGGATGCTAATGTTCTTTAAAGAAGTTTAGGTTTGGGGAGTTAGAATTTTGATTTTAACTTTCCCAACACAGGTTGGAACAGCAAGGTTTGACTTCTGAACTAGTTTTTCAAGCTTCTGTCTTCAATAGTAACAGATTCACGATAATAATGCAATACTAATACCAACAGGGTAATTGGAACTGAGCCACTAAAAACAACAAATCAATGCTCCTTTTTTTAGAGGGCCAGTATGTAGGATTTATTGGCATCTAGAAGTGTGATTGCTGATAGCAACCATCTCGCTTAAGCATCTCGTTCCTAGCATGAAGGAGAAACTATGGTGGTTGTAAATTGCACAAAATCATGAATAGCACTATTTACAGCCATTGTTTAGTTTTTTTTAGTTTTGGCTAGTGTAAAAACATGGTGGACTCTGCAATCGATGTAAAAGGCTAATTTTAAGGTAAATCTCAGGTGATTATACCCTAATGAAATCATAGTTATGCATGACATGTATGCTCACTCCCAGCTCGTTCAATAAAACTATGGCGTACGCTTTAAACTGTAACGCTCTTCTGTAGCGTCACTTTTGCACCTGCGGGGCTCTACAGTCGAGCTCTATGCTCTCTTCTTGGGCGAGAGAAAAATCGAAGGCAGTTTAAAGGTATTTTAGGTCAGGGGGTGGAGAATGGTGTCACCTGTCAGAGGAAATCATTAGATTTGATTTATGTCAAAACACTGTTTCAGCTGGAACGTTATTTTTGGTTTTATCATTTGTTTTTTTTCTGGTTTGAGTTTCAGAGCTGAAAGGTCTTACTCATAGTGCCCTGAAAGTGTGATGTTGCTTGTATACGATCAGTCCGGTGAAGCTCGTTATGTGTTTCATTTGGACAGGCTTCGTTTAAAATGAGCTGTTCAACAAATTACAGTATTTTTCATCTCTTTGACTGAACCTTTTCCAATATCTGATGGATAAAGAAATGCAAGACTTACTAGAGTATTCTTGATTTAGAGTTCTGCTAACATTGCAAAAACAAGTCAACCTCTCCAGCCAAGTCAAGAGATAAAGAAATACCCACTTTTTTTTCCTATCTAATCTTTATGTTATGTAGTTAAATTTATATCTACCCACTGGCAGAGAAGGAGACACAAAGTGTTGAGTTAGCATCTGAGAAACTCCCAATAGTCCCACTGATTGGTTTGGTTTTCAGCTGCTGGATTTAGTCTGATCTTAGTGGAGGCTTCCCATGCTGATATGTCAGAAACACAGCTTGCATAAGGTTGGTTGGTTAAATGAGGCTGACTGTAAAGAGGTCAGAGACAGACTGAGAATATTATTATATTAAAATCCTTTTGGACACAAGTTTCATGAGCTGAGTCTTTAAAAGAGTTTTGAAAGCCAGGATTGTCATCCCCTGGCCAGGGACCCATTGTGTCTTCAGTGTTGATCAATACGTTTTCAAATGCTATTTGTCATGAGGTCACACTACCTTTAAAATTTGTTTGGGTCTTGATGGAGAACATACTAATATGTCAGTGCTGTCAGCAATACCAAAGAATTTATCTGTTCCAAGAAAATCCTAGAAAACTTCACAGCACCGTGAAGGTAAGTCCTTGATGGGAACCCAGTCTTTGTGATTAGTTTGAAAGGATCTTTATTTGATCTGACCTATAACTGAACATGTATACGAGCACAAATTAAAAAGGAAATTAAAAAAAAGTGTGTCCTTGGTACCTTTGTCGCTGAAGTCGTCGACCAGGATGACTTCTGCTATGAGCTGTGGAGGAGAGCGGTTGAGCACGCTGTGAACGGTCCTCAGCAGCGACGACCAGCCTTCGTTGTGGAACGGGATGATGATGCTGGTGTTGGGCAGCTTCTCTGCATACAGCTTCTGTTTACAGCTGCACACAAGCAAAATGAGTACACACATATAGCACTTTATACTTGTTTGGTGACCATTTTACAACTTATTTTTCCTTCTCAATTCACCGTATTAAGGTGAGGCATTAACATCCCTTATCAAGCATCCTTTCTGCTGGTTTCACATCAGCAGGTCTCCTTTCACTGAGGTGGCATATGGATTAAGTGCTCATATGGATTTGTTAGAGCAGGCTGGAAGACAGCGGTTCTAACTAGTTCTTGTCTGAAAAAACGAATCACTCGCTATCACAGTGAAAACTGTAATTGCTTGCTTCTCAGAGACAGAGAGAGAGAGAGAGAGAGAGAGCCCTATAACATTTTATATACATTCAATTTATAGTTCACCCTGTCCCCTGCTGTGTCAAGAGCTAGCTAGCTGTGTGAAGTGTAAAAATGTATGACAGCAATCATCTGTTAAAAATAAATCTTTGACAGCATGTGCTATCCTGCCCTGATCTGAGACCCTTTTAGAAAGATAAAATTGTTAGTCAGCACCAAATTCCTGTTGAAGAATGAGTAATGTGATGTGATCAAAATTAAAGTTGAGTTATGGGTGAAATGATTTTTTTAATTATTACTGATGTTGCCTAACAGAAAAATACAACCCCAAATCCAAAAAAGTTGTAACGCTGTGTAAAACATAAATTTAGCCCTGAGGACACAACCGATTCACCTCTTCAACTGCTGAATGGAGCTCAGTGCAGCTGAGTCCTCCTGTCCTCCTACACCAGGGACAGCTTTAATTGTATTATTTGCAGCACATACAGCTGTTATCAGCTGCCGACATGTGCACCGACGACGGGTTACAGCGATCACCTTGTACATGATCATCTCAGCGAGCAGCAAGATTCCTGCAGAGGAGCTAATCATGGGAAGAGAGTACTGTTCCCTGGCTGATGGAGGGTGAGAGAGAGAGTGTGTTGCAAACTGTGTCAGTCGATCAATGTCTGTGTTGAACATCAGCCTGCGTGTTATTCATTCAAATATGAACGCTGGGAGACAGGCGGGCGGAGTGATCGACAGGCAGTCGGCTGGTGACTCTTAACAAACCGTGTCCAATTCCTCGGGGGATGGAGGTGCGTGTGTGTGTTTCAATTAAGTCTTGTCAGCGTGCAGAAATCGAATGTGTCAGTCGCAGGTCTGGGTCTGGTTGCCTCGGAGGCACAGACAACATGCCAATCACCAAGAGGCAGACAGTGCCTACAGTGTTGCAGTTGAGTGGGAGGGTCAGCCAGTGATCAGTGAGGGGAGCATCTGATTGGTCACGGAAGGTTGACAAGTGTGGGGTTACATCAGTCCTCATTTGTTCCTTTAGATTTTTTACATGCTTATAATTCAATTATAAGAAAAACTTTGTGACATGTAACCATGTGAACACTTAGATATTTTACTGCCTTTCTGTTGTCTTACACCTAAACACAGCAACAGCAGATAAGAAAGCATTTGCATTCATTGTTTCTGTAACAAAATCAGAAAATGCTAATCGGAGCCAGTTGAAAGCATTAAATTCCGTAATTTATTTTGGATGGCTTCATTCACGGCACATCAAGAATTAGGCATCTGACACAGAAATCCTGAGACGACCGGACAGGAAGCAATACTTACACTAAACTTTAGCAAATCTCTAAATTTTGCAAATGTAAGCGTACAAGATAAACATGTTTTTTCCTTTGGCCTCGATGGAAAAGGTCAAGGGAAGACATGAAGGAGAATTCATGAGTACAAGCGCAGTCCTCTGAGAATCCGACTGCACTACAGCCGATTCTTTCTTGCATGGACAATGGGGACATCCCAGAGGAGCCAGGGATCGAACACACACCGCCGATCCTCTGATTGATTTACCTCCCGAGGAGCTGGATTACATGTATAGCAGCAAACATGTTTTAAAGGGGAAAAATATGCCTGATGTTTTATTCATTAACATAATAAGGAAATAATTGATGTATCTGATATTAAAAAAGTTGAGTATCTAGTGTTTTTGTCGAGAGGTTTATTCATCAATGGTCAGTTCAGTCAGAGAGAAAGTGCTGATGTCTTGTGCTGAAAGGTTTATTAAAGCTTGTCCAAGGAGAATGGAAGATTCATCAATACACTTGTCATGATATGTAGAAACTCTCCTCTCTATATGCTGTCAGATTGATGTCACAATTACTCTATGTCTATAAATAAATTTCCCATAGGTGTGACTGTGAATGGTCTAAATTCCTTAACACATGTCAGACTACCCTTTTATGCTAATGTAAGCTGGGAAAAAGCTTCATTTAGTTAGTTGAGACTACCCAAAAGACTTAATCTGACTTTTACCGTAACAGCAAAAATCCTGGGACATTCGAGAGAGAATTACCACACACCTTTTTGGGCACTGAAATCCTCAAGGACTTGAGTTTTGACTTGGCTTTACTTTAATACCTGAGAACTGCTTTGTCATCTGCTTGTTCAAGTGTTCGAGTGCAGCTACATCTGTCAGCTTTGGAACTAAATTACAGGTCTGTACAAAAAGCTGGATATCTGTAGTTAAATGTGGGTTCATTTTAATGCTGCATAGAGTACTCGTCGGCACAGACAACTCATGGCAGGAGTTGTGAAAGGTCAGGGAAAGCCTGCTTTTATAAACACTAATGAAAAAGAATCAGTCCTCCTGGGGAAAGTGGCAGAAAGGAAGCACTCAAAGCTGCTTTCCACATGAAAGGGGAGGGGAAGGTCAAGTGTCAGAGGAAGATTCTTGTCAGGTAAAGAAGAAAAGCTGTGATTAAAGGCTGTGCACGATGCCATTTTGAAATTGGAAGGGGGCACTCGGTTCACAGGAAAGTTATTGGGGGGTTTTTCTCCACAATTTCCTGATGCGGCAGCAGGAATCCTTGACAAATACGGCGCCTAACATTGTCCCTGTGACCTGCTGTTCCCATGAAGATTAATACTAATGAATTAAGTTCTCAGAGACTGGAACTACAACTTCAGCTTTTTGCTAAATTAAGTCACAATATTTACCCTGAGCCAAACACAACACACTTCATATCACACCAGATTAGGTTTAACCATGCTTCTGATTATTAACTGCAGGGATTAAAAGGGATTCAAAAGATTCATTACGAACTCAGAAAATAGTAGCTTTTTAATTTCGAGGTGATGGAATTTCACCAGCAAGAGAGCGTAACAAATTAACTTTATAGACTCACTTTGAATGTCGGATGTCAGGGAGGGAGCGGTTGAGGGAGATCCGGTCGCTGACATAAATGTTGAAGCCGTTCTCCCTGTATGCCTGGTCGACTCGGTCAGTTTCCGTCAGAGGGAAAGGCTTCCCCTGTTCACCGTTGCCTGCATCCAACAAAAACAAAAAAACATAAAAAACTCTGCATCAGTGCCAATCATACTGTATGGATCCCAGACACATGCATGTGGAGTCAAACACAACTTCAACTTGAATGTGTAACTTGCTTGGTATCTGCTCCATGTTTAAATAAGGAACTGTTGTCTAACAAGTTGTCAGTGTTTTGTAAAAAATTCCTTAGTTGTGGCCCTCAAATGCTATAAAAATCTATACTGATTGTAGTAGACCATTGAAAGCAGTATTGCATGTTAGTTAACCACATGTTATGGTAATGTTGTATTTGCAGAATTTGATACTCAACCAGTACAAAAGCCCTGAGAGGCAAGGGAGACATTTCCGTCCTCTCTGAAGTGCTACCTTGTGATTGACAAGTCTATCCAATGCAACACCAACTTGCAATATGTCAATTACCAGATCCATGCTACAGGCAATGTTTTTCAGGGCTGTCATTTTTTCAGGGCACACATATATTTATAGTTATTTATATAAAGTCTGTGTAAAGTAAGAATAAATATGTTTTATGAGTTTATCAGACCAAAGAAGAAAGTGTTGTGTGTTGTGTTGAAAGTGTAGGGTGGCCTCAGTGTGTCATCGAGCCACCCTTTAGGACCGCCCCAAAAAATCCTGGACCAAAAACTGTTTTAACCTCTAACTCCATATTTCAGTAATATTTTTCAGCATATTTAATGTATTTAGTTTCATTTAAATATTTAACTTAATCTCACAATTGCCTTTACGCTGACTTTAATATGTCAGAATATTTGCATCCAACATTGCCATATACAGCGTGTTTTCTTCTCATCTGAGAAAATAGAACCAGCTGCAAGGAAATGAAAATATTAACCGATAAGTTTTCAGTCAACTGACTGAATTGATCATCAACTAATTGGTTCTGTTCTGGACTGTCAATCATACAGTATTACTACACATAGCCTATATAGCACTGAACTTCCATGTATGACACACACACACACAAGCATGTACCTAATGACTCTCTAATAACTCCTTTCCACACAAACATTATAAAAAAATGCAGCTAATGTCAGGGATGCGTGCTGCATGTTTCATTAGCCACTCATCAATGCACTCCACATAAACACACACAAAGTGCATGCAGGCTGATCTATAGTCAGAGGAGAGCATCGAATTAAAGTGAGCTGCCTTGTTCCATTAGGCAGAAATGAGCCGTCTATATTCCTGAAGGTAATAAGTGTGGAAAATAACTCTTCACTTTAATGGCTCATTTCGGAGATAAGCTCTTCTACTTAATGTTGTACTTTTCCCTGCATAATAAACTTGTTACGTAGATCACTTGAGTTATGTTTTCTAGTCCTCGTCAGGCAAATCTGAACTCTAAGGAAGAAACTGCTTGACAATTATCTGATTTGACTATCCGAGTTTAAGTTTATTTTTTTTATTTTTTTTTTAAACTGACAGACATTTGCTTTAACTGCAGAAAATGCTGTTAAATGTAATTTAGGACTGTGTACACAAATATTTCATATGAGCACGCACATTTCAGCTATGCTATGTTATTTTATATTCATGCTTTTTATTATCAAAACGTCAGTGAGCGTAGAGAATCAGCACTGTAGTGAATTCAAAGCACATCCTCATTGCTGTTTGGAAAAAAAAAAACAAATCCATTGTACCATTGTCAATGGTCTGAGCCAAAACTGAAATCAATCAGTAAAGCTACAGTATTAAAGTAACTTTAGCTTTATTTGTTCCTGATGATGTTTAAATGCATCAACACTGTGGAAAGGCTGACAGAGTGAGTCACCTATCATATTATTATGGAACCAAAGGAGCCAGAAAAAAGAAAAATCACTTTGCAATTTCAAAGTCTTTCCATGTATGTTCTCCCATGGTGCTCAAGAAAACCTGCCAACCATTATTTTGTCCACAAAATCTACCGTAGGATCTTTTAGTAGATCTTTGAGTCTCAAACCCCTTGGTAGTCTTTTACAAATCCATCTCATTTGCTACTTAAGTACCACCTAATACCATACAAAAGCCAGTTAAACCTGTTACATTCGTAATAAAGAGACAGAGGTATGCTTCCCACTCAGGGCCTGGGGCTAAATCAATGTTTATTGTAGAAGATTAACTGTGTTTAATTATGAACTCAGAACTGTACTCGCAGAATTGATTCACACGGCTTCAGAGAGAGAGAAATCCACTTGGAAGGAATTAAGATGGAGTTGAACTAGAGTTCCGCAGTGTGTAGCTGTGTGTGTGCGTGTGTGTGTGTATGTGTGTGTGTGTGTGCGTGTGTGTGTGCGTGTGTGTATGTGTGAGACCTTGAAACAGAGCAGATGTTCTTAACAAACATGCTCAAACAAAACAGCAGCATCAGCAAAGAGTCTGAACCTACCTGAGCGAGCAGCATCTCTCCTCATTGCCTCGTAGTCATGCCAGTCTGTCCGCCGCACACCATCGAGTCCCACCTGGGCGACCTTCCTCATCTGGTTTAACCCCTGCAAGAGCACAGGTAAAAATACGAACCATTAGGACTTCCATTATGTCTTTTTAGTCGAGTTTGTGGAAGCATACCAACCGGAAAACGCCACAATGTTTTGATGGATTACAGGTTTGAAAATTAAGAGTTTAATTCAAGTATAACTGTCATGACAATAAAGGATGTTGTGCTTTTGTGGCAGAATTAATTAAGTTATTAGTTACGAGATAAATGTATTTGTCTTTGATATTAAACAATAATAAAACAGGATGACACCTGCATTTATATTATCAAGAAAGAGACCTGGTTAATATAAATGCCATTTATAAATAGTAATATATTAAAAAAATTGTAATTGTAGCCTGAATAAAAGACACTGTACAACTCAAACACACTAGTCTACCTAATCTTTCTCTTAGTTAACAGTCAAAATATGCAGTTTTATTTTTCTTCATAAAGTGTGCCGCTGACAATTAGAGGTGTACGCAAAGAAAATAAAACATGTTTTCTAGAAACTCAAAAATAACACTCAATTTCAACCCATCAGTCAGTCAATCAACAAAAAAAAGGATTAATTATGACACAGCTAAAGTTTAGACAGACATTACCATAAAGACAAAAGACAAATTCAATTTTAACAAGATTTCCGTGCTGTCACGCATATGCACACACACACACACACACACACACACACACACACGCACACACTTCACCATGAGCTATTATTCTAAACACATCATTTAAATGCAAAAGCAGCCATTTATGAAATTCTCTCTGCTTTAGAAATAACTTTCAGTGACTCGAGATATTATAGGATCACAGCACAACTGTAAATTGATTAGCTCCATGGGAGAATGCAATTAGTGAAATGTTGTTAATACTAACGTCACGTCTGACTGCATGGAATACTATTAACCGGGCTGTTAGCTGAGACCACATTACAGTCAAACAAACCACCATGGTGAGCAATGCGAGTGTGTGTTTGTGTCGGTGCAAAGTGCTTCCAGCTTCCATGACATTTCAGAGACAACCAAGCCAATCAGACAGTGAGTAAAACAGAATCCGTACTACATTGTAGTACAGTATATACTGTCATATATTATAAGTCAAGTATACTGGGAATAAATTAACATACTTCACCATTTTATATTAACAGGGAATTATAGGCTACTATGTGCTATTGCTGTGATATTATATATGATGATATATATATTTCATATATATTTTATGATGTATTCACTGAGATCTTTCTGGGCATTTCTTTTGTGCACTGCATTGTGGGAGAATAGTACAAAGTCATGCATAAAGAATGTTAGTATGCATGCTGACAGTTTTGTATATGCATAATTTGTCGCAATATCAATGTGAACACTTTATTTTATTTTTTTATCAAAGTGCTCCAATAACTGCTGAGCGAAGCTCGGTCAGGACTTCTATAACTATGTAACTTTCAGTCAACTTTTTATTCTGCAGTACTTAGATATTACGTGCAAGTGCCTCTATGTGGAAAATACAACTACAACAAAACGATAAAAAAATAAAAGTGACACAGTCACGTCACGCATGTTAGCAAAATACTAGCTAAACTATATAAATCGTTGCCGAGCTAGTGTAACCAGTCAACTAATGATTGATAAAGATTGGATTGCTTATCCTTATCTTAATTTTTTTATCTTAGCTAAAGTTGAGTTTGAGATGTATGATGCCGTTTTGACTGACAGATTGACAGGTTTGATTCACCAGAGCAGGCATTAGAAACATAAGTAATTTAATTAAGTGTGGAAAATCAGCATCCTGATTGCTCTGTGCCAACTCTTTAAAAAAAAAAATCAGTGACTAATTGTTCTGATTGATGGTGTTAGTGATGTGGTCAATTATGAATCATTTGTACGATGGGACAACTGAACCAAAGCAGCCTTCTTTACCATACTGCAAGCTGAAATGAAGCATAGAGAGCATCACAGATAATTATTCTCCATGAACAGTCTCTTTCTTCACAAGATTCATAGATCACAAGATAAAACTGGCTGCCATCATTTTCTGTTTCTGTTTCTTTTTAGTTTTTTTCCAAGTGAAATGCAAGCATAATTGTCTCAAACCATTATCCTTCCTTCTCTTTTTTGCTTGCGTTTGCTGCGTAGTTCCATTCAGTGCGTCACACCAGGACCTGACATGAAGCAAGAGTCCATCTGTGTGTTCCCAGTTAAAAGGAAGCGACTGCGCCAGCAGATGTAGAGGACCTTGCAGAGAACAAACAGCCAGGGGAATTTAACTCCCAGAAAAGCTGTCGTAATCACTCAACACTAATATGCACGAAATGAGACTGGACACCACATTAACCCAGCATTCTAGTGGAACATCCATTTCCTCCCCGCCATAGAGGCACATTCATTTTCAGTCACTTCATTGCACTTCAATTGTATTCAGTTCAGTTTGAATTTACAGTCATTCTGCGCCACACCAGTGCACAGCTAAAGGGAGTACCTCTTCTTGTGAGGGTTACAGTGGAAAATAGAGCCGATGAATTACAAAGAAATGTAACTACAAAAACTACAACTCAAGGAAAAAGACTGAACATAGAGCACAAATGCAGTGGTGTTTCATACGTTTTGGTGTTAGCCCCTCTGAATTTATAGAGCTAGAAGTTTTCACCCACAATGAGGCCCTTAGACAATGTGGCCATGAGAAAAGTAAACCATGATTCTTATTGTTGCTGTTTATCAGTTCACAATACATCTGTCTCCTGGGTGAAAAGTCCTGAGTTTGTTGGAGGCATCCATCCAACCACATCCATACGGAATTTCCCACTCTCAATAAACCATCACATGACTTCAATGGTACATCAAAACATTATATCAGATGAGCGCATCCAAAAAATGACACTAGAGGTGTACCATAGCAAGCACAAGGCCACTGATCAAGCTGCCGTATTTAATAACTTCAGAGTATGACTGGGCTGCTTTTGGTTTAGTCTGAGTCAAATACATTTCCTTTACTCTTTTCCACTAAAGCTTGGGCAGCATCTGACCATGATTCAATCCGGACTGAGAGGAAGGTTGCAAAGCCAGGTCTGATGACGCACCTTGACCAAAACAGATCAATCAAATCTCATTTGAGTATTGATTACTACACAACACTAGAATTACATCTCTTAAACACCTTTTAACTCGAACATACAACAGTCGATCTGTTGTTGAAAACAAAGCTCTCACCAAACCTAACCTTTATATTCTTCTGCTTCACAATGCCTCACCCGCAGCTATCTCACCAAACAAAACCCCCAGGGTGCCCCGACACCGTTTCATACATTCCAACACTTGAAACAGATTCAATTCAACTGGCAAGGTAAGAGGGGAAGAATTTCAAACAAAGCACTGAATCTACACTGCTGTGGACCTGTATTGTGTGTTGTACCAAGCACATCACCAGTCACCTCATGAAAGGTGGTGTGGGAAGCATTGACATTGTAGAAAAAAAACAACAACAACACAGCCATCTTTAGTCAACACTTTGTGTTGCTTCGTCTGATATCCTTCTATACATAGCCATCATCCCGCTGCCACAAACAAATTTCTGCCCTGGACACTTTTATAGTCCATCAATATTCAAGGTGCAGCATACACTAGTTAATAGGGAATGACAGGAGCTACACCATGAATCACTGAGCCCATGTTTCATCTCCATCAGCTGTTCAATCATTAATTACAAAGCAGTGCGTCAGACAAGTGACAGGATTCAATGGATATTCATACTTTATCAGGAAAAACATACAGCTTACAGCAGAGAGAGCGACAAAGACAAAGGTGGCCAATTTCACCTGCATGACTGATCACTAATTAACTTTCATGTAGCATTTTAATTATCTGTTCATCCATCTAATGTTTGCTGCTTGCAAAGTGTCTGTCCCTGGGTGGGGATAAACATTATGAGTTCCACTTTGAAGTATTTTAATAGATTTGTGTGCTTGTGTTTGTGTGTGTTAAAAAGAAAGTGACACAATTCAACAGAGGAATCGAGTTTGCCATTTTCAGCACAACGGACAGAAACAGTGTTAGAGCTGCCAGGGCTCTATCTTTACAACACAATGCTCCCCACACAGTGATTACCCAATCATAGGTGAGCAGCCGTAACTAGGCTTGGGTGTTTGGAGGATCATGTCTTGTCGCGCAGCTGTGTCATTGTGTCACGTCTTGTCACAACTACAGTGAACCAAATATACTTCCAAAAGAAACTGAAGTCAGCAGTCAGCCTTTAAATTCTTACTTGCAGCAACTGTGAGACTGAGGAAACAGCATTGTACAACAGATTAATTTATCGTGATTCCAGATTTAAACTTGGGAACCATTGGCTATTGTCTGGTAACAATTTAGCTTCTGGGGACAACGGATTATTTTTAGGGCTTCCGGTACAGCCAAGAAAAACCTTGACGAAGGAAGGCTATCACTCCATTTTGCAACACCATGCCATACCCTGTGGATGGCACTTGAATGGAGCCAATTTCATCGTACGACAAGACAATGAACACAGCTCCAAGTTATGCAAGAACTATTTAGAGAAGAAGCTGTCAGCTGGTATTCTGTCTCTAATGGAGTTACCAACATAGTCACCAGATCTCAACCCTACTGAGGAGTTGTGTGGGCAGCTTGGTATGGTATGGTACTTAAGAAGGGCCCATCAAGCCAACTTGTGGAAGGTGCTTCAGGAAATCTCTTCAGATTACCTTCACAAATTGACAAGTAGAATGCCAAAGGTCTGCAAGCTGTAATTGCTGCAAATGGAGGATTATTTGATGAAAGCGAAGTTTGAAGGACACAATTATTATTTCAATCAAAAATCATTATTTCTAACCTGTCTATGTTTCCTATTCATTTTGGAATAAATTCATTTCTTGTATATTTTCATGGAAAACATGGTAATTCTTAAATGACCTCAAGCCTTTGGATAGTAGTGTATCTAGGCCAAGACTTCATCTGCAGTGTGATTAGCATATAAACGGATGACAGGAAAGATACATTTCGCCTAAATCTGCAAATTAATGCAGATACTTTTTTTTTAAGCTGAAGTTGATAGCTTATTGGGTCAGGGATTTCATTTTAGCCAATGTGTTCTACCCTTTTGACGTTCCACATGGATTTCATATGCAGATACCTGTTTATAAAGATTATCCGAGAAGTAATTGAGTAGTATTTCACCTTGGAACAGCTGGAACAGTGGATGGCTATATTAGCAGTAAAGAAGCTAAGTGGATTCATTCAGTTGCAGCCTTTTCAACTCCTCTCTACGCTTCTTTTTCTTGACATGTCTGTTAACCATGTTGTAAGTTGTCCAGTTGTCCCACTGGTTTCTGTAAATGTCTTGCATGATGCACATGATCAGACTTGAAAATGCCAGCGACCTCAAAGGTCTCACTTCTACCTTCTGAATGTTCTATTACTGTAAAGCACAGTGAAAAAAAGTTTGCAGGGAAAAACCCAAGAGGTTTCAGTTTTTTTTTGTTTTTTTAACACATGGTTGCTGTCCAGGCTCAAAATACTTAATTGTCAATTTGAAAGAACCCTGCAGGTCTTTTCTGAGTAAATCCCACTGGGCTACTGTTTGTATTGCTCTCTGTGTGTTCTGTTTCATATCGCTGTATATTCCTGCAGCAAGAAACATTCCCAAGAGTATAACCTAACTGCCATGCCAACAATCTACAATAAATATTTAAATTAATGATCAGAGTGTATAAAAATCACAGTACAAATTTGTGTTTTTTATCTGTGAAAGAGCCGATGCACCGTGGATGTTGCTGTTTATAGTATAAACCACTGCTGGCTCCGCCTGTCTCCAGAGAACTGTCTAGAAAACGCAAGCTTTGCTTTTCCCTTTGAGTACTTGACTTACATGGAGCTGTCTTGTATATGTCAGACACGACATCGATAATGCCTGAGGTAGGTTCAATGGCCAGGGGAAAGGATGCAAAATGTATGTACAGTACCCTGAAATTACACTGAGGTCACAGTCCACACTTAAGTAAGCCTACATAGTCCATGCTACACAAAGTCTCCATTACAAATTTTAAAGTCTGTATTGATTTGAATTGCCATGAACTTCATCAGCATGTGGTATTTTCTATGATGACAAAAAAAGTCTGAGGTATTTTCAGGTTTTATTTATGGTAGATTAGTGTCATTCTCTGATTAATGATAAGTTGTTGACTCATCCTGCTGCTCTCGGGGCTGTATACTAATTTTGCATTCAATGAAAAGCTCTCTCACTACTGATGCTGCCTAAATGTTTCCTCATTCATTCAGTCTATGCGATCTAGCGATGCTGACAGCTACTACATGCATCTATATTGCTAGGCCTTAGTGATTACTGTACAAAAGGACAACTTTAGAACTTCTTTCACTGAGTTTAGGGAAACTGGATCATATACAGAATATATATTTGCTGGTTTCCCCTCTGATGTCCACGCTAGCTAGAGTGTTTTCTCTCTTTCACTTGTCATGTGTCCGTTTCGTCTTCGAGCTTCACCTCGTATTCCTGCTCCTAGTGTTTCTCAGGTCTGAATTTCTCTTTGTTGGACCAGTGTTGATTTTATTTTTCTTGGACTGTTGGATTCAGTTTGTTTTTGCCTGGACTCCTCAAGTTCCTTTTGTTATTTTGTGTTTACCTGCCCGTCTACTAATCCATTAAAGTTACCCTTTGTTATCCAACCTCCTTGGTCTACATCTGGGTTTTTTTTTTTCAAACAAAGATGCAGAAACAAATAACACCCCTTCATGACCTGAACATACCATAATAATAATAATAATTCACCAAGCACAGAGGACATATAGGTCATGTGACATTAGTCCCATATGTTGTCTCTATGATTTCAGATAATTTAATGTTTTTTGCATGGTTCTGTGGCGAGGTAAAAAGTTATGCGACTATTAAGGAGGAAAAAAGCTCGACAACACCTCCCTGGGAATTACTCAACCGCAAGGCACAAAGGTTCGAGGTTACTGGAGGGCAAGAGACGTGTTTCAAGGTTTAAAAAAATACAAATTTTATTCAGTATGTTTAAAAGTATCCCCAATAAAACCCATTCACACAACAAATGAAAGAAACCAGGACACAGCAAGACACGACGGGAGGACCCCACCACCACCACTGGCCTACAGCAACTGAAGAGGAAAAAACACATTAATGAGATGGCACACACAAAAGAAAGAATACCCAAAACTTAACAAAAACTATAAGTAAATGAGCAAATTACAGGCTTAAACAGAATAATAACTGCCCAAAACAAAAAATAAAGACAACAAAACTCAAACAATTTACAAAACAACTCTGAATTAACAAAATAGAATTACATAAACAAAAATCCAGACTCAACCTAGACACACTATCACAATCATACGTTCACACTCTCATTCACTCAGCATAAACGGGATGAGCCCCAGTAAAAAAAAAAATAAATAAATAAATGCTTATGCCCGGACCGCGGTGTACGGACGAACAATCGTCCTACACAGCGTATCTGTTGGAAGCCGGTGGCGGCCGCAGGAGAGCGCCGTGGGCAGTGTCAGACAATGTAGGGGAAGCCGCATAAAATAGCACCAAACAGAGCAGTAAACAAAGCAGCAGCGGCCCAATGAGGTGGTTACAACACCTAGTCAAAAAGGAAAACACTATTAGCGTGTGCTAGATGCTAATACGATACCATACCTTCTCGGAAGGCACACTCACGAGGAGGAAGGGTTGGACTCCAGGAAGCCGCCAGCACTCACCTGTGACCAGGCCAACATTAGCCACCTAGCAGCACCTAGCACAAAGCCGAGACGAACAACATTTACCCCTGGCCAACGATAACACACACGGAGCAGCACACAAACCTACGACAACAATTGAATACCTTAACTATAAGAACAGACAAAACGACGAGCGAGGTGAAGCAGCGGGCGGCCATACCTGTTGGGCACACGACCTCTGACCCAGAAGTATCGTGGGTAACCATGGGAACGCAGAGGAAGACCCCCGGTGGGCGGACCACCGTTTTATACCGGCTCACCTCAATGACTGGCGGAAGTGAGGAAGGGAAACTATAGCAACAGAAAGAGCGAGGGGAAAAGACAAAAACGCTCGTACTGCTACAGTCCTGTGGTTGTTTGGTTGGCTCCTTGGGCAATTATAAATGAAATTTTAATATAATTTGAGTTCCATTGCAACATGGAATCCCAACCCGCAGAAAAAGCAAAGCTCAAATTTGTGACAGTGTTGCACAAGAATTACTAGAAAAGAGAAAATCGGTTAGAATATAAAAGGCTGAAGATCAATGTAGCTTCAGATCTGGTTGCACCTTTGCAAGGCATTGTTACTTTCTTATTTCCTTCACCCACTTTTGAACAGATTTGCTTGTTTGCTGCTGCCTTAAGATCTTTTGTGCCGAATAAAGACGCGGAGTGTACAAGGACAGATAGAGGACTGCTGTTGGACTGCCTTTGTTTGGCGTAGAGGCGAAGCTGGTATGGCCAGCAGTGCGGTAAGTCTGATAAGAAAAGAACTGCCCATTCATTCTCTGGAGGACAAATCAGACCACCTTAGGTCAATACTTCCCTTTTCTGTTTCCTCTCCTCCCGTGAAGTGAGAAAAGGAAGCGTTTCTGTTCTTTTTTTCTTCTATTTCCTGTTCTGACAGATCCGCCTCGAACCCCAGAGACGTAATTACCCGTCTTTTCTGTTTCACCTCATCCCTCTGCTCCTCCTTCTTCACCTTCAGCCACTTCACAGATGAGCCAATCTTTGCCGGAGGCTCACAAATCCCAGCGTTACCTCTTCCAAGAAGAAGAACCTTCAGCGCACTAACTGACCTACTCCGGCTTCAGTTGATGAGGCCAGGCTAGGGAAAGATGGATGCTATCCATTCCCAAGTCTCAGCACTGGATAGAAGTGCTCTGTTGCTTTGTAGAAACATGTTAAAGTTACATTTGTAAATGTTTTTTTGGCCACTTGAGGGCGGACAAATTCCACGGAAAGCTGTCAAACACAAAGTCTTGACATATGTTCATCTTTTAAGGTTACCTACCTACCAATACTTCCAGCAGGCAGATCAACATTATCATCTCACCTGAGTTATGAACGGCACCATCAAAAGAACACCTTCAGAGAAGCAGCATACAGAAAACACTCTTCCAGGCCGAGCAGCCCTGTTGTGATAAAAATGCAAATCTGACCGTTCGCCATCCTATCTGAGTCAGACATGAGTTTGAGGAAGGAGACCTCCAGGCAGAGGCTCCTGCAGCGAGTCACTCCAAACCACCCCTCAAAGAGGAGCTCAGTAGGACCACTGCACAGTCCATTATCTCCCAAAAGGAGTCATTATCCAGAGTCCCGCTGAGAGAGAGAGAGAGCAAGCAGAGGACCAGAGAGAGGGCAGGATTCGAGGAATCCTGCACCTCCTGCGGTCTCAGACTTTCTGCTCAGATATTGATGTGAACATTGGTCTTACAAAATGTTTGGCCCACCTGCTGTTTCCATGAAATGGCCAGAGATGCATGAAAGCTCGAGCTTTAACGATTAAGTCAAAATAAAGATCAGGACTGGAGACGGAGATGGGGACATTGTGGGATGGATTCTGCTTCATGCAGGGTTTTAGGAGTTTTTTTTTTATCTTTTTTTGTTGTTGTTGTTTTTCTTTTACTGCACAGAGAGCAATGACAAGCAGCTATGAGGCAGTCAAAGTGCAGCTGCTCTTTTAAAAGGCACTGCACCCGGTGGCTTTTTTTTGGCAGAGAGTGGTAGAGTGCAGCACTTCTAGAAAAAAGATTTAACTTTCCAGGAATGGTAGCCATATCTGTGTGTTTAAAATGCTCACTATGTCGTTTCTGTGTTAAAGTTCAATTAGTTTAGTAACTTATACATGAGATCTTCATGCAACATTTTACAATGATATTTTAGACAATAATGTTCTTTCAACTTTGTGACAATAGTTTATTAAAGGTCCTTTCTTCTTTCACCATTATGATGCCCCAATGCACAAAGGCAGGGCCATAAGGGCGTTTTCACACCAGAGCTGTCTGGTCCGCTTTAAATAGACCAGAGTTTGTTTCCTCGGATAGTCCACTCTGTTTGGGCAGGTGTGAAAGCTCACAGTCTCTGTGCAGACCAAACAAGGCAACTCTAGTCCACCTGAAAACGTGATTCTCGGTTCGCTCGTTTTGGGCAATACCACCCTCAAACAAGCAGCTGTTGTAACTACATGACATTGTCCAGGCAGTTTAGTCCGCTTTAAAACATGCAGTGTGAAACTAAACCAAACCAAATTAACAAATAACACGCCCCATCCAATCAAACCGAGTCCCTCGGACTATCCTGGTGTGGAAGCGCCCTTAGAGATTGTTTATTTAGTTTGCTGTGAAGGAATTTGACTGGTCTATAGAGACCCCTGATCTGAACCCCGCCCAACAACTTTGGGATGAACTAGAACACTCCCTGCAAACCAAACCTGATAGGCCAACATCACTTTATTGGACCTAATGATGGAGTGGATGGGAGTAAATCCCTGCTTCAAAATGATGGTGGACAGACTGAAACTAGAAGAGTGGAGGCTGTTTGAGCTTTGATGTTTAACAATTACATATGGGTGTAATCATAGGTCATCCACATATTGTATACTGTATGACGACGTTTCTCTCTCTCTGCAGCACTCGGCTTCTGTTTTCAGCCTGTGGGCTTTGTATCAGCACAGATCGTGTGCACACACACAGACACACACACACACACACAGCGTAAACAAACAACAACAGCAACAAAAGAAATTCAAAAACGCACACACCAGGAGGTACACACCAATAGGACAGGTCTACAATCAGTTGTACATGTGCATAAATAAAAAAGATATTAGCCTCGCTAATACACACTGGGGAAGGCAAATCACACAACTGTACACAAACACACCTCCAGCTAAAAGCAGACCTGCTATCACCTGCTAACAGCCTACTGCAGGGAGCCCACAAACAGCTTAAAGGTTATTAGTAGAACTCATTGGTGGATGCAGCTCGGAAACATGCTCGATATCTGAATGTAAACTCAAATTACTGCCACTGAACACTTTGATATTTATGCACAGAGTATTGCTATGTACTTAAAAGCCTGTTAAGTACAAAGTGTAAGGCTGAGCTGACAGCTCCAAAGCTTTAAATCTTCCTTCCTTGACCTTATAACAGCCATAAAACTTAATGCTGCAGGAGTTAGTTTTTTATTTGTATACAAGTTTCTCACATTGGTATTTCAGCAAAACTCCAAGGCAACCTTTACTCCTCTTTAATTTGAGGAGAAGCTTAAATGAACTTCTGCGGTTCTTGCCGTGAATTGCTGCTGCAAAGTTGTTCAGAGTTCAATCTGACTGGACTTTATGAGGCTCTCATGTCCAGACAGTTTGACACATGGAGGGATGCTGCAAGATGACAATTATTTAAAGGTATATTCAGAAAACACATGGAAATGATGACATGATACCACAAATATGTTTCAAAACCACATTCCCCATGTGCAAACTATGTGTTCCACATGTTTTAGATGTGATTCTGTACATGTATAAATTCATGTGGTTTTGGTTCTGTGAGGGATGTTTCAAGCACAGGATTTTGCCTCGCCAACACACAAAAACATGTGATGAGCTATAAGCATGTTGTGATTGACCTGCTGGGGCGAGGGTGGGGGTAATTTACAGCTGTGTTGACAGTGCTGGGATCACAGCCTCCGCTGGCTCTTGTCCAAACCCATCTGAGCTGTTCAAATAAGCTCCTTATTATCATGTCTGAGGGAGCCCAAGTCAGGGGTATAACAGGACAGATATACTGCATGGTGGCCATTAAGTGCTGAGCCACTCAAAGAACAGCTACCTGTCACATCCCAATTTCAGGTGAAGCTGACAGACAGAAAATGCCATCAGCTTCCGACTCCCTGCTCTGTGCACAGCCCATCTCCAAAGTTCACAAATACTCCAAACTTTTTTTCACTCCAAGTTGGAAAAATGTGTTTTCACCTCCTTGAGTAAAAAGTGCATCCTTGTTGCTAATCAGATGACATCAAACGACATCAAACAACCTTGCACCATGACATCTTTAGCAGAACATACATTCAAACCAAGCTTTCCATCATTACAGACAGTGTCTGTTAAACAACAGGCTCTAATTAGCTCACTGCATACATTTATGGCCTTAAAGCTCATGATTATCCTTATTTACATTATTTGAAGTGTGTTCATTTTCCTTATTAATTCATTCTAATTGAGTTTTCGGTGCAGTGTTTGTATTTGTTACGATTAATTAAATGCAATTAAAAAGGGAATGAAGAGTCACAGAGAAAAACAACAGTATTCAACATTTGTTCAAACACTTACAGTAATATGATTACATTTCCCTCTTACATGGACCTCTTGCAGCCGTGAGCACATTATTATTGTTCTCTGTAGGTAAGAAAGGTGGAGGTTAGCGTTGGCGTTGTACCATTGCATAATAATCTCGTGATTTTTTTGTGCTTCCCTTTGTTTTGCTGTCATGCACTGGAGTTGAAAGTTGACCACATACTGCCAGTATACGACTCCAACTGAGATCCAGAAGAAAGAACTCAGTAATGAGTCGATGCAGGTTGTGCTGACAATGTTCTACTACTTTTGTATGATTAATGAACACATAGCACATGCTATATAATTTTAGTTGCCTAAACCTAAACCAAATGGCAGTTTAGAAGAAGATGACTGTCCTCCTCCAAAACAACACTATTATCAGCAAATAGTAATTTTAGCAAATGATCAAAGACAAAAATCTGTTGATGCAGCTGTAGAAATCATGACTCTTATCTGAGCAAGTCAGAAGTCAGATGACGTTATTCCCAAGCCACAAATCCAAAGAAGCAGGTCAACAACATCAGATTTTGACCTGTTCATCAACACAAGGTTCTTTAAACCAAGACTTAAACCCAACCATACGTTATTTTTAACTGAAATCACAACCTTTTCCTAACCCTGACCTGGAAACATGTTAGCATTATACTCTAGTCTTACTCCAAAGAGTGGAAACATGTCATGCCTTTTTCAATTTTGAAAAGTAAAATTGAGGCAAAAAATGTCTCTCTCCTCTCTATTTAATCTGAAATGCAGCAAAATGAGAGCACATAACACCCATCCTTTCATATTTGCACTGGCTGTTTGTTAGTTTAAGAGTGGATTTTGATTTTCACCTTTAAAGCCCAGAAAGATTTGGCCAAACTTACATAAAGTATACAGTATCTCTGGCTCTGTGGTTCCCCATTACATGCACTGCTGCTTGTTTTCTTAAAATTCACTTTTTTTCTAGTCCTGTGATCCTTCTGTCTTTCGTTGTTTCATCACTCATTACTATTTATTATTTTAATGTTTTTTTTTCAATGGTTACTGCTCGTTTATTGTTTTGGAATGATGGTATTTTTATTACGCTTCTATAATTTCTGTTTGTTGTTTGTAAAGCACTTTGTGATCCCAGTTTTGAAAGGTGTTATAAAAATGTGTGAATGTGTCACTAAGTGTCTCTCAGCATAATCCAGCCTTCATATAAGTGACTTGTCTCTGTTCGTTGCTTCTGGGGTTTGCCTGAAGTTGAAAACCGCGTTGCCATTATGTGTCTCCCATGTTCCCAGCAACACTCCCATCACCACCGGGTTGGTGATGGGAGTGCTGCCTCATTCCTCAACTGCTTAGTCTCTCATTTGATGTTTCTTCGCCACGTTGTATATTTTCCCCCACATTTCCGTAGGAACGTTGCAGCATATGCTCTACCAGAGCTCACCCTATTTCCTTTCTTCCTTGATACTCCTGTTCTCAGCTTGACTCCATTCAGTATGGGGCTTCTAGAGAGACAGATGTGGCTTACAGCACCCCGCCTGCTCCCAGCATCCCTCCATACTGCACATCTCTCCATCTAAAGCAGACTTGCTCTGCAGTGCTGAGCCTGAGGCGTGCTGTGTTCTGCAAAGCCCAGGAGCCAGAGGCAGGTCGCTCCCTCCCTCTGCTACAGCAATCAATGCTCAGTATGGTTAAGAGGAGCAAATAAATTGGCTTAACACAAAAAGCTGTCAGTGTGCCGCTGAAAGGCATTTAGCCACACCAGTGTGTGTGTGTGTGTGTGTGTGTGTGTGTGTGTGTGTGTGTGTGTGTGTGTGTGTGTGTGTGTGTGTGTGTGTGTGTGTGTGTGTGTGTGTGTGTGTGTGCAATATAGGGCAAGTTACCCGAAGGCCATTTTTCTTTAAGACCGAGCAAAACTAGCTTTTTGCTGCTTCACTTTTCACTATGATTCCCAGCAACATTTGGAAAAAAAAAAGAGTATTTATGTGGAGCATACAAAGCGGTGCTGCTCTGCTCTGCTCTGCTTTGGCTCAAACATTCATTCACCATTTTACACCACATAGCCACAACTTCATCATAAGACAAGGACATTATGAAAACAACCAGGTTGGTGCATGTTCAACAATGGGTGCTTTTCATTCAGCTAATTATCATTTCACCCATCCTTGCTCAACTGTCCTCCAGCCCAACCCACAAATTAATTGAGGTCACTGTGGATGTTCAAACTGCCCTGAATGCCTCTTGGGAGGAGACAAGGAATGAGGAGAGAGGAGCCTTAAAAAGATCTTGGAGTGAGCCACAAGTGTATACTACCCCTTTTGATAACACACACAATAACTTAACACAATGGCCATCCGGATTTCAAGTAATTTTGTAAACGTTTCCATCCACTACAGTTATGTACAGGTTATGTTAATTCACAAGAATCAATCTAGCAAGAGATGGAACCAAATTCCCAAGTCAGAAAACCAAAAGTGAAAGCCCAACCGGTGAAAAACAATTCAGGATGTAAATATAACATTTGTGTTTGTTTCATGTATTAATGTGAGGAAAGTTACATCAGATCTGTGTGAAGCCGTCATGGATGTGATATAGAGCCATGGGAGCCACGAGGGAACAGCTGATCAGACATATGGCTTCAGTGTTTACTCCAGCAGAACTTATTCAGAAAAAAAGTGCTTGCGTCACCCACTGACAGCATCTCTCTTAATTAAACTGGCAAAAAAACGACCTTAAGTGAATCCAAAACCTTTTTCACTGACCTTCTCTAATGTGATACTGTAAAATGTGCTTCAAATGTGTTTATGGAAACATGCTGCTGGTATGTTACTCATACGCTATTTGGTGATACCAGGCTGTCTGAACTGATCAGATGGTAAATGGTATAATGCAGACTGTTCTGTTGTGAATAGATCTATAATCAGCACTGGAACGTGAGTCAATACTTAATTATTTCTACACATTTAATCTCTATGCATTATCCTCCACATTTGAGACCCTGAGACAGCACATGGATGATGTCACTGCTGCTCCTCTCTCACCTGCCTTTCAGTACTTTTCCATTCACTCTCCACTCACCTGCCAGCCACACCCACCTCATCAGACCAACGCCCCTCACCTGCTTGACTCACCTGGTTCCCATCACCAAGCAAGCCAGTATTTAAGTCCTCTCTGTTCACTCGCTCTCTGTCAGCTTGTTCTACATGCTCACGCTAGACTCTCCAGCACGTCGCTCGTTGTGGTGCTTCCTGCCTTGGACTTACTAACCAGATGAATAATTTTGAGAAAATTTACTCTCTCTATATATATACTGTACATCAATTTTAGGTTTTGGTTGTTAACCATATTGGAAATCAACTCTGAATAACTAACAGACCACATTTTTGGGAGCCAGTAAGTCGAAACTTGTTCATGATGAGGTCCAACATTTTAAATCTCCACTCGAGCATGCTCTCTACAATCTCAAATGCTGTTGCTATTTCGCTCTGAAGGGCATACTCCACCGAAAAATGCATTTTTTCAGAATAAAACATGAATCCATGCATGAAAATATGAAGCCGGGTTCTTGCAAAGTGCAAGCAGCTGTAGTTGAACACTATAAACACTTTTGGCCGAGCTTCAGAGCGATGACTACGTATGACTATGTATTTAATGATGATGAGAAAGTTTCTGAACACATTTAGAGCATGCGTGGTGGGTCATGCAGAGTCGTTTGAGAACTTTCAGTGGTTGTTTGGATACTTTTTGGTTCTTATTTGGCATGACTTTGCGGTAGCATTGGAATAAATTGTACCTGCTGTGAATCCAAAGTTATTACTGCTGTAATTCTCAATAAAGGAGCAAGAAATTACTACAAACTGCAAATTCCTGAAGCTAAAATGCTTTGGGGTGAAAAGCAAAAAAAAATAAATGCAAGTACGAATGCAGCCTCTTCTCCGCCTTCCCTGGGTAAATAAATGTTTAAAAGACAATATGTAAGAATGCTATTCATTTATATTCTATTTTGTCTAATACATCAGTGGGACAGATTGTGTATGAATGAGAAGGCAGCTCATTCTGTTTGTATTTAATCCCCTCTGATCTTATTCTGACGGTTTAAGAACTGTGTCGTCTACAAGTGAAGCAGACAGAAACCAACAAGGGGAACAAAATATCCACTACAAATGTCTCTAACAAGACTTATGTGGGAAAAGGCTGAATGGGATAAGGGTATTGATTTTTATCTACTTCAGTGAAGCCATATCAGCCCACAGGGAGCACTTAAACACAGAACACAAACACACATATTGTTTCTTCCTTTTCCCTCATTTGTCCTTTTGTTCCATTTGTCTTTCACTATTAAAAGTTTGCAATGAAAAACCGAACAGAAGATGAATGCTTGCAGCCAGTTTCCAGCAGTGTAAAAAAGGTTCGGTGTTATATTACAAGCGGAAATATGACAAATGTTAGTGCTGCCTGGTGATAGAATGGCAGTCTCCCTGCTTTCTAACCTGTGCAAGCTAGGAGAGCCTGCTGTACTTTCATTTTGGCCATCCACCAAAAGTTTGAACTACTGGGCTTTATTTTTTAGCGTCATTCTGTCAGTGTTATCCATAAACTGTTAAAAGTGATTCTGGTCTCTTGTTGGTTTTTGCGCTTTGTCCATTATGTCCATTACAACAGCTCTTTTTTTCTTTTTTTTTATGCTGTTTCCACTTCTTTGGTCAAATCAAGCTTTTGTCCAAAGCACTCTACAGCCTTTTCTCTTATTAACACAGTCACACACCGGTGGCAGTGAGCTATTGTGAAGCAGCTGGCCTGACCACCGGGAGCAATTTGGGGCTCAGTGTTTGGTCCAAGAACACTTTGACATGTAGCAAAGAGGATCGAACATCCAACCCTGCAATTAGATGAACTGCTCCACCTCCTAATTGCTTTGTTTGACTTCCTCCAAATGCAGACATTGTTTTTCTATAACAACGTCAGCCAGACCAGCATTACAACTGGGGGATGATTCAGTGTCATCCATCACCTGTTTGAAATTCACGAGCAGAGTCAAATGTAACTGCTCACCATGGTCAAAAACAAATTTAGGTTTGGTTCTCTTTTTGTCAACAACTTTTAAAAATCCTTGGAAGTCTGGAACCAGCATTGAAAGAGAATGAATATAAACATGATCTCACTCCAATCCCAAATTAAGCATATATTATGCAATTAAACTTTTCGTGGTTGAGATCTTGAGGGATATTAAAGGCAATCTATGCAAAACGTTCTCTCAGGATGATATCAAATAGAATTTGTTCCACATCACAAAGCACCGCTCTGAGACTCAAGTTTACAACAGCAATATATTTTAATTTTCACAATGTATAACACTGTGCCACAAAGGCATTGTTATGGATAAATGACTGAGCACTCTCATACTGGAGTACTGAATTATATTAACTGAAAGGCGAAAAACAAAAATCCATAGCGTTGCTGATTTTCACAGCGAGGTTATCTGCATTTCTATTTAAAAAAAACGGTAGGAATATCGATTGAGTCGTGAATTATAATACAGTAATACAAACAACAACAAGGTCCACACTTCACCGTCCAGTAAATTAATCAGTCAGCCAGTTGACATTATGATGAATTCTAATCAATTTCTGTCATCTACTCTGTTGGAACAGTGACTACACTGAGAAATCGATTCATCAATAAGAGAACACTGGTGGTGGGAAAATCATGCTAAATGAACTGCCTTTAATGATGGTAGTTTTATTGTAGGCTGTCTTTAATACCTCAAACTAACTGAAGTGATGCAGCTCTTTATCATTTAGAGTTTGTTCAAAGTGGGAGCAAGTGGCTGTTTCACGCTTTGCGAATCAGATTTGGAGCTGCAGGTGGCACTTCTTCTCAGGCACGCAGGATAAACAGACATCTGGCGACAACTTGATGATGATGTCAATGATCCTCCAGATGATGATGATGATCACTGGCAGCGGTTTAATCAGAGCATTAGATACCGGACACATCCGGTGGGCTGAAAAATTCCACTGACAAAGCACTTCACCATCGTTTCATGCAGACAAGCTGCTCTTTTGTCTGTTGAAGGATCAGCAAACAACTGATTCATTCATCGCAAAAATTACAACAGCTTGATTACATTACCAAAACATTTGGAGGTTACAGCTTCCCCAATGTGACAATTTTGGTTTACTTTGGAGGATCTTTGGTTCAATTCCCAGCTCCCCCAGTCCTGTTAAAATGTCCTCGAGCAAGACACTGAACCCCAAATTGCTCCTGAAGGATGTACAGCCAGTGTGTGAGTGTGTAAGCTCAGTATCATCGTGAGCGCTTGGAATAGGAAGCACTACGTCGCTCCCTGTGAGCGGTTGGCACCTTATGTGGCAGTCTCTGCCATATGAATGTGTGGGTGAAAGTGTGGTAGGACTTCTTTGAGGGGTCGATAGAGCAGAAAAGTCCATTTACAATCCATATTCCAAATTATTGTTCGTAGTTGCTCAGACAAAATAAGGAGTTTGAAGACATAGCTTCATAATCTGACAACCTCTGAAGGCTGTTTGTCTTTATTCTTAATATCCATGCATTAAGTTACCAGCCTACATTAATCACTAGAAGAAATACCCTGTAGCAGTATTAGTTGTTCCCCATGGCAACGACCACAAACCAAATGTTGAGAGGTTATAAAATTAATTAAATCATGATCACTAACTGAAACCATCCACAGCTGCCTATCATAAAGGAAAATCAGAAATGGGAACTTGTTTAGAGATCGGTGATACAGCAAACAAAACCAACAGACTTCACAGGAGATGGACGCCTAACCTCCTGCCATCCTGTGCCTCTAAAGCTTCACAGTTTCTGCTTTGATTATTGGCAGAATTGCACTAAAATCTGTATAAACCAATAAAAAGTCTATCTGTGTGGACATTTCCAAACGTTTTCTAACCGCAGAAACCAGGAAAACTTCTCCTGCCTTGTTCCCTTAAAGTCTAGGCACTCTCCATGGTGCTGAACCTGAGCAGCGCTGCAAGTAGCAAGGGAGCTCTCCATGGTCCTGACTCTGCAAGATCCTGACGGTCTGAACTCATCATTCGTATCACCTCTGAAGTCGCCTATCAAGTCGTTGAATTGAGAAGAAAACAAGGTGACTGTTATATATATTTTTTTTAAACAACTGTTTCCTCAAGACTCCTAGGAGATCCCAGAAACGATACACGAGGGACATAACCCAGCTTCTCTTACCTGTATCGGGAGGATGCCGTCCACAGTGTTGGGTGAGTTGTCGAACACTCGGTCCCGGTACAAAGACCACAGCCCGACGTTTGGGAGGAAAAGAAGAGCCGCTATGAGCAGCCCCGCGAACTGCAGTAGCCTCTTCTCTTTCCGCTTCATCTCTCCGGGTTAATGCGTGTGAAGCAGCGGCAGCAGCGGCAACAAGCGAGTCCCGAGCTCTCTGGCTTTCCCAGCGAAGACAACTTTCACTCTGACTGGGAGAGACCGACTGCCTTCAAGGTAGTTAAAATACCCGTGTAGACGCGACGTCCGGTCACGACTTTTCAAAATAAAACCCCTAAGACTCATCTTTTGTCTCTCTCCCTCTCTCTCTCTCACAGTAAGCACAAATAGTATGTGTGATTATTATCGTTATGATATGTTCCCTGTAATTCTTAGGATGACTAAGTGTATCCAGTATAGTGTCATACTTAGAGACATTAACAATTTACAACATTTCCATGAAATGACATACATACATAAATCTAAAATGTTTTTTTTAAGTCACATTAAAGTTAATTCACAATTTGTAATTAAATAATTTTACTGAGATTTGTAATATATATTTATATGTTTATTTTAATGTAAAACATCCAGGTTTTGCTCAGGTCTATCAGCACGAAGATTTAATATCTGATTTAAAAAAAGACATTATAGGAAACATGGATATATTAAAGAGTTCAAATGTGAAATGCCCATACAACAAGGAAAATTTGATATGACGTGTTGAGTCTGTAATACAGAAAAGGCTGAATTCATCTTGACTTCTGTACAGCTTAAAGGGACGCACAGCTCCGCTGCCTCCAGGATGTCCATGTAAACCCGGCTATATTTAAGGCAATTGTTCGCAAATGCTGTGAAATGAGAGCTTAGCTGGTGTCAAAACAAACCACCAAATTATACAGCGTACACACGGCTGGCACACACTCTGAGCACCATGTGTAATTAGACTGTGGGAAGTCAGACAAATGTCTACCTTACAATTTTAAAGCTCCGATTCTGGAGCAATGACTTTTCTTTTCTCTTTGTTTAATTAAAAACCGTGGAAATACACTATTATTCAAACATTATATATTAGCATTTAAATTTGATGTATCCCAGCTCTCGCCCAAAGCCAGCTATGATAGGCTCCAGCCCCCCATGACCCTGATAAGGATAAATGGCTATGAAAATGGATGGATGGATGGATGGATGGATGGATGGATGGATATTACAGTAGTATTTAACCTCAGTGTCAGTGCTATTTTCTATTGTTTTCTAGTATTTTGATCTATTTTGCACCGCTGCCTGTTCCTCTTCTCTTGCATATGACGTGATGCTTTTGTTTTGAAGGGTGAATCACCTAACTTCCCTTGGTTTTCTGGTTCTCTTTATCGTCTTGGTGCAGTTTTGAAATCATTTTGAGAGAAAGACTTGGAGGAACAAACTTTGAATTTAGTGTTTGATGTTTCAATTAAAAAGTCGGCTTCCTTGGCAGATCATTAAGTAAAATTGCTGTGTGGCTGTCTTGTGCTCTAGTTCCTGTTTTCTCTTCATCTGTTGTACTTGAGACCTGTTACCCACCTGTGTTGGACCTTGTCTTTTTATTGGGCTTTTGATTCTTGTCTCATTTGTTTTCCTGTTTCTTCTGTCATTTCTGGATTTGATACTGACTCTACCTGACCCTCTACTATTCCTTTGTACCTCATTGTTTTAATTAAACCACTCAGCTGCTTCAGCTTTGCCTTTGGCATTTACATTTTAGTCCTTTTGTTAAGATTTTTAGAAAGTTTAGAAATGAATCAAAACTTCAAATCACAATGAAACATCTCAAACTAAGCTAATGAAGCTAGTATATGCAAAGGATTCTCGTCTTCTCAGGTAAAGTAAATTAAAACAGATGAAACTTTTGTTTTTTGTTAACCATGTGTGGACCTTGCTGCAGATGACATCACTGTTGGATGTGGTACACTTGTGACCACGCCCAACAGATACTGGAGCCTTTCATCCAGAGAGGGCAGTAAAACACTGCTTCCATCCCCGGTGTTGAGTTACTCTTTAAAGGGAAACTAAAACAGACCAGCATGTGACAGATCTTTTATGTCACGTTGCTGCTGTTGCTGTTGCTGCTGCTGCTTTCCAGTATGTGTCACTGTCCTCATCCCAGAGTCTCTCTGAATTCACTCCTTCCTTCTTTCTTCTTAATAGAAAGCTAAAACACTTTCTCAGATATCTGTCCATGGTACTGGCTATCTTGCATGCACAGCCTCCAGCTCACTCAGGCTTGGACCTCTCTCCATGTTGTTGCCCTTGATAGTTTGTTCCTTACTTGCACTTACTCTCTTACACTAAATTATAGGGTCTTTCATTTAGTTAAGAGGCACTTGAGTAAGGGGTAACCCTGTTTTATACAGTCCTGTTTATTCTAATGCAGTCTGCACTTTATTGGCCATTTTATTTTCAATTCAATTCAAACAACTTTATTATTCTCACTAGGGGTAATTTGTTTGGAGCAGCATGTTGTACACAAAACACAGTAACATGATACAAGGACGCTGAGTGTGGAAGAGACTGATATTATTTATTTATATCAGATTTTATTTTTCACTCAAGCAATCTTAAAACAGATTGTAACAATGCTCTTTCTGTCTTTTACTGTGGGGCTGTGAAACCAGACGATGACAGAGAACGTCTGCAGGCTCTCAATAAAAGTTTGATTAAAAACAATAAAGGATAAGAGGAGCACTGACATGATTTTGCAGTGAAGTTGAACTCTCTGGCACAAATTATAAGATATAAAGATAATCATTGATAATAGTACCCAAATATTGATGTAACAATTTCCATTATCGATGACGCCTTCTTTGGTTGCATCTCTAAATCAATAATCACTTCCTTGGATTTAAATACATTTAAAGTCCAGGAAGTTGTTATCACACCAAGAAATAAAATCAATCAGAAGCACTCCTGTGGTCCTGTTGTCCCTTCTCACCTTGAAGAAGGGACAAAAATGCAGCACCATTGAAATATTTGACAAAATAGCACCTGAGTGCTACCTGCTTTAAGGGACCCACGACATGTTGATGCCCTGTGCAGTCTGTTTCTTGCACTTAACGCTTAACTACGTAGTTAAATTATAGTGTGTTTAATGGAATTAAGAGGTGTATGATTCAGGAGCATACCCTAAGTGTTTTATATGGTCCTTTTTACGTTAAATACAATCTGTACTTAATCAGCAGGTTTATTTTTTATTACACCACAGGTCTGATTTGGCCATCGTTTTTATTGGTTATGATAATATTTTAAGGTAGTTGTTAAGTGCAACCATTCCATTACCGTATTTGGTTTATATTCAATTCAATAATCAATTCAAGCCTAATCTAGGTGTCTGTCTTTCAACCTTCTATGTCACAAAGCTACCCAACCCCTATGAAGTCAGTCATCAATTTACTCTTCTCTCTCTTACCTCTGTCATCTTCTTTGGTCTCTTCGTTTTTGCCATGCTCTGCTCACTCGCCTGGCTCTGTTCCTGATGTCACTCCCAGTTAGCATTCTCGACACCCTGGGCCGGAAAACCTCTTCTTCCCAGTTGATGAAAATCAAGCACGGCTAACAAACTGAGCTGACGCTATCTAACAGCAATATAGTCCATCAGGAAACTCCTAGAGAAATAAAAATACTCTCTTTAAACATTTAAAATGCGATCCAGTGACTTCTAATAAATACTTTGATAGTGTGTCGTATTTGCACCTGTTTGTGACTCCAATTAAACAAGCCTATTGGTCAAACCCATGCACATTATAATGCACCTTGTTGTTCTCATACTTATTTGATCTGTATTTGTGTTGTTCCTCTAAGGAGTCCGGATGGAATCTTTGTGTTTATTTGATCTGCAGGAGCAGATTTTACAGCTCAGTTCATTGGGACAAGATGACACTGTCAGTAATTGCTTGTCACGGAAGTCGCGGCCCGGCCCTTTCTGAATGAGCTCTGCTAATGGCTTTCAGCACAGAAGAGTGAATCAGTGGTCTGCCATCAGAGGATATTAATACTGGCATTTCCCCTGCTTTGATGCTCTGTGAATTACCTTGATTTTTTTTTTTTTTTTCCCCCGAACCTCTTTTCAAATCCACACTGAGCCTGTGACACGAGCAGGAGCAGTTATGAAGCTTAAATCCCCACCACATTCAGAGGTTGCAGGCTTCATCCATAATTCATGCGAGAGGACGCTGAACAGATTGAATTGTCACAACTCAGGCTGGTACAGATGGAGAGAACGAGAGAGGAATGAGCTGTTCTCTTTCTCTCTGAGCATCCAGAGCAGGAATAGAAAGAGCAGGATTAGCAGGGCGAGAGACTCACAACGAGTCCTGAGTTCAAGTCCACTCTGTTAAACAATGTGGCTAATCTTCAGTTAACCCACACTCATTCTTACTCGGCGCATGCGTGCCTGTCAAATACAAGGGTTTGAAGAGATTAGGGAGATGCTTGACTGGTTTGGAAATGAGAATTTGTACATCCTGTGTCAGAGGTCATGGGGAAGAGGCAAATCAGCTGCCATTCGAAACAATAACGAGTCAAGGGGCAGTTTGAAGTCAAGAAGAAGGGGTCAGCATGTTCTGTGCTTTAAGTGACAGTCAGACAACAGGAGTGAAAATGACTTTAAATTGTGCTTAATTGCAGATCCCTCCATTTTTGAACTGAATGAGCAGAACTAAATGACGTTTTGGGCACGACGACTACACAGTTAAGTGTCAACTTCTCAAGTGGCTGAGAGGCTTTGGCACATAAGCACACGATTACAAAGAAACTAAATATGCAGGGAAAACACGATATAAAAGATCACTTAAGTATATTTGTTGATAATCTTCCTCCACACCAGCCAGAGTCTTATCATTTATGAGCTTCAAGCTCACAGGCATGTTTGTGATGAATACATGCTGGGCAGCGTAGTTGGGCAGTTATTTTCTTTTATGCTGACACTACACTGGCGCACAAGCGAAGTAGAACAATTCTCAAGTGGGTGTTTCTGTGCATTGTATTTAATTTATTTTCTTACGTATCAAAGATCTAAACTGGAAACCAGCTGAATCTGCAAACGCATGTTCTATCCAGTTGCATCCAGAGGCATTTTTGGCCTGCGCCTGTTGATAATCTCCTTGGAAATTGAAAATGAACTGCGAGGTTCTGGACTAATTTGCATTTGTGAATTGGTCTGGGGATGCAGATCGATCGATGGCTATCAAAGCCCCCGGTAGCTCCTTAGAGTTCTCTCTAAGAGGATTGAGAGGGCGATGGCTTGCAAGTTCTTTTAGGTAGTTGATGTAAAACACTGTTTCACAACAGGAATCCAAACAAGTGTGACTGGTTGTCTTCAGCCTGTTGGTCCTGGACATCAGAGGACATTTACATGAAGTACTGCACAAAAGAATGAGACACAAGCAGCACGAAATGAGTTTCCTCCACAAGGGCCTCAGCCTTAGAGACAGGGTTCAGACTTCTGGAGGGAGCCCAGGGTAGTTCCACTGCTCCTTTGTGTCGAAAGGAGTCAGCTAATATGGTTCAGGCATCGGGTGGTTTGTGATGCATCCTGGGCACTTTACTTTGGAGGTGTTCTGGACATGTCCAATTGGTAGGTTGCAGTTTTATGATTTCTTGCCTCTAAAAAATGTTTTTACAAGTCTGTTTTCAGTGTTTTTGTCTTGCTTCTATCCAGTATTTTATTATTTACAGTACACTAGCAGTCTTGAAGGATATTGTCATAACCTTGTGTTAGGGGAGGACAGATGTTGTTATCAGAGCAATGTCAAGATATACACATACTTTTCTTTGATTGTGTTTGCCTTGTAAGCTTCAAGGTCTGACTGAAAGCTAACAAAACCTGATCACCAGAACAGACCCATTAACACATTTTTATTTTATCCATTTATTGTAATAGCCATGTGTATGCGAAATCATTGTTACACCTAATTAAAGGTACAGTGTCAAATTAACCTGTGTCATGTACATACAATTTCTGTTTCTGCATAACGTGATCATGCTGTTTTTTTTGTTTGTTTTTTAATTGAGCTGAACTGTGATTAGCCGAGCATTACCGCTGGCACCGTTTTCCTGGAGACAAAACAGATAAATGTGGGCAATCATTTCTGCTCCAGCAGATTTAGCCAAACTCCCATCTCACCTTCCTGTAAATGAGAAACTGAAATTCCTCCTGTGGAGAATTAAGTTTAATTCGGAGTGCCTTGCAGCATAAAATGGCCATAATATAGAGTACACTATCTGTGGGGATTTGATGAGGCTGCTCGATACCAATAACTCAAAAAAACGCTCCGGGCGATGAGTCATGCTCTCCAACATTACTGTTCAGCCTGCAGAATCGCTCTTATTGTCAGCTGTTAAGGAAGAATCCCTGAGGTAGGCCCGCGTCTAATGATTGTTTATCATCAATTAATCTGATGATTCTTGATTGTATTAACCATCCAGTTTATAAAATGCCAAACAAATATTGAAAAATGCACATCGCATTTCGCAGAGGGCAACACCTGTAAATTTATAATTTGGCCTCTTAACAGTCCAAAACACATAGACATCATAGAATAATAATACAATACAATTTAGGTAAATTGCTTTTTCTATTTTTAATATTTTGAATTTAAAATGCCTAAAAACACTTGTTTTATATTTATTTATTTTATTGTTAAGCTGTGTACATTCATTAGCCCAAATGTTTCTAATGTTGTTCAAACCATAAAAAAAATATGTAATCATTGCAGTTTCCTTGCCTCTCATTTTTAACTTCTTGGTATACACTGCATACCTCTGAGAGTGAGGTCAGGAAGTTGTCAAATGTGACTATGTAACCTGAATAAAACGTTGTATACCTCGTCCGTGAAAAAAATTCTGTTTTGATAGCAGCAGTGAACACAATGATGCCTTAACAACATGAGGCCGTGCAACGTCTTGATGTCACCAGACTACATCTTATACACTGCTGCCCATAGTAAGTTTTTACCTTGTCTTATTAAATGATTCTGACAACGTGCTTTATTCTTGATAGATAAAGTGTATCTTCTCAAAACTGTATCAACTGTATGTGTGGTGTGAAAACACAATTATTCCAACTTTATAGGCAGCAGTGTGTGTATGTATGTATATATATATGTAATGCCAATTTGTTGACACTTGCAGTTCTCTGGTTATGTGACTGCAAACTTGTTTTCTTTTGGACACAATAGCAATGGTTATGGAATCATTGTTTTTTTAGTTATGTATATATTTTGCTATTTTAAAACAGTGGCTTATATTTTCAATAAAAGCCTCATTCAGCTCGGATAAACCCGGCTTGTCTGCCTGTGAGTGCTCGTTACGCATAAACAGCGTATAATCATACACTGGAAATGACATGCATGGTTTCATATCATATGCAACGACACCTTCTGAATTAGCTGGATGTGCTACGGGTTAATATTTACTCAACTCCCCTGGGATTCCTGTCTTCCAGCACACACTATTATGTTTTAATGAATGTCAGTGATACTATTCAAATGTTGTATTACTGTTAGCGGATTCAAGGCATAAAACAAAACAAAAAAAATCACTAATAAAGCCTGTATGTCTAGAAAAATCCTCCCATAATGCAACTCCCATGCTGCTTTGCTTTTCTTTCAGTTGGTGATAAAGAGGCTGTGGGAACACTCCGTACACAATTTATGTGTAAAAGTGCCCTTTCTTAATGCCACGAAAGGTCAAGAAGTGGTAATTCACCAGAGGAATTACCGTTGCACATGGCAGGACCGAGCGAAATAATATCAGGCGTGACTAGTATGCTGAGTGGAACTGAAGCAGGATTGTTTTACGGCTCCACTTTACTATTCTCATCCGATGCTCTCTATATAATTGCGCAGCTTTTCTGGCAAAATCTCTAACAGCGCAATCTATCATGAGGGAAAGAACAGGAGACGGCGAAGATGGCGAATCATCCCAAGGAGGAGGCCATAAAACCTGTCCATGCTCTAAACAGCTCTACTCGGTGCGAAACAGGCTGCCTGTTCACTGGCTGGAGCTAAAAAATCAGCCATAAATGATGCTTTCGAGAGCAGCCACCAGTATTTTTCGTGCTGTTATTTGTGGAATCAACAGAACAAGCAAACAAAGTAATCTACAGGCTTTCTGTCCAGATTGTTGCTATTAATTTATTTGTTTTGTTTGTTTTGAATTATGTACCAAAGACTTCATGGAAAGCGGTATTGACAGCGAGCGGATCAAGTATTTAATTGAATCTCTCAGGCTTAATTATTGTGCTGCTGTTAATTAGTCATTAGTGACACTGCGCTATTATTGGACTTGTTTGGAAAGCCTTGTTTTGCAGTGCGTGAGAGTGGAAAGTTATTTCATTCACTTGTGTTGGTACAATCAATGACATGACCAACAGTCAAACAGTAATAGATTACTTTAATGGATTCAAAATTTACAGACAATGAACAATTTGTTCATAAGACATGAAACAGTAGTTATAACTTGTCTTACAAACCACCCATAAATGGTGTTAGGCCACTATAATAACCAATACGTTCTCACTCCCAACTTTTGGCCACATGGTCAGTGTAAACACATACTTTAATGGTTTTACAAAACGTTTACTAATCATGCATTAACTGTTTAATAAATGAGGGTTAAGTTTTAAGGTCCATCCTCAACAAAACATTTTTGCATTTTCTTTAGGGGCTTTCAGCAACATCTACTGGCCTCCATTGGCAGATGGATCGGGGTTTACAACAGTGTTTGTAGTTAAACTAATGCTCTCTGAGGGTTGTCAGTGGGCATTGTGGGAAGTGTAGGAAATCATTAGACAAAGCAGACAGAGGGCAAGTGAAACCATGTCAATTACAACATTGTATCAAATGCACTGTATGTCATAGACTACAATCACATTTGTCACTTGAATGCATTAATTTCAGGAACTAAATCTCTTCCAGCTTGACTTCATTATAAAAACACCATCACTCCGTTATGTAGTGTGCGCCAGCCAAATCAAACATTTTCCACGCAAGCATCCTTCTGTGTTGACAATAATGGAGTCTGCTCTCTTTGTGTATAAATTAATTATGCGCCATCAGTATTCCCTCAGACTCGTGGTGTAACTGGCAGAGAAAGAAAGATTAGGCTGTTACATTCCCAGAGCTGTCCCTGGACAAGTGCCCTCAGTAAATCTGTCTCATCCTGTCCCACAATACTTTCTACCTCGCTTATATTAACTATTTGTTTATTTACCCCTGACAGTTTTGGCTATAGGGTCTTGCTACCTTCCTTGGACATACGCCAGGTAGTCATATACCAATCTCTCCCAAAGTAAATTCTGTTGTTGCCTAGAAGCTTATTGAGGACAAAGTCCCAGTTGTGGGACAAAAGATAGGCCCCATCATTCCAGTTTACTGTCTGCTGTGCCCATTCTGCTGCCTCTTGTTGGTTTTACTCTCTGATGTGTCAATGTGCCGTTCATGTGCTTCTCTGTCTTGCAGTGATGTATTGCAGACCTCTTT
This sequence comes from Collichthys lucidus, assembly GCA_004119915.2. Lineage (NCBI taxonomy): Eukaryota > Metazoa > Chordata > Actinopteri > Sciaenidae > Collichthys > Collichthys lucidus. The sequence continues at coordinate 18,305,511 of CM014092.1, read as the reverse complement.
TTTTTTGCTGTTTGCATTCACTTCACATTATTTTCTGTGCACCAAAGGCTCAGCCCCTCTCTTTGAAGCATGTTCTACTGCACAACATTGCAAAGAAATCTCATGAATTCTGCTCTGTCTTCATCTGAGTTGTATCCTTGATAGTTTTGATGCCATAGTTCACTGGGGCTTGGTCTTTTTTTCATTGTGTTCTCAATGTTCACACTTGCTACCTTTATAGAAGAAAGGATGATCATGTTTGCGTAAGTTGCTGCCAGATATATTGGAAGTAAAGGCATGGGACAGCTTCCTTTTAATGCACCAAGCCACAGCCTACTTGATGTTAATTGGTGGCCCTAAAATTGTCAATAGGCTATCTAAACTGTAAGGCTGGAGGAAGAACAGACACCATCCTTTGTCACCTTCCTCCTCCTTCAAGTGGATCTGTCCATGATGTCAAAGGTCAAGCGCAATATAATCAATTTAAATTAACACAGAAAGACCAGAGTTAAGAGAGAATGGAAATCATCTTTTTTTCCTTTTCAAAGCAAAAAAAAACACCTTAATAAACTCCTTAATATTTGAACAGAAGGGAGAGCTTTTACTCGTTTACTTCCCCACCTGTGTTTCCTACCCTGGGAGTTAATGCAGATTGTGAGGAAAGCAAAGAGAGAAAGACAAGAATAGTGGAAACCTCAAATGAGCCAACATAAACTAATTATGCAGCCTCCCTCTGAGGTAATATGTCGCACATGTTCAGGTCTGTTTGTGTAGGTGAGTCTGTGAGTCCATATCAAACCTGCTTTCTGTCGGATGTGATGTGAAAGACTAATGACTCATATTGATGGATACTGGATCAGTTTGTGAATTTTACAGACCAGTATTATGTAGTATTTACATTTTTTTATGTATGCATGATGTGCTGTATAAACATGTTGAAGTACAGTATATATAGTCTGACTGGCTTTTCTGTAGAAGAAACACATGTTAATAATTTGTCAGCCCTTTAATTAACAACACAAATTTCTAAATATAGTGACTGTTGTAATCATGGAAAAGACATGGATATTAAAGCTAGTATAATGAATAATTTAAAAAAATATAATCTTCTCTTTGTAAACAGTAAAAGGTGCAGACAGCGGAAGGAAGGATAAATGCCATATAAGCGACGTGCCTAATGGCAGGCCTGTATCAACAGCCTACATCTGTTGAGTCACACTATGACTATGTGTGATATGAAATGTGATAATATGTCAGAGCTGTGTTTACAGCATATATCCGCAGAAGACAGGTGGCCAAAAGATCCCTTTTTGGATGTTTAAAGTTTCAATCCAGGTTTGTTACCATCACTTGTGCTTACTGGTGGTAACAGCAAGGACATTTTAGAAATAAAAATTGACCAAACACACAGCAACTAGGGAACAACTCGGTATCTGTTTGCACCTCAGCCAATTAAATGAAGAAGAAATGCAGTGAAAAGTTGTTTCTGAAAAAGGACATGCCGGTCATAAAAAACACCAAAATGTGGTTGTGCCTTCATTATCTTTCAGTTTTATTGTCCCAGAGGATAGGAGCTTGTGTCACGACCAGGGATAACACAGAACATAGATATTAACACAAACGCAACACAATAAATACATGCCCTGTAGAAAACAAACAAACAAACAAACAAACTCATAAATTACTGTAAATCAGTGACATTCTAATATGAAACCAAGCCATTTTCACTCCGTCCAGTCATCTTGATTAAAACAATATTCTCATCGTCTCACAACAATATTATGTGAAAACTGAACATCAGCTGAGTCATCCTGAGCATTTACCAGTCTAACAGCATGAAAGGTAAAAATCTTCAGATCACTCTCCAGAGGGGAATAGTTTGAACTCTCCGTACAGAAGATGAAAAGGACACTACAAGGAAATATCTCAGACTCTATGATGGAATTATATTGGAGCGTCTTAAGTTTTCCTACAAACCCCAACCCAACTAACTACAGATTTCCATTCTATTATCATTGAATGTCAGCTAATTATCAATTAAGGTACCCAGATATTTGTATTTGTCCAATCACTTAAGACTGTTGCACTTTCTTTTAAAATCAACACAAGTCTTTTTGGTTTTAATAATAATAATAAAAAAATAATATCTAAAATAATTTAAAAAAATGCTTTCACACCACTGAACACAATCATCAACTACTGGACCATGACCAGAATCACTCCCTGTTGCAGGCTCACAATAGCTGAATTTCCCTCAAACTTTACAATATGTCTGCCACGATGGGAACTTATAGAGTCATCGGTGTACAATATATATAGGAAAAGTGACAGGACACAGCCCTGTGGCAGCAGTTTCTCAACTAAAATATGGGCCTGGGTTGTGTTAAACTCAAAGGAGAAAAAAAACAACAGTGTACTTGAGTCTTCAAGGTGTTCAGATATGAGTTGTTAAAAAGGATTGTTAAATTATGACCACCCCAACTAACTTTGTGTATGTTTTTGCATCAAAACTATCTTGAGATAATAAGACATTTAAAGAACCAGTGTGTAGAATGTAGCGCCATCTAGCAGTGAGGCTGCAGATTGCAACAAACACAGTACCCTACATGGCCACAAATTCACGAAACACAGAGTTTGGTTTGTCCATTGTGGGGTACTGCAGCAACATGGCGGTGCAAAATGGCACTAGAGGATGTGCTCATTTAAAAAAAAAAAACACAATGATTATTATTTTTAATTGATCTGACAAAAACCTACTTATGAATATTGTATTCCATTTCTGCAATCTATATCCTACCAACTGGACCTTTGAATTGTTCAGTGTTTGATATGTTGAGATATTTTTCTGATATAAAATGATAACAATCATTCATCTAGGATGACAACCTTAAAACCTAATTCCCAACATTTAGGTAATAAATTCCTGATTACAAAATAACGTGCCTAAAAAGTAAACACAGGCACTGCCATCTTTAAAAACCATCATTCTTTGTGGTGTTTGAATATATCTGATCTGCTCCGAACCTCAAAGTAACATATGGGAAATGAGATACAAGTATTATCGCACCAAACAATAACTCAAGTATCTGTCTCCAACAATATGTTTTTTCAATAACTTTGCAGCTTTGTTTTTCTCTGGCGTTTATCCTCTGAATATTGAGCCATCCATCTCTATTTTTAAAATTTTAACCATTAAAAGAAAGCAGCATCTCCTACCCAACAACCTCAACGTTTTTTTGGGCTGTTTCTTTCTCTGAGTGACTGTCCATCTTTGTCTATCCCCTGTTTGCTGCTCCATCAACCACTTTGAGCAGTGATGGAGTCTGACCAGTTTGGCTCTACCTTATTGTTTCCAACTGCTCCGATGTATAACTTCATCATCTTCTAAACAAACAGCAGCCTTAGTCGCTTAGGCAGATGGTTCTGAATTTCCCGAAGATGGAGAGATGAAAATTGAAATATTTTCTGGCAAACTGACCTCCAGAGATGAAAGATGATGAATGGCGTATTTTAAGGACCAAACAGGTTTTTTTTGTGTTTTTTTAATCACATCGTATCAAATTATTAAGACCATGCCAACATATACTGTGTTTTACATCATATTTATATAAAAACAGTGGCTGATTCACCACTTGAAATTCTTAAACAACAACTATTCAACTCTATAAAAGGGTCAAATATAAATGTGATGGCTACAGGTAGTTAGTTAGGCCTTGTTGGGAGGCTAGGACAAAAGTATCAGTTGCAACACTGACCTTTTCTCTTGTAACAGAAAAATGAGGAACATACCATGAAGGAGGTAGATGCCGTTGTTAGTCTGAAGCTGAAAATCAGACCAATATGATCAGAGTTTTCCTTTTGTGCTAGCCAACAGTCATTTTTTTACCAGTTAGGACGTCACTGAAACTGAAGGTGAACTTTAAATTATTATATTTATCATGCATTCATAAGTTGTTTTGGATAAACATGTCGGGTATAATGCGAACATATTTTTAAAGCCCTGGTTATTTTTTTCCTGCGAGGAGAAAGTAAACAATGGATAATCTGAGACATATCCATCAGTTCTCACTATCAAAATATGTAAACACCAGCCTGGAGGCTTTGTATGATCGGCCAAGAGACAAAGGGTGGAAAAAAAGAGTGTTCTGAGTTATAAAGTCTGAATGTAAGAGACAGAGCAGGTTGAGGAAGTAAAAAGCTGAGAAATAAGATCATACTGTATAGTTACACTTCAATGCTTTCTCGCTCCAGCCCTACGACCTTTGTAATCGAATGGACATACTGGATATTTCAAGTCTATCTATTATTCATTAAAGTCAAATAATGCAGGACGTCATCCAACACTCAGCATGCCTGCGAGGCCAAATGCTGGGACCGAAGTTAGGTTTTCATCCAAAGTAAACCAACTTTATAAAAGTTATAAAAACAAAACAAAAGTGAATGTTATTTAAATCAGTTTCTCTGATCTTATCTGAATTAAATTAATGTTGTTCCTGGAAACAAATTGAGAGGAAAAACAGGAGGTTGTCTCCCTCGTTACAGAGATGTGGTTTGATTTTGGACAGTGTGTGGTGCTTTTTCAGAATGCCATTTGCTGCAAACCATTTGTCAGGCTGATCAGGCTGAGATTAAGTCATTTGTTGGGTTGTTTATCTTCCCTTCTGACACTAATTACACAGTTTGGTTCAGAGTCAACAATTTGATTTTTCTAAGACAACAGTCTGTAGTGTCTGCTTTGTGTTCATACAGTACTACGTAATACCTGTACACCTAGTAACAAAGAAATCTGTCAACAAATGTTGAGTGTATCAGCCACTGTGTTTCTCATACGCAACGTAACCGGCAAAACAACTATACAATGTCTCTAAGTACCTTCAATCAAATTACCCCAACTCTTTAGTATTTCCAAAATGGAAGGGCTTAGCAAGAAATAGATCAAATCAAGAATGGTCTGAAGCTCGTAGTCCCTATTGTGAGTCAAGATCCTACACTTCCCATAATGCCAGATGGTGGTGTAATGGACATTCTCTTGTTACAACGGCAACGTCTTTCTTGATGCCCCCATTCTTTAACACTAGCTGATGACCTTTAATCATTTACATTTTTTAATCTTCAAAATGTGTTTTTCTTTTAAACATAGACAAGCTAACACACAGCACACAGCCCACAGTGTACAGGGAAGGACAAATGTTCTGAACAAGGCTCAACTGGTATTGGAGCACAAAACTATAAGGTAGTTACGCTGATGGTGCAGAGTTACAACCTACTCTACATTAAAAAGGTCAAAAAGACTTGTTTATTCATAGTGAGTCTGGAATATGTAATGTGTTATATATAATACCTTGGTGCCCCCAATTCTACTTGCTCTGGCAAAGTTTTTCACATTGTCACTTTTCCAACTTCTAGTTTCATTTTTAAAACCCAAAGTGATTTTGATTTACATTGCCAGTGTTTGGTGCGTAGCTGTGTTTGTTCTCCAGCTGTCAACATCTTTTGACAAAACAACTGGGGACACTGGGCAACAGAGCTTTTCAATAACAGGTGGTTGTATACATGATGTGAACTCTCGCTGGGCGGATAAAACTGACAGCTCACAAACAAACTCAGAAAGAAAACAGATCAGGTGACATTTTTAAATGTAAATTAAATACATGATTTATCTGTGACTCCCACAGCTACTGTCAAGGTGTTTGAATAAATGTTATTTCTTTAGATTTTAAAATGGTGCATTTGAATCAAACTAAGGCATTTGTTATCCATCTAATGCATTTACATGACTTTTTTATGTCTTCATATCTTTTGTACTGTTTAAGATGTGCTTTAGATGATGCAGTGAATGCACCAAGAGATCAACCCACATTCATAGGCGGTCTAGCAGTGTGCATTGCAAACAAGGTGCAGCTAATCTTTAATCATTTGTGCCTTCTTGTAAATTTGGCATTAAATGCAATTCAGTCACTTCTTTCCGTGTAAAATTCTTTCTTCAGATCTTCAGATCCATGAATTTGTTGCTTTCTGGAGTCCACACAAAACAACAATAACACAAGGCAAATATAAATAATGAAATTATTTTACACATGTAACAATGAGTAACTGTAACCTACGGAAGCCCTGAACCGCATGTGTAAAAAAAAAAAAAAAAAAGCCCTGAGCCACATGTATATTTTTTTTGTTGTTGTTTTTTCTAGATATTATCTCGTTATTACGAGATACTAAGTCGTTATTACGAGATACTAAGTCGTTATTACGAGATACTAAGTCGTTATTACGAGATACTATCTCGTTATTACGAGATATTATCTCGTAATAACGAGATACTAAGTCGTTATTACGAGATATTATCTCGTTATTACGAGATACTAAGTCGTTATTACGAGATACTAAGTCGTTATTACGAGATACTATCTCGTTATTACGAGATATTATCTCGTTATTACGAGATACTAAGTCGTTATTACGAGTCTCCGTGCTCGCCTGTGTGCCACTCCATCTGGATCCAGAATACTTAGGAGCAATCTCACAGTTTCCCTTTTAACAACCAGCCCCTCCTGAATGCATTTCACATGCATCATCCTATATCCTACCAATTGATCTGAAGTTTCAGATCAGATGGTAGGATCACTGCGTCACTGGTCAAAAGGGCACAGCAGCGCATGTACTTCCTGCGTAAGATGAGGAGAGCCCACCTGCCCCCACCCATCCTCACTACATTCTACAGAAGCACCATAGAGAGCATCCTGACCAACTGCATCTCTGTGTGGTGTGGAGGCTGCAGTGCCTCTGACTGGAAGAATGTGAGGAGAGTGGTGAGGACAGCGGAGAACATCATTGGGACTTCTCTCCCCTCCATCCAGGATGTTGCACAGAAGCTCTGCATGGCCCGAGCCGCAAACATCACCAGGGACTCCTCACATCCCCATCATGGACTGTTCTCCCTGCTGGCCTCTGGAAAGAGGTTCCGCAGCATTCGGTGCAGGACCACCAGGTTCTGTAATAGCTTTGTACCCCAGGCCATCAGACTGCTAAACTGTAAACTTTGAATAAGGACATTATACCCTCTCCCACCACCTACCTTGCACTACTGTATATCTGTAAATCCACTTCTGATTCCACACTTCCTATAGTACTGTAGTTTTTAATTACTGTTTACATACTTTACGCTGTACATACTGGTTATATTTCTCATGCTGTATATTCCATACCACTGTACATACCTTGCTCTTTATATTATATTTATTTTTTATATTAATATTTTATTTTTATTTTATTTTGTATATACTCCAATACTGCGCTGAGCCAATGCAACGAAATTTTGTTCTGTATACACGTGTGCATACTTTGAATGACAATAAAAGGAAGTCTAAGTCTCTAAGTTTCCAGTTGCTGGGTTACAAAATAAGCAACATCTACTTAGTAGACTACTTAGTACTACTTAGTAGTACTACTTAATTGATGGCGGGCCAGAACTGGCCCGCCATCAATTATATCTGGCCCGCTAGATGACGTTGATTTATTTTAATATATACATATATATTTTTAAATATATCTTTTAAACCTCATGTTTCCTGTCAAAATACAACAATTCCACAAATTTCTCAACATTTATTGAAAAGCAGCTGATAAGTAACGTGACAAAACAGCAGCCAGAACATCCTCGCAGCCTCTTTACTTGACGCACAGGTCGGAACGCTAATTGGCACGTGCGTGCGCTGTAACCTGTGGAAAATAAAAGTGTCCTGTGTCCCTCTTGCAACGGACAACGTGAACAAATATGTTTTATTAAATGAAAAAAACAAAACCAAACAAGGTCGGCAGATCTGCGCTGCTGTATACATTAATTACGGCAGGTTGCTAGGGCAGGTTGACTGTTTCATGACAGACGCAGTGGCCGTTTAAGGCCGTAAAACCTCTAACCACACACTTTTATACACCTTGTTACACGCATTTTGTACAGTGCTCCCTTTAATAAATCAGGACGTAGAACATACGTGCGGTTCTCACTCAGCCAATCAGGACGCAGAACGCCCCCCCCCCCCCCCCCCACACACACACACACAGGTCATGGCCCGCGATGGAATTGTCAGAAAAAAATTGGCCCGGGTCCAAACTTAATTGCCGACCCCTGATCTACTATGTCTGAGTAATATTTCCTCCGATAAAGTCTATTCTTCCTCAGAATCTTTTGCAGAGTTCTAAGACAAAGTATTATGCCATGCTGATGACTCAAGACTTCAAGAATTTCCCTTTGTTGAAAGCCTAAATAAAAATAAAAAGCTACTATTTGGCTGAGATCCATTTTGCCTCCTGCGTCCTGAAGATCAATGTGGTTGCAGGGGCTGTCCTGGGTGAGCACCCCCTCTGGCAACAGTGCTAATTGGGCGGTCTCAACACTCTCCCCAAACACAAGAATCATGAGAACTTAAGTAAATAATAGCCATACACCTTGGTTGGAGCTATCAGTTCACTTTTATGAGGATTTTGTTGGATATTCTATTGGTGGTTGAACTGCCGAGATATGCTTCATGTCATCGATGCTTGAGTATTGACTTTAGAGTGGGCCTTCTAGCAGAACCATATATCTCTATATACGTTTGCTATTATTGTCCGCCCTCTAGTGGCTGATATTAGTATTGGTGTCACGACCAGATAAGGGGTACGAAAAGGAAGTAACATAAAACCAGATTTTAAAGGTTATTAAACAAAAGGATTTTATTAAATGAAAGTTTTTAGATTGTTTAACAGAAGGAGGTGAGGCAAAAGGGAACAAAGGGCTAGCAAGTGCTGATTAAACGAACAAACAAATATAACCAAAAGAGGACTCTAAACAGAGCCTATAATATCTAAACTAGAAACACAAAACGAGAAAGAAAAACCTCACTAACTAGGTCTACTAGTAGATAACAAAAAAAAACACATCAAAACAGCACTTCTGAACTAATGGGGCTAACAGAAACAGTCTACGTGCAATCAGTAGCTGAACTAAACCCTGCCCCGTCCCAATAAACCAAACAAAACCTCCGGTTACAAAACAAACAAACGAGTATCCTCAGATACATACGAACCACAATCAAAACGAACGAGTATCAGTAGATACAAGGCAAGCTCGCAAAACACAACACACGAGTGAAAGCCGCCACGATGCTCGGGCGGCTGCAGTTTAAATCCCCGCTGATGCTGCTGCCGGGGCGCTGTCATTGGCGGCGTGGGGAAGACGCCGCACCAATCCTGGACCCTGCACCTGACGAGGATGTTGTCCCCGCCTCCTTCAGGTTGAGCCCAATCAGGGACCGGCACCCGCACACCAGAATTTACCTAATTTACCTGGGAAACACTGCACGCACATATGCTGGGGCGAAACGGCGGCAGCCGTAACTGTTGGTTCAATCTGAGAGAGCATAATGTTATCTCGAAATTACGAGATATTATCTCGTAATAACGACTTAGTATCTCGTAATAACGAGATAATATGTCGTAATAACGACTTAGTATCTCGTAATAACGAGATAATATCTCGTAATAACGAGATAATATCTCGTAATAACGAGATAATATCTCGTAATAACGAGATAATATCTCGTAATAACGACTTAGTATCTCGTAATAACGAGATAATATCTCGTAATAACGACTTAGTATCTCGTAATAACGACTTAGTATCTCGTAATAACGAGATAATATCTCGTTATTACGAGATATTATCTCGTAATAACGAGATAATATCTCGTTATTACGAGATAACATTATGCTCTCTCAGATTGAACCAACAGTTACGGCTGCCGCCGTTTCGCCCCAGCATATGTGTGTGCAGTGTTTCCCATTAGGTAAATTGCCTTTTAACAACCAGCCCCTCCTGAATGCATTTCAGATGCATCATCCTATCCTATATCCATCTGATCTGATCAGATGGTAGGATCACTGGTCACTGGTCAAAAGGGCACAGACAGGACAGCGGAGAACATCATTGGGACCTCTCTCCCCTCCATCCAGGATGTTGCACAGAAGCGCTGCATGGCCCGAGCCGCAAACATCACCAGGGACTCCTCACATCCCCATCATGGACTGTTCTCCCTGCTGGCCTCTGGAAAGAGGTTCCGCAGCATTCGGTGCAGGACCACCAGGTTCTGTAACAGCTTTGTACCCCAGGCCATCAGACTGCTAAACTGTAAACTTTGAATAAGGACATTATACCCTCTCCCACCACCTACCTTGCACTACTGTATATCTGTAAATCCACTTCTGATTCCACACTTCCTATAGTACTGTAGTTTTTAATTACTGTTTACATACTTCGTAATAACGAAATAATATCTCGTAATAACGACTTAGTATCTCGTAATAACGACTTAATATCTCAAAATAATGAGATAATATCTAGAAAAAACAACAACAAAAAAATATACATGTGGCTCAGGGCTTTTTTTTTTTTTTACACATGCGGTTCAGGGCTAGTAACCTATAATGGAACCAAAAAAAAAAGGCAGATGGGAAATAAATGATCGAAAACAGCAATAACAAAATAACATCTTTGTGAGATTCATCAATTTTTTTTGGAAGAAAATCTGTTTTTGAGCTTTCTGGTGTTGGTGGAGAACATATTTCAGACTTCTGTCTGAAGCTCTATAAAGGACAGTTTATTATATAATTTATTAGTGGATATGGTGCTCATCAGTAATCACAGGACATGTTATACTCATGGCTTAATTATTAGGGCCATCTTACTGATACAGAATGTTATTGGTTCTTTGTGTCCATTTCTTCAAGCATGTTGGCTACTACTGTTGAGGGGGGCCATTCTACAGTTTCAGATCCTTGTTTGCATGAAACCACATTAAGCAGAGATATACTGAGGCGCAGGGAGATATTGTCAAAATGAATTCATGAATGAGGGACTTTTTCCCCGCATTCCATCTTTTTTTTATTTATTTCCCTTGTGATTTCTCTTCATGAAAGCTGACCAAAAGCGATCGTTTCCATATTGGTTGATAGCGGAAAAATATACAGGTCGCCGCTGTGACTGCTTATTCCAGTAGCTTTCATGCTGCGAGCGGAGAATAGGCTGAAATTAAGTTTATGCATTTCATCCTGCAGATATAGGAATCCTAACAACTATAAGGGAAATACTCAAAGAAAGCATATTCACGATATCCGCTTTTGTAATCTTCTTTATTTACCTCTGATGCAAATGTGGATGCATGTTTGTGTAACAGCAAAATATGTACTACTGTATGTGTGGTGCATTTGAGTGTGCACATCAAAGTGAGCTACTTGCTTCGGTGCTGTGCAGTGACATTTAAGGGAAATCAGTTCAGCACTTTGGATGGCGGTAATCTCTCTTTCCAACAATCACCATATGTTTGGATATATATCTCTGATGCCACGGCCAGTTTCTGTAGCTCTGAACACTTCTCTGTGTTTTCTGTATTTTTAGTACATCCAGTCTGGAATTGTGGATCCTTTTTACCGACTACTTCACGATACATCGGGTATGTGGAGTGCTCTCTCTAACAGTAGAGCCAGCTGTTTAGAGTATTTTTCTTGTATATTGTGAGCTGCTGTAACAAATGAATGTCCCTGGTGTAGGATGAATAAAGTATATCTTATAGATAGACCCTTTGTTTAACCAGAAACAGCTGCTGTATTACTATTGCTCGCTAGCAGACTCCATAGACAAAAATCATGATTGATTCATTTTTCTTTGCAGATTACCGTAACATCGTAACTTCAAGTGCATAGAAACACACATTTCCCACAGTCTTTTGAACAATTACTAAGGCTGGTTTGGCCGAAATAAAACCTTAATTCCCCAGCATAGATGGGAAAACCAGCCAATACAGGAGCTCTTCTCAATTTCACACTAAAGGACTCACGTGTATTAACATGGCATGTTTTATGCTCACCCTAAGTATAAATCCAGAACTGGATTGGACATGTCATGCTACAGTGTACATCCACACACATGCACCCACACTCTACCTATTCATTACACATTAGGGGAGAAACTCACTGCTGCGTCAATAGATTTGGCTGAGGCCAGTCAGCAATCGACTTATTGACGATACAGTAGATTATTGGACCTGATTAATGAGCTGCCCTCACACAGTATGTCTTCTGTCCTAACTCACCACATACATTACATAGATTAGCAATGCCAGTTTGGCCTCTAGCTGAGATATTGGCAAGCTGGACAATGGAGCTTTCTCTGTCAAGCCACGCTGTATAAATGCTTCTGACTGAGGGCAGGCAGAAATCAAGTAATTGATAATACATTAGACTGCTGGATGATTCAGCTTCTGTCCCATCCATTACACAAACCAGTCAGTGTGACAAGGCCGGACCAGGCTCGAGTAGATTGATTGTAAATACAAGTCGACGCCTTGGAGGTAATATTTGTATCGTCGTGTAAAGAGGATGTAAAGACCACTTTTCAGATAAGTGTCAAAATGTAACGGGTGAAACTCACAATGATGAAATATTTCAGGATAATGAGTTTATCTCCCTTTTTCTTTTTCTTTTGTCAGCTAAAGAGAAGTTGGGATTTTCCATTTAATTCAGACTGCATATGCAGGCACTTCCTTTCTATTTGGGGAAAATACATTGATTCACAGAGACCTAGATGAGATGATTAATCCTGCTTCTTATATCCGTCTATCAAAAAAAAGGCCACAGCCAGCAGTCTGTTAGTTTAGCTAAGCACAAAGACTGGAAGAGGCGAAACCGTGAGCTTGTCTCTGTCCAAACTTAACAAAAGTCTCAGTTGCCTGCCTGCTTTCCCATAAAACGCTAAATTGCCGTTTTCACTGTTTTTGCACTGATTAAACAAATGAGATAAAACAGTGGAGAGCTTTAGAGGTGCTTCTTCGGGAACGTTTTATTACCTTCAGGTGGAAGATTCTGAGAAAGGAGACTCGTTATTTTGCGCAACCACGAAACATTGCTTACCCGAAAACATAAACACGCGATAAACAACCATGGCTGTATTCTTTGCATGATACAGTGGCCAAAATGTGCGTCTCTTTGTCGCAATAAAACTGTGCAGGGCTGACAAAGTGAACATTAAGAGCACTGTATCACTTTGAATGGACAATGTGGAGCTGCTCAAAATGACAGAGCAAGCAACCGTAGAAGACACTTGACTTCCGACAGCTGTACATCTTTTCAATACAACACAAACATAAATGGATTGAGGGGGAGAGTGACAGAGCTGCAGAAGAATGTTGTTTTCTAATGCCTCTTTGTATGTGTTGATTGTCTCCCTGTACATGTTTCCCCTGCACAACCTGTGTTTCTGTTCTAATTCATGTTACGCTCCATGTACGTTTTCTACTGGACGTGTGTGTTTGTCACGCAGTGTGTAATCTGGCACGCTGGGTCTGCAGGAGTGGAGGTGAATGCTGCAGTCTGTACTGTCTCTGTTTGCACGCGTGTGTTTTCCCGGTGTGTGTCGGTGTTATAACCTGGCTGTGTTCTGCGCTGTGATAAAGGACCAGCTGTCACCTCAGCTCTCTGCCATATGGACTCAGACCAAGGCCGCTCCTGGACAGAGAGATTAGAGAATAAATGGCTGATAACTGGGAGCCAGAGGGGCTGTGAGAGCAGAGAGACGAATCACAGCCTGCAGCCCCTAAAGACAAAAACAAGTAAAAGTGGAGAGGTAATTGACAGACAGTGATTGGGTCGGCGTTGCATCAGCAAAACTGCATTGTGAATATAATTACGCGTCGATGTGGGGGCTGAAAATCACAAGCTTCTCTCCAGAGTCTTGGATTTGTGCAAATGTTTATTTGATATGTTTAAAACTGTAACATGTAGAACAGTCAAAGCAGCGTCGTCTAATTCAAACACTTGTTGGCTACAGTTAGAGGAAACATTAGGCATCGCTTTGCTATTATCACAGTTCATAATGCACAAATACACATAACTTTATGTCTGAGTAATGATACAACACCATGCCAATTGATCAATACATTGAACTTTGAACTTTGGACTATGTTATGATTAATTTAGGCTTATAAAGTCTTGTCTGCGATATGTGACACCAAAGCTTGCTGTCACTTGTTTCTTAGATTTTATTTTTTGTTAATATTAGAAGTGGCTTAACCTTATCTATATATTTATGTCCCGTAGGCCTTAATTGAGTGTATCTGCGCCGTAAGTCCTCAGTTGTTGAGACACACGTGAATTTATTGTGCTGTCGGCTTTGTGTTCCTGTACTATAAATCCCGCTGAGATGCAGGTGAATGTAGTTATTGTGCTGTTGGCTGTAAGTCAACTCTGCCGAGCAGGGTGGTTGTTCCGAGTCCAACCCTGTCCATGCCCGAAAAATTTACAGCACCCCCCCTTCAGAAAATAGTTCTGACATCCCCGACAGCATGGAGCAAATTCAGTTTGCCTTGTCTTCAGATAGAAGAGGTCTTATGTGAGGTGTAGTGGTATTTGTTTAAATGCTGAAGTGTACTTATGATGTGCGCACATTGCACATTTTGTTTCTGAGGCTTGTTTGGCATTAAGCAATATAGGTAAATGAACACACTTAGTTTGTATTTTGAATTATTTAATTTACGTTTAAGTGTGCTGAGCAAATAAATCTGCATTTAAAATATCCGTTTTCAGAAAAACTTGCAGTGCAGGCAGAGGTCAAGCTCCAGCTCCTATAGGCTAACATTAGTTATGAAAATGTAGCTAAGCGAGCCTTTAATTTCGTGGACGCAGCACAAGCTGGCCTGTCTTGCATGGCGTGCAAGACAGGCCAGCGATGATTGAACATTCAAGCGCTAAAGGAATGTACATAAATTTCAACCGGATTATGCAAAATGTGAATCGACCTTTGTGTATGACATACTTCAAAAACAATAGGTAAACTGACTCAAGAGGAAAGTCAACACAGGGACATGCACGAAGGCATGCTGCACACACATCTGTAGGGGAAAATATTTGGACTTAACCTATCGTCAAGAATAAAATGACTTAAAGCTTTTTGTGTACGACAAGTACAACACAACCTCACAAGTTCAATTTGAAAGCAGCATAAGTCATGTTTTTTTTTTTTTATCTCTTTCTATGTTCACTATGATATGGAGGCACTCACAACTGCTGTATGGGAAGTCTTTGTCTTTGTAGCTGAAATAATCAAATAGTTGTTGGTGTTTGCTATAGCAGACATTCCTCCTTACTTTCATGCTACATTTCCTAACAGATATCAACTATATATATATATAGATTGGTCATCAGTGTCCTGTTGATAGGGATATAATGATGAACACGGGTTGTTGCTATGGATACCGATCACTGCTATAACCATATATTCTTAGCCCCGTGCTGGTCTCTGTGGTATTTCTTTACATTGACTGACAAAATGATAATCAGCCAACCACAGTAACTAACATTATATCTGGTGAGACACTCGTATTTCTCCCATATGTGCCTTACATGGAGCCGAGACGAACATGGATATGGAAGACACACGGAAAGGTCACCATATGTTGATTTTTTTCTTATTTTCTCGTTAATATAGAAGGATGGAGTGGCTGGGAAATGCAATTTCAGTTTCATGCAGATTTATTTCAATTATTAATCTAGTATTAATACTTCATGGTACATTTTCTTCGAGAGTTACAGCCCATTTTTTGGAGTTTTCAACATCCTAAATGGGTCCAGGCTGTTTTTCTATTGCAGTCTGCAATTATAAAAAGAGGTCTTGGACATAATGACGCTCCAGAGACTCAATTGTTTTCAACATTGTGCTGTGTTACAGAAAAAGACTGCATCATTATTTTGGTAATACCCTTTTTATCTACAAGGACACTCAAGTTTGAAGGTCCATCTGTTAGCTTGTCTGCCATTGTCCCCTAGTAAACGCTTTTATAACACATTTACCCACCCCCTGCCTATAATTTAGGGCTTATTGCAGTTGACGGGTAATAAACCTGGACCCAACTTGTGTCTTAGCAACAGAGTTGAAAGAAAGAAAGAAAGAAAGAAAGAAAGAAAGAAAGAAAGAAAGAAAGAAAGAAAGAAAGAAAGAAAGAAAGAAAGAAAGAAAGAAAGAAAGAAAGAAAGAAAGAAAGAAAGAAAGAAAGAAAGAAAGAAAGAAAGAAAGAAAGAAAGAAAGAAAGAAAGAAAGAAAGAGGTTTTGTACAGTACATTTAAACAAAACAAAAAAAAAATAGTGTTTCCTATTTCAATAGTTGCCAAATCACATTTTATTGCATCTGAATAAAGGCCAATCCTGACTTCCAGAATCCCCTCTGAGGGTTAAAGTTGAGCTGTAGTTCTGCAGGCTTGCAGTAAAAAACGTGGGACTCTGGCAGGGCAAAGGCTACAGTACGTCTGTCCAAGAATTTATTATTCATTATATTTTTTGGGGGGGCCAGGATGCTGGCCTGTAAATGTTACAAGCTGGTGGGTTCTGCTTTTCAAGTTTTATGTTTATGTTGGCCTTCAAGCTACAGATTTGCTGGCAGTCAACAAGTACTTGGCTGAGCTGTGCCAGTTTAGAGCCAAGCGAAAGATTTGTTTGTCTGAGACACACACACAAAAAAAAAACATTATTCTTGTTTTATTGTTTCATTTTGCAATATAGCAAGAGTTGCACATTAAGGCAGAAAGCATTACTTTAATTGGACTATCATAGAGAGATGTATGAGTGGGCGGGCATGTCGGCTGGTCAGTGCTATAATGAAATCTTTTTCAGAGTCACCAGACTGCAGGATTTAAGTGGCTGCAATTTTCTGGCTGTTGTTAGCTGCCATTTAACAAGGTTAATTTTACTGATGCTGAGCATTCAGTTTCCTTGTTCCGTCCTGTGCTTTGCCTGTGATTGGTGGAGCCATAGTAAACTGCCAGTATAAGCCAGTTTCTGAGAGTTTTTACTCCTAATAATTGCAATCATTGTTCAGTTCCTGTTGTGGTAATGTGGCTACTTGGGAGTAGGTCTGACAAGTCTTGCATGATGTGGATTGGATTGAACACATAAAAAAGGCACCAGCAAAAAAAACACTGCAGACCGCACTTAAACTTAAACTGAGGCAGGTGGCGCATGGTGGTAGCTTTTGTTCCCCGTCCAGTGTCCACTGTCCACTGTCCTATTTAGCTTCAACATTTAGATTTAGATTTATATTTAACATTTAGATTTATATTTAACATTTATACTTTACATTTAGATTTAGATTTAACATTTATACTTAACATTTATATTTAGATTTATATTTAACATTTATACTTTACATTTAGATTTAACATTTATACTTAACATTTATATTTAGATTTATATTTAACATTTATATTTAACATTTAGATTTAGATTTACATTTAATATTTTGATTTAGATTTAGCATTTAGATTTTACATTTAACATTTGAATTTAAATATTTAAAATATCTCTAAGTTCACAAATATTGTTCTAAATGTGCAAAAAAGTGACTCTCAAAGATTCAAACTAGTATTTTAAACATTGTTTTTAGCTAAATGTGAATGTTGCTGTTATTTTCAAAGGGAGACGCTTTACAAACAGCACCCCATACTGTCCAGCACCGTGACTCTGTGTGTGTCCAGTGTAGATAAAGAAGCTCCTCGTGGCTGTTGGTTGAGAAGACGGGTGCTCTGATGTCATTTCTTTGTCCTTTTTACTTCGATACCTGCAGACCTTTGTTGCATGTGTGAACAAGTATGAACAATCTAATGCAAATACATACACAAAAAATAAATAAGTTCATTCTGGACATGACACGGCTACTTCTGTATTTCTACATTTATTCATTTTCGGGTGATCCTAAATTAGTCTCAACCATGATTAGTTAGAAGATCTCATGCCACAAACCAGACATCAGACTGTGGGTGTGGTAATATGGCATGAATGATGATGTTTTTGTGTAGAATGTTTGTATGTATATGTAGATGTTTATATATAATTAAAAATTCTTGATTGCGAACACATAATGGAACCATTATGCTGTAGATCAGGACCCAAAGTGGGAACTTTGGTGTTTTCCCCAGGACCGACGCTTATTTGATTTTCTACATAAAATACCATTCTAAATTTCTGAATACAGTTGAAAACTCTGCTGGAATAAACATGTGAAAAAATCTTATTACCAAAAGAGCAATAAAAACACTTCTTCAATACTGAGTAATTCTGGCATAATTCATGCATGAAAGACTCACAAGCCAAAATGGCTGAGAACCAGGGGGCTCATTGCACCAAATTTACAACTCGAAGCCGTGTCTTTCTCATTTCAAAACACTGTCACAAATCAAAACTTAACATCATACTTGCAGCCGGCGAGTGTGCAAAAGCCGTCAGGGACTTCTAAATTTGTGGGTGAGAATTATTTGTGAAACGTGACACTGCCACCATTTGCAATCTGGGTGTAAAAAAGTGTTTGCAATTTGTATTTGTAAAACAGCCCCAAGGGCTTTAAGTGCTCCTCATGATTCTTTTTTTTCACAGACCATTTTTGTCTGAGCAGTGAGGCAAAAACAGAGCTACGAACAGCTTGAGCCTGAGTTTGTTCTTCCTGTCAGCTGTTGACATAAGCACATAAATATATTTGGACTCATTTAGAAATGTTCTACTTTGAAATAAACAATGGATTCAGTTCAGCTGGCAAACAGATCCAGGTCCTTGGGAAGAGCACTCAATTCATTTTAACATTACAGCACAATATTATGGACCCACAGGGTGACCTTAATTTTCCAGTCATTCCTATTTGCAATTCAGAGATAAAACTGCATGCCTTTTCATAGTGAAGATACAGAGTGACCTTCATTACTCAGCAAAACCTAGTTAGAAACCACAAAATAACCTTTCTCCCCTACAGTAAAAGACCATCTGAGCTTGGCTGATAGAACTCAATTCTTTTAAAAAACAGTACACGGCTCAGTTCTGGATCGACAAGCCGACTTTCAGTTCACATTCAAACTCTGCGGCCCTGCAGAGAAAAGTCTAGTACTTTTAAAATAATAATAAAAGAAAGAATGAACCAATCCGAAGGAAACAGAATGAAAGTCATTCCCTCACGGGGTGTAACCTCTCTCCAAAATGTCGCGCATGCATCTTTCATGCCGTGTTACACACAACAGTATGTGGCAGAGATTAGGTCCGCTGGTTCTATACGAGGACTGCAGGTGGTGAATATGTATGAGTGTATGCCAGAGTTAGCATGTCTGTCAGCGTAATGAATTTTAACATTTTAACTGGGCATTCATGCCTCTTTGTTCTGACGTTGACGAGTCAAGTGTTCATTTAATTATGAAGCTTTTATGGAATATTTAAGCATTCATATTTGATTTGGAGTCAACACTTCTTTCACACAGTTTTTACTGATTGCAACTGAGTTGTTGCTGCTGCCTACTAAAATTTACACACACACGTTACACGTACAACATTTAACAAAAATTTGACAATAGGCTTCAAGACTGAATTTACAGTCAATACTTCTCACACATTTTTGCATATACAGTTAAGGTTAAGATTGTATTTTATTTTCACTTTAATTTTAGAATTGTAGGTTAAAGTCTATGAAAAAATTCAAGAAATGCCAATTTTAAACTTAACTGTTGGTTTGCTTTTGGTTTTTTCCCTTTGTAATTCACAGTTTGAGTAAAGCCAGACAGACATCGACATATGCTACCCTGTCATCAGACAAGATTAGATGAATCTACAAAACTCCAGGTTCAGTGGCAGCGTTCAATGCGAACATTTCTGCAATAACAAGGCCTGACAACCCAGTTGTGGTTAAGGTAGAAAGATTGTGGTTGCTGCAAATAAACTGATTAGGAGGGTTATGTTGTTAAGGTTAGGGACAGGATAAACTGAATTAAAAATGCAAACACTAATTTCAGTTCTGTGTCAGTACTATGAACTTTGGTCCTGCAAGATAATCAAATGTGCTAAATTCCTATCCAACACCATGCCTGCCACTTACTGTAATTCAAATAGAGAGCACGCTCCTTCCTGTAAATACGTTAAACATTGGACTGGACGTGAATTATGAGGTGCGGTGATACTGGGCTGAAATGTGACAAACATGATCTGATGAGTTTAACTCGAATGCACCTTTGCAGTTTCTGTGATCATTTTGATTTTTTGTGATTACAGCCACAGCTCTGTGAGGGAGCAAACAGCATTTTTAATCTGCCTCTAAAGTTGACAATGCGAGTGTTTGACATTTGAAAAGATGCGTTTGAAAAGATAGAATTTGGAAGGAGGATTTCTTTGAAGCCAGTGTTTACACTTGCACAGATTAAAAGTATCAAGGGTAATGAAAGTGATGCAATCTTCCAGTTGGAGAATGAGATAAAGAGGGTAAGAGTTTCTGTTTCTGTTTTGTGGACGAAAAGTCCTGAGCAGTTTTCTAGTCTGACAAGCAGAAAACGTGAAATCAGATGTCTGCTATTGAATAATACATAATTAAATGTTTGCCTTTTACTTATTTATTTTCACTTTCTGCTCAGGTTCAGTGCTGGGTTATGTGCACGCAAGATTACAGAGCAAGTTAAATGAGACACACACAAAATATGTGCAGCTCCAAGAGAAAACGTGTTAATTTCCTCCAGCATTCACGATTTAATTAGAGGATTATGACATTCAGGCCATAAGTTAATGTTATAAATATTGTTGCTGTTTTTTATCCCAGTGAAGGACATAATAATAAATATGGTTGAAAAAAGACATTTAATTATGAGAATATACAATGAGAATACACAAAATATATTTTTTTTCATATGATTATTATATCTTTTTTCCCTTATTCAACATATTTAATGTCTCTTTGAAGGTTTTGTTTTGTTTCTTTCATTAAGTGTCTGACACACAAACCACAACCAAGAAAAAAAAACACTTTATATTACATTTAGATAACCCTAACCCTTGTAATAAGCGTTTATAGGTAATAAAGGCTTTATGAGAAGCTCATTTATATTAGTATTTTAATAACATCATAAATACATTTATTGTTAAGACATATTATAAGAACTTAAAAGAAACGTTTCAACAGTTTAGACTGCTTAAGCTTAATGTTGAGACTCATAAGTTATTTTAATTGTTTAAAATCTGTAATTATGCACCACCTTAGTAATACTGTTAACTGTTAATAAATGCATAAAGTATGTATAAATAGTTTTAAGTGTGCATGATGTCTTATAAACTAACATTAAACTTGTGATGCCTTTTATTAACACTGTATTCTAACACACAGGCAGTTATAACCTATTAACTAATTGATAATACAAGCATATTAATATAAAGTGTTACAATATATAAAGTAGGGGAGCTTTTCCTTAGCCTAATCAAAGGTCTAAGGACAGAGGATGTCACGTGTTTTGATTTGTGCTAAATCAATAAAATTATGACTTGAAATATGAAATACAGTCATGAAAGAAATAAACTTGGTTTAGTGTAAACAATCAGGTAATTACATAAAAAATTGTGTTTGACAATTCATGTATTCATTACTTTTAAACTTTTAAATTATGATTGATGTTGGTGGCTTTATTATCCTATTTGTTTAAAACGTATGTATAATGATGACACCATAAAGTAACCACAAAATGTTAAACATGTTCCACGAGTTTGTGAAAGTCCTTAAATAATTAAAAACTTGAGAACAGGAGATTTACGTTTTTTTTTTTTGTTTTTTTTTTCAAAGAGATATTCTTGGCTCAATTCCGATGGGAAGGTGAAGAAGAGGCCATTTTAGTAGGCCAGGTCTATTTTGGGTTATGGGAGAACAATGTTTCTCCAATTTTTCATCTGACTAACAG
Source organism: Collichthys lucidus (assembly GCA_004119915.2). NCBI lineage: Eukaryota > Metazoa > Chordata > Actinopteri > Sciaenidae > Collichthys > Collichthys lucidus. The sequence continues at coordinate 18,283,773 of CM014092.1, read as the reverse complement.
ATGGAGAGGGGTGGGGGGACGTGGGGGGCAGAGAGAGTGAGAGAGAAAGAAGGAGGATTGAGGGTGGAAAAAAGAGAGATAGAGGGCACTGGAGCTCATCCACCATGCATCATGCTCAACAGCAAAGGGTCGGTTACAGAGTGGGAGGGAAGGGTTCCTTGGGTTCACCGATGCTCAGCAAAGTGAGGATGTACATCCACTGGCAGAAAAAAATACAATCAACAGAGTCGACAGGCGAAGGAGTCGGCTTATAAAACATCCTCAATGTGTCGCCTCCCCCTCCCAAATGTGGCTATACGACTCTTTTAACAGTGGAATAAGGTTAAGGGGATGAGAAGGAAGTCATCTCCACCATGGAAATACAGCGTGACCTCGACAGTCACCTTCAAGTCTGCATACATATATAAATAATTGAGTTGTTGTCAAGGGAGAAAGTCTTCAGCATGACGGAGAGTCCCAGTGAGGAAAGCTTTCCTCAGAAGTCCTCATCATCATGCGAGGAAGCAGTTTTCCAAAAGAGGTTTGGCTGTTACAAACTTTTTTCAAAGACAAACATTTAGGAAAAGTCAGAACGTACTGACAATGTTCATTTTAAAAATATCTGATTCTGCACAATTTTGTTCTAAAAGTCAGCATGAAAAAAAATGTTTGGGTATAAATAGAGCATCGCAGGGAGGATGAGTTAAGAGGGTCTGAAAGGCTATGCTGGCCGATCTCAACATAAAATTGCAAAGAATCTGATTTCACTTTCCACTGGTTGCAATATTAAAAGATTCAGAGAATCTGAAGTAATTTCTGCACACAAGGGACAAACCTGAAAGGCTATATTAAATGTCTAAGACACGCTTTCAAAAACCATCATCTGTGGACACAGTTCATCGCTGCATCCATGACTGTTGAAACTCTACCATTCAAAGACAAAATCATATATAAACCAGATCCAAATACACTGCTGCCTTCTGTGAAGTTGCCACGCTTTTTCCAGCAGGAAAATAAAACATCTGGAACAACCTGCTTTACCTACTGCCTCTGTGCTCCGATGCCAGAGAAGTGGAAAACATATTGATGGATGGACATACCTGATGTCCAATTTGAAGCCAGCATTAGAATTACCCCAAGTTCTGCAGCTTTACATTGTTTAGCCTGTTTTAGTTAATAGTTTTTCTTTTACAGTACATTCACTGTTTGGTCAGTCATCAAGTTTGAATTAATTGGCATATTTCATACAAAAGTATGAAGTAACATATGTGATAGAATGGAAGCAAATGGATACTGTGGTGTGGACAATAAACATGGCTTGTTTTTAAAATCCGGTTTAACTATATATATATATATATAACAAATAAATCAACGTATGCAGGACAAAAGGACAGCACACCATGCAATTTGTATAAATACTGTCTAAAAGTAGGAAAGGATTCATTTGCATGGGGCCCGTGCGTGCAAATACAGTATAATTGTTAAGGAAAAGAAGCAGGAAGAAGGCAAGAAGTGGGAGGTAGTGGGAGAAAAGACAGAAACGATGAAGATGAGAGAAGGGTGGAACAAAAGAGAGATAGGAGGTGAGAAAAAAAAACAAAAAACTTGGGAGGGAGGGCAGATTTCTAAACGCAAAGCGGGAGAAGCATCTCAGCTCAGCTGCAGCAGAGAACATTTCATTTTTGATCTTTGTTTACTTGTGAAAGTTGCATCTTGTCTCCCTATATTCCCGCGTGCGTAAGACGTTCCATTTTTAGCTTTGTTGCTGTTTTTGATTAATTCAACTCGCGTGTTTTCACAGCTCGAAAGAAAATCGGAGGATAATGAAATGCTTTCAGGGACTGTGTCTGCAGGTGGTGTGGTGTTATTTTTCTGATGAATGTCGGATCTCATTACAGATGCAATATGTCAGTTATTTGTGTGCAGTTAAGCAGCAGCGAGTTCAACACGTTCGTTACCAATTTTCTGTACAGTTATCTCTTGTTTTTCCTGCCTGCGGAGCCAATTCCGTCTTCCACTGCCTGGAATCAAACTCAACTTTGATGAAGACCTGAATCTCCTCTGCTCATCTGCTTGTTTGATATAAATGATACTAAAATGAAACTGTGTGTTGGTTTGCTATTTAATTTACCATAACAACATATGGTCCTTGTCATTGTCTTCCAGAATGACCAATATAAGCATTTTATAAACTCACATTATTTGCCAGTGCCTTTCAAAGCTGTTTTTATTCTGATCTGACACTACTATTAAGATTCGGTGTGAGCCTGACAACGACGTGGTACTTATTTTTTAAGATTGTTCTGGTGTCAGAATGATAAAAATAATAAAAACACATTGTTTTTCTAATGTTTTTCTCAAACCCAAAGTATGTAGATGTGAGTGTTACATTTTCCAATCACGGTATGGTGGACGTCTCATGATGGTATTTTTGACTCACTATTACTGTAAATAAATACAGATACAATGATGATGAAAAAACTTGTCACAGTAACTTTATGGTGCTGCACTTGGGTGTCAAAAAAAGTGTGCAGCAGCATTGTCTTTGACTGGAAGCTGGAAATTATGAGAAATTAGTTGTTGTTGGACAACATTTAATTTATCGTCCAAGTAGCAGCCACAGGAGAACTGATGAGAGGCCTGATGAAGGAACCTACAAAAACACTGGAGATGCCACATTTCTCCATGTATACATGATCAGTGTGGTGCATGCAACCATGTTGCAAAGACCAAAAGAAAGTGTCTATGGTTAGTGATTAGGTCCATTTGTGTTTGGGAATGCATATTTTGTTGCCGTCTTGGCACCTTGCTATCTTCTGTCTGTAGCTTCCAAGGATCACCTCATTGATTTCAAAACATTTCGCCAAAAGACAGCAGTTGAAAATTAGCCAGTTGGCACACACTGATACATTCACAGAATGGTTGATTAATGTGTTTTGTTCTCTAAATGGAATAAAAAAAATAAATAAAACCTGCGTTATTTGAGTTTCAGGTGGCCAGAGAGCTGTGGTATGTCGTAATGTTTGACAGTTAGTGCTAAAAATGTATCGGGTTAGTTTGGCTCTATGTGAAAACTGTGGAAAAGCTTAAAACTTTAATGTATATATACACACATGTTGAGTATAGAGCAGAATAATAAGAAGGACCTTTTATTATGAAGTTATATTAAAATCTTGATTGATATATTTACTTAAGTGACATTAAATGCAATTGCATTGGTGTTGTGGATGGTTGCCAACAACTCTCAACAGTCTCTCTTCTGATCACACAGGTGAAATAAAGATTAGGGATTATTTTTCAGTCAGTTGCTTGATTAACAACCCTGTAATCCTTTAAATAATTTTACATTTTAGGGGGGGAAATAATTCATCATGTGAAAATGATCGACTGAACATATTAGGACCTTTACTGTTGTTAAATCAAATGTAGAATGTGTGGAAATGATTGTGAATTAGATTTGGAGGCCACCATTTCTAAACATACAACGGAATGAAACCAGGTGATGACAGCCACTGTTGAAAATGTTTGTCGTGCCTGCATTTTATGCATTAACAGTCAGGGAAGTCATTTGTTTGAGTTCATTTCTAAGAAAATCAAGCAAGGCTTGAAACCTGCTGAACTCTTCCCGACGGTGCTTTCAAAGACAGAACCAACATCTATTATTTAAAAGTAAGCTTTCCTAAAGCATTGAACTCACGGGTCATACTGTTAGAAAAATTGGAACCATAGACATTGTCAAAAAGAAAAATATGTGTTTGGGCATGCACTGAAAAAAAGAAATTGCTGTTTGGCAGCTGAATCTCCAATAAAAGATGTGTCCTTGATACAGAGGAAAACATTTCATGCGTGGGGGAAAAGCTTGATTGTTGCATCTCAGACAACATAAACCACACAAACACATACCAATGTACGGAACATGGGTTTAAGTTTAACAATAATTCATGCTAAGAAATGTCATAATTTGCTCTCTTTTGTGCAAAATGTTTAGTTCAGTGGTGTCAAACATTCATTTAATGCCTGAATGCCTTTTGCTCAGGTACTCCCAAAACGTTTGATTGAGAAGATAACCTGGATCTACTGTGGTGACAGCAGACTGACTGCATGGGAGAAAAAATGAAACATATTGTGAGAATTACTCTTAGGATTCAGGCTGTTCATCATCTGTTTTGTAAACGGATGGTTCATTAGTTACACAAATGTTTTTGGTTTATGAACCATGAAGGCCCATCGGGTCCTCTGGGTCTTCTCATTTAGTTGTCACACAAAACAGAACAAAAACATTTGCTGATGCTGTTTTTAGCCTTCAAGTCATTAGAACAGCCAGAGGATCTGAAGATATTTATATTATTAAACATAAACTAATTCAATTTAATTAACTTTAGTCTCTAAATCCTTTTTTATCATCCGTCAATCACTTGTCAAAGGCTTTGAATTGCATCTGACTTAAAAGCAAGTGATCTAAATAAAGTTTGATTGATTAATTATGAACTTTTTTTTTTGGAATGTGCCTGTACATCTTTATGTTCAAATAAAAGGAAACGTTTGGAGGCGTTATTCATTATTTATAGGTTATTATGTAACGGTTTTACTGGTTCAGCCCACTTAAGATTGACATGACATATTAATTATAATCATGTAATGTTAAAATTGAGTGGAGAAAAAAAACAAACTTTAATATTACACCAAATGTTTAGCAACCTACTTTTTCCGTACAGGCACTTGGCATTGATTGACAGGTGAAGTCTTTCTCCTTCTGAAAAAAGTATGAAATAAGAGTTTTGGAATTTTTTCTTTGAGGAAGTTGAGTTTTCTTGAATCGAGCTAAAGCAAGTTGCATGAAAAGAACACGATCTTTTGCATAATGAAAACCCTGAGATGACCCGAGACTCTCTGGGGTTTAAGGCTGGCACGGAGATGCTAATTGGTTCCCGTCTATCTCTCTTTCCTCCCCATCCGTTAGTGTGTGTGGGATGATAAAGTGTCTCCATCACAGCAGATTTAGAGGAAGCCGGAGCTTGTGATGAAGCTGCTTTCAGAGAGACAGACAGACGGTTCAGGTGGGGGAGGCAAAGAGTAGAATAGAAACTGAGATGTAAGCTGTGATTGAAGTAGAGTGTGACTCTGACCACATGAGTGCAGGTGATAAAAATGGGATTTGGGTTTTTTTTTTATTTAAAGACATTGTAGGTAGCATTTTTGAAGGTTAAATTTTAAGGGACTCCTTACTTTGTCTGATACCAAAGTGGGGGTCATTATCACCATATTAATAATTACCCAATTACTAATACTAAGATCCTTTCCTGTTTAAACATGACAATGCCCTGTGCAAAAAGCCAGGTCCATAAAGAAATGTTTTTTTCCCAGGTCGGTGCAGAGGAACTTGACTGGTTTGTACAGAGCTGTGACCTCAGCCTAATCCAACACCTTTGGGATGAACTGGAACAACAACTGCTTAGGGGTGTTTGGCAAAAATAAATAAATAGATTAATTATTTAAGTAAAGTATGTATCCCACAAGTACATGAGCATCCAAGCTCTGTGTGTGTGCGTGTGTGTGTGTGTGTGTGTGTGTGTAACTCTGTCTGCCCTTGTCCTCTCTTTTCACTGAGGATGCTTTGTTAATATTTCTCATATTTATATGTCTATTTCTACTCTTACACAGCAACCATTTACCAACATATGCAATGTATTTTGAAAAAAAAAAAAAAAATCACAGAATTGCTTTTACGCAGCCTTGAAACATCCTGATGATACAGACTCACTTTGAGTTTGAGTTTCATAAAGTTTCTCCTTGTTGGGACAACTCACATCACTGTGAAGGCTATTCCTTCAGTTTTTCAGAGGAACTTGTGACTGAGCGTTTTACGTCATTGAGTCACACGGCCCAGGCTTCAGGTCCTCCTATCTGGACAATTCAGTAAACATTCATGACCCCATCCAGTCGTTAGCTCTGTACTTTTTGCTCCGCAGTCAAGCCAAACTTTCAACCAGTCATACATAATGTATGTGCAAGGCATATGAGGATTTCCATCTCCCTTTCACACATCCATTACATTAGTTTCTTTATTGCTTCGTGCACTGTAAAAAAAGAAAAGAAAAGCAAGTAGTTAAGTCATTGCTATAGTTCACCATATTAAAGCACATCTACATATTTATCACTGATTGACGTTAGAAAGCACAGTGTCTCCCTAGACAACTCACAGCTTTGTTTCAGCAACACGCCGCAAGGCAAAATCAATCAATTTCCACGGCTCCATGAACAAGAGACTCTGTAAGTAACAGCTGCTCTCTATTCTGCACATCACATGACCACATGTTGATTTAACTTTCTTTCATCCCTTACATATTGCAATCAGAGTGGTTTTATAGAGCCTAATGAAATGCAGATGGCAAAGTCGGTTGATAATGTAGATGGAAAAAAAAAAAACAGCTAAATTAGCTTGTCTCTCCGGTTATTGATTCTGCACAATTTAAAGCAGGGACCATTTGTCACTGGAAACTGCTTAAATCTCTGCAGATTCTGCACATGTGAGAAATGGCGGTGTTGATTTAGGCTGCACATTTGCTGTGAGTTATTACATTAGCCACGCATAAGCAAATTGTGTAAACAGTCCCCTCAGCCGTGTAGACTTGGAAGGTCCATTTGTTTTCTAGGAGCAGTTCTGAAGCAAACTTTGCCATAATGACGTTTCCACTGTGTCCTCCTCACTCCCTCTTCCCTCTATTACCTCCTTTGTGGTTGTCTTGCTCGCCATGTGTTTACTGCCGTTTGTTATTGTTCTTGATCACTGCGGATGCTCTGGTCTTTGCTCCTCGAAGGCTCTGATTTACAATTCAACCTGCCTCATTTAACCACAGAGGCTGTGATCTGCATGACTGGGTAATAGTGATTTGGTAAGTGATGTGTCTTTAAACTCTTTTCAAGAGTGCAATGGTGATAAAAGCTACCTCTACTGTTGTGTCATTTTGTGTCCTGTACAAAAGAATGGCTCTGGTGTCCTGGGAACCCTCTGTCTTACTTACTGCCAAAGTCTGATGGGACACCACAGTTTTGCACTGATTTCCGGAAAGGAAACAGTGTTACCAAATTCAATTCATTTTTTTGTGTGGAAGATCGCATGGGTGGAGATGCTCGTTCTGTCACCAAGTTAGACTTGCTCAAGGGATACTAACAATCCTGTGCTTCCAGAATCTCTGCATGTGTTAACCAAGACAGACTATCAAGACAGTATTAAGTCAGTGTGCATTGCTCTGACCACTTTTCAATGCCAAATGCAGAGGATGTTGCTTGGAGTAGGCATATCTCGAAGATGTGCAGTCTACTAAGAGAGTAGACTGGTACAGTGGTAGAATAGGTACAATTGGTATAAGTCTTTACGCTGTTTTTCAGTGTTTGCAAGAGGCTATTTTTCCCTTGAATGTTGCAAAATTCTAGAATCTAGAAAAGCTGCTCGGTCAGGGCCAAGTTGTCTAGTTGATGCTAAGCACTATAATCTTCTATTACTCTGTTTTATGTTACTACCATGCATTTTGCTGTAACTTTGCTTCCATTGCGTCCCCGTTGACAGACCTCCTTAGCCTTGCTAAGAGTTTGCTTTGGGAACAAAAGTGGAATCAGGATGGCTTGAGACTTTGCAGTAACATTCAAGTTAGTCAAACTGTTGGCGGCAGTGTTATATTGCTAGAGTTAGATTACTTCAGCATTGATCACTCAATTTGTTACTTCTCTGCAACCCAGCACAAGTACAGTTTTTTTTATTTATTAAGATTTTGTTAGGCCAGGGATTGTCATTGGAAGTTGTCTCATGTTGTAAGTTTCACTCCGTCATCATTTGTTAGGATGTGCTAGGTTTGTCTATTACCCTGTGTTTTCCCGGTGTTTCCCTGCCCTTTGTGTTCTGTGTCTGTTTTCATGTGTCTCCCCTTTCTGTGCAGGCTGAGCGTGGCTGACCTACTTCTTCAACCACTCCCTCATTGATTCTCACCTGCTCAGCTCCCCACACCTGCATCTCATCAAGCTCCTGTAGTATTTAACTCTGGTTCACCCTTCCAGACTCCGCCAGTTTGTCGTTGTACCTCACGTGGTAACTATTCCCGTACCGGCTCCAAAGAGCAGATTCTTTGTTGTAGATGGTTTTTTTGGGTTGCAGCTTCTTTTTGACTATTCACCTGTTTTTGTCTCCAGCCCAGTCACACTCACCTGCCCTGCAAGCCACGCTCAGCCAACCCTGGTCTGCTCACCTGTTCTCATCATCCTGCCCCGAAGTTTCCCCCTCGGACTTCTCCTGACTTGTCTGTTCGTGTTTTTTGTCTTGGAAATAAAAAGTCAACTTCTGTTTGGTCTGCATTGTGGGTTCAGTGTCAGGCCAAGTACAAGCCAAACATCATTGCATCAGTGTCTTCCAGGCAGCTAGCAACTTCATCTGCTCCTCACCCATTCTTCCCACTTAATTCCAGCATCATAGCAGCGTTGCAACAAAGGTGTGAATGGCAAATGTAGTGAAGTCAAAAGCAGATTGCCGGCTCAAAAATTTACCCATCAACAGTGGAAGTAGAGTTTAATAAGAGGAACATGAGTTGTACAAGTCATAAAAAAACATTACCAAGTAAATTTAATCCAGAACAAGGGTAATATATTTATCTACAGAGTTACAGAAAATCTTCAATTGAAGTTCCACTGTGACAAATGAGGCTTTGAGGGGAAATAAGAGGTCAATTGTTGGGAAAGGTCAATGTTAATGTTGCATCCTCTTTGGTCCTTTTTTTCTTGTTTCTTTATTAATTTAGTCAAATTGTAGTTTAATGATGTCTGTTCCAAATGTATTGTGAGATGCAGGCACTAATCAGTGTTGATAATGAATTATAATGTCAACCACTTAATATGCTGATATATTCTCCAAACGCCCTGGGATAATAGATTGAGCCCTTGTGTGTTCTTGCCAAAGATCGCTTGAAAAGTTGCATTAATTACCAGCAATAAATTTAGTTAATAACTTTGGTAATGACTTTGCTGCCTGTCTTTGTCTTCCAAGGATCAGCGATCTCAGCCTGTTTTCTGATATTATTCTACCAGCTCAGGTATTACAGGACCAGCGTAATGCGAATCATTCCATTAACGCCAGAGTAATATGATCAGGAATACCCGATTCACTGAGTCAAAAGTAGGAGACGGCAGATGTTAAAGCAAAATGTGTATCGTAAAGATACATATTTGAATCGAGTCAAGATGTCATTTAGATTTAATCTTTTGGTTGGCACAACATTGCCAGAACTTAAGCAAGAGGATCGTCTTCATCATTGGACTGAATTTTCTACCTCAGCCATGTATAACTATAACATGTCTACATAAACACCATACAGCACATATAAGTATAACAAAACATGACTAAACATTGGCGGCAATGCCAAAGATGATATTATTTGTAAAATCCAGCAAATCTGCATATCTTAGTCCAAAAAAAACGATCTAAGTCTGCATCTCTTACTCACTACTAGATGACTACTCCAGTTATTTTATCCATCTGCTGGAGACAGAATTCATTTCTTCCTTCTCAAGGAATTATGTCGTGTAATACACAATCAGGGTGACTCTCAACGCAACATAAGGTGTTGTTGTTGTTAATCTTTTATCTTACTTTTATCAAAAGACATTATAGAATTCTCCTACAAGCCTGAAGCTATTTAACCCACAATATATTGTGTGTACAATGTGTACATGTATATGAAGAGGAACTTAACATACTGTAAAATGTCATGTTGCACAACAAATGTGGTGCTGATGGTGTTCTATATAAAGAAACATATCTCAACAACGAGGCCAGATTGATGCCAACAATAAAAAAAAATGTAGTTATTCATGTACAGACAATATTTTAAACATCAGAATGCTATTTCGTCAGTGGAATCGTATTTATTGTGACATTCATTGTTATTTTCCCCTGATGGAAAGGCCGCTGAAATGCAGGTGTTGTGGTGTTTACGGAATTAGCTGATTGCCAAGTGCCTCGACAAGAGAACATTAAATCACAGCGCCATTCATCACTAATGCATAGCTGAGCTGGTTGAGATACCCAGAATCAATCATCTAAATGGGACCATGAAAGCATAGAGCATGCTATTAAATGAGTTGTATCGGAGGCTAGGCTCGCTGCTCACCTCAGAGTGTAATCAGCATCGCTGCAGGAAGGGAGAAAAAAAAACACTTGAACATGCAGCATCTGTTTAATCGCTGAACTTTAAACTAGTTTTCAAACTACAAGATGAAGTGATTTGTCTTGTTTGTTTATTTACACTGGTTATAGGTAGTAAATAATACATTAAACAGATTTTATTCCATTCCTTAACTGATTTTTCATTAATAATCAGAACAACAGCCCAACAAAATGCCTCAGACTCCTGTCAGAATAAGTCTCAGACCGCTAAAGGGCGACATTGATGCAGAGTATCTAGACATATTTTAGCTAAATTATCATTGTTTATTAGGCTTTGCAGGTTGTAAGGTGGCATGCAGAAATGCCAAGAGAAAGCACGCACATGTATTTTTACTTTTCTACTCAACAACAGACAAACATAGTGTAACGACGGGCTCGCCGTTACCCCCATATGCATGCACATATTGTAAGAAGGACGCATAGGACATGTGTCAAAAGTATGTTGTGAATTGAGCTAGGGTGTAACAAAGGTAAACTTACCACAACCTGTTGCTCTGTCTGCACATGGGGTCACGTCCAAACAGGTCCCCGGGGAACGTGGCCCTTATGTATGGTTCTGGAGGACAGCAGTAAGTGGGAAGTGGGAGTAGGGGAGTTTGTGTGGAGTTATGTAAATAGGTTCATGCTTATATATTCATGTGTATGTATTTGTTGGTGTTTAATAATGGTATATGGGTTTGTAAATAGGTGTTTATATTGTATTTATGTATTTTATGTAAATAATTATAGTTTATTAATATATGTGTATATATGTAAAAACCCCTATCAATGGTTTAAACTAATTAGTCATGTGATTAAGGGGAAATAGATAAAAGGGACGGAGAAATGTTTGTTGGGGTAGTGAGTTGTGGATTTGTTATGGGAAGGAGGTATGATTATTGTGATTATTGTGATTATTGTGATTATTGTGATTATTGTGATTATTGTGATTATTGTGATTATTGTGATTATTGTGATTATTGTGATTATTGTGATTATTGTGATTATTGTGATTATTGTGATTATTGTGATTAAGTGTTTGATTTTGTATGTGTGAAATAAACACACATACAGTACCACCTGGAGAATCATTCTCTTGGGTTTTGCCTCCGGGCCGCTCGGGCAAGTTGACACATAGCAATGTGCCAACAAAGGCATGGAAACATAGACAAACCTGATTGGCTGAGTGAGAACCGCACGTATGTTGAACGTCCTGATTTTTTAAGGGAGCACTGTACAAATTGCGTGTAACAAGGTGTATAAAAGTGTGTGGTTAGGGGTTTTACGGCCTTAAACGCCCACTGCGTCTGTCATGAAACAGTCAGGTTTCTCACCAGGATTTTATTTTAGAGTAACGGGCAGCGCCGGTCCAGGCGAACACCCCCCCCACCCCCACCCCCGAGACGAAGATTTTCTCGTGCGCACCTGGATGCTGGACCTGGATGGACCGCCATGCGCGCCGGCTCCGCTAACAGAAAAAAAAAAACTTTTGACGATGGTGACGAAAACTGAAAACAGCCGTTACGCTAAAATAAAAATAACGTAACGGGGGGAAATTGCCGTTGCGGTCTGAAATTTTAGCGTAGCGGGCCGCAACCATATAAAGCGCTGGCGAGAACCCTGAACAATCAACCTGCCCTAGCAACCTGCCGTAATTAATGTATACAGCAGCGCAGATCTGCCGACCTTGTTTGGTTTTGTTTTTTTCATTTAATAAAACATATTTGTTCACATTGTCCGTTGCAAGAGGGACACAGGACACTTTTATTTTCCACAGGTTACAGCGCACGCACGTGCCAATTAGCGTTCCGACCTGTGCGTCAAGTAACGTCAAGTAAAGAGGCTGCGTAGATGTTCTGGCTGCTGTCACGTTACTTATCAGCTACTTTTCAATAAATGTTGTGAAATCTGTGGAATTTTTGTATTTTGAAGGGAAACATGAGGTTTAAAAGATATATTTAAAAATATATATGTATATATTAAAATAAATCAACGTCATCTAGCGGGCCAGATATAATTGATGGCGGGCCAGTTCTGGCCCGCGGGCCGCTAATTGCCGACCCCTGCTCTAGTGGGTTTGGGAACCAGTGGATTAGGGCAACCCTTCCCAAAAACGAAATGCAAAAAGGCAGACAGGACAGCACCACAAGAATAGGCCTACTGATATTTACTTAAAACAGACTGCTACTAGAAGTAACATATTTGATCTTGTAGCATCGTAAAATTTGGATAAGAAATTACCTTGTTTGCAGTGTCATTTTGTGAGCATGTGAATGTAATAGGGTCAGTGGATTGTGGTCCACTATGATATTCTTTTCAAGACATTTATTCCGGTTGTAATTTCCTTCCTAGATATTGTTTCCCTGGGATGCGTTGACCTTGGGATGCTGGTGAACTACAAAGCAGCAGGCAGGTCACAGGAGCCAAACCAGCTTTTTCTACATGATTTCTCCAACAGCCATATAGCAGATTCTTCCTATTACTGGAGAAGGAGATTATAGAGAGCACCAACAGATCAATAGTGGGTTTGTGCATGTATGTGTTCTGATTCCTTTCCTTCCAGCCCTGTCAGCATTACAACATGAGACTAGCATTTTCAGATTAACTTTAAATTAAATTTACTGGCCAGCAGTGTTGTGCAAGTTACTCTAAAAAACTATTGCGTTACTTTCAAATATTTTTTTAAATGCTCAAATGTGTCAAAGAATTTGGACCCCAGCCCCATCCCTTTTTGACGGAACTTAAAATAAATGTGTGTGTTCAATTATTTATGATATACAGTGGTCCCTCGCGGTTCACTTTTCACGGACTCGCTGTTTCGCTGATTTTTTGTGTGTAATTTTGCATGCTTTTTTTTTTTTTTACAGCGTACTGTACAGTATGAACGCGCATTGTGTTCTGCGTCCTAAATTGGCTAAGGGAGAACCGCACAAAATGTGTGTAAAAAGGTGTAGAAAAGTGTGTGGTTAGAGGTTTTATGGCCCTAAAACATGTATAATTATTGTAAAACTTACTTTGCGGATTTCGTTTATTTCGGTTATTTTAAAAACGTATCCCCCGCGATAAACGAGAGACCACTGTACCATATACTATACTTCCATTTAAAGAAGGCTAATTTTGAACTATTCGGGCACCATTCCTGTTTCTCTTGACTCACTGGAATGTCCTGTGTCGTCTTTGCGTGTCTGAAAATTTGTGTAAGCAACACCCGCCCAACCCCACCTCTGATTGGCTTAACATGGAATTTTACTCAACGTCGACCAATCGTCATCATTCATGCGATTGTCTCGTGCCCCCGCCCTCACCAAGGAAGGAGGAACAGGAAAAAATCTTTGCTGCTCGGCTTAGAGATCTAGTTGGTCTGATGAAAAACAGCTGCCTTCAATCATAGTAACGCGCAAAGTTACCGTGCTACTAACGATAATGTCGTTATAATGATGGAAAGAGTAATCAATTAGATTACTCGTTACTGAAAAAAGTAACACCATTATTCCCATCACTGCTGGCCAGGTGTGTATACATACATGAAGAATTTGACTTTGATAACACCTTGCTCCCAATGTATATACAGATACAGACATACAGCTAAAAAGCAAGCAGCTTGACAGGTAAACATAAAACTATGTTGAGGAATGTTGAGAGTTCCATTAAAAGAAAATGGAATTTCGATTTGACTCTAACAACTCTGTAGTTTGATGTTTTCTTGTCATAAATCCAAGTCTCACGGAACACTTCACTGCTGTTCGCTCACTTCCTCACTCATTTCCTACCGGTGGTGGGAGGTGTCTCTGGGTGAGCATTCATGAGCGAAGGGTAAGTGCAGTATAAGTGTGTGAGTTTGTGTGTGTGCACGGGGAGATCAATCACGAGCAGTCAAGTAAAACAAAGTGTTCCCAAGTTGCGGGGAGCCGAGATGATTTAATATGACATGTTTTATTATAAGTTACAGCGCTTCGCACTGCACTCCTATTAGGAACACCCACCTTTTCAGGCTTGACCTCTGTGGGATGAATTTCCCCTCTCTGTGCATCTGACCTGAACTGATCTGAATCCTTGTCCTGGACCTACTTGCACCAACGTCCATGAGCATCACCGTCTCAGCTTTCTAGAGAGAAAGGGGATTTTCAAACTGAATAAATACCACACATATAAACACAAAACCTGTGTATCTTTAAGCTGTTAGTGCCATGTCACCACTCACCAGCACAGCTGGTGGAGGATTCTCTTATCAGGTCCGAGCTCATCTGAGAAGGACGTTAAGTGGAAGCGTGTCTGACAAATCTGTTTTTGGAAATCATGGAGGTTTACATTTTACACAGCAACCCAACTTTTTTGGAATTGGGTTTGTACTGTCAGGATACTGTGACAGTTTTTAGCAAATATGCCAAAACGTTACCTTACTGCAGTCTTTACAAAGTTAAATGTACGCTTGATCAAATATTTAGTGAATGTGCAATTTTTCCTACTTATTTAATTGATGAAATAATAATTGAGAATATTCAATAGTTGTAGCTCTACCTATAGCTCAAAGTAGCATTGCAGTCAGTGTTGCGCAGTAGTTATCTTTGCTTTCACCACCTGCTGTGTCAATCAATATCCAGCCTTCAAAGTCTGTGATACACTTAACAAGCCCATCAGGTTCAGGTCAAATCCACCTGGCTCCTCAAATGAAGATCACTTCCAAGAATAAATGCCTTTAATCGCCAGAAGTCATATCCAGTTATTTTTTACCCGTCGTGTCTGCTCCATCGAGGCTGAATCTCTCGACTCGTTAAGAGAAATTCACAAAGGGATCTAGCTGCCAAAGAGTATCTCTGTTTCTTCAAACATATCTACCTTCCAATAAGTAAAGATGATGATGTTGAAAGAACTACTACTTCTAGTAGTAGTCTAGAAGTCTTTCAGCAGCCCAATACACAAGAAGAAATAAACACAATGTGTGTAGGACGACAAATGACCAAATCACAGAGACCTTGTACTGTATGTTATATTGTAGGATAAAAACAAAGTGCCTATAATACAAATATAACGAGAAATGTTGTGCATGTTCCCTCTCTAAGGAAATAATTAAAATTCACATTTGTTTAATGAACGGTTGTTGGTTGGAGAATTGCGTTCCTTTCAGCTGTTGGACATTATCAAAATCTACCTTTGCTCAAACTAAATTGCGGTGTTGTTTGTGGGTTTTGTAGGGTAAGGGAATCATTAGCACTCCCCAGCAATTATACAAGGTTTCAAGGCTTTAGCAAAACAGGATGTAGTCAATCCTTTTACAGACCCAGTGCAGCTCTGGGCATATCTCTCTCTTATTCTGCTCATTTTTTTCTATTCTGTTTTTCATCCAAGCTTCTCAGAGAATAAACAAAACAGGAATTAACATATAAAGGGCCAGTGTGTAAGGACATATGTTGGTAGAATATGGCAGAAATGGTAAATGGACTTTTTATATTTATAGCATCTTTCTCATCTACTAATCATAGCAATTATAACGGAATAAAACCGTTGTGTTTTATTACCTTAAATCCAGACCTTTATATTTACAAATATAAAGGTGTTTTTTTTCCTTTAGTCTAATAAAAAATGGATTTGTCATTTTGAAAAGGAATAAACGTCGTGAATACACATAAATCTTATGGTTGCTGGATGACAAATTGGCGCCGAAACACAAATACATACAAATACATACATCCACTCCAAAACACAATCACATGCAACAGCTCGCGCGTATTATGACATTTGAAAAAAGAGTGAAAAGGAGGACAGTTACGTTTAATTCACCGACACACAAATCAACAGGAGAGGAAAACAAAGATGAACACATGGTGCAGAGAGCGGTGATGGATGGCAGGGAATGGAGCAGGAGATAGAGGCAAAGAGACTCCGAAGACCAAAATGACAAGGCGGCAGATTTTCCCCTCACTTATTTTTGACAAATCTGTTGACCCTATAAATATCGCACATGTTTCCCTGCTTCCTAAGCTCTGTAGGGAGGGAATGGATCGGTCTGGTGCTCTGCGCTGCGCCTCTGTATCCCAAGTTTCATCGGAAAACGTTCACAGAAGTCAAGTTGAACTGCGCCTGCTTTTAAAGTCGCACCTAGTTCACTTCCGTCCTTGAGTGACATTATGGCACTATTGCACATCGCAAACACTGACATCTGTCATAGGAAACTTCCAAGACTTCCTGTAGTTCAGCAGCTGAGGTGGTTAATGTTTAATTAATGACGAAAAGGTGTCTCTGTAAAAGGCAGGGGTTGTCTGTCATGCGGCATCTGGAGAAAAAAAATCTTCGGTCTTCGGAGCCTCTCTGTGCCTTTATCTCGTGCTCCGCTCTGTCATCCATCACCGCTCTTAGCACCAAGTGTTCACCTGGCTTTGTTTTCCTCTCCTGTTGATTTGGATGTTGGTGATGAAAACATAACTGTCCTCCTTTTTTTGCTTTTTTTTAAATGTCAGAAAATCGTGTGAGCCGATGCATGTGATTGTGTTTAGTACTGGATGCATTTATTTGCGTCTTTGTGCATTGGGAAAATATTAATATTTAGAGTCGTGTGCAGCTCTCGGCACATATGGCGCCGAGGTAAACAAAAGCTAGCAGACCATATGTCTTCCTGCAGGTGCTGCTCAGTGCTGAAGTGCTTGAAAACATCCAGCTGTCGTTTCAGTTTTTAGACTGATAGTTATCTCAACTTTGCCTCTGTCTTCCTTTGATAGTTTAACTCTGGGAGATAAAATGACAGCACCTAAAGGTCAGAGGGGCCAGAACACACACTTATACACACACAGTTTTTACTCTTTTTTTTTTACCAGTCTAGACAAACAGCTTTGCCTTTCTTCAAGCACAAACTGGCTGAGAACTCACATTCATCAAAACTCTCATGCCCCAGTACAATGAACACATGACACATCAGGGTTTTCTTAATAAAATATTGGATTTTATATTCAATGGTCGTGAGATATGAGAGCAACCATCCGTGTCCACGTTGGAATCCATGGTGATAACAGCCAACCCGAGCTGCCATCAAACAAACTACAAACTTTCACTTTTTCAGCCACTTTTCAGGCCTTTAGGTCTCAGAGAGTACACACCACCAGCATTTTATTAATGCTTGCTTTTTTAAAAACACACCATAGTGTGTTTGACGCGAAAAGAACTTGAATTATGTAACTGTGGCAGCTCGGTGAAGTCACATTGCCTGCTCCACTCTGAAAACATCTATCATAAAAAAATATATACATAGTCATACCTCCTTTAAAATATTTTCTTACAGGGATGTCTCAGTCTTGGGGAGCACTAACACAGTTTTCAGTAACACAGACGACTGCATAATCAGAGAGATATTACAGTATAGGAGTATCATAAGACTATCTCTGCATTCATAACTTCCTTATTCATATCCATATTGTAGGTAAGCCTCTGATTTACGAAACAACTCCATCATGCACAGTGGTAGACAGAAGAGAGAATCTTTATAAAATCGCCTGTCAAACTGCTTATACCTGGCGTACCGTCTCAGTTTTCTTAGTTTTCCTCCCTCGTCCAAACCCACATCCCTTCATCCCTGTTTTCCTCCTCCCTTCCTATTCAATCCACTGGATTATCTCTCCCACATCTCATTCTAGGTATTGTCTGGTGGCCTGTAAGCCCCGTCTCTTAGACTCCAGAGTGTTAACAGACGATATCCCTCTTTCACATTTCCATTAAACCTTTAAATTAAATATTGTTGTAGTGTGGTCCTGGCTAGTGACTGTTACAAAAGAAAAGCATCCATGGGTTCACCCGATGGCGCCACGTCCTTAACCGTGAAAGAAGCAATTTATAACATCAAAAGATGGTATCCTTGCTCAGAGTGTGGCTCTGTTCGATTGCAGTTTCAATTAATACATTTGGCATGTTATCTAAAAAAAAAAAACACACACACAAAAAAACCCTCATGCTTTGATCAAAGGAGAATTCAAACCCTTTGATTAAGAAACCAAACACGAAAGACCTGCAGTCTTTTAATCAATGCATTAGTGACAGCTTTTTGAAAGACAAGCTTTGTTGGGGACGATTTATAAAAAAAGATTCAGTTTACAGATTTTGCAACTAAGAAAAATCAATGGAGGTCACAGAAGTTCAATACTCCCATACTAGTGCTGACATCTACACAACACAGTAAAGTGACTGCTAGAAGAGCTATTTAATTCCAACATAACAGAGAATGAATGAACCTTTATGAAGAGGTAGGCGATACATGTCCTTGGCAAATCCAAGTTTGAGATTAGCTTTATTTTGATTCAGATAGAATGAATGACTCTCTCTGTAGAAGAAGTTGTATGTGGCCTGAAGTGAACCACAACAGGCTAGTTTAAGTAACCATAATGTCCTGTTTTGCCCCAGTTAGGTCTCCACACATGTACACATAGTACACTATGGACACATAGTGAATCTCAGTGGGTCTAGTGAAAAAATACTCCCTGAAAGGATGAAACCTTGAGTTGACATCATGGACTCCTCTTGTACTGCTGAGCTCTAGTCTCCTCGATCGAACTCCAGTAAATTCCAGCTAAATGAAACCTCACTTTTTACGTGTATACTGTCCTTCAGTTCTTAAATGAATTGCAAATGAAAATAGCATTCTATTAAAAAAGGTCCTTAACCATGATGAGCGTTATCCTGCTATCCAATCTCTCTGTATACAGTAGCAAAAGCAAAAATGTAAGATCTGCTTTGTTATCAGCCTCCAAGCTGTACTCATCTGCATCCTGCGGGGCTGTTTTAAAAGGCAGCATTTCTCAAGATATCTAAAGAGGGGAGATAGAAGGGAATTAATTAACAGTTAATTAATTAACCCTTAAATCAATGGGTGCTTTGTCTAACATTCTTACCTTTCTTTAGTAATCTGGCATTTATAATTCAGATAAGGGCATATGCTAATTATCAAATGGCTTGTAAACTTGTGAGAATATTCCTCAAAACCTAGCAACAGACTGAAAAAGTACAAGTTTAAGTTTGCACTCACAATTTTTCATTTTGTTAATATATCATTTCAGCAGAACTTGTTGACGATGTGGTCCTTGCCAGCGAATGACATGATCTTGTTGCACTCTCATCTTCTGTTTTCAGCTGTATAATTCAAATCAAATCAAATCAGATTTTATTTCTATAGCCAAAAGTCACAAAGTACATTTGCCTCAGAGGGCTTTACAATCTGTACATGGAGTGACACCCTCTGTCCTTAAGACAGGTACCACTTATGCTTTATCTTGATGAACCGAGTCAAGATGGAAGAAAGCATGCATTTTCTACTTGAAATGTGGTGAAATTTTGCAACACATTTTACACATGAAACTATTTTATATAAAAAAAACAGACATCTGAATTAAATTTGAGGGTCTCGGTTCTTCAAAATAAAATTTAGACCTAATATATCATGTGGCGAAAAGATCTGAGGGCTGCATTTCAGGGTTAATGTCAGTTCCAGCCATTCACACTGTTCACACAGGATCCTTCAACAAGGTGGAAAAATCAAAAAGAAAAGCTGCCACCCTTTACAGGGAGAAATACAGTAATAGTTTGTAAAAGGTCAGATGTACCGTTTTCTACAGCCGCACTGAAGAATTCAACAAAAAGCACAATAGCCTACAGCTCAACTCCTCCCAGATCCATTTTACCAAAAAGTTATCCCTCTTTAATTGGGTTCAAACAAACAGGGAGTCTTGCCGTTGGGATGTTTCTCTACCTGTTAGGAATTCTGTCATGTTTTGTTTTATGCTCCGCTCCTGAGGTCAGTTTTTTAGGGATACACTGACTCGTTTAGCTTGCAACTTGCTAACAAGCATCTGTACAAGATTTCATGGGAATTCAGTTTTGGGGTGATTGAACTGACATTTTTAATCCAGCACCGATGTTGCTAAAAAAGCAGAGGAGGCATAGGGATAAAAATGTGACGTCTGAACATCACATCAGCATTCAGAGTGCGGGCCCCCCTCAGGCCAAATTCATAAATATGTTATGAGCAGGCCCCACCGTTACTATACAGTCCGGCAGTAATGGATATTCAGGGTGAAGGGGTCCTTGTGAGAGCAGCATGTAAAGGATGACTGGGCTGGATTTAGTAACGCACCATTAACTGGCTCCTCAGGATGCCCACGGACTGGGAGGAGAAGGAAACCCAGCCGGTCGAGAAATCAATATGAAGCACATCAGTATGTGAGTCGGTCGGAGAGGGAAAGGAGGATGTTTGCCATATCAGGATCACTTTGAGAACAGAATGCAATAAACACACAGGAATGGTCTTGTAGATGCTTGTACTAAACAAGTTTGACTGTGCATGCTGACACAAGGTGCAAAGACAGCAGGATCTTCCGTACTGTAGGTAAACAGAAAGGCAGGTGATGCCTACATTAGCATAGTATATATCTTTTGGAGGGTTTGCATTTTAGATCTTGTAGTAAATGTGTAATTTGTAATGTTATAGGCTAAAATGAATGGTCCAGTAGTTTAAATTAGTTTCTCTATTTAGTTTACAGCAATCCAGGACACCACAGAGAAGCTAATACCACCTTAACCTGCACTTAAACCACACAGCAGTTGATTTGACAAGGCAACTGAGAGACGGGACCTTCAAGTTAAGATAGAGCTGTCACTGAGCAATCTGGGTGTGACCTCCATATTACAAGTATTGCAGGGCAAGTTGTGCTGTTGGAGTTGCATCCAGGTAACTTCCACCTAAGCAAAATGTTAGTATCTGAGATAGATTCGACATCTTCCTCAAAAGTAATGATGTCTTCCTATCAACAATCTCCACTAGCACCAAAAACTTGTAGGAGAAAACGGCAACTGTGATCATGTCCCAGTGTGGTTTCTTTGTAGTCATTGTAACTCTAGGCCATGTTTCTCTGCTGGAAAATGATGGATCGATTGCTGTGCCGGAAGTAAAAGCTTTTGACGGCATCCAAACCTTTAGTGAACAAAAGAATAAGATTGTGGGTGAATGTGACGGAAATGAATGTCCTCTGTAGGGTACCTGGAAAGCCTTAGAGATTGAACTTTTCTGGAGTAAGGGATGTTTGCCCTGCTAAAACTGCTGTCACCACAGACAAACAAAGGAAAACCAATAGAGAGAATTGTATCTCTGACTTGCTTTTGAGGTTAACACACTCTAAGGGGAAACTTCTAAAGCTACACCGTAACCTCTTGACATTGTAAAACAGCACAAGAAATGCATGTTATCATGACAGGTGGACATTAATTCCTTTGAGAGTATACAGATGGTGTTCTGAGTTTGCATGAACCCATAGTAATAATTTGAGTGCAGTCAAATTCCATACTAGCTTGTTCAAGCCAAGTCAGACCAACAAACAGTCGTGGTTTCTTGGTCCATGAAAAAGTATTTATTTAGAGAACAAGAGGTGAAAATTGTTTACATGAGCTTTGTAAGTTCCCTAAAGTGATCCGTTCCAGCCAACTGAAAAGGGCTATTTTGTATTAAGGTTGTTTTCCAGCGATAAAAAAAGTCTTTTTCTCTGAAAGTTCTTGAAAGCTCCTTGAAGAGGATGTCCGCTCCATAATAAAATCTACCAAAAATTAAGATGAAATATCAAAGATTGCTTTGCACAGGGGAGACGTCTTTGAAAACCCTTCAAAAATATGGATGGATGTTTCCAAGCTCTTCTTGGCACCAGTTGCCACAGCATGAGTCCTCTTCTCTTGCCTCTCCTTTTAGATGAGCATATTCAGGTTCCTAATTGGTTTTACTATCTCAGCAGCTCAGTAGTTTGTTAATGACATCTAAACCTGTGGTGTGACGACATCAGACAGCTCCTGGAGAAGTGTTTCTATGAAGAAAAGTGCTATTCTTGTGATGCACTGTAGGTGGTGGAGGGCAAAGGAAGTGCGTTTGCGTTCAGAAATAAGTGTGTGTAAATGAGTTAGAGGCTGTCCGCCGTTTACGGGTGGGTGGTTTTACTTAAGATTTTGTTTGCACAAGCTGTTGCTCCCATGTGGCATTTCTGCTTGTGTAAAAGCTTTCTGAAAATCTCAATGTGTTAAAAGTGCTGCCAAATGAGCAAACACACACTGACAGCATTTGACTGCGGCGCCATTCAGCTGCAGGACTCAAAACAATAAAACAAAGCCGTTACGGCAGATGAGACGCATCTTCGCCCAAGATCCATTTGAGTTTTGAGGGTGTGACTTTTCTCATTCGGGGAGTCACTGGAGCTCCGAGGCAGTTGAAAACCTTGAGTAAAAATAATGTCCTAGAGAAGCGGACAGATGGTTCTCTACACAAGCGAATGGTTTTGGTTTCTTTCTGTGATTTGGTTCGGCCTTTTGCCACGTAAACTAATAGTCACTAACAGAGAATCCTCCCAGGTTTTTCCGTACAGTTTGACATGAAATAAGACGTTACATAAATTGACAATGTCATACAAGAGCAGCCACTCAGGGGGATCTTAATGAGAACATGAGAGAAATGAACCCAAGGCTGTAGACGGCAGAGAAACGAAGCATTAAAACGGTGCGATTTCCCGTGTGTGCGATGAGGGAAAGACAGCTTTCTTTCAGCTTTCCGAGTAAGACAAGGTCGCTATCTTTTAATCTTAAAAAGCCAAGCTTCATACATATTCTCATCTGCAGCCATCTTCCTTGCATGAGTCCACCCAAATACTTCTGTCATGATGAAAAGGGCAGCCAGCTCTTTTTTTTCCACTCAAAGTTTTAAGGTTTTTTTTCCATTAGAGTAAACTTTAATGGAATTTAAAGTTCGACTTTTATATTTCACAGAGCATGAGCTGGTGCTGTTTTTCCATTTTGCATAACTTAGGCCATTAAGTACAAATCAGCCATACAGGTATTACTGTATACGTGCATCGCTGCTGAACTTTTTGCAAAGTGGTTTGAGGAAGTTTGATGGGTGACGATATAGATAAACATATATTGTCTTTATGAATTGTTGGGCTACGACTTTGCCGCTTTTCCAGGAACCTAAAGACATTTAAAGGTCTACTGTGTAGCATTTAGTGGGACCTCGTGGTGAAGTTGTCTGTCTATAAACAAAGTGAGTACCCATTCATAAAGGTTAACAAGTAAGGCTTTTGTGGGTCATGTGAATCCCATTCAGACAGCCAAGAATATTCTCAGTGTTTGACTCATTGTTGGTATTGTCTGTATGTTTAGGATCACTGTCCTGCTGCATCGCCCTACAACTGAGGGACTGTGTATAAAAAGGCCTCAGTCCAATGTGGAAAACCTCAAATTAAAGCTGGATAACATCACTTTCATAACATGATCACAGCCTCATTTTAAATCCAAACATGCTGCAATATGGAGACAAAACAATAAAAATCACAGTCTGACTTTTAAAACAGTCTAAATGCCTACAGCGACATCTGTGATGCCAAAACACACATTCACACTTCATACTTAGCTTGTTCGCAGTGTGTCATGTAATTGAAGATTGAGCGGGGACTGTAAAATTGACTTACCAGTTTCCATGACCTACATATGAGAGAATGTTATTGCCATGCAGCTCGCATGAAGCCCATGTTGGATATTGGCAAGCCCTGAAATAATGCTCTGTGGCCCTGGGACTGTGACAGCTTGTCTTAAACTGATTTATGTAAATATAACCAGAGCTAAAATCCGCCATTTGAATAGCGGCTTGAATAGTAACTTGAAGTCATTACAGTAATGTCATCCAGTAACTTCCAGTCTTATTTCACGAGAGCAGCACATCCTACCTGTCTAGGAAAAGATGGAGGAAGGAGCTGGTCAATAAATATTTCATGAGTTTCATTATTGCATATTTATAGTGTGTCTGCCACTCAGTAAATCTGTCTGAGTCCGTGCCGTGAAACAATCTTTAACCCAACAGGCACAAAGTCGAGCCGTGCAGTGCCGATGAGACCGAGTCATCTAATTTAACTGTCCTGCCAAGTGAAGCCCGCAGAGCCGTTACTGCAAGAGAAATGACAACAGAATCTAGTTAGCTGATCTACTGCGGTGGGAAGTTTGTCTTTGAGGGCATCAGGACACAATATGTGCAACATGAAAAGCCACAGCAAATGAGCGGAATGAACTTTGTAAATGATGATGAGTTTGGGTTTTTATCTGTGTTGCTGCTTTGTGCAGTGCATGTCTAATTGCTCAGCAGGAGAGCGAGAGGGGAATGATATGGGAATATGAAAGTGTAAATTAAATATTAGAGGAAAGGGCTTTTGTAAGCCTTCAATGACTGAGCAAATCTGTTTTTTGGGGGGAGGAGGACTGTCTGCACACAGCACACATTATCATCAGTGTATGAGCCAAAGGAATTATGCTAAATTAAATTACAAAGTTAAAAGTTAAACATTTGAAAAACAAAACATAATGTAGAAGCAAAGACACACACACACACACACACACATCAAATTAAAATGAGTTTAAAAGAAAATAAAAGTAAGACAAAACAGGAAAGTGGAAGTTCCAGTGTCCCAGTTTTAATTTATTAAAAGGCAGAGGCAAGGAGAAATGTTTTCAGAACCCAGACAGTGAACCCCAAAATTGCTCTGAGAAAAGCGTTTTGCAAAAGTGTCTGCTAAAAGTGCATCTGCTCAATATAACGGAAATAAAGTAAAAAGTAAAATAAAAAGCACCACCATAAATGAAGCTCTTGTTCCGAATTTTGTAAAACATGTGAGACAGACCTCCATCTAACAATCTCATCATCAAACTTAAAAAGAAATACATTTTGTGGACACGTTTCTTTTGTCTCCAAACAAAAGTCAAAATGTCCAATTAAAATCATTTCATTTATAATTCGCCTCTTAAAAAGAACGTTTACGGTTTTTAGGTTTTTCATTTTTTGTGAGACAGGAAAAATTCATCATCATATTTTGGCCACTGACCAAACAGCAGTATTTAATGCGTTGGGAACATGATGATGCAGAACTGATTTGCAATATGAAAAAAGGAAGTGGCTGAAAGTTGTGAAATGTTACTTTAATTAGAGTAACATTAGGCATCTCTCTTGTGGTTTAGGAAAAAGTGAGGCACTGGTGGGTTAGTATGTTAGTATTCATATTATTTTTTCCCTCTGTGGACAAATATATATTTGTGGAGAAAGAAAAATCTAATTGTAGTTTCTGGTATAACTACTACATGGTTTTGTATGTGTCACACTTGCTCAAGGGCACCTTGGCTGTGGCAATATTTTTTGAGCAGCAAGAGCGGAGATAAATGGGACTATAACTGACTAAATGCAACATAATGCTGTATGAAAGATGACTAGGCTAGTGAAACTAATGTTTGAGATCACAAGTTGGTAGAGCGGCCGCCCAATGTGCGGAGGCTCAGTCTTGAAGAGAAATGAAGGGACCTTTGTTCTACACAACCCGTAGCTTTAAATGCATGCACTTAAACTCTTGGTAAGACTCCCATAATGCAACAAATTATAACTTACAACAACAGGCTTTGTTTGCTCAACTGAGACTGAAATTGCTCTAGTAGTAAAGAACAAAGCTGGACTCCTGACTTTCACAAAAAGTCTTATTCTCATTCCTTCTTTAAGAGACTGTGAGTGTCTTCTCACTTTATGAAAGTAAAGGGATTCTGTTTTCCAAAATAAAAGCATATTGTACAAATGTTTTATAGTAACTCTGCCAGAACAGCTCATTGCATGGTGTCACTATAAAACTATACAGTGCATTGATGATATATCACTTCCTCGTGCTTGACCAATAGATTTCCACAGTGATCATCTGTTTCCATCTCACTATCAAACTGCCCTACGTGGCATCTGATCTGATTATCTGCATATTTGAGTCGACATAGTCTTTTTACACTGGATGCCCTTCCTGATACGACCCCTTACAACAGGACCAGCAGTAAGGAATACACAGGCCTGTGGAATGACCTGTTCTACCACCTGAGTCACGGCCACCCCACCCTTATAATAGATTAATTCCAAATGTGTAGACAGGCAAGCACACAATTCAGCATTTAGGGAGTAGAAACCTTCCAACAGTAAACGAGTAATGGGTGATTAATTATTTGGGTTTAAACAAAGCTTTTATGTCAAGACGTTCTCCTGTCCAGTACCAAACTATGTGGTTCTGTCCACAAAATTATTAGGAAATTAGAGACCCATTAGCACATGACATTTCACATCAATGAAGGAAGAGAAACAACCACTTAGACCTACCCACAAGCTTCATGGACGCACAATCAGTCTTCAGCCTAACAACCTTTCCGTACGACCTCATTTGGAAAACGTCATCACTCGCTACTTTCCCACTTTGCCTGCAGATGTTTTCTCTCTGTGCGGTGTGTATCTGTCCAAGCATGCAAGGAGCTGTCAGAAGATGTGACCCCAATACTTTCACCCCAGTCCCTAGCGAGCCCAGCCTGCTGCTGTGATGCTTCTGCAGCCATTATTTCCCATTAGTTCCTGACAGCGGGGCAGTTTGTAGCAGTAAGACCTTATGGAGAATCAGGTCGGCCACAGTGCCCCCCATCCCTTTGTTAGCACAAAGGCATAGGGGCACTGACCTAGCCTGGACTGTTCCCGGGTGCAAGTTTTTATTGGAGGTTATTTGGAAATAGGGACATAAGTTGGAAACCTACATTTGCTGCTACTACAAAATACGGTTGAAAATGTAAACCCAAACAACAAATAAGTATGTAAACTTGATTTATATTTTTACTTTTCAAAATTTTCAAAACTGCTTTATAGCGTGCTTTTTATTGGGGAAAAGGAGCTAGCTGCTTTGTAAGGCTGTGCAAATTAAACTTAAATTTAACTCAGTCATTAAGGTTAATCATCTGCATACCGTGATTGTAAGACAAGACAAGATCACATCGATACCACAATGGTTCAAACCAATCATCGTCCTCAACAACACAAATTGTGAGCCAGGACAAATCTTCACTGTACAAAAGTAAAGCTGTCGTCTCTTTGCAGAGAAAAAAGGGAGGAAAAAAGTTTGGAGTGTTTGTTTGTCCTTCAGTGTACAGTCCAGCATTAAGGCTAAGAGAACAACACAATGTATGGAATCATGCCAATGCACATACACATAAAGTCGAAACTGCAGAGCTAATCGTGGTTGCAGCGTCTGCATCGAGTCCTTTCATCTAATGAACAGACATGATGAGCACTTCTCTCATCATCTCATCTAATTCATCATCTACTCTCTTTGGCTTCTTTTTTTTTTTTCCATCATCTTGCTCCTCCAGACTGATTAGATATAAAATACTATTTGAGACCATTTGAATTATTTTATGAGCTTCAAGATGTTTAAATTTACTGTATGCGCAGAGAGGCTTCATTCATTTATGTAACATAGTATGAAGGGACTACAACTTATATTTCATTTTCCAATCCTGGGATGCACAGTGACAGATGAATAACCTTGATGGCAGACACACACACACACACTCAAGAAATGCACGTAAACATACTCAACATGCACACAGAATGGTATAAGCATGTCCTTTAAGCTAATCAATCTCTCATATATATAGTTCAATATATTTCTTTCGCTCACACACATGCAGTGTCTGTCCTCTTTAACCTGATCAATTTGTTTAGTTTACCTCGATGACACCGAGCGCCTGCAGAAAATATCCTATCTGTAAAATCTTCCTTCCCTTTCTCCTTAAATGTCTGCTTTGGCTCGGCATGATGAATGATTGCTCGGGCCAATCAATTCTATTTAGATAAGCTTGCCTCCAGAGGGGATGGGGAAGAGAAGAAGGATGGATTCTTCGAGTTATTCAACGTAGAGGCCCAAGGTTATTGTTATTTGGGCTGCTCTCCAACCTGATCGGGTAAGGCAGGCTGTTCCACTTTGGTAGCTGTATTCCAGGAGATTAACCTTTGGGGAAGTATTGCTAGTACAAAGCAGCAGTGCATGTTCTCCATATGTCTGTGTGGGTTCTCTCCGGTAACCTCCTCCCACAGACTTTGGATTTGAATGTGAGAGTGAATGGTTGGTGGCTTGCCCTGAGTGTACCCAGGGTGTCACCTCTCGCTCAATATCATCCCACCTGGGATTGGTTTAGTAGTTATGGAAATGAATGTATGGACTTTGAAACTTTATGACTCTTCCTTTTTTTTTTTTAGATTAGAGGAGTTTATGGTTATAGATGAGGAGGAAAACAGTAAAACAAGGCTTCATTTTAAATGTCATGTTTTAATACGTCTCAGTTTTAATGACTCAACTTAATCTGGGTGGACTAGTACTGTTCTATCCCAACTAAAGCACAATAGAAATAAATTCAATGTTGAAATAAGCTGATGGTTAAGGAGAAACTACAGGAAAAAGTTCATTCTGAATGAATTCAACCTTTTTGTTTTTTAGTTTCAACTGTTTAACTAAGAAAATAATTTCTATTTTCGAAGGCCAGCATAAATAGTATTCTTTTATTCTTTCTTGAGTTACTGACTTAAGAACAGGTGGAAATGTCCACCATCATCCATTCACAACTGGAGGAAGAGGCTAAGGGGGGTGGCAATGCAGTCACTAACAGTGCACAATTTTCATTTGAATGGTGAATTCATTATTTGGTTCAGACCTTTCATATCTGATGCTTTAAATGTCTGGAGGGCAGAAATACAACCTCAGCGTCGGCGTTGTTTTTATGTCATGCTAAACATTTTTTGTTTTTTTTAGAGCTCAGACCGAGATGTTTTTGTGCACAGGTTCATTAATTAAACATTCATGCTGTGTGGCTATGTAAGTCAAATAAAAAAAAATCAAATTTTAGACTTTCGCTCTCGAATCTCATGTCCAAATTTACAGCCCTAGAGACAATTCTAAATTTGTTTGTAAAATTTGTATAAATCTGTATATATATATATATATATATATATATATATATATATATATATATATATATATATATATATATATATATATATTGTTGTGACATTTTATAAAGTTACTAAGAAAAGGGACACAGAAGTACAAATAAAGTATTTTAAACAGCAAACAGTACTTCAACAAGACACTGAAATGTGGGATTTACAGCAAAACTTGAAGTTGTGGTGACACTTCAGCTCTCAGCAGTTCATCTCTCCTCATTCATTTAACAATGATGAGTGTTCATCTGCAGCTGTTGTGCATTCCACCTGAAACCCCTGGTTAGGGCTCATTTTTCACGAGTGTTGACATACAGAACAGATGTTTGACGCAACAGCTCCACTCAGTGGCTCAATAACAGTGTTACCCAGAGAGCAGAAATAACCAGGAAACAGACGTTTGCAAGATTTTTTTGATTTATTGTCTATTACAGGATGTTTTTTTTAAACTGTGGTCAAAAAAACAATATTTGCTTCACCAATTTTTAAACACCTTTTAATTTGATACCATTTCACACAGCAACAGCAGTTATACAATGGGAAGATTCAGCTTAAGGTATTACAGTGACCTTGCATTAAACGATAGTTATCAAGTTTCACATCTAATTCACAGTTAAGTAACCTCACGTGATGCAGATTTCTAACACATTTCTCTAAGATGCATTAAAGAAGTCGTGTGTCTGGTTTTCTCAACCAAATTTGGACTTTAGGTTTTAAGTACTCCTCATAACCACCGAGTTCATGTGATTTTGAGAATTACTTTCTTTTGTCTTTTGCTTCAAGAGCTCGAAACAAATATCTTCATATTTGAATATACAAATAAATCGTAAGCTGGCCTGCAGACCTCAAGCCTAGTGAGACCAAGTAGCGAGACTTCTGTCGGGATGCATATTTATATTTACACCTATATATAAACCTCTACGTAAAAACACACAAACCTGTTCAAGTGATTCAGTATTCACCTTCCATACATCATTAATGTAATTTTTAAACCGGTCTTTACAAATATGACTCATGCATGTCTTGATAAATACAAAGGAGAAACATTTTATCACCTTCATAACAAAAAAAATAAAGCCCCTGAATCTTTCAAGCATTCACACACCAAAATATGATGGCGACCTGCAAATCTATGAGCACAATTTCAAGCTTTTTCCTTCACAGCAGAGATGTTTGAAGCCAGTGTAAAAATAATCACATTCATGTTTCAGTTCCTCTGACAGGAGGAAGTCGCTGGAAGCTTTGTGTTTAATATCCAACTATTTTCTCAAACATTTTGTATTGCTTTGAGTTTAGTCTTTTTTAAGTTCTATTATTGAAACAGTCACTCTGACTAAAACTAACCTGTAATCAGCTGCTATTCTGACTGACAAAGACCCAAATAAAGAGGCATGTAGATGGCAATCAAGACTTCCACTTGTTCCTGTGAGCATCAGGTTGATTGACAGGAAGCAGTGACAAGAAAACAAACGACACAATGAAACGAGAGGGGTTTTGTTACAACATTTTGTTCTGTGAGACCCGACTGACAGACAAGACGTGTGCAGAGAAAGTAAACCACCACATGAACGTGAACACCAAAAAATGATTTAAGACGAGAGGGAAAATATTTCTGAGCTGATTGGATGCAGGATCAAATAACTGCAAAGTCACAGATACAAATTTGGCTGAGAAATGATCGGGAGTTATCCTCTGTCTGCCGCCAGGTTTCCTGTCCAATTCTCTATTGCTGAAAGAAGCACAAAAACATTGATTGAGACACTGAATTGTGAGATTTTGCTTCCATCTACTTTCAGACTAGTGCAAAGAAAACGCCCCAAAAGCTATTTCCTTATGGCTGTTGATGACAGTATTTTTTCAATCCATGGAAGGATAAAAAGAGATGATTTGATATGGCGACAAAATGAAACAAGAATTTTGAACCTGCCTTTATCAAATGTTCACATTTCTGTTCTGGAAATGTATGCAGTGCGATAATGAGATAATGTCTTATTTACATATTGGAACATGAAGTTTCAGAAAACCTGAAATACAAATTATAATTGTAAATAACCCACTCAGGAAGTTCCATGGTGATATCTATCAGTCAAACCCTTTCCACCTGCAGTGTCTCCTTTTTAAAAAATGAAAAAGTGCAATTTTTCATGGTTTCTTTTAAAAGAAATCAGTTTTTAATCTTTCTGGTTTTGTTCTAGTAGTAAAATGTAATCACTGCATGGACATTTCACGAAGAACATGACTCAGCAGGTATAAGAATGTAGCATTTTGATGACCACAGACAGATGTAGTCACAATGTCCAATGACGATGTTATGATATCAAGTTGGAAACCAGAACCAGAATCCAACTTGTTCACTGCAAGATAGAATATATATATATGTTTTCCTTTATTTGACCTTGGGTATTCTGCCAATCAGCGTTTCAACAGCTTGAAATAAGGCGGTGTTTCGCTTTAAACAGCTTAGGACAAGATTTAGCCAGGATTCAACAGAACAAAAATATCCAAAATCTAAGTGAACCCAACAATTTGGCAAATGATCTTTATCTCTTTTAACTCTACACTTTGGAAAATGGATTCAGACTGAAGGGGGCTATATGTTGCTTTCGTAGGACACGCTTGTTCGTGAGTCGGGTGCAAGCACATGGAGGCACATGGCAGCCTCCTTACCCTCATTGGTGACCTCAGAAACTGTGTGGACTGACGCTTTGGTGTCAACGCTGCTTCTATTGTTCCCTTGTCCTTCACTCGACAGCAGTGCCTGACACACCCCCTCCTCTTCATCGACATTTCTGTTGGAGGATGGCGGGCCTATAGCTTGTCTCTTCCCAGGCTTGGCTTGATCTGCAGGCTGGGGGTTCCGGTTGACTGTTTCTGCCCCCTCCTCCCCAAACGTACGGCAGTTCAGGATGAGCGGTGGCAGGGGAACGCTCCGTGCCAGCTCCTCCATGTGACGGGCAAACTCCATGGTCTTGAACTGTGTGACCTTGGCAAACTCCAGTGTCTTGGCCGACGTGATGATGGGAATCCGCTTGGCAACCTCGAAAGCCCTCTGCAGCTTCTCTGCGCCTTCGGTGCGGAAAAACTCATTGATAGCTCTCTCTGTCTTTTTGAGGTGGCTGCTGACCATGCAGACCCGTGCCACATTGAGGATCATGGTGATGGTGAAGGTCACCAAGCAGACGATGACAAAGTACAGGCCCAGGCCGCTCTCATTGTGAGCTACACGCAGAGTGACGGTGTAGTTTTTGGACCCAGGGGCGACACAGATGTAGCGCCCACGATCCTCGAAAGAGACCGCAGTGATGTTGAGGACGCCATTCTCCTGAATAAGCCACTTCTCCCCTGGAGTCACAACACAAAAGAAGACAGTTTCACTAAAAGCTTTAGAAATACAACTTGAGCATTGGGGAAAGTGGGGAGAGACCACCTCATTGAAATCAGTTCTTTCATCAAGCAGCATCAGAAACATTTACACTGGCAAAGAAACCCAGTTATCTCTCATTTAATTTCAATTTTACTTGATGTAATTTAATTTCTTCCACAAATTGGTACACAAACAGTACTTGATGAGATAAAAACAGTTTTATATATCAAATTTTATTCAGTAAACAAAGCTTCTGTATTCTGTGTATGTAAAACTAGACTTGATACATGAAACAATTCATGAATTTCTTCAGCACAGCATCATTCTCACCGAGCAAAAGCCCTTTAGAGTTGTACCACTTGACGTCATTGTGGCCTCTGGTCACGTTGCACTCAATCAGAGCGTTGGATCCCTCCTTGACCACGATGCACCTGCTGGACGAGACGCTGTCCAGCCGCAGGCAGGCCGCCGTGTCAGTCTCCGAGCCGTTCAGAGCTCCGTGTGCCGTCCAGCCACCAAGCAGCAGGACTGCAAGCAGCAGGTGTGACAGGTGGTGCCTTTGAGTTTGTAACATGTCGAAAACGGGTTACAGCTTCAGCTCACCTGCAGACGAGATAAACCTGCAGAACAGGAAGAGTCGAGGACAGGACAGGACTGAAGGACCCTTACTTTTTAGTGTATTCACAATCTGGAGTCCTGTCCATATTGGATCAATCTCTACATACATCAATACGAATGAATCTGCATCTGCAGACACATTACTGACATTAATCACTTTTTTAATTCAATGTAGTAATGAGTTTAGTTGTGAAATTCAAACCACAGTTTCAAACTCAAGATGAAGGCTGAGGCCCTTTTTTTTTTTTTTGCTTTTCTTTCCCCCTGTCACATAATAAACAACAGTTTTAAGATGAAATTATGTTAATTTGACTGGTTCCCTTGACCTTTCAATGTCTTGAGAGCACTGATCAATATTGTTTTGCCTGGAAGTATTGAATATCATTTTAAGTTGTGGCATTATGTCCAGAGAGGAAGTCCGACACCGACAAAAACATCAAATCTTGAACTGAGCGTCAGTTAGTTTTAGTAATTTGCTGTATGTTTAATTAGATTTTCTTTACTCACATTTTAGTCAGTTACTCAGGTTTTATCCAGGTGTTCAAGCAAAGCAAACACGGTCCGTCTAATCCGTTTACTTCCTGCTTCAGGTATGAGGGAGTGTTTTTGATTCTCCCATGCGGGGAGGCGACTTCACCTGGCGGAGGGAAAAATACAGACTACAGTGTAATCAGTGTTTCAAATACAGCTTATGTAATACTTAAAAATGATAATTTATTTACAAAGGATGAACAAACAATATAATCACAAGGTGGACACTTTTGCATTTTGCTCTAAACATGCATACTATTTTTTGATTTGATTTTTATTTTTACAATGTTTATGTTTTCACAGTGTTTTTAAGTAGTAAGTATTTGTTGATTGTCCTAATTATAATCTGTATTCTCCAGAATACATAAATGACTTATCGTGACATGGAAGACAAACGGCAAATAAATATTTATTTTTGAGAGTCAAATTTTTTGTTACCGGAAGTTAACATAATTTTATTTTGGCAGTTCCGGAAGTCTTGGGTTAATTTTATTTGTGAAACCAAACATTTCGTCAAGTTGGACCGGTAATGACGGACTTCTCTTCAAAATAAAATCACAACAGCCGCGAAGTCCAGTCAACTTTATTGTAAATGCTGGTATATGTACAGGACATGCAGGGTATTGACATTTCGTTTCCCTCTTATCGCAAACAGCATAAACATAAAATATAGGTAAAAAAAAAATAATAACAATAAAAAATAAAAATATACAAATCTAAAAATATATACAAGTTGAAAGACATCAATGTGGCACAGTGTAAACAGAGTTATTAGAAATAAGTATAAATATAAGTATAAGGATGGTAATATGGCAGTATGTGCAGGATTTACCGTATTTACAGTAATATCTACACAGTTGAATGTACACACTGCAAGTATATCTATTTATCTATGCACAAAAAAATATTGTTTAAAACAAATAAATCAACACAGGTCGTTCAACATTTGTAGCCATATATATATATATTCTTACTCAAACACATTCTTCACTTTACACAACAATTTTGGTCAAATCCCTCGGTCGTAAACATGCTTTTATTTTGAAGATAATCACCGGAAGTGGGTCTTTCACAGCGTGGCTAACTGTCGGCGCTCGTGAGTGAAAACAAAATGTGACGTGGCTAATCCTGGTGGACAGAAAAAAAGCGAGAAAACCTTTAGTGTCAAAGTTTTAACTGGGAAACTAAAAAGCGTTTAAGGCGTACAAACCGAAAAAGAAGAAGATCAACGTTTTCCCGGAAACCGGTAGCAGGCTGGGTTGACGTTAGCTAGCATCAAGAGGTGAGTTTGTAGTAAGAGTTCACGTTGTTTCTGCGTCGATAAGTTCGAAAACAACTAATAACAGGCAAATAAGAGAATAAAATAAACTAACAAGTGCATGAAGGAGTCTTTAGCTTGCCAAAAGTACGAGCTGGCTGCTCATAGTAAAGCATGAATGTCAGTATGACAGTAAGCCGTGACTGACAGACCTGAATATAAGCTTACTGTCATGTAGTTATGTATGTATGTATATTCCTGTTCCTGGTGTATGTGTGTGTGTTATGCACAGTATGTTGACACACTGCGGCACAAACATCTGAGCTCAGAGTTCAGGCAGCCCGGCTAACAGACTGAGGTAACATGAGCTAACAGCAGCTACGGTTCACAGCAGTTTACTTGGCTGTGCGTCAGGAAACGTGGTGACTAACTTTAGTGTTGCAAAATGTGACATCATACCAGGAGTACAAAGTACATGATGACCTTTCACTTGACCTACACGTCAGTCGAGCATCAACATTGATTTGAAACTTCAAGCAGTCCTCTGTTCTGGTCACTCTTTTACGTAGTCGGTTGCCTGTCTGGATAATAGTCTCACACGTTTGACTTTTGCAGGCATGCACTAAGACGTCAAGATGTCAGACAGCGAAGCTACAGCGGCAGCAAAGGGTGCAGAGGTGGTACAAGAAGAGTTTCAGGATGCCCTTGAAATGCTCGACAGCTCCCCGCCGACGCCCGACATCTCGACCGACGTGGCCCCGACGAGGAAAGCCAGGAGGAGACCGGAGCCCAAACCTGCAGCAGCTGAAGTTGAGGAGAAGCCGAAAGTGGAGGAGCAGCCGGCGAAGGCACTGATGAGATAATTATTGTTTACAGGCAACGACACAAATGATGGTTATAAACGTCGTCGGCTAGTTTTACCGGACATTAACTGACAACTCTCTCTGTCTTTTTATTCCTTCTTCCGTCCTCGTGTCTCGCCTCTCAGACACCCAGTGACTCCACTGTGTCTCAGGGCGGGTGGGGATACTGGGGCAGCTGGGGGAAATCCATCCTATCCACAGCAACAGCAACTGTGGCAACTGTGGGTGAGTACAGACTACCTGACTAACCGAATCGTTCTGTTTTATGTACAGCATGCATAGTTCATAGTTCTTTTTAAATGAATCTAATCACCGACAGGTCAAGGGCTCACTCAGGTGATAGAGAAGGCGGAGACGTCTCTGGGAATCCCCAGCCCGACCGAGCTGTCGGCACAAGCTGAGGAAGAGCAGAAAGAGCAGGGTGAGTTATCTGGTCCAATCATCGCGGATATAAATTAAAAACATTAACCTGATGTAGTTTGTATGTGTAATACACACACACACACACACACACACACACACACACATTCAGGTGAGGCCAGCAGTCAGACGGACAAAGCGGCAGGAGAAGGATCGGTGGCAATGGGAAGTGCGATGGGAATGCTGACGTCCCTCACCAGTGTCGTCCAGAGTACTGTAAGCAGAAATGTCTCTAGGTTCACTAATATTTTATGAATTAATGGACTGATTAATTATGTTATATTTATTCTAATTTGTTCTAAGAGCAGATGTAATCATGGATATTACTCCGAAACTAAACCTTCATATTTTCTTCTCCTTGCAGGGAAAAACGGTGATAACAGGCGGTCTGGACGCTTTGGAGTTCATCGGGAAGAAGACGATGGACGTGATAGCAGAAGGTGATCCAGGCTTTAGGAAGACCAAAGGACTGATTAACAGGAACTCCACTCTGTCTCAGGTAGGCAGAGGTCAGATATTTCAGCATGTGAAGATCAGCAGATGTAAACAGACGAAGAAGTGATTTTTTTTTTCTTTCCTTGACTTTGATGTTTTATCAGCCCACAAGGAGCTTTCTTTCAGGGAGTTTTCTTCCTGACTTTCTGACAGGTGACTTCAAACCTTTTTGATCCGTGTCTGTCTTGCAGGTGTTGAGGGAGGCGAAGGAGCGAGAGGAGCTGCAGCAGACGGCAGAGGAAGAGTCTGACTCCGAGAAGAAGGCGGTGGCTCACTACGGGATGCTGTTTGATGAGTTTCAGGGTCTGTCCCACCTCGAGGCGCTGGAGATTCTGTCTCGAGAGAGTGAGTCTAAGGTACGACGGGCGTTTGATTTCTAAAATATGACGTCAGCTGTGGTTTAATATACACACCGAGACATCGTTTTTACACTTTATAATCCAGCGGAGTCGCTCATTCTTATGTGTGTGTGTGTTTCAGGTGAAGTCGGTGCTGACCACCCTGTCGGGAGACGAACTGGTTCAGCTCAGAGAAGAGCTGGAACTCATCAAGGAGTCTTTCTCCCTGGTGGAGTTTGACGACGAGGAAGTGGACGAGAAGAAAGGTGACGTCTGCGAAACGGTTACAGCAGCATCACGTTCACCAGAATCGCCATGACACCTGAAACGATTTTGTATTTGTACTTCCAGACGAAGACGGCTCAGAGTTTGAGAAGGAGATAATGGAGGCCTTGGAGGGTCTCAGCATCACTGCCACTGCTGAAAAACTCAGCAAGGTACCAACTACACATTTCTCTGTCAGCGTAAAACGTTCTCAGTGTTGTGACAGTATTTAACCTTGAATTTGAAATCACTGTGTCGAGTTCTGTGGTGGCATTTGTGTTAATCTTGTGATCTCTAACCTACAGGCCTGTAAGAGCACCTGCAGCCAGATCACTGACATGATCACACCACAGGAGGAGGAGAGTGAGGAGGACATGAAGACGGCGCCCTCTGTCGAGGTATAACCTCTTCCACTCCATTCTTCCTTTTAAGAAATACATTTTTATCTCTTTTAGGGGGGCAGAGGGTCTTTAGAGGTCAACAGAAGCGATACACGTCATGTAAAAGCTCAAACCTTAATGATTCAAGCAGCTCAGGACTGTGCGTCACGTTTTTCTAGTCCGAAATGTTGAATGTGTTTTTATTCCATCATGAGATTCACGCTGCAGCCATCAGGAGTCTGGCCGAGCTGACGGCTCGATCCATCGAGCTTTTCCACAAGCTGGCTGAGATGATCCTCTTCGCCAACGGCAGCACCGAGGCCGGCGTCCTGTCACAGTAAGACTGCACAGGCTTTCAGCTGGAACGCTTTCACCTGGACATGTGGACTAACTAAACGTCTTTGTTGTCTTCTGTCCTTAGGTTAACTGTTGTCCTGTGTAAAGAAATCTCACTGCTTTCCAAGAAGTTCACGTCCTGTTTAACAACAGCTGGGGTAAGTGTGATGAAAGAGTTCTACAGGTCAATATTATATAATAACTGAATGTCTCTGAAAAATCTAAACGTTCTTTTTTTTTACAGTCAAACGAGAAGGGCGATGTCCTCAACCCGCTGATAACAGGAGTCTTTTTAGAGGTTTGTGTCTTCGCACTACAGCAGGTGGATTGTCTTCATTTCCCTCGCAGCACTTTCTCATGTTGACGATCTTCTTCTGCTCTCAGGCATCCAACAGCGCGTCCTACATCCAGGATGCCTTCCAGCTCCTGATGCCCATCCTGGAGATCTCCCACATCCAGAGGAGAGCCGAGTCCTCAGAGCAGTGACTCTTTGTCACAGCAGAGAACTGACACATCTTTCAAACTTTGTGTATAAAAAAAATCGTCTGCGTCAGCTCTTACTCTTGTCTGGTTTCCAGCCTCAGGTTGAAATGAATTTCACGCCCGGGACGAGAAGCGTGTCTTTGTCAATCAGTGTTAACCTTTTTCCGGCATTGCGGGTTTAATTGTAAAGCCCAGTTGATAGACTCGTTGAAGTGCGGGCTTGAGACGTTCTGCATCATGTGTTAAACAGAGAGCAACTTATTGTTCTCCGTTTGGTTCTCACATGTACACCATCCACTTTTTATTCTTTCTTCTGATAGCACTTATGCTCATAACTATTTCAAATTCTGCCTCGAAGAACACTTTAAAAAATATATACAGGATGGAAACACTAATCATAACTAGTTTGAAACAGGTGTCCTATAATAAGTAAGATATATCAATGTATTACTGCTCTAAAACACTGCCATGAAACATATTGCTGGTCCTGGAACAGTTAGGAGCTGAGTGTCTTTGCTCATGTAGGCTCGGACGTAAAACTGACAAAACTCACACACCAATCTAACCTGGATTCTAGCTCTTTCATGAAGCCTTGAAAAGCCTTGAAGGTTTGTTTTTTTATTTTGGTATCCATGAGCAGGCTGGCTGTAATCAGTCTGCAGGAGTGTCGGTCTGAAGACTTTGTTGCTTTCTCTTGTATACACAATAGTTTTGTATCTAAATACCGGCTCTAAATAAGTATTTTTTTGTTATCTACAAATACAAGACATCCTCACAGTTTTCAATGTTCTTTTATTGTTCAAATGACGTTTTCCTTTCAGAGTCTTGAAAGACCGCGAACATAACCTTACGCTCTTTTATACGCCACTTTGTGTTCATACAGAGGGTGTAGATCAAAAGTGATTCACAAAAGAGTGAAAAGACGAGAACAAGTGCAGATGCTGCTCGATAAAACCACACAACTAGAACAGGCCTGCTAAGAACGATAAGAGAGGACGGTATGGAAAAGATAAGATAGCAAAAAAAAAAATCAATCCTGAGCTACTGAGTTTCTATTTTTTGTCAGCTTGGATTTGAAATGTTGGCTCTAAAAGGATGATAAAAAACAATGGTATTGATAATTGGTATTGTAGGCCGGTCCCAAACAGTAAAGATATTTGTAAAGCAGTAAAAACAAATTTAAAATGAATCCTAATTTTAGATTTATTCATTCATTGATAGACTTTCTTTATTAAGCCAAACCTTTTTCTGCCAGAAGTTACATTTCCCTACATGCCTACCTCCTTCTTCATGAGTCATGAAACTTCAGTCTAACTTCAGGTGTTTCTAAATCAACGAAGGAGCTTCTGTCTGCCCGATCTTGACCCGCTAACAGCTGTGTGTTGTTCTATTAAGCAGTATTGTACTGTATATCAGGTATTTGAGCTGGTTTTCAAATAAACGTTCTTCCATACAGGCTCAATGTGTGATTTGTGTGTGTGAGTGGAAAGTTACAGATTTAGTCGACTAGTTTTATTATGATTAACAGTCATCAGAAATGATAAAAATATGATTTTATGCTTCAGCCCCATCTGCTATCTTTTGGATGAGCTGGAACAACTGTCAACTGTGACACCTGAATCTGGTGGAAAGCCTGAAAATATACGAGTGTAATGATCGAGTATGCGTATGTGATACTATTAATGAGGATGATCAAAATTACATTTATGCATTTACCATTGATTTGCACCACAACTATTTCTTTTGTATGAAATAGATTAATGGCAGACAGAAGAGCTGGCAACTTAATATTACTAATAAAGGGGCTAAAGTATGATTTGATAAACTGGTAATCTGAGCAAACATTGAGATGTAAACAGTCTAGATTTATCAGTAGACAAAATGTTAGGTCAATATTTGTGTTATTAGTCAGGCAGCAGTGGTTATTATAGGACTATAATTTAATAATAATGATAATGTTAAAGGTTATTTACAAAGCACTCGCCAAACAAAGAGTGCAAACAGCTTTCCAAAGTATGGCCAATAAATAAAAAAAATACATAAAGATAAATGAAGCATAATAAATAAAACAAATAATAATGATACTTATCATTATATTCATTAAAGTACCATGTAGAGATGGATGTGTTCTTTTGACATTTAGACCTATGCATGAAAAAAATTGACTAAAATGAGCAAAACATTTATATAACACAATTATGTGTCTAATATTACACCAAAGGTAATAACTATTATATACTATATTATAGCAGACATTGCTTCCAGAACAACTGTGTATGACAGCATTATTTTCTTTCTTTCTTTCTTTCTTTCTTTCTTTCTTTCTTTCTTTCTTTCTTTCTTTCTTTCTTTCTTTCTTTCTTTCTTTCTTTCTTTCTTTCTTTTAAAAAAACATCATCTTTTTCTGCTTTGTTTTTACGCCGTTGCGCCTCCGGCACAGCAGGTGACGCTGTTGCTCATTCATCATCTAAACGCGACCCGCCATCGCACACAAAGAAGAGGCTGGAGCAGCAGCAGCAGAAGAAGAAGAAGAAGAGGAAGACGAAGAAGACAAGAGGTGCTATCGGGCTAGCTTGGCAGGCTACATCGAGGATATTCAGAGGTAAAACATGTTTGTTGTTTTCACACTTTTCTGCTCTCCACGATAACACACCGCCGTGTCCGCGGTGCGCGTAGCCGCTGCTTCACGCTGAGTGTCGGAACAAAGGGGGTCTAACCTCCGCTGACGTTAGCTCCTTGAATAGCGCGGCGGTTAGCTTTGAACGTTAGCCGCAGCTCCCTCGCTGCAGCGTCGTCACACAAAGTGTGTCTGAAACTTTCAAACTAAAGATGTCCAACACTATAAACTGTCCCCGAAGACTTTGGTGGAAGAGGACTGTTTGTCTAACGTGGTGTTTTTTTTCTTCAACCGTCTGTCGGCTCAGTTAGCACGATGTTATAAACAAGCAGCGCTTACATAAGCTGAACTCCTCCTGATGCCATGGCAACACGGTTCATTAACGAGCAACGAGATGTGTCTAAATTAACTAAGAAACTTTGTCAACATTAAAAACAGCAGCGCGGACTCTCTGAAAGAGTTTCAACTTTTCTCCTGTTTCTGTTTTTATGGGTTAGTTTAAACAAATATCTTTTTTAGTGTATTTTACTTATTACAGCTTGAATTCAATAACCTTTTAAAGTTGAATCGAGCTAGAGCGACTTTATGAGCAGATATCGGCCTGTTACAGATGTGTAGTCTGCATGTGTGGTTCCCCACGTTGGCTGAGTGTTTGATTTATGAGAGATGAAGGCGAAAGCTTAAAGCTGTGTGTTGGTGCAAGCCGATACGCTGATGTTGGAGTTTAACCAGACTCAAAAAAAAAACGACAAAACAAACAGAAGTAAGACGACATTAAATCTCTATGGTTCTGCAAAAAGCAGATGGCACTCACATTAGATGGTCATCCCGCTCTGTAATCTGTCATTTCTTTTCTCTGTAAAAAAAAGATGAGCGACGTGGTATTAAGTGTGATATAACCGCCGTTACACTTTAAGTCCACGTGGTTACATTTCCATCATATTTAAATAACAAAAGGTTTCTGCACAAAGAGAGAATCAGCTGTTTGGCCCTCGCCTCATCCTCGTTTGTGTTGATCCTTCCACCGGTGTCGCAGTGAGATTTTAAGTGCCGTTCCTCTCCTTCTCTTCCAGGGTTGTCTTTCTTCATCACACTGCCTCCCCCTTCGTCCCCCCCTCCCCACACACGCTGCAGGATTGTTGGGGTTTTAGCTCTCTTCCCGACCTGCCAACATGCCAGCCGCACTTACAGATTCCAGTCAGATAATCTGTGAGGTCTGGGCGAGCAATGTGGAGGAGGAAATGAGGAAAATCCGCCAGATCATTCAAAGCTACAATTACATCGCCATGGTAAGTGACAGGCAGTTTGGAGGGAATAAACGATGGTCAGTCTAAAGAATCAGTTTCTCGTGTTTTCGAGTCATGAGGAGTACGATTTATTACTTTTAAACTTCTTAGGGACTTCTGTCGCTTCTGTTTTTTCTTTTCACCTCCTCTTACATGTTTTAGATTTTGATTAGAAGAGCATTTCATGTCTGTAAACATCAGAATATCTAGATGGAGATGAGATAAAGCCATCACGCACTGATGTGAAACAGAAGCACAGGGGTTTTAAAGAGTTTTTATGTTAACATGTTTTATTTTTCATCAGGACACAGAATTCCCCGGAGTGGTCGTCCGGCCGATCGGCGAGTTTCGCAGCACGGTGGACTACCAGTACCAGCTCCTGAGGTGTAACGTTGACCTCCTGAAGATCATCCAGCTTGGCCTCACGTTCATGAACGAGGACGGAGACTATCCTCCCGGCACGACGACGTGGCAGTTCAACTTCAAGTTTAACCTCACGTAGGCACACTGTCGTTCTTGTAACACTTTTTTAAAAATGATTTTTTTGTTATGTTTAATAGTTAGTGATAACACTGCCTGAATACTTTACTCTTTACAGAGAAGACATGTACTCACAGGACTCCATAGACCTGCTACAGAACTCCGGCCTCCAGTTTAAAAAACATGAAGAAGAAGGAATCGACACACTCTACTTCGCTGAGCTCCTCATGACGTCTGGTCTGGTGCTGTGTGAAAACGTCAAGTGGTTGTCCTTTCACAGGTCCGTTCCTTCAGATCACTGTGACCAAATGTCATTCAAACCGTGACTTATTATTCGTTTCAGTCTCTGTATTCCAGTGGAAATTAACAACTAAAAAATATAGATTTGTAATGTTTTTAGTTTTTTAGCTTCGTTCAGAGCCAGAGATTCAGTGTGATCCAGTCCATCCTGACCTGAATCGTCCTCTTCTGTTTTTCTCAGCGGCTACGACTTCGGCTACCTGGTGAAGCTCCTGACGGATGCGCGGCTCCCCGAGGAGGAACACGACTTCTTCCAGATCCTCAACCTGTTCTTCCCCGCAATCTACGACGTCAAGTACTTGATGAAGAGCTGCAAGAACCTGAAGGTAGACTAGTTAGTGACTGTCTTCATGTTGTTGTTTTATATAGAGGAGACAAACAAAATCATGTCAAAACAAGCCATGAAACGTGGTTGGTGTGTGCAGGGAGGCCTACAGGAAGTAGCAGACCAGCTGGAGCTGAAGAGGATCGGGCGGCAGCATCAGGCTGGATCAGACTCGCTGCTTACTGGCATGGCTTTTTTCAGGATGAAAGAGGTAACGTCACACAAATATGGAAAGGAAAAATATTTTTAATATTTGGGAACACACATCAGTTCCTGTCAGTCTACTTCTTATTGATCTGATCACATACGAGAATAGCGGACGTATTTCACAGCAGGAATCTAACGGAAATCCTTTGTTCTATTTCGTTCAGCTCTTCTTTGAAGACAACATTGACGACGCAAAGTATTGTGGGAGACTGTACGGCCTGGGCTCGGGCTCCACCCAACCCCAGAACGGCATCTCCAGCTCGGGCCAGGAGGAGACAAACAACAAGCACTGACTGAGCGCTCGATTCTTCAAGTGGATTACGCACTTGTTTTAAAAAAAAGAAGAAAAAAAAACACCCAACCAGCAGATTTGTTTCCTCCTGATCTCCCTCAACACTCGAAACAAAACAACAACACGTCTCTTTAAGTTTTCCTTCTGTCGGCAGTGGATCCTTTGCTGGCTCACTTGTTTCTTTTTAGTCGCTTTTATTGAGTATATGGCCATATATTCAAAACACTTTTTTTTTTTTTTTTTAATCTGTTGGATTTTTTTTTACAGCATTATAGTGACACCCTTGTTTAACAGCATGGGACCAGCACCTGTTTCATACTGTGATCTCAGACGAAACCTCGACA
This sequence comes from Collichthys lucidus, assembly GCA_004119915.2. Lineage (NCBI taxonomy): Eukaryota > Metazoa > Chordata > Actinopteri > Sciaenidae > Collichthys > Collichthys lucidus. The sequence goes on along the minus strand of CM014092.1, from coordinate 18,239,578 downwards.
CACAGAAAAAAAACAAAAACAGTCCGATTCTTCAGTTCAGACTTTCCTTCATCAGCTGGGACTCACTTCTTGTTGCAGGGATTTCAATTTTTTTAAGTTAAATGTTGGAAGGGCCTGTAAATTAAAAATGTATAATTTTGATGAAAATAAAAATGTTTTAGCTCTTTTCCACTTTCAGAAACTTTTAACAGTGAGCGTCAAAAAAAGAAAAGAAGGTGTATAACTGTGCTTGGTTATGCATGTTTTCAATGAGCAAACTACTGTCGTTCTGTACATTCACCGACCAAACCGAACTGTTCGCTGCCAGGTTCGCAGATGTTGTGGTTACTGTTGTTTTTACAGTCTACATTGTTTTAAACAGTTGTATATTAAATTGTTTTGTATTTTCAATGTAAACGTTAAGCATTTTGATCTTTTTTACCAGCCGTACACTGACACATGGCTGCTTCAATTCATTCCAGGTCTTTAGAAACCAAGGCTAAAATGGAAGGCTCGACACAAAACACTTAAAATAATGTTGATGTTCTTCCAACGTGTTTCATCGACTTTGTGCAACGCCAGGTTGAAAATCTGTTTTTTTTTTATTCCGTTTGGTACTTTTCAATACTATTAAATGATATGTTTGTATTGTAGCATTGCACGTAACAAAAGTATTGATAGTTTGGACGGCCTTGTTCAGAACTTGCATCTATGTGACTTAAGTTCCCCCAAACCTTTCTCACCTGTCAAGTTGTCTACAGATTTCAAAATTTCAGAAAAGCTGAAAAGAATTAAATTAGTTAATTCAAAGAAAATATATTAAGCAAAATATTCTGTTTTCATAACATCCCGAGTTGGATAACTCTACGTAAGGTTGGTCAGTCAAAACAAAGGTCTTAAGACGTTTAAGGCCCTGTTTAATTATCCACTCGGGAAAATGGCATTTTAGGTTTTCTAGAGGCTTAAAGCCCTTTACTTAGCTTTAATCATCAGTGTCCTCTTCAGTCTCGCCTCTGCCATTGTGTCCATAGAAGCTGCTGAGCCCGGTTGTGGCACGACAACAGCTCTGCTGCCCGCCAGCACTTCACTGGACCTCAGTCCTAAAAACCTCTTGTACAAACACTCAGCAGTCTCCAACCCGGCTAACCGACTGGGTTTACATTATCTAACAGCAGCTTTGCCGACAAGCATTAACTCTTCTCATGAGAAACTGGAAGCAGAGAATGTTTTACACTGCGGTTTGATTATTAACAGGGAACATTCACCATGTTTTATATGGATGTCGAGTCAAATGGAGTCATTTTTAGAGAAATAGATTTCTCCTGCTCACAGAGTTGTGCCTACATGTCCCAGGATGCTTGAGCTTCTGATGGCCACACCTACAAAACAGGCTAAGTGAACTGCTTGGTGTTCATCAGTTACCAAACAAATATATTCCTGTAGCTTGACTGTTAATTTCAGTCCTAGTTATATCGTTACCTTCCAACAACTTTCTTTTGTTGCTTATTTCAGGAAATCTGACTTTACTTTGGGCCCACACCAGCACTGTGGATATGATTATGTATCACCAGGCAGTTGTTTAACAAACTGGAATCTTTCCTCAACAACAAAAAGGCACATCACTCAACTGTTAGATTTTTGAGGGAAATTCAGTTCAATCTCTTCCAGCTCAGACAAAAATCAATTTTAAGGCTCCTTCGTGTTTTCTGGATGTGAATTTCAAACAGAAACATTTGCACCTCATTTTCAATCAAAGTTTTTTTGTTTTTTTTTAATTCAACAAAAAAAAAAAAGCTGTACAGTCAAAGTGCTTCTTTTAAGTCCACTAATGAAATATTCAGGTGAGGAATCGCCGAGAGGCTTTAAGGAAGGAGGGGCTCGTTCCGTATTTGCGGAGCAGGTCTTTGGCCTCTTGCTGGAGTGATTCGGGGACGGACGGTGAACTCTTGCTGATGTTCAAGAGAACCAAGCAGCATTCAACAACGTCTGGCCGAGGATACATCTGAGAGGAAACACACACACAAAGACAGAAATGTTTACCAGCACTGGTGAAAATCTGGATGCACGGTGGTTTTGGTATGGTATTCGGTCAAATAACATTTCTGTAGTGTAGAAAAGTTGCAGAAAATAAATCTTTTATTCCCATTCATGTTAGCAGAGAGCGTTTCTTCTATGGGCCACACAATGCGGAGGTATATGTGGAAGATGTGGGTGATTTTATGCCCTGAAGTCAAACTGGAACTGGCAAAAAATACTATGACTCTAATTCCTGTCGTTTCGCCAATATAACTCGACAGACACTGGGGTGAAATGATGCATGAAAAGGAAACATTGTGATTTAATTTCAAACTGTGTGTGTGTGTGTTGTTGTGAGGGAGGTGTACCTTGACTGCGTCGGGCAGGTCAGCCAGCTGTTTTTGCTGTTCTGACATCTTGGAAGACAAAGTGAGCAGAGTGTCCTCGTCCTCAGGCCTGAGGGAGAGAAAACAACAGACGCTTCAACGGACTGATGACTGCAGGAAACCGTCCGTTACAAACACAAGAATTCATGAACCGTGTATTTATAGCTTCATATACAAACAACTGGAAAATAATTGTCGTCGATCATCATAAACAGAGCTCTCACCGCTGTGAAGCATCTGCGCGGCTGTCTGATGACTCTGGGACCTGCGTGGGCGAGTCGTCTGTCTGGGCCCTGCTGTGCAGCCGCACCATGGCTGCCAGCCGCTCCTGTATGTCTCTCACTGACCTCTGCGTGGCTTGACAAGCGGCGTGACGCTCAGACAGAAGAAGAGACGCGTCAAAGTCCAACTGATCGACCCTCCCAGTCACCGGAGAGACGCTCTCCTCCGACTCTGCTACACCTCCATTCAGCGCTTTGCCCTTCACCTCATGTAGAAGTCCGTTCCGGGTCTGGGTGGAGTTGCTCCACCAGTACTGGTACAGGTGCTGGTAATGGACGTAAGCCTGCAGACTGTTGGCGGCAGCTTTGCCTTCCTCGTCTGTGAGGTGAAGTGTTTTGGAATGTTTCCTGGAACAAACGCTGACGTCGCCTGACGAAAGAGAAAGAGCTTGATATTCTACAAATACACAAACTGTCGGTTCACTACATTAATTGTTAATCAGAGAGCCAATGTGGGATCTAAATCATGATTTGACCACAAGATGTCGCCAAAGAAACTAAAAAAACAGAAATCTCTCTGCTGCTTTATAGACAGTTCACTTCCTCTCCAGCATTTTCTGATTGATGTTTGACAGACGTACCGTCGGGGAACAGTAGCCTGCAGAGCTCTGCAGAGACACAAGAGTGTCCGGCGTCTTTGAGCCAGGCCACCGCCTTCCACAGCTCCTTCATCAGCTGTCCATCATCGTCCAACAACCAGCTCAGCACAGCGCGGGTCAGATGGAGGGATGAATACAACTGGACCTGAGGATGAGTGAGTCAGATAAACTCTTGGGATCGACTCCATCTAAGAAACATGCTGCTTCAAACCCACAAAGCAGTTTGAGGACTCTGCACCTGTGTTAGGGGGATGCTGGCGGTGGGCGTTGGACTCTCCACAGACTTCAGCTCCTGCAGAAGAGCTGCGACGCTGCAGTGTCTTTCGGACTTTTGTGAAACCCCAAACTGCCGCTCCCACACGTCCCTCACTCGGTCCTGGATGCTGACGTGACGCTGACCCGCCTTCGCCCACGGGTGGCTGGAAACGCAGGGCTGAGAGTCTGCCAGCATCGCGGCCAACAGCTCAGCGACACAGAGGTGCAGCCTGTGCACCTGCAGGGGTGTCAAAACAGACACTTCTGTCATCATACGATACACACTCTAAAACCTTTATCAAATTGACAAATTGACAATAAAACGATCATTTGTGCCGTGTCCATGATGTTTTTCTAACTAACCATCAGGCTCTCCTGTGAGCTCAGGACCTCCTGGGCCCCGACCCAGTCCAGAGCAGCAGCCAGGTCTTTAGCACACCGCAGCGCCAGCGACTGAGCCAGAGCGAGCTCTCCTGAGATCCTCGCTAGGCTGGCTGCCGCCCTCAGCGAGGAGATGTCATTCTTCCTGGCGATGACTTTAGCGGCGTCGAAATTGGCGCCGGCAGCCAGGTAACTGGGAGAAGAGAGGTAAAGCAAACATTTAAGGCGGATTTAAGTAACGTGTCTGTAAAAAAGGACTTCATTTGAAAATATAGGATTGTAAGACATTCATTCAACATCGTTTTATGTTTTAGTCATTTTGACGCTTCATTGACGTGAATCCAGTGAATGTTTCATATTCCGTTCATACGTCTGTCCTTGCAATGTGCACAGGAGAAACATGTAACACTTTCGCAGCACTGAGTTACACACCATCAACTATTTCCATTTCACTGGCTTTGGCAGAACTGGATCATATTTTAAGTAGAAAGTCTTTTCCCTCAGATTTCCTCTAGCTGTTTCGCCTCAACTCTCTGTGACTAACCGAGTTTGTTCGTGACAGGACAGTAAAGTAAACTGCTGCAAACTGTAGCAGTTGTTACCTAATGTTCGCTCAGTTTGTGAGCTTTAAATGAGCTCTTCTGTGTCTTCCTGCCCAAACATAATGTGACATCGTGGTGGCAATGGAAAAAATATTGTCTCCATCACCGCGAGCAGGAGCAACAGGATGCTGCTACTCATTATTGCCAATGCTTGTTTAACCCACGACAGGACGACGAAGAGTCTTTGACAACTGGCGATTCCGTGAAATCCTTCGAGCTCTCACCATTTGGCGGCTGCAGAGAAATGTCCGTCCTTCTCCAGCACGGCGGCCCAGCAGGTGTACAGCTCCTTCAGGACTGGATCTTCTGCTGGAAGCCTGGCTTTGACCAGAGCTATGGCCTCCCTGACAACACACACGCACACACACACACACACACACACACACACACACACACACACACACACACACACACACACACACACACACACACACACACACACACACACACACACACACACACACACACACACACACACACACACACACACACACACACACCTACTCTGTTAACATATGAAAAAAACATTAGCTGCATTTAAAAATGAAATGACTTTTTGTTCTGCTCAAAAAAAAAAAACTTTGAAGAACAGTGTGTAGGTATATGATGGAGGTGAACCTGTAGAACTTGTGAGAGCGCAGCAGGTCGACTGCCTCGTACAGCTTGTTGATTGACAGCAGGTGGGATGCTGCCTTCAGGTACTGCTCCTGCAGACACAGCTGCTTGACGAAGGCCTCCACTGCGCGGCTCCACACCTCGAACCCGGCTGCAGGAAGGAAACACACGAGTATTATTGCGATATGTGGAAAGATCCACGACGCTGTCTTTTTCGCAGCCCTCCAGCATGAACGCAAATTAGCGTGGCGCGCGCACAGATTTATTACGTTTTCTCAGGAATCAAATATGAATGGTACCCATAGGAGCGATGGAGAGCAGGTGGTCGTTCAGTTCTCCTTTCTCAGTGGCGAGCCGCAGCGCCCCCTCCAGGTCTCCGGTCCACAGCCGCAGGTACACGACAGAGTCGTAGTGACCCGCCTCCACGTGACCCTCCTCTGAAGAGCGACAGACAGCGCAGACAATGTGAAATACTCACTTCAAGAGCTGACAAGAACACTGACACGCGGAAACACGCATCACGTTCAGGGCTACCTCATCTGTAATTATGTTGATGCTTTAATTAAACTTGTGAAATGGGCAGATTAACAAAGTGAACGAGAGAAAATGAATCAGAGAGTGAACATGCGACACAAGGAAGGGCGACATACCTTCGGCCTCGAACATGCGGTACAGAGCCTGTCTGTCAGTGAACAGGCCCAGGTGGAGGTGCTCTCCCTGGCCTGGGACGCAGCCTGCAAGGGGTGCTAAACACACACACAGTAAACCATCCATCCACGTGACTCACTGGTCTGTTTGCTGACACTGACATGCGCTGCTCTGAGTTATTACCACAATGCGAGCTTATGCCGTGATCAATCACTGTCATCCGCAGAGCTGCATCGGATCCTGATGTGTCTCGCCTCGGTTTCGTTTAGCAATTTTAGTAACTAGATGATGACATAAGCAACTTCCTCTCGGATTAAATACACGGTTGGCGTAGAATAGCAGGGGCTGTCTGGATGTGTAGATGTTCAAATGCACTAATGAGAGCTTCTGCTGCTTCGGGCTCCTCTTCCCTTCCCCTGATGCTCCTGGAAGGTGAATCTCTCGTTCTTTCGCTCTCTAATAGAAGTTGAGCAAGCTTGGGAGCCAGCAGTCAACGTCCTCCCGGCCTGTACTTAGATATGCTGGACGTGCTGGCTGGTCTTTGTTGAAAATACAACCAAACTGTAAAAGCGCAGCAGCACCCTGACCCTGTTTGACCTGCTGCTAGTCCGTGTCTCATTTGCAGGTTGCTGTTCTGCTGTTAAAGTTTAATCGTTTGAGTTTGTCGGTTTCTTTTTGTCTTCTCTCTTTATCTCCGTGCCAGGGTGCTGTCATTTTGTTTCCTTCTCTATTCTCCTGTTGTTTGCGCAGCTAGGCATAAAGTTTCGTATTATAATAACTTTTTTTTTTTTCTTTTTGGAGAGTTGCTACAGCAATGTGGTTTTATTTCCAGCTCGTTAGCCCGAGCTCACACTGAAGTTCAAACTTCCAGCTTTGGGAATAAAATAATCAGGAAATGTACAAAGTTGGTGCCTTTAACAACTTGGGGTCGTAACACAGTCTTTCAGGAACTGAAAATGGTCTGTTACCATAGCAACCGATGATTAAATCTAACCCGCTTTGAATCCCTCAACCTAAACCCCCAGACTCCACGTTTTTCAACTCTCAACTATGAACGAGTCACCACTTGAACTCAAACTTCTCCATAACAGACTCACCGCTGCTGTGCTTGACAGAGGCCAGACTGATGCAGTCTTGCAGCAGATCTTCTTTAGGCCGATGGTCCATGGAGGTACTGAGGGGCAGCATGGAGCGAGGCTTCTTCTTCTTCAGCAGGTTAGTAGGCAAGTCTAGAGACACAAGACGAGTTATGCACAAAAAACATACAGAGACACACTGAGCTAAAGTTGATGAATAAAATGGTGTACCTGGTTTGTCTTTGCTCTTTGGGACAGTGGAGGATTTTCTTTGCGTCTCAAAAGAGGCTGAAACTGAATTTCAGAATAAAGTCACAACACTCTTACTGTTTTTCCAAGTCTGTCACAGCTGTTTGTTTTTTTTACCTGGTGGTACAGCACTGTTCGTTGAGCTGACTTCATCTTCCTCATCTTCACCCGACAGCTCGAGTGCAGACGCCGCTTTCTGGCCGCCTGTAACAGATTCTCCGTTCATCTCTACTGGAGCAGCCCCTCCAGCCCCAGACGCCTTCTTGTTCTTCTTCTTCTGCTTGGAACTGGCCTTCATCTTCTCCTTCAGGTCGACCATCTTCTTCCCTGAGAGGATGAGTGAATGTTAGGGTTACGCCACAGGGCAAAAAGAGAACTTTTTTTTGAACAACGTTGACAGATGTTTACCTTTAGGTGGCGTTGTAAACTCTTGTTTGGAGACTCTCCACTCCTGCAGGGTGAAGTCCTTCCCTCCGGTCCAGATCACATCAGGATCAACAGGCGACCAGTCCACGCACAGCAGATAACCAACGTGACCCCGGTAGTTGCAGACAGCTGCTTCCTGCTGTACATCCCACACCTGAACGGAACAGATTCAAGACACGGTTGGTTGGTTCAGACAGACTACATCTGGCAGGAAGGTCATGGCACCGGTCTGGTACTGACCTGAGCTGTGCCATCATACGAGGCGGTGACCAGCCGGGCGTCATGGTGTGGACTCCAGGCCATGCAGGTGATTTTACCTGTGTGACCACATAGCCTGCGATATGGCTCCGTCATCACGACCGGGCTTTCTGGAGGATTTTCTGGACAAAAGGGAAAACACAAATGTCAATAACTGCCAAGCTCTAACCCCTCAAACTCAATTACAAGCAGGCATTGTAGGAAAACTCGTTGAACGGACTGAATAATACAAGGTGTTCGAGGTCTCCTCCCACCTATGACGGAGCGGAGATCGTGCACATAGACGGTGGCGTTGCTGGAACCCGAGGCCAGGAGGCAGTGCAGCTCCGGCAGAGAGCCGTGGTCGTGGTGCCACTGTAACGTGTTGATGATCTTGTGGTGCTGCTGGATGCTGCAAAGCAGCTTCAGACTGGGAGCCTCATAGACATCAATACACCTGCAGCAGAGAGCATGTGGAGGAAAAAAACAAAGGATAACTATCAGGATATTTCAGTTTTCTCCCTCCCTCGTTCGGACAGAGTCATGTTTACCACTGTGTTGCATCACCAACAACACTCTGAGGGACTTGGTGTAATCTTGAAAGTGAAATGTTTTTCAGGCGTTTTCTTTTAGCAGTAACTTTTTCCAGTCAGTTGCTGCTGTTGTCCCAACGTGATGCTGGCATCAGATTCAAAACGGGCATATCATTTTTCAAAAACAACATTTCTTAGTTGCCTTTGTGCCATTTTCAGTTAAATACAGGGTCAATGTCATGGCAGTTGAACAACGGTGGACTTTCTGGATATAACGTCAACAAAAACATAATGAATGTATGAAAACATAGTTATGAATATTAAATTCCATCTCTGCTAATAAAGCTTTAAGTGTTGAGATGAGTCAGTGTAAATGTGACCTAGTTGGCCGAGTTCAACAGTTCACGCGGCACCAAATCCATTATCCTGTAGCCTAAAGACTACACACTGTCAGCGGACAGTTGGTCCCCCGCAGGAGTCTACAGTCTGATGGTCTATTATGAGACGGGTCGGGCCCCGGGCCAGTCACTCACCCGTCCTCGTTGCCGATGGCAACCACCTTCCCATCTGGCTTCCAGCTGAGGTCGGTGTGTGGAGACAGCTTGTGCTGTTGGGGAAGCAGAGCTCACCTTAATAACCTTATTCAAATCACTTTCCATTTACATTCAGCAGCAAACACGGACACAAACTGTCGCAGCCGGGAGCGCCCGTCGTAATACCTTCGCTCGATTAAAGCTTTGACACTGAGAACCTGAAATCTGTGATCTATTTCCCCGGGTTTGTTGTCCACCTGGAGGTGTCAGGTGTTACCGTGGGTGACAGGCGCTCCTGGGTCACTAAAGGGTTTCTGTCTGTGAATGTAAGTGCGGGACGCCAATTCATTTCCGTGGATGGATAATAACTTGTTTTAGTGCTCATCATAGTGTCAGCAGCATAAACAAGCTCTCTATGCTTTTGGGTTGCAGGAGCTCAGTGGTGGGTGGGGGGGGGTGACATTGTTGTTACATGGTCCGAACGTCATCGTCACTCACCTTGATGTCGTTGGTGTCCCTGATTAGCTTGTCGATGTTGGACGCCTCTCCGCTCAGCTTAGACGGATCGTGCTGCAGGATGACGCCTTCGCCGGCGCAGCTGTACAGGCTGTAGGACAGCTTTCCTCCTGCCGCGCCTGAACATCACACACAAGAGATGGATACACTGAAGACGGATTCAAGGTGGAGAGCACAACATACTGTTGTGCATGCTCATATTTAATATAAAGAACAAAAGTGAGTGTGACAGTTGACAGAGACAAGCAGCGTGTCCTAATTTCCTGTACACACTGCAGTAAGTCATCCTGATGATCTGAGCCAATGAGATCGCAGAACTCCAACGGCAACATGAACTTAGCTGATTGGTGTCAAGGCTGCGGGTAAGCAACTTAGTGGCAGCTTTTTTTGTTCAATTAAGAGCAGATCAGCAGATTGTTGGCATGGCAACAACTACGTCTACGACTTTGAAGCCGAGTGACTGATACGCTAATCAAAATGTCATCTGCCGACAGCTGGTAAAATTAACTTCCAACGTCTTGATTTCCCAACGAGCGACTGAAGTGAGGCGGGGCGGCGAGCGCAGAGTGTTTTCTCGGCTCATTCAATTACTGAGTCGATTACAAAAAGGGCGTGCGGAGATGTTTGGGCTTTTTTAGCTGACGCGCTGGATTTTTCGGCGTCCCACCGCCAGTCTTTTTTGCTGGGTCAGAGTGTTCGGAGCAAACAAGCAGCAGTTGCTAAGAGTTCATTAGGAACTTACCAAATGACATCGGGGGGACTGGTGGTCCCCAGGCCAATGTGTACACCGTTTGTCGGTGATAGGAGCTCGATATCTGAGGTGGCCTGGGAGGAGATGAAGCAGAACAAATGCCCAGTCAGGAAGAGTTGACGTAGATAGCTGGAAGAAAATGGGACTCGGGAGGCTTTGAGGGATTATGAGAAGAATCCACAGGGTCTCCAGCAAAGAAAAGCAACATCATGGCTTTCAGAGAAGCCTCTTAACTCATAGTTTTGCAGTGCCTATAGTCATATTTAAAAGGTATGGAGATTTACACTAAAAAAAATAAAGTTGTTTCAATTCAGCAAAAATGTATTGTGTGAATCATTGAGGTGTCATGAGTGGAATGGATTTCCCTCCTCATAAAACTTCATTTCAATGTCATAAACAACGCGGTGTTTACATCCATGTTTGACCGCTAGCAGTCTTCTTCTTCACTGCTTCTTTACGTGTCATCACCGCCATGTAAGAATATCATGTGGTATCAAGGTATAACATTACACCAGGGTGTTTAGAACATTTTTAGAATCTTAGTCTTTCTATTAAACAGATTAAACAAACTTGAGTCTGGCCCTGAAAACAAGTCCGTCTCCATGAGTCCCCATGTTACAATGTTAGAATGAAAATGTTCAGAGCCTGGTACAAAAAACTTTTGGTCTTTACAGCTAATTTCCCCCTTCATGACTGTACTAAGGCTGATTTTTTATTTAAAAGTTTTTTTTATTTTTTTTTATTATATTAAGGCGTAAAGTTATGCAAAATTAAGAGTGTGGGTCCTGTCATTCATTTAGTCCGCCTCGGCACTGTGTCTGAACCAAGACAGACACAACAGCATTCTGAAAGACGTCAAGGAACTGCAGTGTGTGCAGTTTAAAACTTTCAAACCATAAATTCAAACCATTATAAAAAAAAAAAACTTTAAATAATGAATCTTACTTGTTCGAGAAGACTTCGTAGATACCGACTTTACCATCATCTGTTCCAAAAGACAAGGAGCCTTCTTTTTTTGGGTGCCATGCCAGCTGCAGTGAATAAAAAAAAAAAAGCTTCTTAATGTGCTTCATCTTATCTCAAGTGCTTATTTTGCGACATCAAAGAGTTTGTGAAATAAGTAACGGCCGCTGATAATGGAGAAGGCGTCAGAATAATCAGAATAATAATAATCCTGTCCACAGGATGAGATTTTCTTACAGCTCTCTGTCGGGCTCGTAGTGAAAGAAACAGATGGCAGGTTGATATCGGCTCTTCATTAGATGCCTGATATCATTCAGCCATTGTCACCGACCTCAGACACGATGTGGGTTTGAAGATTCCGGTGAAAAATTAAAGGATGTTAAAACTGATAAATCGTAGCGAGTTCACAAATGTCCCTCTTGACTTGTACGGCTGCGAGTTGCTGATAGGAGTGTGTGTGTGGTCTTATCAGCAGCTCAGTGGAGGATTTTATTAAAAAGCAGAGACATTTAGACAGTAGACAAATGTCTTTGTTTCTTCGTCTCGCTGCTCTGGGTCCTCTTAATATATTTCAGAAACACACCGACAATATGAAACACAACTATTCTGTAAATTCTGTACGTCAACAGGGAATTATTTCAAATATGGCTAAAAGCTTTGTTACGTCGAGTAAAATTCAACAGAGATGAAAATAAAATAGTCATATTTTACACTAACAAACAGAAGCAAAATCAAATCAAACCAAAAACTTACCGCTGTGACTTTGGACTTGATGCCCTGCCAGAAGGACCTGGTGTCGTACTGGTTCTGGGTGGTCAGTGTGTTCCACACTCGGATCATGTTGTCACCAACGCCCAGCGCCAAACACCCTGACCCCACGGGAGAGAAGGTCAGGGCGTAGACGAAACCGCCGAGGGTGGGTAAAGTCCAGCAGCAGTCCAGAGTGGCCAGGTCCCAGCATTTAATCTTGAGGAATAAAAATAAGTCAACGAAGCCTCGATACATATTCTGCAGTCGGTAGTTCTAACTACTGAATTAACTACCAATTATTTTGATAATTGATCAAGTAAGGGCTGCCAAAATAACATGGAACATTACTAAAACTCTGTCCGATAAACAAACTGCAGCTGGTTACATAAAAAGAAGGCTGACCCACCTCTCGGTCCATGGAGGTGCTGATGAGCAGCTCTCTGTCATCCTGCAGTTGGATTGAACTCATGTTGAAGATGATCCTGCTGTGGTTCTGACCTTCTGAAGACGTCCCAAACAGAGTCCACATCTGCTTCCCTGTTCTGGTCAAGTCCCACATCACCAACTCACCACTGAGGGACGAGCACACACACATTTACAGGTCAGTTTTATTGTCTGAATTACGACATGAAGAATAATCATCTTGCAGCTGCGTCACAGTAAGACAATATCATGACTCGTGAAGACGAAACACTGTGATACAATTCTGATGTTCTGGTTGACAAGACGTGCGTCTACCTAAAGCAGCTGGACACGAGTTGTGTCGACCGGCCCTTTGGCCAGTGGACGTGGAGCCACAGTCTCTCTTTGACGCCGGGGTCGACTGCAGACCGTCGTTTCTTCATGTACGGTAGTTTCAGAGTCATCAGACCTGCGGGGGCGGGGTGCAGATGAGAGGATTTACATAAAAATCATCAAGTTCATCCAGCTTTCTTAAAAAAAGATTTTGACTTTATCAACAGGTTTTTGGATATGTATTGCTATTCTTTGGATAGAATATACAATATAGGGGAACATTTTGTTTCATTAGCTGCGTAAACAGCTTATTATGACTACTGTCTTTTTTGGAATAAGCAAAAAAAACATTTTCTGCGTGTAAACGTAGTGATTGATGCTGATCAAACCTCGGCTGTAACTTCGTACCTTTTCCCTTCGCTGTGCTCCAGATCCTCACCGTCTGGTCTTTGCTCCCGGAAGCAAGAAAGCAGCCTTTGTCGTCTCCTGCAGACGCTCCACTGGTAGCTATAGGATGAAAAAACAGTTATATAATATACACAGACTAAACACACACTAAAATGAGAAACTGAGCATTGAAAATGTAGAAGTGAACTCTGATACCTTCACTGTCCTCAAGTCTGCTGCAGATGGCGTCCTCGCTGGCGAGTGGCGACCACGCCAGAGAGTGGATCTCATTGTCGTGCCCGCGCAGACGGTGCATCACCTCGCCTTTCTTACTCACATCAATCAGCACGATCATCCCATCTTTGTACCTTAGACAGAAACATGATCGCAAACAGTGATATTTAGATTCTTGCAGCCGAAGGTTGAATCTGACTAAACTTTGTAAAACAGTCTTATGATCTCAGATTTGGAAAACACTTCCTACCCCACAGCCACGGTGCTCCAGGTGTGAGGGGAGCAGGTGAGGCAGAAGATGGTCCTGGGCTCTGGGAAGAAGCTGGTCGTATCTCCTGTGTTGTACCAGTGACAGACCACGATCCCCTTCTCATCCCCTGACACCACCAGGTTTTTATCCACAGGAGACCAGTGCACAGCTGTGACGGAGGTCTGTTTGTGTGTATAAGGAAATAAAAAACAACTGTTAGTGACATCCTGATGATGCTGAGTGTCACAGATTTTACTAGTCAGGCTTGAGTGGAAAGTTTTAGTTTCTTATGATAGTTTCTGTCAGATTTATTTATGGACAGATATTTGGAGCCTGAATCTGTGCTTCTATGGCTTTTACCTTTTCAAATCAAACCACTGAAAATGCGCAGCCATCATCTGAAACAAATAGTAAAAACTAAATAAGCAATGCCCTCCCTAAGCTTGGCAACTTTAAAAAATGCCCTCAAGGGAGTCACTGAATTGCTGCAGAGGAGTAAAAAAATGTCCTCCACATCCTGTCAAGCTCAGACAGTTTACTTTCTGTGTAGACTGGATAAGCAGCCCATTCTCTCCATGACAGCAAAGAAATGTGAGACCGGAATGTCATCATCTCTTCAACAAACCATTTCTGCTGCTATGGTGCAACAGGAACGCTGACACTCACCTGATGAGCTGCATGTTCCTTTATGAGAACCTTGCTGTCCGAGTCCCAGAAGCGAACGCTCCCATCGTTGGAGGAGCTGACACAGAGGTGACTCTGGCCTGCATGCTGACAGAATGAAAAGCCCGACACCAGGTCTTTGTGGCCGACCAGCTCACCTGATAAAACACAGAGAACCCAAATGGTTAAGATTCAATATTTTTAATGAGTGACAAACAGTTTGTCCTCTGTGATCAAAGTCTGAGAAAATAACCTTGATGACGTAATTTCTCAGACTTTCGTGGGTTTAGGATTGCAATTTTTAATTTCTAACAGAAAGCCTGATTTGCAAAGTAACAAGTTTGCATTATGGGATTTGTAGGATTCAGTGTTGTTGCAGGTTTCTGAAGATATTTTGAACTGTACTGTGTTGATTTTGGCTTTTTGTCTCATGAAGGTCGCCTAACTTGATCTTCTCCTTTCGGCTTTTCCCTTCAGGGGTCGCCACAGCGAATTAGTCGCCTCCATCTAACCCTGGCATCCTCTTCTCTCACACCAACTACCTTCATGTCCTCATTCACTGCATCCATAAACCTCCTCTTTAGTCCTTTCCTTCAGGCCTCCTGTCTGGGAGTTCAAAACTCAGCATCCTTCTACCAATATACTCACTATCTCTCCTCTGGACATGTCCGAACCATCTCAGTCTGGCCTCTCTGACTTTATCTCCAAAACCTCTAACATGTGCTGTCTCTGATGTACTCATTCCTGATCCTATCCATCTTGGTCACCCCCCAAAAGAACCTCAGCATCTTCATCTCTGCTACCTCCAGCTCGGCCTCCTGTCTTTTCCTCCGTGGCACTGTCTCTAGGACAAACAACATCGCTGGTCTCACCTTTCCTTATTATTTTAGCTGAAACTCTTCTATCACACATCAACGCCTGACACTTTTGAAGGTCCCGACATTTGATAAAAATGCGATAACAGATCACTTTAATTGATTAATCATTGTCTGAAAACAGGTAAAAACACCAATCACAATTGCTAGTGCCCTAAAGAAAGATTATGATCATTAGTTTACAATCATGAGACATACAACAACTTGCTGGAAGTAGAAATAATGCATTTTTTTGTTGCTCAATCAGTTCAAGTCCTGTTATTTAAAAAAAAATGAATTAGTTTTAGTGCTTGACGGCCTGATCAGCTTTTTTTCTTTCAGCACATGAGTTCATCACACCTTGAGATGATCTCACAGAGGCTCGGACGATGAGCAGCAAGCGTGACCCCCCTTTGCGCGTGTGACAGACTCACCTACGACCCTGCAGGAGGACGCGGACACGTCAATCAGATAGATGTTGTTTTTGGCTCCGACGCCCAGTAAACCACGGCTGCTGACGTCACTGCAGCGGGAGCAGTACCAGTTGGGAGAGGCGGGAAGTGCCCGCTCGTGCATGACGCCTCCTGTCTGTGCAAACGCGCCGATTAATCTGAAACAAAGTCTGATATGAAGCGGGATCAAACTTCTCACATGTCACCTGCGACTACACTAGCAGCCGTACGGCACAGCGTGGTGTCGTAAAAAAAGAAAATCCCTGCCGGTGTGCCCACACTACGGAATCCCATTTGGGTCAAACCGCTTCAAATGCGGCAATTGAAGCTTAATTAACGTGTGAATGTGTGAAAGTAGAGGTTGACATGCTATATCCTCGCCAAACGCGTTAAAAGAGTAGAAGAAGACGAAGCTATTTTCTATACCGACGCTGTAAACACCTACTGCCGTAAAGCGAACACGCCTGTGTTACAGCATGGCGGCTGCAATGACAGGACGCGGTGAGAGACACGAGCTCAGAAATGTTTCATATCGAGACATTAACTGTGTCTGCTGAGCAGGTTTTAACGAGGCTTTTACTTGTTTCCAGGTGTCGCTTTCATCAGGAATATATCCGGGCTGCTGCATTCAAGGTAAGCGCGTGGATATCAGTGACGCGTTCACTGTCTGTGCAGAAGGACAAATGTCTGTGGACGGGTTCAGCTGAGAGAGGACGAGTTTGGTCTGTAATGAATGTGCTTTGTGTAAAACACAAGTAGAAACACTTGAACATTTAATGTTCTCCTGCAATCTATCTGCTTTGTTTTGGAAGGATTCAAAAAATCAAATAATCTATTATTATAATAATAATAATAATAATAATATAGATGTGCCACCCCTGACCTACTTACTAATATTGTGAGATTTGGTTTCATAATACAGGACAGAAAACTAGAATATAACATACATAATTTGGTTATATTCGCCAGATACTTTCTACACAAATACCCCACGTTTCAACATGTTTCTCAAAGAACTGCACCTTTACTTTGATTCTTTAAAACTCATGAAATCAAAGAAGGCCCTATTGCTGTATGAAAGTTTATCAACTTTAACTTTTGATTGATCCCCTATGAGATTTTTTCTTTCTTTCTTTTCATTGTTTTACTTTATATTGTTGTTCTGTTTAATACTCTATTCTTCTTAAATGTAAGAAACGGTACACTCATGACAATGTGTTTGGGAAGTAACACCGTGAAATCAAAGAACTACAGGCGATTTTGCTGTATGTGTTGTCAGTTTTTACCGCATGCGTGTATAAGCGTTAAAAATGTTTGTATAGCCCAAAGTCACAAAGTACATTTTTCCTCAGAGGGCTCTACAATCTGTACAGGGTTCAGTTCAGTTCGAGTGAGGAAAAACTTGCCCACAAAAAAACCCCTTTAACAGGGGAAAAAATGTGGAAGAAACCTCAGGAAGAGCCACAGAGGAGGGATCCCTCTCTCAGGACGGACAGACGTGCAATGGATGTCACGTGTACAGAACAAATCAACACAAACATATTGTACAATGACTGATAAAATGACAATGAATAACATTGAATGAGAAAAAGGAGCAGTGGAACCTGTGGTAGAGACAGAGAGACACAGATGCACAGCAGCAGCAAATCATTAATTAACTGTAAACTGTAATGGAGATATGGACGTTTTAGAAGAATTACGGTAATTAAACTAAAACTGCCAATTATATTGGGTGATCCGATGACAGACAAAGAGCTCTTCCTCATTTATATACCCTGGTCTGCAATAATATTCTGCTCACACCTAAGTCTTGTTTTAATTAGACGAGCAAAAATCATTTGTTATTATTTCATGTGATTTATATTAAGGCATCCAAAATGTGTTAATGTATCTTTCTATAAAAAGACACTTTGTGTCAAAGTGCAGTATGCCAAGATTCTGCTTTCCTCAGCCTTTCATGAAAACTATGAACATGTAAATGGGGACAATTCAACAGCCCTATTCTCTCTGAAGTACCTCTTTTTTTTGTTTGTTTTTTACATAAATGTGGGTCCAGGTTACAGGTTCTGGCTGGTGGACCTCAGCAGCTCTCATGTCTCCACACAAGCTCCTCACTGGAGGCAAAGACCTGGGAGAGGAGGAACCGGACGATGTATCCGCCTCAGCTACCAGATGAGCCCCGCAGACCAGCGGTGAGTGTCTCTGGCTGGATATATTATCAATTTGCATAGTGACAAGATGTCCCGGGTCAGGCATCACCTGACTAATCTGTTGAGCGTTTTATTAGTTTATTGATTGATTGTTGCTCCAGAAAATGGTGCAAAATAACGATCAGAGTTTCCTAAAGCTCAAGGTGATGTCCTCGAGTGTCTTGTTTTGTCCACAACTCCAAACTATTTATTTTACATATATATGTCAGTAAATATTCACACTTGAGAGCTGAAATCAGAGACTTGGGACATTTTGTCTTAAAGATTTACTCACAATGCACAATGATTATTTGATACTGTGTATGGTTGAGTAAGATGAGTGATCTTGCCTTAAACACTGCTCTTGTTGGTACAAACATCTAAACATTTTGGTGTCCCTTTTCTCCAGGAGATCCACCACAGCAGGAGGCAGATTAAATACAGCAAGGACAAGATGTGGTACCTGGCCAAAATGGTGAGACCTACAGCAGGGATTTTTCTTCAGAAATATCAGATCCTTAAACAACTGGATTGCATCAAGCAGTAAATTAGTCTTGACTCTTCAGTTCTGACTGACTGATGGGGAAATCCTTACATGGAAGAAGGCCATTGTTAGAAAGAATTTGCTATTTGAAACCCCAGATTTAATCATTTTTATAAATGATTTTTTTACCTTCATAGACTTTCTGTAAAAAGGTGGTGAGCAGATGTCTATGAAATATGATGGACAATCACACTGTCAAGTGGTCACAACATCCAGCAATGTTTTAAAATGATTTCTTAACATTGGGAGAGAAAACATTTTGAAAGAATTTTACTATTTTATGTTCATTTATTCACATATTCAGTTTATGACTGTCCACACATCCCCAGATAGAAGAAGCAGACCGGGGGATCAGCATTAAAATAAGCAATGTACTGGTGTGAACAGGGATGGCAACAAAATGTATTTTAGCTACCTAAATAAACAGAATGTTGGAAAAATGAATATCAGTCTAAGTGTACACTATATTTAAAATATTTTCACTGCTTTATCTTGGTGCCTTATCATTGTGTCCAAGCGACCAGACTAAAAAAAGTAATGTTACCTAGCAGAACACAGGAGTTTCTACTGCTGCCTAGATCCACAGCATCTAACGCAGCATGGATCCATATTAACGTGTTAAAACAATGAAGTCGAATAAAGTAACTGATCAGGGCAGTGTTGGACCAGTAACTCTTGAAAAATAAAATAAAATCAGCGCTTTTGTCAAAGAAGTCTGGTCACCTTGAAAAGCGCCTAGATCGATACACTTACATTTATGATACAGTTTGTCGCCGTAGGTAAACTGGTGACTGCCGTCTACTGCAAGTCATATGCTGACTATGGATAGTAGTACCTCATACGACCTCACTTCAAAAAATGAACCCTTCAAGTGACTGAAAAAAAAAATCTTGCAGATGGATGCTGATACAGACCGGAATCTCGCTTCACGTTTTCCATGAATTAAATAGACAAACCCTTGAGTTTCTATAAATTGTATCTGTTTTATCAGCATATGTTTCTTCCTGTGGTTTTGTTCATAGATCCACTGTGGTGAGGGTTGACTTAAGCACGGAGGCCTTTTAAGAAGTTGCCTCCTCAGGCAGTCCAACACCCCCGCTGTCCCAACAGCTGTGGCAGTCATTTGGTTGTTTTCATCTCACCGTTTGTTCTTCTTCACAGATCCGAGGGATGAGCATCGACCAGGC